>CM045460.1:18355310-19555310 GCA_024666655.1 Dascyllus trimaculatus | reverse complement strand
TAATGTTATGCCTGATCGGTGTATGTACATTTGTCAGTTCTGCTCCCGTCAAGTTTGTATATTCTAGCTGAGTGTTGCCTCTTTTATATCACGGGTGCAAAATAGACTTAATTGAGGATGCACCAAAAAAAAACCTGTGCATCTTCGCTGATCCTGAGCCTGAGCCTGATCCTTAAAATGCATCTAGGAATTATGGCGTACGTCCTTTATGATGCCGCACCAAGCTTGATTTCCATGTTGCGGGAAGGAGGATGGAGGAGACAAAGAGGCTGAAAATTAAAAAGTTAGATATCATAATTTAAAAAAGAAATTAGGAGATTAAATTATTAGAAGATTAGTCAAGCCACAAAGACATTTCCACATGTAGATTCATAACTATAACTTTACTTGTATGCAGCTGGATCCGTAAACTACCTTTAAAACACTTTAAAGAATGGTCTGAGTAATGCTTGTAGTTAATGTGCAGAAAGTAAATGATGAAAGTAAAGACTATCAAATGTGTATTTCATTCCTGAGCCACAGATGTGCATGTGGAAGCAGTTTACATTTAACTTTTTGGACTTTTCTTGTAGTTACATTTAAAGTAAGTTTATTATATTAAAGTAGTTACATTGAAATATTATTTATTGAAACAATTCAAGTCCAAAATTTAGAATTTAGGACACAATTCCATCATTATAGTAACTGGTAATGGTTTAATAGCCGGGTGGAGGGAATACTATAGACTCTAGGTTTATGAAGCCAGTTAGAAATACATTAAAATTCAATATAACCAAACTAAAAATAAATGTTGTTCTCAGTTCCTACGAGCGCTGCGTTTTGAAGATGCATCTTCACCAGACAACAGCAGTTTGCAATCATGAGAACACGACTTTACTTCATGTGAATATTAAAGTCGCCGTGTCCTGTGTGGGCCTGCCGGTGGCGATTAGTGTCAAAGTGTGAGGCTGCATTTCTGTATGTGAGCGGTGCGTGTGTGTGCAGCGGGAAAGCTTCGATCTCAGAATGTAGTGTGACGTGTTTACGGTCAACAGAGGTCCGTAGATGTTGCTGTTGATCAGATTTAATTACGTCTGCTAACTGAGTTTAAATGATTAAAGTGTGACTTAGATTAAAAAAGTAACAAGACACGTGTGGCAAGTTTGAAGGTAGTTAAATATTCTCTCCTCTCCCTTCCAGAGAATGTGATAAGTGACATGTTTGAAATCATTTCTCAGTATGTAACTTACATGTTTTATCCCAACTCATTTTAGTATCATGGTCGTTTTGATCTTACAATATAGTTGGAAACATCGCAGTCTTCAGATGTAAAGCTCTCTGTAAAATACTTTTGCAAATTGTACATACAGTTTCTTACTCTCGTGTCTTTTCTCTCTCTTCCGTTCGACCAGGAAAGTTCCGATGTTTGGTCTGGAGGCCATTTTCCGCAACGGGGTTCCTGTCGGTCATCTACGACGGGCTGACTACGGCTTTTTCATCGACAAAACTATCGGTTATGGATACATCCGCAACCCTGACGGAGGCGTGGTAAAGACCTTGCCAACACACATGCACCTGCACACTTTCTGTTGCTCTGTATTTAACACTTTTCATTTTTGTAATTTTGGTTTCACTTTCAGCCTAAGGTTTCTTATTTCTCTCCAATTTTCAGGGAATATGTGTCGAAATGTATGAACAACATAAAAAAAAACATCATGAAAACAAGGCCGATCTCTGCAGCAATATCAAAAAAATGTGTTACTAAATTATTTAAACCAAACTGCAGGCAGGTGAAATGATCACATCGGTGGATTTCAGTACTGCATAACAGACAAGTCAGATTACTAAGATCAGAGTGTTTTGCAGTGATCCTGCTCTGTGCAGCTGATGATCCAGTTTTGTCAGTTTCAGATTATTTTATTTCTTCGTTCCTAAGACATATACACTTCAACAAACACTCAACGAGTTTTTGTATTAATGTGGCTGTGTGTGTTGGTTGGTCGATCAGTGTCATGTCATGTCCTCAAGATGTCTCTCAGGTTCAACCACTTGTTCAAGTCCAAGATGAGTCAAGAAAGAGGTTCAAGACCACCTTTTTAACAAGCCCATGCGGTGTTTTTTTATATCCCAGAAAGCATATTGTTGTCAGCTTCCTTTATTACTATTCTTCTCCTTCAGAATCAGTTTCCAATGCGGAACATGCAACGTTGAATAACCGTACTTCCAGTGTTACAGCCTACTATTGTGTACCGCAGAGTAGTTTTACAGTGTTTGAGCAGAGATGCGAGTGAGCTGGTGTGATTTAAGGATTCTAGGTTCTTTACTGTCATACCAGCACACGTATTCACATGAGGTGGCACGAAATTTGTACTCGGGTCCCAGTTGTAAGCCGAAGAACTATATAAGAAAAATAAAGGAAATTACAAAGCAATAAAAACAGCAATTTAGGAGGGATGTGTAGAGAGTTAGGGACAGTGGAGTCACATTTAAGTCGTTTTAGGGCAAGAGAAGATTATTTTCAAGGACTAAATATCTAAATATGTCATTTTGATACACATAAATGAGTTTTTAGGGGTTTAATACAACAACCAGAGAGGAGCTTTATAGTTGAAATAGATTTTTTGACATATATTTGGTGCTTGCAACACAGGAGAGCAGCATTTAAAGGAATGTATCCTTAAACTGTGGTGGGGGCTGCTTTGATTTCGACCCAGGGTAATAATAATATAAAAAGTAAGCTTGCATTGTTTTTGGTAAGTTAATATAAATGCCAATGCAATGTCTTTTCAGTGTCATATCTTTCCATTATTCATTTGCGGGGCAGTCGTAGCCTAGTGGTTTGTGAAGCAAACTCCTGACTGGTGGGTTGCTGGTTTGAGCCCCAGACTGGCAAGAGGTTAAAATGGGAAGGTGCGGGCAACTGGTTGTCTCCCAGTCACCACTACTGTGGGCCCTTGAGCAAGGCCCTTAACCCATTACTGCTCTCTGGTCGCTGCACTGTGGCAGCAGCCTACTGCTCATAGTACGTATAGTTAAGGTTAACTATGAATGGAATGGGTCAAATGCAGAGAAGACCCCTCCCCTCTCAAAGAGGATCACTAAAGGTTAGATTATTATTATTATTAAAAAAAAGTAAGCACAGCCATGTTGTACTGTTTTATAAAAGGAGCTCCTGAATTGGATGCAGATATTGAATGAACCATTTCAATCAAGGAATTAAGAGGCGATGTGAGAAAAAGGATCCCTGTGCTGGTTGATGCTGTAGCTGGGCTTTGATCTCAGATTATTGCGGCGTGTGAAGCGCTTGTCCATGCAAAATGAGACGAGGGCATCCGTGCTGCTCCTAGCGGGCCTTCTGCTGTTGTGGATTCGTCTCTGAGTGAGTTTAGTTGGACAGGAGTAATGCTGCTACAGCCTCTAACATGGAAGTGGTGACAGCACATGAATCTGTTTACAGAGAGCGTCCCATAGCATAAATAATCCCATTTTTTTGCATGTTGAAGGTTAGATTTAGACGAGTAGTATTTATGGTTGTGTCCTCTGAAGTGATGGGAACGCGACCGTGTGTGGGTGTGAATGAAAGGAGTGACAGATCAGTGGGAGAGCTGCAGGGAGGGGAGAGAAAGGGAGTCGGTCGGTGAAAATTAGCTCTCGGTGTTACTCCGGAGCTGACATTGACTCACGAGTGAATTAATTGCTTCCAGTGTTTTATAACTCCTGCACCGTTCTCCTCTGTCAGACGTGAGCGCTGTGAAATCGTCCGTTCTGGAAGAGCTCCTGCCAGTTGAGAACATTATTTTTGCAAAGACTGTGGATTAATCGGTCATCTCGTTTCCCCCCCCTTCTCTGTGTTAATCTCTATTGTCTCGCCATATTTAAATTCCCTCCCCTCCTCTCTCCCTCTTTTTCTTGCTCATCTTTGTCTCTCACGTTTTGTTTCTCTCCTTCCCTTTCTTCATCAGGTGAGTGCCGATTTCATAAAGAGCGGTGAGTTCACCCTGGAAAGGATGGGAGTGGTGTACAAGGCCAAGGCACACCTCAAATCTCCCTTCGACCCTGAGAACAAACGCGTCAAGGGCATCTACGCTTGAGAGGGACCACGCATGTAAAAGCTGAATAAAACATACTGCTTTGAAATGCAAACATGCAATTTGAGGAGGTTTGCTACGTTTTTTTTTTTTTACTTTATGTGTCATTTGATGGGACTAAAGTGAAAAAAATTTTAAACGTAGTGTGTCATAGATGGTATAAAATCTGTAGCAAAGTGGTGAGAATTTGGTTTGAATGAGCATCAGTGTTGTCTCGTGAATGATCCAATGTGAGTAGTATCGCCGTAAAACTGGTTTAAGATTTAAACCAATCTTAAGACCGATTAATAGTAATCAAGAAAAAAACTATATTTGGAACCGATGTGCATTAAATGTAATGTTTAAACAGCATGTGATGGCAGAGAACCTGTCATTCATAGATAGACCTCTTCATTAATAAGGGTGACTATAACTGAATACATGAAATAGAAATAGGAGTCATTTAATTATGACGCTCTCCTCTGTTTATGTGGAATCAGCTGAGATTGATCAGTTTGTCTCCTGCAGTTACATCTTAATCTGCTACTGTTCTATCACTTTTATTCTTCACTAAGGTCCAGATCTTAAATCATTATTAATTATTGTTTTCCAGATTCTGTTTCAGGTTAATCTGTGGCTGCCTTCTAACTTAGCTGCTAGTTGTTAGCGTAGTCTTAGCCACTGTGAGAGAAGCTAATTTCCTGGTTTGTGACAGAGAGAGGAGGCTGCATCAGACCTGAAGTAGTGCATTTAATTTAACAATAATCTGTCAATGAAAATATAGATAATCTGAAAAATGCCAAATAATAATAATGATGATCGGCCAGACCAATAATTGATCCATCCCTACTAAGAAAGTCCAATTAGCTGTTGGCTTGGATCTGTCATGGACGGTGCATTGCTTTGACTGTTGCTGCCATGGTGCCACTGTGACACAGCATCACCTCCAAAACACTGAAGCACTTATCGTAGCTCTGACTTGGTTGCTTCTGGCTCATTTTCACTGATTTAAGAACCTTTCTACGCAAAAAAAGACTATTCGACCACAACCCCAGCTCACCTCCACCTTTCCCGGACTGAGCTTAAAGACTCAAATAACAGTTTGTAATCTATTTGAAGCCAGTTTTAGCAGCAGTAACTAAACCGAACAATCACCAAGAGTTGAATCTAGCTGAGTCATAATGGATGTTTAATGTGTTTGTTAACTGTTAAGTCTTACTACTAATTGCTTGGACTTAAAGTCTTAATCTTTGTAGTGGACCCTTTGGACAGTATTCATTTAACAGTGATTATATGATAGTTTCTGTGAAGCACAGACAGCTGTTGAGTTTGGGGTTATAAATGCATGTGTGTTTACTCAAAGTAAATACTATAAATTCTCAATTAGCGGCCAGGTCCTTTGTGTGCTGTAGCTGAGGAGAAAACTAAAACTCCCTAATATTAGAGTCGGGCTATTAATTCTAATTTTGTCCTCACAGTGCCCCACAGTATATTATATAATATTGTAGCGCTGCGTGTTTCATCTCTAATTTATCCTACGAGGCCACAGAGGCCCGGTATTAGGAAGTGAAAGTATTCTCTAACTGCACGGCAGCCCCGCAGGCAGCTGGAGTCGGCTTACACTGACTGATGTTTGTGCTGATAAAATGACTTTTACTTGCTTGTGTTGCGATCTGAATCGGAGGCAGACGGCTTGAGCATTTATTAGATGGGAAAAGGGAGTGGGGGGAAAAAAACAACCCCGAGGCGCAGAGTACCAGGTGTTATGCCCAGCCTAGAGGTGTCTGAGACATAACATGAAGTGGCCCCATCTTCCCCAAGTCCCAAGTAGCCACGGAGACAGATTGTGAGATAACAAATAAATGTGGGTTTTTATTTACAGAAATAGAATGATACCACTAAGAACTGTAGGGGAACTAAGGACCAAAATAACAAACAAACAATCGCGGTAATTAAACAAACAGGAGAAAACTGAGATTATCAAAACTGCCGGTCCCCCCCTACAACTCAACAGAAGTAACAAAGCCTTAAACAAAACTAAGTGTGGCCGGTTGGGAGACGAGAAAGATGAGGAGACGCTGCTGCCCGCCGGCCACCGCCATCTTGGCCCCTTTTATATCCGGAGCGCTCCTCGGCTGCAGCCAATCGGGGGTCCGGTTCAGGATACTCCGCCAATCCCCGTCTGGCTGTGGCACATACAAATTTACATACCGACCAAGGTACAACAATCACTACGACGTCAGTCGTAACACCCCCATACCCAAGAATTAAACACTCTCCTTTAGTGTTTAATTTCTATACAACAACGAAACCTCTTGACAAAGCATCAGCTATCACATTGTCTGTGCCCTTCTTATGGGAAATCTGCATGTGGAAATCTTGTAGGAGAAGAGACCAGCGCAGAAGCCGCTGGTTAGTATTGCGCATGTGTGCAAGGAATACTAACGGATTATGATCAGTGAAAACTTGGATTGGCTGTGAACTGGATCCGAGATATACTTCAAAATGCTGTAAAGCAAGCAAGAGGGCGAGAGCTTCCTTCTCGATGGTGCTATAGTTTAGCTGGTGCTTACTGAACTTTTTGGAGAAATAGCAGACAGGGTGGTCAATAGCATGTTCATCCTCCTGCAGAAGTACAGCACCCGCGCCACACGCACTGGCATCTACCTCCAGTTTAAAAGGGCGTGTGAAGTTTGGCGCAGCGAGGACGGGCGCTCTGCACAGGAGCGCTTTTGCGGACTCGAACGCGGCCTGACACGCTGGGGACCAAACAAAGGTTTTTAACGGACTTACTAGGCCCGTGAGAGGAGCCACCACATCGGAAAAATTTCGACAGAAACCACGATAATAACCGCACATCCCAAGAAAGCGTCGCAAAGCTTTCTTGGACTGGGGGATTGGAAAATCGATAATTGCCTGGACTTTCTCTGCTAACGGACGCACCTGCCCTTGTCCTACCTGCTTACCTAGGTACGTCACGGTAGCCTTGCCAAACTCACATTTTGCAAGGTTAAGGGTGAGGGAGGCTTCACGGAGACGGCTGAAGATGAGGGACAGAGTGTGGAGATGGTCAGACCAGGTGGAGGAGTAAGCAACGACATCATCCAAATAAGCTTCACAATTTTCCACACCAGATAACACGCGATGCATAAGACGCTGGAATGTAGCAGGAGCGTTGCGCAGCCCGAATGGCATAACGGTGTACTGGAGGAAAGTGTCGGGTGTGACGAAAGCGGAGATGTCAGAAGCCCGTGGCGTTAAAGGAACTTGCCAGTAACCTTTTAACAGGTCCAGCTTTGTCACAAACTTAGCGGAGCCTACTCGATCGATGCAGTCCTCCATCCTAGGGAGCGGAAAAGAGTCGGGTTTAGTCACAGCATTAACTTTTCTGTAATCATTGCAGAAACGAGGACTATTATCCGATTTCGGGACCAAAACACACGGAGAACTCCACGCACTGGTACTGGGGACAGCTAACCCATGTTCAACAAGGTACTTCACCTCCTGCTGCATCAGGGACCGTTTAGTCGGATTCACTCTGTATGCGTGCTGCTTAATGGGTTTGTGACCCTCCACATCGATGTCGTGAGCTAGAACAGAGGTTTGTCTGGGATGGTCAGAAAAAAGCAACAGGTTATCTTCAATCAACGTTATAATATCTGTGCGGGCCGAATCAGACAAATGAATCAAAAAACTCTCCAAATCACTCAGTATTTCTGAGTTTCTCAACCGAGCGGCTGGCATGGAACCACTTTTTTCTGCCAACCCGTCATCACAGAGTTGGTACCGGGGGAGCTCAGCAGCAGACACGGACATCACAGGCGCAGGAGGAGGCGGCGGGGGGTCACTCTCTCTGGAAAAGTAACGTTTTAACATGTTAATGTGACACAGCCTGGATTTTCTTTTCCGATCGGGGGTTTGGACAATGTAATCAGTGTCACTGATCTTTCTCTCCACCGTGTATGGACCTACAAACTGTGACTGCAAGCTGGATCCAGGTAAGGGAAGCAGCACCAGAACTCTGTCACCAGGCTGGAACACTCTCAGCACGGCCTTTCTATCATAACGACGCTTCATTTTAATTTGACTTTGTGCCAGATTTTCACGGGCCAATTTACATGCGTGGTGGAGACGCTCACGAAACGAACTCACATAATCCAGGACATTATACTCACTTTTTGGCGATTTGGACAGCCACTTCTCTTTGAGGAGCCGAAGGGGACCGCGCACTGTGTGGCCGAAAATCAGATCGCAGGGACTGAAACCCAGCGATTCTTGAGGAGTTTCACGCACCGCGAATAACAGGAGAGGGAGGCCCTCATCCCACTCTCTGTTAGATTCAAGACAGAACTTGCGCAACAGGGATTTCAGTGTTTGGTGGAACCTCTCAAGTGCACCTTGGGACTCTGGATGGTAAGCACTTGATTTTATATGTTTCACTTTCAACTCTGACATTACTTGTGCAAACACTTTAGACATGAAATTGGTACCTTGGTCACTTTGAATAACTCTAGGCAAACCAAAAGTCGAAAAAAACTTAATGAGAGCTTTCACCACCGCTTTCGCTTTGAGAGTGCGTAGCGGGATTGCCTCCGGATACCGCGTCGCAGCACACATCACCGTCAAGATGTATTGGTGACCAGATTTCGTTTTTGGCAGCGGGCCCACGCAGTCTATTAACACTCGTTCGAACGGCTCCCCAAGCACCGGGATCGGATGCAGGGGTGCCGGCGGAACAGGCTGATTGGGCTTTCCAACCATTTGACAGGTGTGACAGGTGCGACAGTATTTTATCACGTCGGTTTTTAATCCGGGCCAAAAAAAATTGCGCAACACGCGATGATATGTTTTATTAACGCCAAGGTGGCCAGCCAGGCTGGAGTCATGTGCTAGACTGAGAATGTGCGGGCGATAGTCTTTTGGCACAACCACCTGATTAACAACATTTGCTTCACTAGAAGCGGGACTCCACCGTCTCATCAGAACACCGTTGTCCTGAAAGAACATCACAGGTTTCCTGCTGTCCTCGGCGGCTACAACAGAAGACAGACACAAAGTTAGAGACGGGTCACTCTTCTGAGCATTAATCAACATTTCTCTTGTGACGTTAAGGCTCAGTTCTGCATCAGCGGGGAAGAGATCAAACTCATTGACACCCTTTAACACACGCTTATTCTCAGTGGTGGGGGACACTGAAAAGGAGGGCTCACCCTCATCTAACGTAGCCATAAATGACTCGGACAAATCCACAGCTTCACCCAGTTTTCTAGCCTGTGCGCGCGTAATGGCGCACACAGGAAACACATGTGGCACAGACAAATCAGAAGGGACAGAAGCGGGGCAGCAGGCCGACGCAGCAATCGGATCAGCAACAACTTCGGGAAGAGGAAACACCTTTCCTCCGGCCAAATCGTTCCCTAGAATAAACGAAATGCCACCAATCGGAAAACGTGGGAGCACGGCGACTTTAACGTGTCCCGACACGAGCGGTGAATGCAAGTGGATCATGTGGAGGGGGGCATTAAGCTCACTCATTTTAATACCCCACACCAACAAATCAGAAAAACACGAAGTTTCATTTGAGAGTGGCAGTACACTAGCCAACATGAATGAATGAAACGCGGCGGTATCTCGCAAAATAGTTACCGGTACTTTATCTGCTTCCTTGCCGGTTAAAGAAACAAACCCGTGCGACACAAACGGTTTAAAACGGGGATCGATCTCCGCGTTTACCTCCGGCTCCGGTAGAGAGTTGAGGTGTTTTTCAGGCGTGGACGCGGTGTTAATGAAACCCACACCCGCCGGATTTTTAGCGGATTTATGTTGTCTCTTTTTTCTGAGGACCGGGCAGGCCGAAATGAAATGGTCTGGCTCATGACAATAGAAGCATTCCCTGCTGTCACCCGCAGCTGGAGAGGTGCTTTTACGCATCAGCTTTGGCGATCTATTTCTGCGCTCAGGCGTGCCAGTGGAAGCACGATGTGCCGGCACCGAAAAGACACCTTTATGGGTCAGAATGAACTCATCAGCCAGCACGGCTGCTTTAGTCACTGATGACACTTTTTGTTCATTTAAGTAGACAACGATTCGTTCCGGCAAACATTTTTTAAATTCTTCAAGCAGAAGTAACTCCCGCATTTCCGCTAACGTTGTAACATTACATGCCTGACACCATTTATCAAACAAAACACTCTTGTCGCGCGCAAACTCAACATACGTCTGGTTGGCAGTCTTATCACTGTTTCTGAATTTCTGTCTGTAAGCTTCAGGGACAAGCTCATAAGCCTGCAACACAGTCTTTTTCAGTGTGTTGAAATCTAAACTGTCCTCAATGGACAGACTGGCACAGACTTCTTGGGCCTTCCCCACAAGCTTACATTGCAACAAAAGAGACCAGAACTCCTTGGGCCAGTTAAGTGCTGCAGCTATCCGCTCAAAGGCGCTGAAATACGCGTCCACTTCAGACTCACGAAATGGAGGGACTAGTGCAATATGCTTGCTGATGTCAAAAGCAGGAGCAGAAACAGTACTTTGATTAGGAGACACCGGAGTAGACGCAACGGGGGCTCCTCTTTCTAGCTCAAGGGCTCTGACACGGAGATGCATGGCTTGCACTTCCAGCCGTTTATTCGTAGTTTCCACCTCCTTTATTTGAAGGGCTAAGCGGAGATCCTCTGTGGTCATGCTTTCCACAGGAAGGTCAGTGACCGGGTCAGGCTCTCCATGAGCAGCGCGCCCTCCAGCAGCCTCTGCTGCTGTCATCTCCGCCACCGTGGCATCAGCCGCCACGTCACCAGTCACACTAGTTGCTAGTTTGGGTAGCACACCTTGCTTCACCAACCCCTCACACAAAATCTGTTTGAGCTCTGCCTTTCGGGCATTGTATGGCACCTGCACTTTATAGTAATTAGCCACAATTTCCAGCTCAGTTTTTTTGCACTTCTCAAGTTTTACCCAAGAAGGACTGGCCACAAAATCGTCTAGAGAAAACTCCATAATTTCTCCCCACACACCAACAACAACCGCCAACCAGAGGCAAAAAAAAAAAAAAAAAACTTACCTAACTTACCCTGAAACGAAGCGCGAGAAGAAGATGGACGAGCCCCCAATTCATGTTATGCCCAGCCTAGGGGTGTCTGAGACATAACATGAAGTGGCCCCATCTTCCCCAAGTCCCAAGTAGCCACGGAGACAGATTGTGAGATAACAAATAAATGTGGGTTTTTATTTACAGAAATAGAATGATACCACTAAGAACTGTAGGGGAACTAAGGACCAAAATAACAAACAAACAATCGCGGTAATTAAACAAACAGGAGAAAACTGAGATTATCAAAACTGCCGGTCCCCCCCTACAACTCAACAGAAGTAACAAAGCCTTAAACAAAACTAAGTGTGGCCGGTTGGGAGACGAGAAAGATGAGGAGACGCTGCTGCCCGCCGGCCACCGCCATCTTGGCCCCTTTTATATCCGGAGCGCTCCTCGGCTGCAGCCAATCGGGGGTCCGGTTCAGGATACTCCGCCAATCCCCGTCTGGCTGTGGCACATACAAATTTACATACCGACCAAGGTACAACAATCACTACGACGTCAGTCGTAACACAGGGGACAAAACATTTCCTGGAGAAGAAAAGACAGAAGAAGACAACATTCATCAGACAGAGGCTGCTCTGAATGGAACCCCCCTTTTTGTTTTCCCATCCGTCCCCCTTTGTTGGCGCTGTTGCTCTCCGGGGTTAATCTGCTGCCGCTGCTGTTTGCAAACTCACTTCTTTTAGTCGTTTAACAGATACACTGTTATTTAATAAGGCTATCCATCAATTTCCATTTTATCGTACCGCAGTGTTGCATCAGAATCAGCATTTTGTGTATCAGCCTCAACAGTTGAAGCAGCAGTAATTACCTCTCATTTGAGCCTGGATTACTTTAATCGTGAAGCAGCAGCAGGAGTAGGCATTAAGAACTGCTGCATTAATTATTATTTCCAGTTGAATATTTCAGTGAAGGCAGCAAGGCATTGTAGGAGTTGTGTAATTAATATTGTGGAAAACTGGGAAAAACTTGTGCTGAATCGACTGAGCCTCTTTGGAACAGGCCTTCACTTGAGAGTTGCTTGAAACTTATAGTGCCTTTACAAAAAAAACCTGTCCTCTCTGTGTTCTGTACGTCTCATGTTTGTTCGAACAAAATTTCTTATACCTAAAACTACAAAAACAACAAAAATCACTGCTTTGGCACCTTTGATTTGTGTCTTTAATGCAGGAGCGGGGATGTACAGTGATTATTTGACATGAACATCTTCAATTTGTTACTTAATTTTTATGGAATTATCAAAGAATTATTATTTTCCATCTTTGTTTACAATAATTTACACTAACATGCTTAAGACTAAACCGAAACCAAAGTCCGTCTCGCACACTGTAGAAGTAGAAGGAGGCATTTGTATGTATGACTCCCGCTTCCCTCTCGGATGTTCGCTGCTGCACGTTCAGCACAAAATGTTTACTAATGTGGAATGATTCATTGATTCTGCCCAGAAGGCCATTAATCATTGAAATGGTTGTTCTCAGGAGTAGCTTAGGTTAATAACAAGATTTATAGGGAAAATGTGAAACACATTGATAAAACACTGCTTCCACAATGTTCCCGGAGGTTTTTCTTTTTTTTTTTTTCTGATATAGTTTATGTAATTTCAATTCCTTCCATAGTGTGATGTGAATATTGCTCGCCGATGATTCTTAAGCACAAAAAGATCTAGAAAAATGTATGATTGTTCAAATTATGCATTTATTGTTGTTGCTTTAAGGGAAACTAAGAAGGCTGTGGTGATCAATTTAATTAAAGAGCATAAGTGCCAATCCAGGCTCATTTGTTCTGTGCAAAGGAATTTGTGTATTAATAAATTTCTATTAAACCTTAAATGTTTTTGTGACTTTTATTATTCAACAGCTATGCAAGGTAGCAGTGGGGCATTCAGCAAATTGCACTATAATATAATGAATAAAAATTCTGTATTTTCTCCTCTTTTGTGCCTTTGAATACCACCAAAGTCATTTATTAGGCCTTGTTTATTACAGGATGAAATGATTCACTATAATTATATGTTGTTTTATGCTGTAATGATGTTTTTCAGTTAACAGGAACATGGGGAGCAAAATCCAAACAGTAAAAAATTAGTAGGTTTGAGGAAGGTAATGGCTAAGATTTGTAAGTTGCAACTGTTTTGTAGGGGCTGCACAGTGGCTCTGTGGTTAGCAGTGTCGCCTCACAGCTAGAAGATCCCTGGTTTATGTCCCGGTTAGGACGCCTGGGATCTTTCTGTGTGGAGTTTGCATGTTCTACCTGTGCAGCGTGGGTTCTCACCAGGCACTCCGGCTTCCTCCTACAGTCCAAAACATGCTGAGGTTAATTGATTATTCTAAATTGTCTGTAGGTGTGAATGAGAGTGTGCTTGGTTGTGTGTCTCTATATATGTAGCCCTGCGATAGACTGACAACCTGTCCAGGGTGTCCCCTGCCTTCGCCCGAGTCTTGCCCTGCCTTTGCCTAACCCTAACCCACAACTCTACAGAGGATTAAGCGGTGTGTAGATAATGGATGGATGGATTGAAGTATTTTGTATTTTATTTTCACCTGGACATCCCAATTCCTAGTTTCAGATATAATATTAATTTGAAACAAACCATGGTATCACTATTATCAACTAGTCTGCACTAATAAGACCACAGACAGCAGGTGTTTATTTAAGCATGTAATTGCAGCTTCTAGCTAGAGATAAAAATTCAGGAGCTTCTTTAACTTTCCCCGTCTAGCTTCCTTCTCCTCAGGCTGAAGCATCCCGGGTTGCTCCTGCTGCTCGCTCTGGGGCTGTGAAGGTCAGCTGGTGGGAAGAGCCGCTCCTTCACAGGGGTACCGAGGTTTCTCAAGGATGGAGGTCACCACTGGTAGCGGCTGTTTCTCCCACTCTCCCTGCAGACAGATATATGAGGTCTGTGACAGCTGGTATATTGTCTGGTCTTAAGGTTTTCAAAAAATATTGGCCAAACCGGTAACTGTCCTTGATATGTAGACAGCAGGTTTCATGGAAGTAATTGCATATTTCTCACACATGGTGCTTCTCCAAAAGAGATATGCTCAAGGACCTTTCTTTGAGTGCTGCACACAAGACGATAAAATGGTAAAAATGGCTAATGGTTAGCAATAGTTAACCTCTAAGAAATAACTCTGCTTAAATGATTAAACGGGCTTTTAAAAAAATGCAAAAAAGTCTGTTAATTGACATGGTGTCTACAGTAAGATCTATATTTTAAAGTTTTAAAGGTGTAGCAACAGTAAAAAGAAAAAACAGGCTTTTTTTTAGTTATACGATGGTAAATCTATGAATAAAATATGGATGTATGCTAAAATTGAATAGTGTATTTACAATAAAAAATAGGACACCTTCGGTTAATTGTAAATCTATAAGAAAGTAGTGGACATTTTCTGTTATTTAATGGTAAATCTCAAATTTAAAAATATTTAATTTATAATAGTAAATAATAATTTACAATAATAATTATTATTTAATGGTTTATCTACAGTGAAAATGTAATTTTTTTCTTTTATTTAACAGTACATCTGTGATTTAAAAATTCGAAATTTGCTCATATTTAATGGTGTATTTACAGTGAAAAATAGCACACCTGCTCATTGTAAATCTATAATAAAATAATGGACATTTTCTTTAATTTAATGGTAAATCTGTAATTTTAAAATGATTATAATTTTTAATAATGTATTCATTTTTTGTAATAATAAATAATAATAATTTATGGCAATTATTATTTAATGTTTTATCTACAGTGAAAAATAGGAGATTTTCTGTTGTTTAATGGTAAATCTGCAGCAAAAAAAACACAAATGTTTAATAAATCTGTAAAAAAAAATGAAAATGTGCTGGTAACTCTTTAATTAGACATTGTTCTATAACTAGATAGGATTTTTTGTTGTTGTTGTACACAGAAATAAGACAATCTCTTGTATTAATTATACCTGCAGCAATAAGAAGTTTCCGTTAGTTAATGATTTATCTGTACTAAAAATAATTCTTGTCGAAAAAAAAAAGAAAAATGCTTAGCGATATATATATATATCTTTCACATTACAATGAAAGTTACTGAACTTAACTAAAAGGAAAGGAAAATTATTATCTCTAATTTAGTCCAGCTTTTAAAAACTTTTTTTTTAAAAAGTATCATATTTTTCTCAAACATAAACAAAGACTTGAGGATAATTACATGACCTGATAAAAATGCAGTTCTACTGCACTCTGGACTATTTCTGTTGGGATCTACAGGGATAAAGCTGTTCATACACACATATTTCCTAGTAATTGTGCAGAATGTGGTGTTGCAAAACTTCAGATGACACCAGAAGCTCTTGCATTTCCCAAAAAGCAGCATTGGTGCAACCATCTGTGGGACTTAGTGTCACCAGAGTGAAATGTTAGCGTGGAGTCCTCTCAGGCTGTTTCTGCACATCACTGTTTTTGATCCTGTTACTCACTTGATGAATCAGTCCAGTTATAGAGTTAACAGAAACAAGCTTGTTTACACCGTGCAGTTTGATTTATATCCTGCTAATGATTTATTGCAGGAGCTATATTTCTGTGCTTACACTGTTAATATGAGTGCTGATTAGAGGCTTATTTTGAGCATCATTATGTGCTGAAATGAGTGTTTTGAGTGTACATTACGCTTTGTAAAACATCTCCGCAGTAGAGAACAGCCTGCTGGGAGCCTGTGGCTTTCAACCATTTGTTTCAGCTTTGCACGTCTTTGTTGAGCTTCACATGTCGTCTTTTATCATTTATACTCCATAAAACTCCAATTCTTTGCAGTTACCGCGCTGCTCGTCATCCCTCACAACGTTTTCAAGTGCCACAAAACATCCGCTGTTCTCCGTACCGAGCTCTGGTCTCTCAAAGACCAACTGGACCACCAAATCACTTTGATTTTTTTTTCACTCATTATGGATTCACCAAAAATATCTCGAAAACAGCTTTGCCTTCCAGTGGTGGCACCATTAGCGGAGTACGTGCCAGTTTGTAAAAAGGCCGCCTGCTGTGGTTGATATTAGAGGCCCTGAAAACATATTTTCACAGACAGCTTCTTACTCAAAGTGATGGGGCCCTGCGTTAGCACACTGTTCTCCACCAGAATGAGAGTTATTTCACTTGACAGACTTTCTTCTGCTTTTTATTTTTCCTCTGTTTGGTTTGGTGATTTGGAAATACGGGATATCCTGCAGTTAGGATTTAGAAAAACGTTAATCGGAATGTGATGACAGCTGGGGTAATGATGCTTTTTTTTTCCATCGGCCAGTGTGAATCAAAAGAGATCACACTCACTAAATAATACCTCTGATATTTTTTATTTCCGAGAGTTTGACAGTTGTTAATTAGTATTTATGCTATGAAGATAAACGGTGTGGTAAAATTTAATCACTGAAAATAATCCTCACAACAGAAAACATACACATGCTCCTTAAGCTCAAGTAGTTTACTTCATGGGTTAATTCCATAAGCTGTTTTGAATCTTTCTCCTCTATGTGACCTGTTTACTCTGACCTTTTAAATAATATGCATGTTTCCAAACCTTATTCCATCCCATCTGTCCTTTATGTATCCACCCAAACACTGCAGTCTGTTTTCTGTAGCTGCGTTTGCTCTGCACTTGCACAACCGATGTTATACATCAAGGAGAAAGCCGCATTCCTGACAGAAAGCCTTGATCAAGGCCTCGGCACAGTTTGTAATTGATTTATTCGCTCTCATCCAAACATCTTGCGAGTGTGTCTGTGTTTATATTACAAGTTAACAAGCTGTCTGCTCAGCCGGTCCGACTCTCCTGTCCAAACTGATGTCTGCTTTTGAGCTGGTCTAATTGGTGGCTTGCAAGTCTATTGTAATACGTGAATATGACCGAGGGGGAGGAGGACGAGGAGGAGGGGGAGACTTACAGGGAAGAGACGTGCGGTGGACTGATTGCAGTGCATGGAGATGGGAGCCGTGTTGTAAAGAGAGTCCAGCACCTCTCCGCTGAACGCGTCCCACTGTAGCTGAGAATACTGCTCCGTCACGCTCACCTCGCCGCACACACACCGGTCGTTTCCGTGGAACCTGGAGGGGAGAAGAGGGGAGGACGGAGGGAGGGAGGGAGGGAGGGGATTGAAGGAAAGTCGATAAAAGAGAGAGGCAGGGTGAGATTGAGAGGGGAGGGGGAGGAATCGGTTAGAGATGGCGTTATCAGAACACAGGTTCACTTTGAAAGAACAAAGCCCCTTTTTGTGATTAGAAAGAAGTAATCACCATTCTGGGCCCGAAAGATGGAGCGAGGAGGGAGGGGAAAAAAAACTGCTTAGTCACACGTGTAGATGCTAAATGAGGAAGAAGGAGAGGAGGAAGAAGCTAATGATTTTAGGGCGTTTGTGCACGCACTACCTGTTAATGAAGTTGAAGTATTTCTGCAGGTATCCTGGGTCAACGTGGCTCTTGCACAGCTCCAGCTGAGTGCGAGGGTAGTAGTGGATGTAGTTGACACACATTTCCTCCATGATGCCGAAACCTCCCTGAGGAGATAGGAAAGAAGATAGAAGTAGAAAGAGCAGATTTAAGCTTTAGAATTATGCAGTCAAAGGTTTATGAGGATGAATGACATATGGATAGAAGTCAGAGGAGGTTATACTGTTGGTACTGACAGTGATCAAGGTGGAATGTGGTGCTGTGGTGCTGTGCAGCTACTGCCTGCAATGATCTGCAGAACAATCTAAAGCTGGACTCATTTTTTAATCATTAATACAAGCCAGGTTTTGAATTTCCTCTTATTTCGCTTCCAGTTACTCTTGTTGTAGTTGATTCATTTGTTTTTAAATCTTTAAATGCTCTGATTAAATTCAATGTCAAATAAAGGGTCGAATGAATGAATGAATACTCACCACTGTAGGCTGTCTCCTGTCTTCCGTATTATAAGTACACTTTGTTATGAGGACGTCACCCTGCAGGATCAAGCCATCAATTCGTCATCATTTGCTTTTAACATAATACAAGGTTACTGACAGAGAATTAATTATGTAAGAGAGCCAGTGGCCAGTTTGCTGTTTAAAAAGAACGTCGCTTTGCGGAGCTCAGCTGCCGCAGTTCAGTTTGTCTCCTGGGAATTTCCTTATTACAGCACTGACTTGTCAGCCTGTCCCTATTTCCTCTCCATTCAAAGCACCTTGTGCAGCAGCAACGCATTCTAATTCATTGCTTTAGATGCAAAAAGTGCATCTGGGACACCACCATTCAGAGAGGTGCTCCGCTGAGTATGCAGAACAGTGAAACTTCCATTCTTGCCTGAGTGTAAAATCAGCACAGTGGAAAACTAAACCAAACAGTAGTCATTGGTGTCGTTAGTCATTTTAATTGCAGTCATCAGTTTTATACTTACAGGTAAAACGTTCACAATTTTCCTTAGAACTCGGATTGTCTGTAAAAGAAAGAAAAAAAGGAGAAAGAAGAAGAAGACAAAATAAATGCAGTGCAATAAGTAGTAAATTCAACACGTTCTTTGGATTCCTGTGTTCTTCCGTGCATGTGTTTGGACAAGAAAACACAAATTCTAGAAATAAGACTGTGATTAGAAATCAGTGATCTTGGTGATTTGTTACCCCAAGACACTGCAATAATAATTGGAAACTTTGCATACAGAAGATTTATTTCAGATATAGCAAGATGAAACAGTGGTTTCTCTTGATGCGTTCCTTCGAGGCACCTTTCATAGTTATTAGCTGTGTGACTTTGCTGAAAACGGTTTGATAAAGTCTTCAGATGCCACATGATGCTGCAGGCTTTAAAACAACACCACTCAGGTGCTCTCAGATTAGCCTGACATCAACAGCAGCTGCAGATTTTATCAGACAGTCTAGCAGATGTCCTTCTCTGTTCACTCTGTGTGTGTGTACCTGCCTCGGGATATTGTGCATAAATAAAGCACAACAGATGTCTGCTGCTGTCTCTCAACAATGTTAATGTTGTTGTTTGTCAGTTTAGATGCTGAGTTGACGTCCGGGAGGTTTTTTTGCATCTGTGACATTGTGGACTTTTGGTGTTGCTGCGCCTGGCGAGGCCTAAATTCATGACCTGACGTATGTTGATGACTTCTTATCATATGAGGCCTTGAGGTTTTTGCAGAAGACTGGCAGGTCAAACTTTGGCGAAACAACATGAAAGATGTGTGGATGGACATGAAGCAAGTTACAGACTTTAACATCAAACACTGTCAGCAGGGGGGCAGCCTGGAAAGAGTCTATGTGCTGAATATCTGCTTTGCCCTCAAACCCCTCTTGCTAACCAGCCCTGCTCACAACCCCCCAACTCCAACCTCCAAACTTCCCCACAAGACTGTGAAGATCGGCCAGTTAAGAGACAACTAGAGAGACTTCACTGAGGCAAGACTGCTGGTCCTCATCACAATATTCCAAAGGTCCAGTGTTAACCACATACAGTGCCGTGAAAAAATATTTGCCCCCCTACAGAAATCTTCCATTTTTGCATATTTGTAAAAGTTTCAGATCATCACACTAGTTTTAATGTAAGACAAAGACAACCCAAGTTGCAAGACACAAACCACTCCTGACCAAAAAGAACATAAAGGCTTGTCCAGCATTTATTTTAAAAAAACATATGTAGATGAGCCCCAAGACTTTTGGGATAACATCCTGTGGACTGACGAGTCAAAGGTGGAACTTTTTGGGAGACATGGGCCCCATTACATCTGGCTTAAAGCTCATATTCCATATCCACAAGAAGAACATCATACCAACAGTGAAATATGGTGGTGGTAGTGTGATGGTTTGGAGCTGCTTTGCTTCCACAGGACTTGTCATAATTGATGAAGCAGCATACATCTATTAGATCCAAAAGCAGCTCTGCCAAAATCAGAGGTACCTAATTCCAGCAATCTTTTAAAAAAGGATCTGAACAATCTCATCAATGGATGAAAAGTTCCCAATGTGATCTCCATTACTTGCTGTTTTTGTGAACCTCCTTTTCCGCCCGTCTACTCATTTGAGACTTTGTGTTTTGTGAATTCCTTGGGTTGGTTTTCATTCCAGGAGGTAATGGTGGCACTGCGAGAATCACGTCTCTGTATTTTTTTTCTCCACTGTCTTTAACACCATGAGATGCTGCTCAGGATGTACGTCACCGTGCCTACTCTCTCTTGGATCAATGACTGTCTGTCGAATAGGCCCCCAGTTTGTGCGGCTGGGGAGCTCCCTGTCTGATGTGGTGGTTATTAACACAAAGATGCCACAGGGGACCGTCTTGTCTCCATATCTGTTCGCTCTGTACGCCTCAGATTTGCAGTATAGCTCTGAATCATACTCCCTGCTGAGGTTCTCTGATGATGCTGCGACGGCAGGATCTGTCATATGCAGGCAGGAATCAGAGAAAAAGGGAACTGGTGGGTAAGTTTATGGAGTGGTGCAGCAGGAATTAGCTCTTCAATGTACACTACACTAAGGAGATAGAGGGTAGGAGGATTTTAGAAACTGCAATGAAGCCCATAAACAAAACTGATCATTAGGGTGCCACAGTTACTTAGATGTTGTGTAAGGGATGCGCAAACTCTGTTTTCTGAGGGATTTTCAGTGTATAGAACACAGTGGTAGAGATGTCCTTTTGGTCTGTGGTAGGAAGTGCAATGTACTAAAGTGAATCCAAAAAGCTTGTTTGAGAGGTTAGAATTATCATTGGTTAGTTGACAATCCAACGCATCCAATATATATAGTATATATACTTCAGTGCCATTTTTGCTGTTATGTATTTAAACTACATCATATTTTTGTAACGTGCAGAAAGTAGGTTGATGAGTTATAAAAATGAAAACCACAAGATAAATAAGAGCACATCTTATAATTTAGAGAAAATATTGAGGTGAATCCTTCTGGCCTTTTGTCCTCACAGCATTAACTCACATTAGCAGAAACTGTATTGTTTCAGTCTTTTACTCACTATAATATAGGTCAGTGGCCGGGAAATATAAGAAACTGCTATTAATGACAGCTTGAGTGGTCTTGGCTAGCCATTACAAAATGGGAAATAAAAGTGATGTGAATGTGGACAAAGAAATATTGAGTTTATGGCAAGGTAACCCCATGAAGGACCTACGAAGTGAACAAAGTGATCGTACCAGCAACCCCTCCACTGTTGTTTAAATTCTAATAAAACACCAGTGAGCCACATGGTTGCACTCTGGAATCTGTTCCTTCTTTACAGCCAACAAGACACTGTAGTTAAATTTGAGTCTATCCCACACGTACTGTCCTGCAGCTTAAAATACTGGAAGTGTATGAATCCGCCACTGAAAATAGTCCCTGATCATTACACTGTCTACTCCTGTTTGAGAGACATTTGCTCGAAGCTACAGTGTCTGTCCATCCATCCATCCATCCATCCATCCATCCATCCATCCATCCATCCATCTGCTACACCTGCTTTATCCTGTGGAGAGTCGCAGGGGTGCTGGAGCTGATCCCAGCTGACATAGGGCGAAAGGCGAAGTACACCCTGCCAGTCCATCACACAGCCAACACACACACACAGACAGACAACCTCTCACTCTCTCCATCCAATTAACCTACAGTCTAAAGCATGTCTTTGGGTTGTGGGAGGAAGCCAGACCACCCGGAGAAAACCCACACAGGCACATGGAGAACATGCAAACTCCATACAGAGAGATTTGAACCCAGGACCTTCGAGCTGTGAGGAAACGGTGCCAACCACTGCACCGTAGTGACCAATTTTTAAGGAATTTACTTTGCATTTTTTAAGAATAAAACTGCACACTTCTGAGAAATGCTGAAATATTTATGTTGTCTGTTGGAGCTAATGGGCTTGGGACTGACACAATGTTGGTTTTGATCTTTCAATGAGATTTGTTAAGTGATTGCAAAGTAAGAAAGTCTAACTAACCAAGCTGAGCTGTAGCCGTCTCTTTGCCCAACACTTTGTATGCAACTTCTGCACTTCGCACCATCGAGTGTTTGCAAGTAACTTTCAGCTTGCGATAAAACCTCAGCTTTCTACTTTATGTATATGGGTCACCCACTGCAAAATTAAACGCAGACTCTAATAAGACTTTATTTTAATAAGATTTTTTTTTCGTTTTTAAAAGCTGCAGAAATAGCAGCCAGTAGAAATAACTTAGCTGCTGTTTCATTTCTCTGATATTTCAATAGTCATCGTCCCAGTGGCTCACAAATCAGTGTGATGTGAAGTCAAACTCACTTTCGACTAATCTACTACAAGGTATAATGTGGAAATGTGGAGTCCATCTGGGTAAAGTGACTGTCTCTCACCTGGTAGTGCGTACTAAAGTGCTGGTCTTCCTGCACAATCTCCAGCTCTTTGCCTCCCCTCACCAAAACCGTCCTCACCCCTCGGCCCGCCAGGTGGGTGTGCAGCTGGGATGCAAATATATGGATCCCTCCTGGAGGCAAAGCCTAAATAGACCAACAGGCAGATTTTTCAAGTTGAGGACAAAAAATAGACCAGCTGAAATATTCACCCAGCAGCTTGAATAATGCAGTTTCTGTATACATACAGTCTGGGTACACTTGGATGTGCAGTATCCACTGAGGTAGAAAGTGTGTTGTTTGGGTGGAACAGCCATGATGGGAGTATAAACAAGGCCCAGCTCCATGATCCCTGCATCGTAGCGCCTCAGACTGGAGGTGTAATGCAGTCGTATCCCTGATGAGTCACGCCGACCTGAATGAACAGTATTTGTATTTAATATACAACCAGATAGCCAAAATACTTTTGCGCTAAAGCAGAACTGCAAATACTGTATATATAAAGGCATGAAGGAATAATCAGGTTTTTTCAGGTGTTGTTTGTCTTCAAGAGCATCTTTGAATTGCAACAGAAATACAGGAGAGAGGATTACAATAACAGAAACATTTCACAGGTGCGACGACTGCATAATATGCTCTCTCCATCTGTTCCTGGTCAGCACACATGCTGCTGTACTGTGAATATTTTGTAGTTTAGACAAGGCAGTTTAGGAACTGTTAGGACTTCTGAGAAGAAAAAAACATGGTTTAAAAAGGACAGTAATGAGGGATTATTGCTGAGTATTAAAAAGTCATATCTATAAGATGTGAATTAATAACTTCAAGTGAGAGAGGTTTCCTCTTGGCTCAAGTGTTTCATTTGCAACAATTCAACTCCAGCAGAGGACCTTTGTTGCACACCATCCCCATCTCTCTCTTTCTTTATTTCCTATTATCTCTGACCTTTAGATGCTCTGATAAAAGGCACAAAAAAAATATTTCAAACAAGAAAACAACTCCATAACAAAAGTGATAGAGCAGGAAAACTGAGAATAGTTATGTATGCACGTATTGTATTGTAGGGTCAGATCAGGATAAGGAAGGCAGAGAGTGTGTAGTGATTCGCACAGAAGAGATCAAAAAGGTATATCTGGAAAATGCTAAATGAATCGCTCTATTCAAGATAAGCCTAGGGCTCTTAGGGAGAGAAATCTGCTGCTTGTGTGAGTGAAAAAGAGGGAAGGGTGCCTGTGTAGCTGCATAATCATAGTGCATTTACGTGATGTGTACTGTATGTACCAGATATGAGGAGAGGGTTGTGGTAGTGGACCTCCAGACGAAGAAACCTTGAGGAACCTGTTCCACCCAAAGGCAGCCCTGCATCAGGAGGGTAGTAAAACGCCTGCAAGCACACACAACCACACATTTAGGACACACATGACTTGTTATTTCTCTCTTTTACGCACCAGTGCTTCGAAGTTATAGCAAGGAATCGTCTTCATGTATCATACAGATGATTTCAAAAGTGGAGTAAAACCATTTTTAGATCTACCACTGTATCTTCACAGCTTGCTGCTATATTTGGTTTCGTATTGGAGACAGAAGTGATGCATTTCAAAGTGAGAAAGAAAAAATACTTTTGGAGTTTAAGTGGGAGTCTGAAGCACTGTTGTCTCCAGGCAAAAGCACATCGTTGGAGGATGACAAAAAGAAGGCATCAGATTTCTGGGCCAACATGTAGAAAAGTTGAATGACAATAATCTAGATACTTAACCCTCAAACTTACCGATGAGAAAGTTTTCATTAAAGTAGGATGTTTTAAATTCAACTGCATCATTTCTCCATCGTCCTCTCCATCAAGATGTGATCCCTTGCCAGCTAAAAATATTTTGTAATGTAGGATGGTTAAATGTAGGATACCTAAAGAAAAGTTCTTTGTTGATAACATTGTTAGACCGTTATGCCCTAAAGTGCTCAAAACCAAATGTTACGCAGACGACATTCTTCCTTCCATATTTTGTAACCATGTGAAACATTGTGGAAGCGTTTTAAAGATTCTATAATGTGTTCCCTCAACAATATCTCCAAAACATTCTCAGAATATTGCAGCCACAATGTTCCACCTTTGTTATAACATCTCAGTACAGGAACATCTTATAAGGAACATTCTGTCTTCTGAGGTCTTGATAATATAAAATGTTTTTTTGAATGTTGCATTGAAAACATCCTTCCTTTGCTATCATTGTGGAAACACAGAAGAACCATCTCTAATCTATAGTGCTAACCCTAACCCTCAACAAAAAGGCAAAATGTTCCACTCTTAATATATTACAGAAACATAAAAACAATCTGTCATCTAATTCCTCGATAGTATCTGAAAAGTTCTTCCCTTGTTGTCATGGAACACTGTCAGAATATTTTATAGGAGAATGTTCTTTCATGACTTCCCGAAGCAACGTCGCCAAAACCTTGTCACAAGCAGAATGTTCCAACTTTGTTGAGCTATCGCAGTACGGGAACATCAAATAAAGAACCTTCTGTTGTCTGAGGAGTCGAAAACATCTGGAAAATGTTGTTAAATGTTGGTTTGAGAATGTTCTTTCTTTGTTATCATGGAACATTGTGAGAATGTTTTATAGAAGAATGTTCTATAATGACTTCTTCACCGACTTTTCCCAAACATCCTCAGAACATTGTAGATAGAATGTTCCACTTTTATCACTATATCACATTGTAAGAATGTCTTATAAAAATGATCTGAAGCCTCGATAACATCTGGAAAACATTTTTTGAATGTTGGCTTGAGAACGTTCCTCCGTTGTTATCATGGAGCATCATCAGTGTTCCTGACAGCATCCTTTGAATGCTGACATCAAAACATTATATTCATTTTACTGGAACATTACTGGAAATCAAAATGCTCTTAAAACGTTCTTTGAACACTTGATTTAATTGATTTTCTTTAAAATATTATTAGAAGTAGTGGTTATTGTTACCCAGTTTTGTGGGAATGAGTCACTATTATATCAGAGGCTTATTATCCTTCATGCTGCAGAAATGATAGATTCCTTCAGCTCGACTCGAGTAGTTCACTATAATTGTGGGTGATGCATAACCACATATTGTCATCCACATATTTATTCTTTTTTTTACCTGCTTAGACCCCAAACACCCACTGCATGTAAAATCACAACTGCAACAGATTGTCTGTAAAAATAAGTTTTTTAAATGATTTTGCTTCAAAGAACTGAGCCTTAACATTTACCAAGTTCCTCTTTGCAAAACTTGAATGTTTTGGAGGTCTTTTGTGGATCCATGAGCTGCATCAAATGTTTGTATTGATTATTTCTACTGCGTTCTCATATAGATGTATCCCTTGGGATGATGAAAGCCGTCCTCCTAATCTGATTGAAAAAATTATAATTCTGAGTCACTCCATGGTCGTCAGACTTCCAGAGGAATTTCAGTGTAATCTTGATTCAACATCACTGCCTTGACTTTCTTCAGAGAGATCCTCCTCAAGCCACTTCTGCTGATTCATGCTGTTTGCAATGGAAGAAAGAATTGTTTTATTTAATCTCTCTTTCATGTCGTCACAGTAAAATCCGCAGAGACTTCACACTCTCGTCTCGCTCTCCGGTGCTGTCCTCCCTCTTTGCATTCTGACAGTGTCATGCGTTATTGTTTCTCTTCCCTCTTCCAAAACTTCCTCCACTCTGTTTTCCTCTTTTCTCTTTTGTTTTGTGTGTTTTTTTTGTTTTTTTTTTTGTGCACGAGGCCACGTTTCCCTTCTGATGCGGTGCCGAGGAGAATGAAGCAACACTATTAAGAGGTGATGAAAGAGGCCTGAATATTTCCCACCTAATCTCGTCTTCACAGCTCACAGCTCACAGAAGGCATCCTGCTTGTTTTTGTTTGGTTGGCAGATAATCCAATCGGAGAGGGGCCAGGCTGGCTGTGATACTGTGGGGAGCAGTGCAGAGAAATATGGTGACAGCCTCACCATTGCCTGTCCTCTTTGCTTTATGTGGCTAGCAGGCTACTTGCTTGCCTGCTTGCTCAGCCGGCTGGTTGGGAGCTGTAGTTCCTACGTGGGGTGGTGACGCCTGACAGATGACTGAATGACTGGCTGGTTCATAAGAGGAGACAGGTGCACCTTCTCATGCACTTGCAGTTGCATACTCTCCCTGCAAAAACTCATGTTTATTTCCCCAGCATTAGGAAAGGATGAAGTGGATCTCATCTGATTTCCATTTACTGAAAGCAAAAGTCCATGAATACAGTTACTGCTGTAATTGTGTAGGTTTTCCAAAAGGACTGTAGTGTTGCTGCAACCATGTATAGTATGTAGTAAGGCTTAATCTTTTTCATAGTGGCCTTTTATTGCATGTTATGCCTCCAATCTCTCCTCAGTTGTCCCTTTCTAATAAACCCCTCCAAAAACAGAAAAAATATATATTTACAAAAAACATTTGAATGCAAACTTTTAGTGACTTGCTGGCTGAGTTATTGGTGTGAAAGTAAAATACATCATGATCACTTAGGTATGTGTCCATTTTAGTACATTTGTCCTGACTGGGAACAATTTTTTGTTCAGTAACCTTCTGGTAGGTCAGGTGTTGAAGAAGTGCCCAAGGGTCTAAAGGTCTGAGGCCAACAATAAAAGAGATTTTTGCACTCCTTAAAAGGGTTTTGGGAAGAAGGAATCTGGTTCTTATCAGGTATGGAACGAATAATGGAACTACATTTACATCTATGTATACTAATCAATGTAAAGGAATTTCTGAATGTCGGTTTACTATAAAAGCTGCTGCAGTTGTACTTCTCCTTCAAGAATCTCAGAGAACTCTATCTGTCATATCTTATATGATATTAAATCTGCCAACGACCCAGCAAAGGGTATTGTGTTTTATGAGTTTGATGATGTAGCAAATTTCCATGTCATTGGCTGTAGTCAGGATTTTAGAAATGATAAGGTCATGAGTACCTCTAACAACAAGACACCCACACCTGATACCAGTAAGAAAGAATCTAAAATGTTCTATTATTAGATTTTTTCTAATAATAATAATAATAATATTAGATTTTTTTTCTTCCTTTTTTTCAAATTTGACTTCACCAAATACATGATAATCCTAGAGATTTGCTTTTTAATTTTTTGGCCATAAAACAGTCAGATCTTTCTTGGTCACTTGAGGGCAGCACAACAGACGAACAGAACTCTTTTCAGCTTTGGTTTGCTCAAAGCTAACTCCACTGGAAAATCTCAAGCAGCAACCTTTGCAGCTGAAGTGCCCAAAACTGCAGTTCCGCTAATGGCCACTTGAGGCTAACTCTAAAAATGAGTCAATCCCTGTAGACCCTAATGTTAAAATATGCAACTTTATAGCAGCAATAAACATGTTTACAGCCTGATACAAAAAGCAGTTTTGGTCTTTATAGCTAATTTACTTGTTCATGACAGCTGTACAGGAAGTAAATTTTTTATATCAATCACTGGTTTTATTTGTATTGAGGCTTAAAGTTGCTTAAAGCACAATAAAGGGTGTTGCTGCTTTAAGGGACCATTATAGCGAATCACAGCCCGCCTCAGCTCCACTCACGCTCTACCACTGTTATTATTTTGAAGCTGGTTCAGCTATTTCCTGTTTTAGTTTGAAGTGATCCCTGTCCTTGTGTGTCTAATAGTTTTACTTCCTGTTTTTCACTCTGTTTTCCCTCCTCTGTGTGTTGTCATTCACCTGTAGCTTGTCTCCCGATTTCGTTTGCTCTACGTTTATTTGCTCCCGTTGATTTGCCTCCTGTTTGCTACCTTCATGTTCTAAGGCCTGGGTACCGTTTAGTTTTTAAAATGCGTTCTTCTTTGGATTAACTTTTCGTTCGTTCACCTGCACGCCCTGGTAAGTTTGTTCTTTTCCCACAACCTTCCTGTCTTGTCTTGACCCTGACAACCTCTTTACTAATTTTTGGATTAGCTAGCAGTCAGGCACTGCCAAGATGGTGACAGCCAGACCCACCACACTTATCGCTCTAGCTGTTAAATGTTCAAAAAACAGCTGCTTTCTATAGTTGCTAACACTGATAAGATTAAAGGTTATAGGCTGGAAAGTTAAAAATAGTAAGCTTAAGGATTCCAGTATGTTTCAATGGGTAATTTTTTGGCTTTTGTCATTGCAAACAACGTCTTTCTCATTATATTAACATTAAAATACTAGTAGTTCCACTTTAAATCTATGGACGGGAGACAAATTTAAGGTAAACCCTGAACCTTTGACCACTACAGTAGGGGGATCTGGTGGGTCTTCATGTAGTTGGGAGAAATTGGTTGTTCAGAGTGATCATCTGTATTCCTTAATGAAACATTTCTATCCTGATGGGAGTGCTCTCTTCCAGGATGACAAAACCCCCATTCAAAGGGCATGAGGGATCACTGAATGGTTTAGTAAGAATGAAAATGACGGAAATAACATGCTGTGGCCTTTTGGCTTCACTAGATCTCAACTGAATTGAACACATTTGAGAGATATTGGTTTTAGACAGCGCTCTCCACCAGTATCAGAACGACATATGAAGGAATATCTTCGGGAAGAAAGGTGTTCAGCCCTCAAGTAGAGTTTTAGAGACTTGGAGAAGTGATTCTAAGATGCACTGAAGCTGTTCTGGTGGCACATGATGGTTCAACACCTCGCTAAAGACCCCTTATCTTGGTTGTTCCTTTAACTTGTCACCCTTTTGTATGTGATTGAGTCTACGAGTGCAGAAAGAAGCAGCAGAATGCATGACTTACAGGTTGTGCGAAAGCCAAAATACATAGAAAAACCTTTGTGTCCTCAGTTCTAGCTCTGCTTGTTTGTCTGGTAGTCGACTTGCAGGCAGCATGTTGGACAAGAATATCAGCTATGATGAAATCTTTTGTGTGTCAGTTTTGTGAGTGCGTTTGTGTTTCCATGTAAACAAGTTTCTGATTATTTGTGTGTGAGAGTGCATCCCACATACAGACTGTCTCTGAGCTCTTAATAGACATGTGCAGTGTGTGGGATCATCTTTTCAACGTTTTGTGCTCGCAGTTTTAGACTTGTATATTACCGGCGTAGGAGTGTTTGTTTATCTCTTATAATAGGTACAAGGACTGGTCCAAAGTCAAGCATAATCCTGACTCTCTCTTTCAATTATTACGAGTGTATTGAAAACCTTCACTGTCTATGTTGTTATCTGGCTTTATCTGATGGTGTTTGTGTGGGTGCAGTTTGCATCCCTTTTGCAAGATCAGTTTTAGTTTAATGATTTTATGTTTATTTGTATCGCAAAGTTTATATTTAGGTGAGGTTCAAAGTAAGAGGATGTGTGTTTCCCACCATACCTCAGCCCCCATAGCCCACGCAGCAAGCACGTGGCGGCAGAAGTTGAGCTTTCCTGGTTTCATCTTGTCGTCACAGGAGCCGCTGTAGTCTGGAACCTCTTGGACGTCCGGAGAACATTCGAATACTTCCATGTGGTGCACGATGGCCTCGTTACCCGGAGTTATCAGAGACTCATACTGCCGGGAGCAGAGAGAGAGAAAGCAGAGAAGTTTTATGTTTGTTTTTTTTGTTTTTTTAATACAGCAAGATGTGCCGACATTGAATTATTCCATCGTAAATAATCTGAGGTCTTCTGCTCGGCCATCTCTGATTTCCTGGAAAGTATTTCTTTATCATAAACTACGGATATTTAAAATGGCCACTGTGAATTTTTTATATTGATACGTGAAGTACTTTCCAAGATACTCATTTTAATTGCTTCTTGGCCCACTTAACTTTTTTTTTTGTTTGTTTGTTTCTTTGCACATTGAAACTTGAGGCTATGTTTGGATGACAGCATTTCAAAACTAATCAAAACAAAAGACTGAAATAAAAAATATTCCCATTTTTAAAAAATATGCTTTCTTAGGTATAAATGGAGAAGCGCTTTGAAAATCTGTTTGATCTTCTAAACTGCTCAATTAGTTATGAAAGGTCAATGAAAATAACCTTTTTTTCTGTTCTTTCTTGTGACCTGGTATTTCATATTTGAAAGTGTTCATTATGTTTTCGAATTGTTGTGTCATGCAACTCAACGTGGTTAAGAAAATATCACTAGATGACTTCTGCATTGTCATTTTTTTGTTAATGTGTGCTCAAAGATGTGATTTTTCATGACAGCTTTGATATTTTTTCATATTTCTACTCATCAACTCATCAGAGTTTAGTTGATCTGCTTGTCCAATGTTAGAGATTCTGAATCAGCGGCTTGGTGGGAAATAACAGTAAAAAAATTAGGCTTTTATCTTTAATAGTTCCTGAGATGTTGTCATTTAAACATAACCTCACATTTGTAAAAACTATGCTGAAAGTGGGTTGATGGGCTATTTTTTTTTTACAAAAACTCTATCTCAGAAAATAAAATTATAATGCTTTGAAAGTTTCTTGCAAATCAGAGACGCTCGAGTAGAAATTAGTTCCTGAAAATCTGCTGATTTCAGGTGGACTGACCTTATTGCTACTTGTGAAATGCCAGTAAGAATGTCTCAGTGGAAAAAAAACAGGAAAAAGTTGTTTCGTTGTGTTGATATATTTGCTTTGGCTTGCATTTGTTCTGTGTAACCATGACAATGGAGCTGATGTTTTATTTGGCCTTGCTGCTCAAGCAGAAGCAATAATAGCTGCCCGTGAACACTCTCCATCTGAAACACCCACTGCTGTGTGTAAATACACTGTATGTTAAGTGTTTCCATTTTTAGAGGCCTTTGTACCATGACAATGTGGTTCTTGGGCATCTTTTCAGGCAGCCTGTGGATGAAGCACCAGTAGGTGGTCTCTTGATTCGGTATGATGACATTCGGCGCCACGACATCCAGCGTCTGCACATTTGGAGGCAGCGTGGGCGACGGCGAGTCAGGACGGAGCATCAAGATCCTCTGCACCCCCGTGTCGATCCGGGACAGATTCAGCTGCTCCAGAGAGGTAAGAGGCTGATCCAGGAACCCGTAGATGACGTGCACGGTTCCCTCCTGAGGAACAAATCAAGAGAGGAAAGGGTGCTGAAAGGCTACGGAGAATCGACATTTCAAATCCTCTCATAATTATTATTTGCTTGAAACGCCTTCTGAGACAAACACAGGGAACTTTTCATTATGTTGTCATAGTGACGAGCGTTGGTTTTTGTGTCTGCAACTTGGAAATCTAATGTGGTACCATGGAAACCATAATCACTATAATAGAGTGGAAACTGTGCTGATCATTTCGACTTTCACAGGGTTTTATGTCCACACCTGAAATCATGAGTCCATCATCACTTTCATTGCTTACTTGTTTTATATATTGAAAAGACAGCAGTAAAAATATCTTAAATTCTCAGGCACACACACACGCAGTCTCGCACTTTGTTGTTTTTGTGCTACATCCATGTGCTAATTCAAAAATACCATCATCCCCATCTTCCACCCATGTTATTTCCTCCGTCTCGCCACCTGTTAACTGTCAGGCTCAGTCAGTCGAGGACTGACAGACGTTACTTTGGCTCGAGGCCACAAGCGACATTTAGCGCAACAAGTGTGCCCTTTGCATGAGCTCTGGAGGAAAACAAATCTCGCTGTCGAACGTTATTTATAGAGCACCTTTCGTACAGATCAGTGCAGTTCAAAGTTTGTTACAGGTGAAAAATGAGTAAGACAACAGCCGGATAAACAGTAAAACAATAGGAGGAAGATGAATGCAGCAATGAATCACCTCAGATGGTAAAGTTGAAATAACAGCTTTTGTGACTTTTGTGACAACCTAAACGTATAGGATTTGCAGTGTTTGTTTGCCCAGTTCACACCTTTTGCCCTCCTTGTATGACTTTTTGCATTCAACTCAACTTGTAAAAAGTCAAAAAAGGAAGGTTCTATCGAAAAACGTAATAAATACACCAACCAAAGTTTCTCCTGTGTAGTAGAGGGTTTGATGTTCCTGTTAACAAGTCCAAAAAAACAATTTATATTCACATTCACACTCTGAAATGAATTTGACACATCCAGCGGAATGAAAAGTTTTCACACCTCTATGAGGTAGTCTCTGGGATCGCAGGTACTGAACGGTCTTTTGAAAAGCAGGTAAAATCCTTCAGCTTTCTGTTTGGCTTCAATCAGCTCGTAGTCCTGCTGGCTGTCCAGCGATACGTGGCCCTCGCTGTCGCTCCACGCATCCTGAAGGAGACAAATAACTTCAGCAAATAGACACGAGAAAACGTAACATGTAGGTGTGCAATGGGATGTCAGATACACCGATCAGGCATAACATTATGACCGCCTGCCTAATATTGTGTTGGTCCCCTTAATGTGGTCAAAAATGCTCTGAGCCATTGGGCATGGACAAGAGGACCTCTCAGGGTGTCTTATGGGGTCTAGAACCAGGACGTTGGCACTGGATCCTTTGGGTACTCTGGCTTGTGCAGTGGGGCCTCTGTCAGTCAAACTTGTTCCACTGCATCCTGTTGATGCTTGATCAGAATGGGGTGTAGGAAGTTTGGAGGTCAAATCAACATGTTGGGCCATTGTCATGTTCCTCAACATGTTCCTGATTGTTCGATGTTTTTTCCATGTGGTGGGGTGCATTTTCCTGCAGGGGTAGACCAGTGACATCTGGGATTTCCATTTGCATGAAGGAGTGTTCATCAGCATGGATGTTAAAATCCAAGATTTTCCAGCAGAACACCACATAGTACCAATATGATCAATGCTATTCATTTCACCTGTCAGTGGTCATAATGTTGTGCCTGATCGGTGTATACAGTCAGTGCTGAAGTAGAGTAGTTGAGTGCTGTGTTTGAACAGGAAAGGTTATTGAGACACAGGAGGGCTTTGTGTTGAAATGTCACTGGTGAAACTAGAGCAAAAAAAAAAAAAGATTGCTGTTGGTTGTAAATGTTAAAATTCCAGTGTTTTAAAGTGATTTTTATCATATAGGTAACGGAAAGAAATGAGTTAAATTGCAGCAGGTTGTTGTGAAACCTTCCCAACATGGTGTACAAGACATTCTACTTCTCTGCCAGGAGGCTTTGCAGCTGCTCACTGTATCCGCTTCTGTTATGTTTCTCACATTCATACCTGTCCAGAATAGCACCTAAGATCTCTCCGTCTCTTTATTTCCGTCTCCCTCTCGGTCCCTCTTATATAACTGTTCTGCACAAAGACTCTGAAACCAACGATTTTGAAAATGCAACACACATATATACAAACTTAAAAAAGATATAGGCAATGTACGGTATGTGTTGTGTGTGTGACATGTCTGTGTATAGAAGGCGAGGTGTATAGAAGAAAGACGGTCATATTTAGACAAAGCAGAGTTTCTGGTGTATCTCTGATGGACTTTAATATCCAGATCTAAGTTCAGATTCTTTTAACTCCAGCTTATGTTTTGTTTTTGTTTTGTTTTTTTTGGTCATTGGGGGGCAGCAGAAACAAGTTGCAACCAACACTCCAGTGCACATAGGTTATTTGTTTCTACCATTTGAATAAGACCCATATGAGCATTATATAGTCTCGATCAGGGTCTGGCTTCCAAAATAGGGCTGCTGTCATGGTTACAATAACAATAATGCTGTTGGTATAATGGAGCAGCTGTGTGTAACAGATAAAAATCAGAAATGGGGAACAAACCGAGGTCTCCTGTGTCAAATCCATCAATTTTTGGCTCTTCAGCTGCAAAATGTTCCACTTTATGAACAAGTTAATTCTGTCTTTTTGTGCAGAGCAGTGGGATTTTTTTTTTTGAGATAGACGCAGCTAAAAAATGATGCCACAGGAGCAGCAAGAGCGAACAAAAACAATAAAGATGTAGGCCAGACAAGTGAATAATAAGCCGAACACCCACTATGAAGCTATAATGCTCTGTGAGGGTGCAGGAGACTTCAGACTCGGGTGATAAATTTCTGCAGTTTCATTGCTAAAAGTGACTCTTTCCACAATGTCACGCTGTTTTCACATCGTCATCCATCTCGCATATCCATGTACACTGAAGTAGTTCTTGATCACTGTAATCATTCCTCTTGGCTGCACTAGCCTTGAAAAGATTGTTATTAAAGCTACATAAAACTGCATATGTGCCTGGATACATCTGAACCATGGGTCTTTGTACAGCTGCTGTAAGGATTGTTGCTTTTTCTATACACATGCAGGGAGTGTGGATTTTATCCCTATTACTTCCAGTGAAATTGCTTTAGAGATCTCTTCATGGCCAGCGTGGAGAATAGTGAGTCTTACCACAAATTAAAACACTTCCAGTTCTGTTTCTCCCTTTGATTCCAAACAGAGGTATGATAAAGCCACACTTGTCCTGTAGAGAGTTCCTGAAACGTCCAAGAACTCCCTAGAAATGATCAGCATGCCTCTTATTTTCACTGTATCTATGTATGATTCAAGTCACGCTGAACTGAATCAGTCATCTTCATGTCTCCAGTATGATTTGATGAGGCAAAAAAAAAAGAAATCTCCACATCAAAACTGTGCCTGGCTTTGTGCGTCGGAGCGACTGTAGCCCAGCGGTGACTTTTCTTTATGCAGGTAGTTTTGCCTTCCTGAGGGAAGAAAGACGGCACAAGGGGGAGAAAGGGAGACGGATAGGAGGCAATCGATGAAACAAGACAGGACTTTACAGTGATGTGAGTGATATATTCTGATGGTTAGTTTGTGAGCTGTGCAGATGGAAGGCAATGGGATTGAGGAAAATGTAGTTAAAAAGAGGGAGAGCTTTAATTTAAGGACCACAAATGAAGCTTGTCATTTTTGCTGAAGACCCCACAATATACGGCTCATATTGTAAATTTGCTTTCATTTTGTGGTCTAATTTCCTTTACTTGTATGCCATGTTTAGGGAAATAATTGAGGAAATGCTGATTTAACACTGTGTGTTAAGTCTGTAGCAGTGATTTCATGGCAAAATCATATGTCAAGGTAAAAGAAAAATTATATTACAAGGTTCTGGCTGCTTTCACAGTTTTGTTGTTCAAAATATGCTGTTATTGTACCTTAACTTAACTTATAAGCTGAAATTAGCCCCTGCTTTTAAGCATTTGAATCGCTTCTTGTGACAAAATTGAAAAAAACTGTCATTTGCTAGTCAGTAATGCAGATGGAGTCTCTGATTTCATGTTACTAGTGTGACATAAATGAATTGGATGAACATTTTCCAAGTAGGAGGAATCAGAATCAAAACTAAATTATTTTTAACTGCAGTGAGTTTATCTTTCCTGCTTATTGTTTTTACATAAACCTTACCTGATTACCAAAACAATACAGAGTTAATAAAAGGGAAGATAAATAAAAAAATACATTATTCAGAAAAAATTATCACCAAATTCCAGCAAAAAAATGGAAGCTGGATTCATTAAAAAAGAAAAAATGCCTCGTGTCTGGCAAAGTGAAAATGTAGCATTTTCCACATGTTAATCAGCACATGGTTCAACTTTGATATGCTAATATCTGCTAATGATTCCCAGATGAACTTCAGCTATTAGTGCAGTTTGAGTGATTTCCAATTAGCAGAGGCTGATAACATCCTTTTGTGACTGTGTGATCGTGAAGCGAAGCGTCCGCCGGCTGCTTTTTTTTGCAAAAACACCAATCCCACACCCCAAGGACCACAGACAGACGGGGAACGAGGCGACAGAAGGGAGGAAACCTCACTCCTGAAGGACTTACATGTAATCCCTGCACATTTATAAATCTGACAAATGAATTTGGAGAGGAGAAATTGGAAAAGAGAGTGCAAAACACTTTTTTACACCTGTTTGATACCCTCTTTCTTTTCTAGAACTCCTTCAAGTTTAACAGATATATCGCATCCTTGGCTTGCTTACCCCAAAGTAGCTCTTGGTTCCAGAATCCCACAGCACCACCAGGTCAGCGTTGGTCAGCTCGCCGCGGTCGGACATCCCCAGGACGATGCCGTGCCTCATATCTGCCACCCTCAGCTCCATGTAGACCTCCTGGTTGGCGTAGCTGATGTTCCAGGCCAGCTGGAGCTCCCCCCGCGGGTCAAGAGGCACCCGGAAAGGCATGGGAAGGGGTGGCAGAGGGCTGGAGGGGTTCGGCTTGAGGCTGGACACTTCAACGGCGTTGGTGGGCGCCTGGTAGGAAGCCACCAAGATGACCATCAGAGCAGCCAGGGCCGTGAAGTACATGATGGTGACGTCCTGAAGGCGGAGGTGTTTGTTGAGGATCCTCATAGTGATGGATTCAGGTTTTCTTTTTACCTCTTCTTCAGTCTGTTTAGCCAAAGTTGATTGGTCCAAAAAGTTTTGGGAAAACTATTTCTCTGGTGCTGTGGTTCTACATAAACTGCAGATTCTCCAAACACTGGTTTGTCTTCTTTGCTCTCAGGCCTCAGTAGACTCCCTCTCAGCGGTCAGGTGGGAGCTGTTCATCCTTCTCCTCCCGTGTTTTCTATCCTCTCAGGCTCTCGTTGTCTGAAAACTTCCTTTTCAAGAATCACCAATTTTCCAGTCTTTAGTTTTCTTCCGTTAGCGGGCCCTTGTGGGTCTTTTGTCTCTTTCCTTGGAGTAACTGCTCGGCATCTCCGTCTCATCCACCTCTCTGGTTTTTAAAAGACTCCTCCCTTGCCAGTTGTCTTTTTTTATCTGGCCTAATGGTATTACATTTATTGAGGGAAATTGAATTGTATTCTTTAAGCCCTGGGGTCAACCATGATTCTGCACATCTGCCAGACCCTAATTGATCCAAATTCAACCATGGACATTATCAATGACAATCAGCTTCGACTAACTAAACTTTATTGCTCGCTCCGTCTTTGTCCTCTTTTGCTTTGGTGAGCTCATGTCATGCATCTCCTTAAACATTATTTCACACCTTGTAGCTCCTACACTTGGCGCTTTGGGTATTTGATTTAAAGCTGATTTAAGAGTAAGCAACATTGATGGGAGGTGTAAACAAGGCATTAATGCATTAGGCCCTTTCCTTAAGCCATTGCCTAAGGCTGCAGAAGACCTAATCAAACCATCAATTACAGGCTTCGAAAGCAAAAGGGATGTGGTACAAAAGGTTAGCAGAGTCCCTGTGGACAGCTGTGTGTGTGCTCGTGTCTGTCGGGTGAAAAACAGGCGAGCTCCACCGAACAAATACATTGGAGAGAATGAAGCGCTGTTCTTTGGCTTGTTCCCACCTTCTACACACAGTGTGCACAGAGAGTGTGAAGCGTTGGGTAGAGGATGGAGGAGGATTGTCAGGGGTCATGGCTCTGTGACGGGTGACTTTCTTGTCAGGAGCTGGACGAAATAGCCGAGCACAGTTTACCCAAACTGAAGAGAGTCAGACCTGTTCCACCAGCTATAGGTGTAAATATGTCCGACTGCAGTTTTAAGGCTGCAAAACAGAAAATGGAACATGCACGGTCCAGTTTATTGCCACCATGTACTACATACAGCAGCACCCTGCAGGTTTTAATAGGTTATTTTCATACAAGACTGCATTTAGTTCCTTACCTAAACCTTACTTTACCTTACAAATAACACAATTTTCATAGACAAACAAGTGCAAATAGGCTCTAAGAAGAGAAATAAAGGAAAATAGTGAACAAAACATGTCTTTTGTGTTTAATTACCCTTTAAAAAATGACTTCATATGTCCCGTGTAGTTACAGTGCAATCCAGACCAAACACAGCCTTCAAAGAGAAGACAATAAAATGATGATTTTCATTGTGCGACGAGGGTTTTTTTCTGACAGCTTATCAGAAAAGCAGCTTCAGCTGTAGTTTAGTTTGGCACGTCGTTTCTGTAGAGACGATTCAGTATATTTCAAGGTTTCTTGAATCCCATGGAAACTAATCATCAAGCCTGCTGTGCGCTGCATCAGTCTCTTTGAGTTATGAAAACCTATATTGAAACTATGTTCAACACAGTTACAGAAATTAGCATTTCCTGTACAATCAAAGACATTTTCAACAACCACTCTAAACTGTCATTTCTGTAGAGGAGAGAATTTGAAATCCTGAACTTAAGGTGAACAAAAATACAAATTATTGAGCCAATTTCATCAGTTTTAAGTCTTAAATCAACTAAATTTCAGTTTAAATTGCAATAACTAACATTATTATGTCAACCCAAACCCATCAAAATAATGTTGTCAACTTAAAGGGTTCATCTAAATCAGTAAACTGGATTTTTGTTTTACCTTGCAACCATGCATTTAATTGCTTTTTAGAGTGGTATGTTGGATGCAAATTCTGTTTAAGGTTCAATTTTGTACATGATGTCAAACCAGTGAATTTTTCTTCCGGAAGAGGCTCATAAAGGGTTTGGACCAGAGCAGACAACTGAGAGCAGGACAGAAAAGCCAGCATTGTGTTGGTTAATGTAATAAAGACTCGGTCCCTGAGGCGAAAGCAGAGATCTGCGTGTCCCTCTAATGTCTCCAGCCTTCATGTGAGGCTCAGCAATCTTCTCTCTTTCCCCTCTACGTGTCTCGATGTTTTGTTTCTTTTTAATCTTTTACACCATCACACTTCAGCCTCTCTACCATCGCTGTTTCTGCTCCATCACACCGCTCTCCGTTGCGGCCGATCAGCCTCTTTCACTCACTTCCTGCCGCCTCATATCTCTTACATGCACAGTTATCTTTCTGCCGCCGCGACTGATGTGTCAGCAAACACAAACGAGATGAGACGCCGTAAAGTCAGCTGTGATCTGGAGGGAAGGGGAGAGAGAGAGAGTGTGGGGTGGGGGGAGTGGTGGGAGGGGGGTCGGATGGGTGGGGAAGGAGGAACAGATTTAGGGAAAACTATGCTCCTTTGTGCAGTCATGCTTGGAGTTTGTGCAGAAAGCCTGGGGTTCTTATGTGACATTATCCTGCCTACAACGATCCAGATATTGCCCCCGTCTCTTACCCACCATGCATTGCTTTCAGTTTGGAACAAACAGAGGCACAGACGCACAGAAAAACAGCATCTGAGAATCTCTGCAACAAATTAAACAGTGTGTACGAACATGTTTTTTGCTTTGTGATGCCATGCTGTTGATTGCATCGTATTTAGAGTCTGCTTGCATCATATTTCATGTATAAAAGTTTATAGACCGATGTTTTATGAACTTCATTGTGTGCAGAACACTGTATTTTATTTACAGTGTAGGAAGTAGGACACAATATTTTGCAAAATCTGTCAGGATAGTGCAGAATCACCCATCAACCGACAGAATTTACTGCCTCAATAACTAAACCAACCTCACTGAACAACACATAAAGTTCATCCTGAGCCCAGAGATAGAGACCAACTATTGTTCTACAGAGAAATAACAATGCAGCAATTTGATTAAACACAACTTTATTTAGAAATATACACCATGCAAGTTGTAAAAACAGGATTTTTTTTTTTTACACAGGACTCTTGTACATAGCATAGTGAATGTTTCCATCCAGTTGTTTTTAACTTGTGCATGTCTGGGTGGAGAAAAAAAAGAATAACTGAAGATTTTCAGAAGAGTTTTGCACTTGGCTAAATCAGAAAAGTGGGTTTACTGATATACGAAAAATGCAACCAAGTGCAACGTAAAGAGCCTTGGCAAATAAGTCATAGTAAGCATGAAACATAGATTCCCACTGCAGCAAACAAAACATCAGCTCTGTGGAGCCATGAGGAGATTGTTACTAACGTCAAACACATACTGGACATAAAACAATCATACACTTCACATTTCAAGTATGTTCTACTTTGTTTTACACCTTTTGAGGTTAGTGCTCTTATAATTATATCATCTTGCTGCACCGTCTTCTTCTGCACTTGTTCAGTGGCGCTCAGCAGCAACCAACCACTAATATGAGCATTAGGTTGTGGATAGAAAAGCAAATGAATTCATAGTTCATTAATATTTGTTGACATTCTACATTCTGACTTTTTTTATATAAAATATGTAGTAGTTCATAGAATAGAAGAGAATATCTTTACTGTCATTGTACATATACAACGAAATTGTGTGCTAACCAATTCAAAGTGCAAGAAACAGTGAAGTGCATCAGTCAGGTGTATAAAAAAGAAAGAGAGAAAGAAAATGCTTATGACTATAAAAAGATTAAATAAAAGAGAGGACAAGATTCTGAAAAGGAAAGACAAGAAAAGCCCAACATACCACACATTTTGCAGTATTTAGTTCAGTTACTGTTTTTTGGGTTGAAAACATTTTTCAGCCTGTTTGTCTGTTTTTATTGTCCTGAAACGTCTGCCTGAAGGCAGCAGTTCAAACAGAGTGTGTGTGGGGTGGGATGGGTCTTATAAAATGTTCTTGGTCTTATTGAGGCAGCAAGAACTGTACAGTTCTCCCAGGGAGGGGAGAGGGTAGCCGGGAAGTGCTCCGACTCGGAAGCACTCTCCTGTCTGCTTCTGTGCAGCTGGCAAACCACACACAGATACAGTAGGTCAGTATGCTCTCCATGGAGCAGCGGTAGAAGGACACCAGCAGTTTTTGTGTGAGGTAGTTCTTCCTGAGAATCCTCAGGAAGTAGAGTCTCTGCTTTGCTTTCTGCACCAGCAGTGTTGTGCTGGAGCTCCAGTTCAGGTCGACCTCCATGCACACACCCAGGAATCAAAAGTCAGACACCCTCTCCTGGTTCATTCTGGGGCTTTGCTTTATATTGCCCTTCAAAGTGAGAATATGTAGCATTTGCTGTGCAGCAGCCATTATGGCCTCAAGTTATAATGATATGTAACTGACTCAGTATTATATTTATGGATGTCTATTTAAAGCTGAAAGTGCAAACGTTAGTCCCTGTGATCTACAAACGAAGAAAAACTGCAGCAGCAAAGCCCCAGAATGAACCGAGGCACAGTGTTTTGTTGTTTATGAATTCAAATGTTCTGTTACTCAAAGGTGATTGTGTTATTTTTTGCTTCTAAAGTTGCACGATCTCACTTTAACTGCAAATACCAAGGGCCCCTAAGGGTCTGGGGCCCCGAGGCAGCAGCCCAGTTTTGCTTGACTGTTTGATGATCCAGCTTTGGTGAAAAGATGGTTGTATTAAACTGCACTAAAGTTGATGTTGTTATATAAAGCAATGGAAGCTTTAATTTAGCTATTTAATCTTCATTTTTTGCAACAAATAGAGCAAAAATGTTGTCAATATGGGATGATATATAAGAGATGCCACTCTGAGATGCATCAACCTGCTCATATGTGCGAACACACACACTCACACACAGAAAAAGAAAAGGATGAAAGCAGAGTTCACCTCGACACGACCAATCCAACCATCTCATTCTCTGCTAATATAAATATTTCAGCGCCGCCGACTCTCAAAGTGCACTAATCTCCACTTCTGTGAGTTTGAATAATAAATGCAATAAAAACTCACACGGCTACCCCTAACATCGCCTCAAACTGCCCCCCGTCTGATCCGAGCAGGGAGAGAGGGGAGCAGTCGTAGGGCTGGATGGGATAATTGGAGGAGGCGATGAGCGAAGGGCTGGAAAAGAGAGAGAGAGATGGAGGAAAAAAAAGAGGGGGGATGTTGTGGATCACAGATTATAGGGTAACAAGTAGGAAGCAGACTGAGTGAAAGGAGACGGGGGGGAGGTGCACAGAGAGAGAAATGATGCTTCCAGGGACAGTTGTGTCTGTCATCTTAATGGAGTTTAATGAATGTTTTGTTCCGGACACAGAGGCCACTTTGTTTTTCCACCTTGGCTGAACCTTGGCCAAGAGGACAGGTGTCATTTTTTTTAATTATCTTTATAGATTTTGGGCTGTTGCATAAGCATACGGCTGGGATGATAAAGTGCAGTGATTGTAAGTGGGGGGGAAGCCTAATGAAGATGCTCTGGATGCTGCTGCAGCTTTCAGGCTCCAGTGATGATTGCTGGTGAACTCTCTCCACCTCTCTTGGACTTTTTTTTTCTTTCTCACACAACTCATCCCACATGCATCATAGTTGTGTGTCAGAACACGGAATTCCTGGCCACATCTTTCCTCTATTGCAAATCCTCAGCTGCATTCCGCGCCTTAAAAGGTCCCAGTTGTGCCAAAAAGGACCAGCATCTTGTCCTTCTTCTTCTTCTTCTTTTATTTAATTCATTCCCCCCTCTTTCCAGCTCACCACAGCCAATCTGAGCCTGTGACTAAAGCGCCATCTCCCAGGCTGTAGCTACACTCCAGGCTGCTTTTTTTTTTTTTTTTTTACTCGCTGGGTCTGCAGGCACCGAGAGCCACCTCTGATTCAGAGCGCATGTTTTTTTTTTTTTACTCCTTCACTCGTCTCTCCGCGCAGCGCTGGACGGTCGCTCCGCAAGAATCAGCAGCTAAAAAAAAAGAAAGAAAAGAAAAACAAAACACATCCAGCAACCGAGCTTCAAATCAGCAGCAGCAGCAGCAGCCCTGCGTTGTGCTGGACTGAGCGGCTGCAGACTCTTTGGAGCCCTTGTGCACGACTGGCTGGCCAGATTTTTCACCCCTCCGACAAAAGCACATGCGGTAGAGGAGAGCGCACCGGAGAGGGAGGAAGGAGGAGGTAGATGCGTATGGATAGATAGATAGAGAGAATAAAAACAGGAAACAAAGAGAGAGAGAGAGAGAGAGAGAGAGAGAGAGAGCTGGGGGAACCTGGAGCACAACAAATATCTGACCTCGACCTCCTCCTCGGACGGTGGGATACTGGAACGGAGATGGCGAGATTTTCTATCATCAGGTCTCCTCCTCCAACACACATGCTGCCGAGGCTGCTGATGGTGGTGGTGGTGATGATGATGATGTTTGCGTAGGAGTATTTTTTTTTATTTTTTTGTTGCGTCGGTTAACCAGTCTGTGCTGTTCAAACAACTCCAGACAAGCGGTGGATGTACCTGTGCGTATTTCTGCTCCAAACGCATCTTCCACAGTGATTGTTGGCTTCTTCTTTATTTTTTCCCCCCACCTTTTGGAGTGTTTTTTGGTCTTTCTGGAATTGCACAGAAATTTAAAAAAATGTTTTGCATGCAAATGAGAAGAGAGAGCGTGTGAGAAAGTAGTCCTCAGAGAGAAGCCAGAACTTGGACATTCTGCAAAAGGGCGCATCTGCTATTTTTTGTGTTGTTTAATTAACAGGAGAAGAGGATCAGGCCCAGTGGGTTTGTTTTATATTCTGACCTCTCCACTTTTTTGTGGCAGGCACTTTAGCTTACTTTACCAACATTGGAGGGGGTTTTGTGTGTTTTTTTTCCCCCCTGAGGTTGTTGGTCTCATTGTTTAGTGACTGAGGTTGACATAAAGTACAACCAGCTGAGGTCGGGACCTGAGCTCCGAGGAGCCACCACTGCCCTAGATGTGACCCGAAGAATTCCACTTATCTCTGAAGGTAATACTTGACCTTTTGTTGGAAAGAAAGCTCATTTTCTACCATATTAGTTTATCCTTTTTATTACAAATGCATGCTTTGGCCAAGAAAAACTGGTTTTAGTTATTTAGTTAACCTTTATTTGACTAGAAAGTCCCTTGGAAATCTGTTGTGGGGGAGAGATGGCCAAGAAGGCACACCTTGATTTATTATTTAGATAGATAGATAGATAGATAGATAGATAGATAGATGGATAGCTTCACTGCTCATTTCAGCACCATGGACAGAACCACACACTTGTCATATGTCAGCTTGACAGATATCAGCTTATATATCCAACATTCAGTGCACATGTACATGCAGCAGGTTGTGTTTCCGCAAGCTTTCATTAAACCATGACCGAGACTAGTGTACAAATAGATTGGCTGAACAGATATAGGCATATTCCATGGCAGAGAGATGGATAGACGAGAGGGTGAAATCAGAAGGACAGGTCCACGGCTTTGTATGGAACACTTGCTGGCTGGCCGGCTCGCCACATGCTGACAAAACAGCATGGCTTGTGAGCCACAGCTACTGTCACCAACTGTTAGCCATGGTCACATCCAAACTGTTCGCCGCAGATATTTTTAGGCATGGTGGAAATGCATCTCGAGCAGCGTTGAAGCCGTGTACTGAAGGGAAACAGAACCACAGAAACATTCCACTAAATGTGGTTAAAATGACAGCACGTTTTAGGGAGCACAGGATGCAGCCCACCACCCGCTGGGTGTTTTGGAAACACTGGTGCTGGTGGATGAAATAATTACTAACCAGTTGAAATGTGAACCCACAAGGGCTAAACTGTAACTTGTTTATGGGTTTAGATTTAACAGAGGAATATATTTTTTTGCAGAAACGTTGCAGTTTATGTGTTTTAAAAGTACTGCAGGAATAGTGATATCGTTTATGCATGTGGTTCATTTAGAGGGTGAGTGGCTCTTTGGGGAAACTTGTATTTGCCAGTGGGAGCACAAATATACTGGGAGATAATAGGTGGTTGAGTCATATAGCTTCCCTACCTGTTGTATCAACTCCATTGTGTTGTCTGACAGTGCAGATTTCCTTTATTTTTTTCTAAGAAGGCGATAATAATCCTTTTTCTCTGCTGTGTTTGTGCATCAGCAGAGAATATGTGAAGCAACTGATGATTGTGAGTCTGTTTACTTGCACTTCATGTTTGCAATCAAGTCTTTAGAGGACTGAAGGTCGCATGCTTAAATCGATGCCTGTGAATTCAAACACGATCAGCCGACATTGTTGTTTTTCATTTCGCGCCACATAAAGTGAAATTCTCTCAGTGTGAGACGTGATTATTTAAAGCTAGTGGAGTCTATGCCGTGGCTTAAGAGGGCCTACAACAATGACAGGCAAGGCGGGGCTTGTGTTCCCATGGCGACTTCCTCAATGACCCTCAGACCAACCTTGGCCCCCTGGGAGATCAGTCATACTCACACAACACACACAAACACACACATATATGCACACTCAAGTCCCCCCTCGGAGCATGAATATGAGAGACTGTGTTTCTTGTCTGCCTGCTGCTGCTGCTGCTGCTGCTCCACCAGCCTCTCAGTCTTTACAGCAGGAGAGAAAGAAGAAGAAGGAGAGGAGGAGAGAGAGAGAAAGAGAGAGAGGGGAGGGAGTTGAAGGACAAGCAGATGAGTAGGATGGAAAAAAGAAATTTCAAAGACAGATGGGTGATGAAAAAAGATAGATAGGTGCTGTAGAGGGAAGAATGCATACAGATAGGGGGGAGAGAGGAGGTTTAAAGAGTAAGAGCAATTAGGGCGGCAGCATATCCACTTCTTTTATTGTGAGCATTTAAAGTGTACTCACATATCGGCTTAATTACCTTCAAAATGCACTATGGGGGGGGGGGGATCATTATGGATCTGCTTTGGTTGTGATAAAGAGGAGAGAGGCGAAGTGGAGTGTATGGATTGAGGCTGTGGGGGGGAGGGGGGGAGAGGGAATATGGCTGCTCAGTGATCATGTTAAACAGTCACCACCCGTTTCCTCCCTTCCCTTCCTCCACCCGTCTCTCCTCCCCCTCCCCCTTCCCCCCTCGCAGCTACACCCCTGACATGCTCACACATCACCCATCGCGCGTGCACACACACACACACGTGTGTTCGAGCACGAGCAAACGCCATCGGTCAGCTGGCCTCATCCCAGTGAGTGATTGTAAAAAAAAAAAAAAAAAAAAAGCTGAAGCTCATTCCAAAGAGTAGCAGCGAGGTGAGGGAGGAGGGTGTGGAGAAGCAGAATAAAATCTGATCTCCAGCGTCCCTCCGTTCTCATGCCTCATCAATGGCTTATCCATTATTTTATATTTGTGAATTTTCATGCACACATCAAAGGAAATAATAACAGTATTAGTCATTATGTAAACACAAGTCTTCATTTGTGCAATTAAAGTTAGTAAAATTACGCATTTTCTTCCTAAGATGGGCTTCTGATGAGATCTTGGGACATAATGGCATCACTGGATTCACTCCACAAATTCATCTTTGTAGTGAATGTAGCGGACACAGCTGACATGTCTGCTACAATTCCTCATTCACAAAGTGTACGCTTATCAAGTTTGTTAAAGGTGACCGTTTATCCTGGAGGTAGCTCTGCAAAGATCATCATGCTAAACTCAGGTTTACTTTGTTTTTGTGTTCGTATTCATCATCCACAAAATGTGAGAAATGATCACTGCCTCATTTCTTTTATTTCCCCATAGATTAGAAAATTTTTGCAATTAGCCAATCAGGTTTGTACCCTGTTGTGATGTCACAGAATGATAAGCACTGCCCCCACACCAGTTTGCCACTAAGTTATGCATCAAATCGCTTACTTCTTTTTCTTTTAGCACTTTCTGCTGCTGACCTTACAAAACATATACTGTTGCAAACAGTATGGATACAATCTGTACGTACTTTTCGTCGCGATACTGCGCCGTAAGCTGTGACCGTCGGAGTGTGTTGTGCAAAAACAGCTCTAATTTGTCTGTTCACTCTCTGCGGCTCAAGCTTGTTTATACTCACACAAGACTACGAGATTTGTGACGCTGCAGAGGATTGTGCGTCAGAAGAAAGGCTTGCATACTGCAAAACTGGACTGGAAGAAGTCGGACATCTGGGTATTTTCAGTATACTACATTTGACATTCTATGTGTTGAGACGTACTAAGTCTTTTTCTGGTGTACTATATAGTATGGAATTACAAATAAAGGCAATGTGTTGACAGCAGATTGCATTTAAAGCTACTGACAGGTTTGGAACAGGGCTAAAACCTAGTGGGATGTTATATGGATACTAGAATGAAGGATCGGTGTGTTGTTTTGGGCTGAAACTTGAAATACACTTTCTAGGGCCATGTGAGACTTATACTAAGTTGTTAAAAAATGGTATAAAATGGGACTTTTAACATTGCAAATGCAAAATAATATGGCAAAAATGGGGATTTCTGTGTTACTGAAACAACTACAACCCAGTGTAGCTGTATTCTTAGATCTCAGCACTGAATTGAAGATAGAAAAATAAGATCCATGTTGTAAAAACACTTGTACAACTGCCCTGACTGACTACACACAGAGCCTGCAGCGTAGTACATACAGTATGTTAAATACTAAACATAAAGGCAGACACCCCATAGTTCAGACTAAGTTAACAATTTGCATTACGTCTTATAATCTGCAGCATTCATTTCAAAAAAGACCCCAAGGGCGTTCTTATTACACTTCACGGTGCAAAGCCTTCATGCTTATCACTGGAGCATGTAGGCTCGGCTGTATAATGTTAAATCCGAGACTAAAAAGTTGCAAATGCAAGCATGCCGCTTTTGGAAATTGATGAAGTGAAAAGAATGAAAGAACAAGCGAGCTCAGCAAGGTCGTGACTTACTCCGCCATAAGAGTCCATCACAACAAAAGTGCACATTAAAAGATAGTTTCCGATTCATAAATTTGTGTCGCATTATTCCTCTGAGCAGCTCTGGCCGTCTGTACAGGGCTTCAGTGTCATCAGAGATTAGCATACGATGAGTGAATTTAAGAGGGGGAATGTTGGTTCTTGTACAATCAGGCTAGAAGTTTTAAGCGTAAACCGCCCACTGGAAAAAAAAAACAGAAAAGGCGGTGGTGAAATGTCAGTCTGCAATAGTCCTGTCGCCATAGTAACTGAAGACCCATACATACTCTTACACACACTGCCTCTTGAGCGCTGACCATTAGCACTAACAACCAAGCAATCACCATGGCTTGAGCTTTTAACACATTCCCTTCAACCATGCATTTCATCTCGGGATGTGTACTTTCATCATGTCATCCTCTTAAAGCTGCCCTCTGCTGCCTTTTCTTCTTCTCCTTCTCCTCTCACCTCTACATTTGCTTTCTCTCTTTCTATTTGCGTCTCCTCCTGCCTTCCGACTCTCTTTCTCCTCCTTCATGTAATCTTTTTCCCCCTCCTGACCTTTGAGTGTTTGACCTGTTCCTTGTTCTCTGAGGTTTAATTATACACGTCGGCTTGTTGTGTCAACATGGTCCTGCAGATCGTAGGAGGCACTTATACATGCAGCCGACACAGCCAGAGACGTAACTATGAAGCATAATAGTGGAAGCATTCTGCATTTGATGCCTTAGTGCCTCTTTGTGTCAGTTGCACTCAGAAGCACAAATAATATCTGCTACGAGGATGTATTCTCTAATGAAAGAAGCTTAATAACACACTGTTTCTGCATGTCGCATATGTATCTATACACTTACTGAAGCAAACTTAAAGACTCATGTTGGCTGTGCATGATTTCACATCTCCGGTAACTTTTTGCGAAATGGTTTCCACACTGAATGAACTAATTCTTGCAAAAAAACTGTAATATTTACACTGTTCTAAAATTATATTATTTGAGGGTTTCAATATGTGCAGGTGTAACGTACAAAACTCACCTCTGTGCCAGTGAAGTGTCATTTTCCTGAGGTCGTCTTTTTTCCCCTCACCTTAACCAATTTGGTATTTTTGCAACTCGCAGTGTTCCGCAGCTGGAGTACAGGCAAAAATACAGTGTGTCATTGACATTCCTGCATGGATATACTGCAATTTTGGTGTCAAAGACGATTGTATTACATGTTCTTTGCCATAGAAAGACACGCTACATCACCTGCCCTGTATTTGGTTCAACTAAAATAATAATTTTTCGCTTAAGAGACACACGGCAACAGAACAAGTGAGAAATAAAAGCAAAGAGAGTGAGAATATCCCAAAAGCTCCCTTAAGTCCCTGAAATAGTTCTACTCATGTGAAAGAGAAAGAAGTTGAACTTTCTAAGAATGCAAAATATTTAAGTGACTCATAGCTGATGCTATTTAGCGAGTGTGCACGTTTCTGTGTGTATCCGACAGATATAATTTTGCCATTTGCCACAGCTGTGCAGTGATTTCATCCTGTGCCTGGAATCATAGTAACCGCCGACTCTCCTGAGACTATTTTGAGGTCTGTAACTTTCTGTAAATGCCATGTTTGCTTGACAGACTCTGAATGTGCAGAAGTGTCGCACAGTGGGATCCATCCGTCTCCGTGTCGGAGGCACTGTATTTGCCTGTGAGTGGCACTGCTGCTCGATGCGATGCTTAAAACCCGCGCCCTGCCCACGCTCCCGAAAGGCAGCGAGCATCGGCTGCAAAGGAGGACAGTGGAGAGCAGAGCCGAGTGGAGGGAGAGGCTGAACAGACAGAGAAAATAAACAGAGACGGAGAGGCAAGAGAAAGATGACAGGTGAATGACATGACAGGCGATGTTGTGTTATTGAGGAGGATATAAAAAGATGAAGAAGAGCAGCAGAGCAGCCCTGGTGCACAAAAAAGACAAGGAGTATGCACACATGGGCACTTTCTGAAAATTCTGCCTATATTTAGCCCCCATTCATAAAATGCATACACTCATAACTTCCTAGTTGAGTCTTGGTGCACCAACAAACACAGACTTTGCTGTGCTTTCTTTTACTGCTGATTTTCTCCCCTATGCTGCGTCAGATGTGTGCCTCAGTGGGGGGTTATGTAGTGGATGAGCGCTGCCATAACCAGGTTAAGATGCTATAATATGACTCGACCTTCACTACACCACCTCTCGTTTCGCTACATTCACTGTGGCATCTGGCCAGAAACTGTATGGTGCATTTTAATGCAAGCGTTTAGATAAAATATCAGATGAAATATCCATTATCCGGTGTGAGGACAGTATGATCAGGTTACGCGTCCTTGATTTAAAAGGAGCTCAGGACTCGATGTGCAAAAAGAAAAACAACCTGCCCGTATCTTTCAACCTTCTCCCTCACACTGTGATTTAAAAAGACTGACTTTAAGAGAAAAGTCATTGCCAGCTAACATTAAACATCCTGTGTGGGCTGAAAAAGGTTTGTGCTGTTAAAATAAAAGTGGTGAAAATGAAGCGTCACAGGTTGCTGGAACTTCAGTTCAACTTAAAAGGTGCAGTAATGGCACAAAAAAAACCCTATTTGCATATTAATACCCACAGTTTCCAGACACAGACCTTGTGCTGATAGATGTGGGTGTTTTCTGTTCACGACAAACTTTTGTATGACAAGTTGACACCCCGTTACATACTGGGGGTTGACAATGCATGGAAACGGTAAACAGCAGTGGGTTTGCACGCATCATAGAAAATAAGATGAAATCTAAAATTACCTGTAAGCTGTGTGAAGCGACTTCATTCAGAAAGTTCCTTCTCTGAGACACACGGATGCATTTTTCAATCCAAACTGACAAGTTCCTAACTGAGGAACACAATTCAATCTATCATGCTGTTGCCTGAGAGGAGAGAGGAACTCAGAGAAACGGCTAAAATTGGAATTCAAACTGTCAAGTGTCAAAGAGTAAATGTAATTTAATGATTTCTTGTCTAATTAAGGAAGAAGGAAAGGAATTACATTTATTTGAGACCATGTAGCCGGAGGGAAGGCTTGCATGTGTGTGTGTGTGTGTGTGTGTGCGCACAAGCAGTGTATGTTCTTAATTACAATTTTCAGCGTTTTGCGGAACATTAACCTATCACAGAGGTAGACTCGATTGCTGTTCCCTGCTTGGTGTCTTCACGAGGCCAATGTTTTTCACACCAGGAGGTCCTAATGGAGCTCCCAGTGTTAAAGCAAACTGTCACAGCGATTTCTCAGGGGCAGATTTGACTGACACTGAACTTATAAACCAGGAGTAAACCAGCGGCAGACAGCAGATAGTTTGATTGATTGGATTTATCTTACTTACTGTAGAGGATACAATAAAATAGACACAACTGTGTGCACAGGAGCAGTTATTATGCATTGCAGAAAGTGACCTGAGATCTGGTTTTGTTTGTTGGTTTCATTTTGTTATTGGTGTTATTCAATCTGAAGCCATAGACAGTTTGCAAAAATATATCTTGACAAACTGATATTTTGCCTTAAACAACAGTTATTTCCAAAATGCCCCAAGACTGTAGAAGCTGTGGAGTTGTAGTTATGCTCATGTTTGTATTTATGCAGCATTAAATGCAAATGGTAACTAATGCTTTTGCTCTTACAGTAAAGTTGCTCCAGGTTTTTGTATGAGTGTGTGTAAAAGTGATGAGGCGAATGTGTTGGTAGGTAGGTGATTGGACAGGCATTTTAGAATAAACGGTGTTTGTCCTACAACAGATGTTTTTGTTCTTTCCTTCACAGTGACTTGCATATTAAAGACACTTTATTCACTTTTTTGTAGTTAGAAATGACACATACATTTGTAAAGCGCTTGATTTAGCTTGTATTTATCATTAGTACTATTAATAAGAATTAGAAAGCAGATAAAAAGTTGCCACTGCTGCCCATTTTCAGGTTTGTTCTTCTGTCTTCTTCTTTGCTGACATGAAGAAGGTTTTCTCATCTTTATATCAAAGTGTGTGAAGATTATTATATTGCGGTTCCATGCTATGATAGTGTTTGCAAGAACACCACGTATGCCGGTATCGTTATTAAAGTGAATTATTGATGATTCAATAATCCTACGCATGATCCATGATGATGAAGATACAGAAAACTAGAAATGCATAAAGGCATACACACATCCCATGCTAGCTATATTTTCAGTGGATTTCCATCTACAGTGCCAAGAAAAAGTATTTACCCCTCTACAAATTTGTTCTATCTTTGCATATTTGTCACACGTTAATGTTTCAGATCATCTAACCCATTTCAATGTAAGACAAAGATAACACAAGAAAACAAAAAATGCAAGTTTTAAATGATGGTTTAATTTATTGAAGGAACAGTGCTGTCCAGACCACCTTGCCTTATGTGAAAAAGTAATTGCCCCCTTAGCTACCAATCTACCAAATGAACAGATTCATTTATCAGTTGGGTTCAGTTTCACCAGCTACACCCACGTATGATTTTTGGATCTAAGCATCACTAAATAGAACCTGTCTGTCATTGTGAAGTAGCTAAAGGGTCTCAAAAAACAGCACATGATGACACGTACTAAAGAGATTCAAGAAAACAGATAGAAAACATTGATAATCATCAGTCTGGAGGGTTACAAAGCCACTGCCAAGGCTCTGGGACTCCAGAGAACCACAGTGAGAGCCATTATCCACAAACAAAGAATACATGGAACAGTGATGAACCTTCCTAGGAGAAGTTAGCTGACCAGCATTTCTCCAAGAGCACGTCCATATCTAATCCAGGAAGTCACAAAAGAACCCAGACGGACATCAAAAGACCTGCAGGCCTCACTGGCCTCAGTGAAGGTCAGTCTACATGATTCCATAATAAGGAAGACTCTGGGTGAAAATGGCATCATGGGAGAGTTGCAAGGCGAAAACCACTGCTGACCAAAAAGAACATAAAGGTTCATCTGGCATTTGCAAAAGAAATATCGAGTTAAGCCCGAAGACTTTTGGAATAACATCCTGTTGAATGATGAGTCGAAGGTGGAACTTTTTGGAAGACATGGGTCCATCTGGCGTAAAGCTAATACTGCATTTGTGGGTTTTGTGGGTTATCTCTGTCTAATATTGAATACATATAAATATTAGTTTGATGATCTGGAACACTTCAGTGTGAGAAATATACAAAAATAGAAAACATCAGCACTGTATATTTAGCTGCCTTGGTTTTTGCTTCGATTTTGACCCCTCTCTTCATAGATAAGCCTGACTGTATCCAGAAGAAATCCTTTTTTGGCGTGTGACTAAAAACTTTAAAAAACTCTGAACCTTCCTTTCTGAGACCACGTTTTTCAATGACGGGAGCTGATGCGTTGCTGAATGAGTTTCGGGCCAAACAGCTGCTCTTCAATTCGTCAACTGTGAAGTTCAAAGAAGTGTAATATCTCTGAGCCAACTTGAGCTCCTGCTGGTGCCAAGATTATAGCCTGTCATACCCAGACTAGTGGTATTATTTGCACAGCGGCGGGTAGAACATGGTATGGCAGAGGGGAGGAGCGGAGGCAGACTGGCACAATGTGATTACATGCAATTATTTTGAAATGATCAGAAACTGAAAGCTCGTTTTCTTTAACGAACAATAAAAGTCTGACTTAAAAAAACAGATAAATGTCATTCTCTTAACCATTTTTTTGTGATTTTTGAAAGAAAAACCTGTATTAGAAAGTTTAAAGTAGAAAATGGAAACTAACAGTGTTTGAATCACACGGACATGGTTCATAAAAGTGCAGGGAAAGTTTGCTTCAGACACACAACAGCACAAAATATGCTTTAACTTATTTTACTCTGACACGATAACAACCTTTACCAGAGCGCCTCATAAAAGCAACACTCATAACATGATCTTCTTCCTGAACTGCGGCATAGACTCACTAACAATCCATGTTCTGGTACATTTCTGCAGGAGCTAAGAGCTTCTTCCATGGTAAACACAGGTGACAGTTACAATAAATCCTATATTGACTTCATGCTAAAATACATCAATCATAAATGAGATTTGTAGCTACGAGAGGAAGGTGGGAAAATTAAAGGAGACCGTTTATGGCTTTGAACTGACTTGTGATCTACCAAAGAAAGCAATAATTTTAGAGTGTTATATATTATGTTTAATATATTCACAAAGTGTGTGAGTGAGCACCTTGAAATGAGAAGTTTATCATCTTCGGGATAGAAATATTGTAGCAGAGACACCATTAATCTTCCCTGCATGAATATTCTTTGTTACCTGATTTAATGAAAAACGATGAATAAACCAAAGCCAAAGCCACATTTTTGAGAAATATTGCAAGCAATGGTGATGATTTTCTGTGTTTCTGGTCTATATACACCGATCATCCACAGCATTATGACCACTGGCAGGTGAAGTGAATAACATTGATCATATTGGTACTATGTGCTGTTCTGATGGAAAACCTTGGATTTTAACATCTGTGTTGATGAGACTTACACACCCAAATAAACATTGTCCCACAACAAACACACTCCCTCATGCAAATGGAAATCTCAAATGTCACTGGTCTACCCCTGCAGGAAAATGCACCCCACCACATGGAAAAAACATCAATCAGGAACATGTTGAGGAACATGACAATGGCCCAACATGTTGATTTGACCTCCAAACTTCCTACACCCCATTGTGATCAAGCATCAACAGGATGCAGTGGAACAAGTTTGATTGACAGAGGCCCCACTGCACAAACCAGAGTACCCAAAGGATCCAGTACCAACATCCTGGTTCCAGACCCCATAGGACACCCTGAGAGGTCCTCTTGACCATGTCCAACGGTTCAGAGCATTTTGAGCACATAAGTGGGACCAACACAATATTAGACAGGTGGTCATAATGTTATGGCTGACCGGAGTATTCCTATAGTATCATGACATACTAATATATTCCTAAATATGAACTGGAACTCCAGAGAGAAAAGCTAAAATAGATATTGGACAAGGGAGGGCGGACATGCTCCATTGCTTTCCTGCATGCACAATGCATTTAAAGTAATCGAAGCGCTTCTTACATCAGCCAGCAATTCGAACTGAAAGAACAACTAAGCAAGGTCATTCAGATGGATGAGAGACATTTAGCGGGCTGTATAATTAAATGAAGGGACCTTCAGGTCACCGTTAAGTTTTTTCAAACGTCCTCATGGTGCTATATTCATACTAGCCCAGAGCCATTTTTATGATATATCATTCACGGAGGGACACTAATTACAGAAATGTTGCCCAGGCGCTGCTAGGACAGATGGGATGGATGAAAGCTGCTGCATTTATGGCTACCAGAGAAAACTGCTTCTTCTTTTTCCTTTTGTCTGCAACCCCAAATTCCTCCTTTCACGCCTTGTTTTTTTGACAGCCTTTGGGATTTCCCTGGTACCAGTTTCAAGGTTAGGAAAGAGGTAAACTGGTCGGTGTCTTTGAGCAGAGGGTGGAGAGTTTTACCTGAGGCAAGGCATGTTTTGTCATTATTCTTGGAGGTGGCTGCAGAGACACAAAGGAATGGTGGGGAAGGAAATTTTTGTGCACCAGGTGAAATTTTATACTGAAACAGGGTGAGTCAGGACAGGGCAGTCGATTAGTGCAGATCAGTGCAGTGTGACAGGATAATGTAGAAAATGTAGGCTAATATCACAAGGATTAAGTAGGAATTTATGAGCTTATTAAAAAATGCGTACTTCTGTCAATCATAATAGAAAAGCTGACAATTTTTCCTATATTGCTGCTTCAGTTTAGGCTTAATGAAGACCTAAAAATACATTAACTCCATTAATTTAACTTATTTATCATGTAATAGGAGGTTTAGGAAACTCTTCTTCTCCCTCTTGGGTAATATTTACACATGTGCACAGGCTTCGGCATCATTTCATAACATTTCATGATCCCTGGTTTTACTGGAATTCTAGCATCAACTACAGTTTTTCTATTTAGAACTTTTAAACTTGTACTTTTGCAAAAAAAAATCAAGCATTTCCAGTCAACACCTCCTCCCTGTATCTGCATGCAACCATAAATACTGAGCAGCAGATGTGTAAACAGTGTAAAACTGGTGGACATGGTCTGGGGATGATTTTCATAGCTTAGCATAAAGACCAGAAACAAGGGATAATAGCGATCCTGGCGATGCCGGACATTCACCGGTACGCCTACCACTCATTTGTTTAATGCAGACAGAAATGAAATGTAAAAACTATACTTGGTTAAAGGGTGAGTTAAATACTATAATTATTTCTCGACAAACAACATCTGAGTGCTGTGATTTCCTGTAGTGTTGTCGTCACTGTGTGGTTGCCTGGCAACCAGTTCTGTGTGGAGAAAAGCACACAAGTACTGGACTGCTTCCAGCCCTAATGCTAAGCTAAGCTAATCACCTCCTGACTCTAGTTAATACTTAAAGTCAGCAACAGAGGAAGTAGTCAGAAAGTAAAAGTACTAAACAGTAATGTAAAAAATAAAAGTCCTGCATAAAAAAATCCCACTTATGAAAAAGTGCGAGTATTTGCAGGAAAAGGTTGCTGAAATATTAAAGTAAAAGCATCGGGTGGTCCCTCTCACTTGATATATAACTGTGTCTGTCATCATTAGATTATCAATACTGATGTTACTCTTTGAGCTGCTTCATTCCCAGTTTTACATACAGGGACAGCAGAAGGGTTATCGGATGTTAATTGGGAGGAAAATGAATAAATAACAAAATTCTGATACACAAATGTGTTTTCAGGTTTCAGACTTTTTCTCCAATCTTTGATTTTTAAGGAGATATTGGATCATTTGAACATTTACTGACATTTAATGATGTGAGAAGTTTGAGGGGAAAAAGAAATACTAATTGGTGAAGCTTTAAACAGCTCAGACATCTGTGACCCCAACGATGACACGCAGCGGTTTGTAAGACATCAGAAACCCAAAAAAAATAGTTGCATTTTGAAAACTTGTTATATTATCCATTACATAAAATCTTCTTCTCTAGTAAACAAGTTTCTTTTTGTTGCACTTTATCATACACTGGCAATTCAAAGTGCTCTAGGGGCAGACTTTTTTTTTAAAAAAATGGTAATAAAATAAAACATGTAATTAAAATCCATTAATGAATTAAAAGACTCAAAAACAATGCAGACGAGTTGGACAATGTGCACAGATTTATAGAAAAATTCAAACTGACCGACTAAGGCATCTAAAAAAGCATTGAAGAGATTAAGTATACACTAAAATGACAATTATTTTTTAAAATTATTATGAAAATGATGTGAACAAAAGTGCAGATAAGTTTACCTTATAACAGTGGATGAAAGAACAGTCTTCAGCCCACTATTTGGGGGCAGGTTTAGGTTCAAAGGGAGATGATTCTAGCAGCATAGTGACTAAACACCATGCCACCTTGTCTGGTCTGAACTCTGGGCTCCACTAACTGCAGATCTGACAGACCTGTTAGGTTTATGCTCGGCCAACATATCTCCAATATACTATATTTTGGTTCAGACCATTCAGAGACTTATAGACGACAAGTAGGGCCTTAAATTCAATTCCATGTTTAACAGGAAGCCAGTGCAGGGACCTAAGAATCAGAATCAGAACTACTTTACTGATCCCCAAGGGGAAATTGTCTATGTTACAGTTGCTCCTGTTCAAGATCAGACAATAAACAAAACAAAATATATAGAAAAACATAAGTAGAACAGTATAGCATAGATGTACAAAAGTGCTTTTCCTAGAATAAAGCGTCCAAGAATTGAAATAACGTGTTCTCTTTTCTTGGTCTTCATTGGTATTCTGGTGGCAGCCTTTTGAATAAGTCTTAATAATGTGGTAGAGAAGAAAGTACAATTTTACATTTTTTTTCCTCTGAAATATAGTAGAGAGGAGTTATTATGAAGTAACATAAAATCAAGACAATACAAACGCCTCAAAATCGTACTTAAGTGCAGCACTTGAGAAAATGTGCTGCTTAAAGCATTAAAATGAGAGTGTCCTTCTCAAAATGTTGAAGTGCTACTTTAAGGAGATACCATTTTATTCATATTTAAGTGACATTTAAGTATCACAGCAGATCAGATGGCACTTTATTTTAGTGCATATAGACGTAGTCTTTGTACGTGTCATTATAGAGGAAGATGCACTGAATGTTGCATAATAGAAATCTGAATTTCCTCTAAGATTATTCACCCTGTAGGTGGAAATTATGTAGTTAGAATTATTGGGAATTATTTTGGCAAATGCCGGCTGAATACTGGCTGATTGCTCAGTTTATTACAGGGTACACACATCAACTCTTCAAAGGATAAAAAGCTGCAATCAAATAAATTTCTATGAATACGTGATGAAGCGTTGGCCATTATGTCACTCCTTATATTCACAGATTGGAGGTTTGTTATCGTTAAGATTGTGAGACTGAAATCAAGTTCCTGGTATAGAAACATGAAGGACGTCAGTCACTAGAAATACATTTCTCACAACTTTTGTCATTTTCCTATAGAGCCATATATGCAATGTGTGTTTGTAGATACTGTGTGTGTGTGTGTGTGAAGTCACTCTTTGACAGCTACCATTGTAACAGAGCTCTTCCCATTGTTTTCGGGGGATGTTATTGTCTCTTGTGTATGACTCGACTCCACCACCTACTGTGTACTTCTCCCCCATTGAACTGAAAGCCTGTCAACAGCCATTATTCCGAGCAAGACCTCGGCTGTGATCCCTGCCATGTTTCATCGAAGCGTGGCAATTTATTCCAAAGCCCACTGTCTGGGCTTGTTAGCCGCTACTAAAATTATTGCATGTGAGTGTTCGTGTGTGTCACTGTGTGTGTGTGTGTGTGTGTGTGTGTGTATGTGTGCACCCTGCTGCTATTCTTCTTGAGCCCTGACTCTCCACATTGCCGTGGACGAATACCAGCAAAAAAGGAGCTGAGTGGACAAGTTTGCCTTTCTCCGGTACTATTTCACAATGGAGCATAAATTGCTCATTTGCCTGTGCGTGCGCGTGTGTGTGTGTGTGTGTGTGTGTGTGTAGTTAAATAATTAACACTGTTTGTCGCCTTGCTGCAACACATCTCTCACACACTGATCTGATTAATGAAGCCCCAAGAGATACACACAGCCTGCATAGCCTGCACAGCCTGCACAATGACTAATGCTACGTACGTGTGTGTGTGTGTGTGTGTGTGTGTGTGTGTGTGTGTGTGTGTGTGTGTCCACGATAGTAATGACTTTCTATGGCGGTATGTCAATGACAACAGTTTTGAGAGAGCACGTCATTTTTGGAGTGCTAGTCACTCAACTTTTGAGAGCACGCAGGCACAGATTTGTAGGACTCGAGTCAGATTTGTCCACATGGCTCCCATAATGCATTATTTTTAGTTTGCCGTCTCAATTTTCTCCAGCTGTTTTGACAACTTCTGAAGACCTGACACAGTTTCAGCCTCTTTAGAGCTCCAACAGGTCACTGTATATGCAGATGACAGCGTCATTTCTTTTATAATTCAGCTTTTTGATATATTGTCACTAGTGCTGTCAATCGATTAAAATATTTAATCGTGATTAATCGCATGAATGTCATAGTTAGCTCACGATTAATTGCAAATTAATCACACATTTTTTTATATCTATTTTAAATGTCCCTTGAATTATCATTTTAATACTCTTATCACCATTGTTGTCTGGTTTTGACGAGGAAGAGGCGGAGAATTCGCTTCAGCTGTGTTTGGCCATCAAGTGGTATTTCAGTCTGGATGTGCTGCGATGGTAACTCAGTTCACACTGATAATACACACAGATAACTTTGGTCTTGTCAATCGTAGGGCTGGACCTGAATATCTGAATATGCAAATATTCAGTTATTCGGTCGTTGTGGTGGTATCTGAATAATATTTTTGAGATCCGAATAGTCACGCATGATTTGCGTTAACGCGTCAATAACGCAATATTTTTGACAGCACTAATTGTTACTGTAAAGACAGATTGGTAACTTATATTAAGGGATGTTTACTCCCAAGTGATTTACATACTTTATGTCTTTTATGCCTTAAAGGTGAGTGGTCCTGCACTGCTGAATTCTGGCGATCCCAGTGGATGACGGTCTTATGTTATTCATGCTGATATCAGATTTTTTTAAATCTAATGTGAAGTTGAATCAGATCGGAGTAAATCCAACTAACCCATTGGTTATACTTCCATAATAACAGTTATATATACAATAAGCCACATTCATTAGTGTGTTTCTAGTTTTTTTCTGATAAAATTATTCATAAAAAATAAATAAAGAAAGAAAATATAAGAAAAACCTCACGCAAGAAATGAAAGATTCCTGCCCGATCACTCTTGTATATAGCTACCAAGTACTTTTTTAATTTATTTGACTTTCAGAGTTATTCTGCCACAAAAGGTTAGAAAGTAAATCATTTGTCAACAGATTGAGTTTGATTCTCAGCACTTTGTGTCATCAGTTTTTAATTTTTGGAGATAATACATTGGATTATACTGCTCTGTGTCTCCATCTGGTGGTAAAGAAAAATGTTCCAGCTTTTATTTTGAAAGTTAAATTAAGGGTTTAACAGAGCCACCCTTCATGTCCAGGTCAAATTGAACAGGCGACACTCTGCTTTTAGTTTGATTTTGTGCTTTAGAGATTCAATGACGTTAAGCAGTGTCGATCAACCTGAGAATCTTTCTTGCCGTCTCAAACGTGACCACACGGCTGCCCTCGCACACTCAGATCATCTGTCATGCTCACGATTCTGTCCTCCCTCAATGCTCAAATCTAATTCTGCACTTTCAAATCCTGTGCCTGTATGCTCTCAAATGCTAAATTGAGGACTGAGTTTAATGCTCAAAATGTGGTTAGTGTTCTCTGAAAACAGTAAAGTTGGTGTAAGATTTCGTGTAGCATGGTAGTTCGTCTCACAGAAGTTTTAACTTGAACCTGCAATAACTCATTCTTTTGCACACTTGGGCATAATTGACATATCATCACCTTTTAAGCTGATGCAGCAGAATTAGAGAACAGCTGCCTGCTTTCACGTCCAGCGCCGCAGAGCAGCAGGAGCATTCATCTTGAGCTGTTCATCTGTCCACTTAATGCCTGTCCAATAATCACTTTCCATTTAGCTCTGTTTTGTTCTCCACTAGCTGTGGAGGGAAACAACTCAGTCACTCTGCTGCTTGGTGCAAGAAACAAAGACAGTTGGTCTTTTAAAGAACTGCCTGCAGCCCTGGTCGACGTAGCTAAGCTAAAAGATGCTAGTCAGATGATTAAATTTTAAAATATAAACAATGATTAGTACAGCTTGAAGCTCATTGAACTTAAGCAACAGGTAAAGATTTGATTAGAGGCCTGCAGTGCAACACATCAGTAAGGCTCAGCTTCAACGTCTCTGACACCAAAAATGTCCCCAAACCACCACATTTCCCTTTCAATTCAACCAGAGGCCTTTAAAGGCCAAACGCTCTGTTCCTGTTGTTGCTGCATATTGATTTGGTCGGTGGAGTGTGCGGCCTGAAGATTGGATTAGGGTCCAGCTGTACTGCAGCAGCTGTGCTGTTTGTAGACAGAACCGATAGCTGCTGTAGAGACACTCTGATCCATTCTAACTTTATAGAGCCTCTCTAGAGAGACATGCCACAATGAAAAGTAATATGGTTTTGATAAGTTAGCCACTAAGGAATCCAGCACGGTTTAGAGTTGTTTTTTTCAGGGTTAGAAGGTCACAGGTGGCTTGTTGAATAGTAAATACTCACTCACACTGTACAGTAAAGTGGATGTGAGTAGGCTGACAGATGCTGTTTACGCTGGTTGAACAAAATCGCTGTAAGCTGCATATTAGGGAAATCCTCTAATATGACTATTTTTAAAGAATGCTTTTAGGTCAGGACACTCCATATTTTGTGTCATAACTTTTTCATTATGTATATTTTTTGGGCGTGCCCATGTCACAACTGAGTTAGATCTTGACAACATGAGCCCATACTGCAGTGTGCTCGCTGCTTATAATGGCTCGTACCATTGAGTCATAGCTTAGCAACAAGCCTGCTGGCCTATTTTTGGTTTCAGGCAATTATCCACAACGCTGTGTGTTGGTGTGGTCCTATGACACTTCCAGATTGTGGATGTAATGAAGGGAAAAAGGTCTGTGCCCAAGTCTGTCAAGAGCCTGCTGGGTTTTCCCCAAATATATAACAATGTTATTTAACATGGGGACTGAATGACAACTCTGTTATTTTCTATTTTCACTCCACTGTGTGGTGACAACAGTGCAGGAATAGGACATATAGTTTTGAACAATGAGACACGTCAAGGAAATAGGGCAAAAGGGCACCGTGAGACAAACAGTGTTGGGTTTTCCAATAGGAAGAGACACTTGTCCCCATTAAAACATTGTAAGAAAACGTGATTTTCTCTTTCTTCTTCTGACATTCACCTTGTTTTGTGGATTAGTTGGGAGTCTTTCAACATGATTTACACATCTACAAGAACATTTTTTAAACTTTGTATTACTGATACAGAGTTCAAAATTAAAATGAATCTAGATTCTAAAATGAAGGTCTTTCACTTTGAATTTGAAAGGTTTCAGTTAATTATAAAAACAAGGTTTTTATATAAATAAAGGAAAAATCATGAGCATAAAAGCACAATTTTTTGCACAGACATTAATCACACAAATGGGCTAAAAATCCTGCTTGCACTGGCATGCTACTACATTATAGATTCTTTTGTGAAATGCTACTTTATAGATATTAAACAACATTTATAACAGCAACGTACCATGTGCGTCAGTACATCTGTGACACTGAAGTCAGCACGGCTATGTTTATCCACCATGCAGGATTTAGATTGGAGTTCTGCTTTAATTGGTGTTTTTCTGTGGAGCAGATTGTAGAATAAGTGAGCAGCTAAGGGTTTAATGTGTGTTCTGTGTAAGCTTTGCAGCAGCCGTGGGTATTTTTTTTGCAATATAGTGACAGGAAAGGCAGAAAAAGACAATACTGGTATCATTTGGTGATCATTAATGTTTGTGATTGTAATGGAATCATGTAAAAAAAAAAAAGAAAATAATAATTGTTGACTTTTTCAGCGTATTTGAGTAAAACTCCAACAAATGACACATTGAAATGACATTTTGTGGTTATTTGCTGAATTTGATAAAATAATCGAAAAGACAGCATGAAAAAAGTAAGCATACAATTATTATATCAATATCAAAATCAATTTCAATTAAGGCTTGAATATAATATGAGGCCATCTGTCGGGATAATAATCATTAGTACACAAACAAATTCTCTGAGGAGTGGCTTCAAAGAAGAAAGAAGGGTTATTGACCTGTCCACAGTCCACATTTGAATATGTTCAGGTCAGTTTAAAGTCAATTATGCTGCATACTAATGTAGAACACCGATAAATATCAACTTTAAATACTTAGGTCTCTTAGGTTACGTAACTGCCTAAAACAGACAGAAGCATGACAACAGATGTAGATCCGCACTGTTATTCAGCAGAACTCGGTGCATATGAGCTCAAAGCACATTTGTCTTTGTTGTGACCTTCCAGTTTAAGGTCAGAATATCCAGGTCATCCTCGACTGTCCACTTCCTGCTGATTGATGCAATAAAGGTCATGCCGGTTCCCTCTGCCTACCTCACGTTATTCTGTTTCTGCACCGGTGTCTGTTTTCCTCTCTATTAGCCTGGGAGCCAATCTGAGAGCTCATGTTTCATTTGCTCCGGCAGAATGCGTCTGGGCCCCCCTCCTGTTCAAACAGATTTCCACCCGGAGTCGCCCGTGCCAGGCCAATCACAACCGCTTATCTAATGCGGGGCGGGTTTGATATGAAGCCTGCACAGAGGCGCTTTCGTACGCACATTTTGTTGCTCTTTTAAGTCCGTCCAACTGCGTCCAGAGGCATTTTGGTCTGATAAAACCCCCAGGAAATCAAAAATGAACTGAGAGGTTCCAGACTAATTTGCATTTGTGTATTTGTCTGGTGATGCCAAGCTGCTTAATTTATCATGTCACTGTTGAATTACTGCAAAATTAAAATGATCTTGGTCACCTTGTCTACAAACTGAACTTATTCCATCATTTATCCAGTCTGACTTCATGTTCTGTCCTTCATCTAATGCTTTAAATGCTCCCTATTACATAATGAGATGAGTGAGGCTGTTTCATTGAGACTTCAAACCCTTCTTGAAGCATCCACGAACATCAATGATCAATACAGTCGTCATGTGAATATACTGACCATACACTGAGCTTGTTCTTTAGATACACCGATTATCGTTTTCGGGATAGAAATATTGTAGCAGAGACACCACTAATCTTCCCTGCATGAATATTCTTTGTTACCTGATTTAATGAAAAACGATGAATAAACCAAAGCCAAAGCGACATTTTTGAGAAATATTGCAAGCAATGGTGATGATTTTCTGTGTTTCTGGTCTATATACACCGATCATCCACAGCATTATGACCACTGGCAGGTGAAGTGAATAACATTGATCATATTGGTACTATGTGGTGTTCTGATGAAAAACCTTGGATTTTAACATCTGTGTTGATGAGACTTACACACCCAAATAAACATTGTCCCACAACAAACACACTCCCTCATGCAAATGGAAATCTCAAATGTCACTGGTCTACCCCTGCAGGAAAATGCACCCCACCACATGGAAAAAACATCAATCAGGAACATGTTGAGGAACATGACAATGGCCCAACATGTTGATTTGACCTCCAAACTTCCTACACCCCATTGTGATCAAGCATCAACAGGATGCAGTGGAACAAGTTTGATTGACAGAGGCCCCACTGCACAAGCCAGAGTACCCAAAGGATCCAGTGCTTAACACCCTGAGAGGTCCTCTTGTCCATGCCCAATGGTTCAGAGCATTTTTGACCACGTGAGGGGGACCAACACAATATTAGGCAGGTGGTCATCATGTTCTGCCTGATCGGTGTATATTTATGGTTATAAATAATGCATTGTGAGATTTTCTGTGTTTATAGAGGCCACTTTTGCATGTTTTAAATGACTGTATTTGTAGTCTTATTACTACTTCACGTATAGATCGCTGACTGTGACATATAGTACCTAATGGTTCAACTAAATATCATCTGCATGCATGTAAAAAAGTATGTTTTCACCATCTTTTTTGTCAACCAATCGCACTGTTTTCCTTTGTCATCATCCCCACATTCTCCCACCCACTCCCCTTCATTTCCATGCATCCTCTGTTCTCGTTTCATCTCCCATCTATCTCCATCTATGTCTCGCGCCGTTTACGTCTTTGCTGTCCTTGTCATTTCTTCATCTCATCTTTATTGCCGTCGTGCTGCCGAACACCGATTTCCTCCTCTCTCTCCCCCCCACACTTCTTTTTCTCTACGAGTTCCACTCTAAGATCCCGTCTACATTACGAAGCAGCACTTGTAGGATGATTCTATTACATGTCTCCTAGCTGCCGGATAATTCAATAAGCACCACCGAGATGACACACAGTAATAATCTACTTAATGAAGCCACTGTACTGATGAATTGTATGCCTTTTCCTCCTTCATTTCACCCACCCTCCTCTATGTCACTGCCTCTGTTCCTCTCCTTCCATCCTTTTCCTCCCTCCTCTTCCTCCATGCAGGGTGTTGATGGAGAGCCATTCGAATGACAGCCGGGACAGTGGTCATCACTGGTGGAATTCTAGCTACTGTTATATTACTCCTTATCATCGCAGTACTGTGCTACTGTAGGCTGCAGGTGAGTATTGTCTTTGAGTATTAGACTACAGTTGCACGTGCTTGTGACTTCTAATTACAAACCATGACAAGGTCTTTCTTTCAAAGAGTCGAGCTGCATTCTTTGTCTGTGCATTTGACAAGGCTGCATAATCTTCTGTACAGAATGTTTGTCATTTTGCACAGTCTGCAGCTGTATTCAGAACTGCATCAGAATATAGTGACATGGCCATGCTAACTTGGGAAAGGAGGATATGACTTTTGGAGCATGATCCCGCTATATTAGGGTTTTGTATAAAGATTAATTGTGAGTCAATATCCTGACAACTGACTTCTCAAGTGGTCAGTTCAAGTTGAACAACTTGGTTGCAAAATAAAACCATTAACTGCCACACTGTGATACAATCAGCTTTTCATTCAGTTTCAGTTTTCTCTTGAAATGTACTAAAGTAGATGTCAGCAATCTATAACCACTCCTAACATTCTGATGTCAAGCAGCTATCATTTTTAACCCTCTAAATCCCCAAACCCAATATCGAGTTTGGAAGGCTTGTTATCTTTTAAATAATCTCAAAAATGACGGCATTTATCAGTCTGAAGCTGACAAAACAAAAAGATACAATTTCCTATGTTCCAACAGCTGTAACCTTGCCACCAGCATGGCTTAAAAAAGAACACGCACTGATTTGACAAAGCAGAGTTCAAAAAATAGGAATGGGGGAAAAAACAACACTTAGGTCTGTGAATAGTTCTTTTTAATAGCTTTAATTCAATTCAATTCAGTTTTATTTATATAGCGCATATTTACAACACAGGTCGTCACAAAGCGCTTTAGACGCAAGTCTGCTGGGCATCAAATCAGAGAAAGATCACAACATGAGGTGATGAGCTTGTAGAAAAGAATATTTATGATTACTGCAGGACTATGAAGGAAAACAACAACTCACAAATACTTTTCATTTGACACCAGTAGCCAGAATTAACATGTTTTAGCTCTTCATAACCATCCGTCTCTACAAGGTCTTAAAGTTTAGCACATCACTCTCTAATCCTTATCCCACATTAGCTGTGTTGCACAGTTCAGTTCCATTTCCCGCTAAGAAAATCACACTGAGGTAATACTTAAAAAGTCATCATGCTGTCCATCTTTCTATGCGGCTGTGCTCTGATCACTGGTTTGGCCGAGGCTTTGTACTGTGCAAGAACAAAATGTGAATGGAATTAGATGAAATGAACTGCTTTGTGTTTTCATGCTTGGCAAACTCCGCTTAGATTGAAACATTGCTCTAATACCACCACTGGGGAGGATTACTGCAGTTTTACTATTACAGCGTCTGGGGTTATTTCTGTTTTACATATACTGTATAGCCAATGTTACACTAATGTAATCCCCTGAAATAATTCCACTGCTTGGCCTTGCAAAAAAGCATTACGAATCGTTTTGACATACAGAATATGTAACAAATTGAGTGATAACTGAAGCTGCACCTCTTATATTCTCGTCATTTTCTTAAAGGAACGGTTCAGCGTATTGGGGTACGTGCTTATTGGCTTTCTGGCTGACAGTTAATGGGAAGATTAATACCATGCTCACATCTGGCCATTAAATATAAGGCCACAGCTAACATGCTATAACTTGTTTCTTTAAAAGATGCAGAAAGCAAAGTGTAACAACAATAGCTTGCTTTTACAAATTTTTTTTTTGTGCTGGACTATTTCATGGCTGCAACCAGCAATGCTCTGTGAAGACAACCCTGTGCTTCAGAAAGTACTTGTGAAAGCAATAGAAAGTAATCAGATCCCTTCACTTTTAGCACACTAGTGTTTAAATGACTTAAACTAGCATTTTCCCAATCAGTTTGCCCCAGTAACAGATCTGTCTCTTTGTCCCTGCTGCTACAATGCAGACCCGTAGTATGATGATGCCACCACCATGCAGTGATAGTATTTGTGGGTGTTGTTTATCAGATGCAGTGTCTGGAGTTCAATTTTGTCTCAACAGACCACGTTATGTGTTTCTTCATGTTCTCACTGTCCTTTAAATGCTCTTTGACAAACTCAGGCAGCTGCTTCCATCTAAATGCTCTCGTGTAAAAGGCATGGTTGATCAAGTGCTGCTGAGATGGCCATCCTTCTGGCAGGTTTTCCCATCTCTGGAGATTACTTCTTAGGCTCTCTCAGAATGACTGTTAGCTCTTGGCCTCCTCCCTAACAAAAGACTTTCTTATAAATTGATGTTACAGTTAAATTTACATGACAAAATGCATAAAAAAGTGTAGGAGGAGGAGGTTGATTAGTTGAAGCAACTATAGCTCCTCATTTAAATGTCTGGGAATCATTAAGTTCTGTGATTTCTTTATCTTCTGTGTACACAAAGTTCATTTTTAACAGCCAGCCACCAGAACTTAAATCAAGCTCTGTTAGTCTAGGGACGTGTTTTTTGTTTTGTTTTTTTACTTAAAGGATCATCATAAGAATTTCATCAAAAAGTTCATGTTCTTGACCAAACTCATTTTAAAAAAACTCCTTGGAGTATTTATAAAAGCTTTGCTTCTAAAACTCAAACTCATTCAGTGTGAAACATTCAACGAGACTGTTGCCAAGTGCTTTTCCATTTTATTTTTTTTTTAATGTAGAGTAAATACGATTTGGACTTTCTTATTTTTTAGTAAAAGGTGTTTACTTGTGGCAGTAGTGGTTCTGTGCTTTAATTTTCAGTCAAACTTGCCCTCAGTTCATATGGGGACACTGAAAGAGTGGAATTGTAAACCAAAGCAGTCAGTGGACTGAAAGTGACTTAATGCTGCAGACTAGGGTGTTGGTTTCCAGTGGAATAAGCTGTACTAGTAATTTGGTTCAACATTAATGCAAATGGTGTAATAGTGACTGACATACAGTAGCTGTCCACTATTAATTATATTAAAGTTTGGCCATTAAAATCTGCCATTTGACATATAAAGATGCAAAAGTATTGTGTTTTGTGTTTCATGTAAAGTTGCAGTATAAAGCAAAAGCTTCTACAATATGAAGACATTTGTCGAGCCCCCTGCTTGACAAGCCAATAATATTTTTACTGATATGCAACTTTCCAATTCAGGAATCAGTAGTCATTTAGCTCAAACTTGACATAGTCCTGCTCTGCCTCCTCACTGCCTGCCTTCCAGGTGAGCCATTCAGAATGAGCAGCTGTCTCACAGTACCGCAGGTTTGCTTACTTTCCAGAGCTGCTTCAACTCACTCTAAAGTGTTTCAGCCATGAGCAAAGCACACCAAATGTTCTTCTGTTGGTTGCAAGAGTGATCACTAGAGTTTTCATGCACTCCCAGCATCTGAAAAAGTCAAGACCCAATGGATTAATTTTATTATTGATGGCAATTTCCCTGCTTCTAAAGGAAATTCCAGAACGAGAATAAAATAGTGATTGAGACACAGCCCACTTAGACTGCATGTTGTCTGACAAACCCACCACCGAACACGTGAGTTAAAAACAGCTGTTCTGTCAATTTGGTGATATTTTCATGTAAAAGTCCTCACTCAAAGAGAAGGTTAGAACAAAGGAAAGTCCTGCTCTCATTCAGTCGTTCAAATCTGTGTCAGCTTTTCCTTTTTAACTCTTTTGCTCAGCACTGTCAATCACAAATGTAGAGAGAGTCTTCTTCCTGAAGGGGGTGTGGACAGCAGCGACATTTAAAGCTACAGACTCTAAGACAGCCTGTTTAGATCAGGATGTAACATCAGGAATTATTTAGTCATGGTAGAAATTAATCATCTTTGCAGTATTTTGAGCTGAAAAATTGAAAGATGCATTCTGGAGACATGTGAGACCTTTATAATTTGCTGGAAAGATGCACAATATGGGACCTTTAACAATGACTCTGAGAGTAATGCCTGCTGCCCTTAAGCAAAACAGATCTTTGAATTTCTCTTGATGGATAGGCCAGGTCTATGGTTGATGTTTTTCAGGCTATGCAAGGTGTTGGAGTGTGAGTGAATAGGTGAATTAGAGTCAAGGTGTAAAACTCCTTGAATAAAAGCACCGTATAAATCCAGTTCATTTACCAAGACAACATAGCTAGAGAGGAAATTAGAGGCTCCTTTCCACTCTGAGCTGATGACAGTTCTTAGGATCAAAGTAATCCCCAAATTATGGCTTAACATTAGTGGCAAGATGCCAGGAATTAATTTGAGAGCTATTTTTTTCTGGGCCATATATAGCAGCCACAAATTCTCTGCTGAATGTGTAGTCTATATACAAGTCTGTGCAAACTGTAGAAATGTGGAACAGTAAAAAATAATTGGAGAAAAAAACAGTTTGACTTCATGCTGTATCACCTACTGGAGCTTCCCTGAAAAGGAACACCTAATGAGAAAATGAAATAAGGTGCAGATATCTCTGTGTTATGTTTTACATCATTTGGTGCTTTTTCTCTTGTCTCTCTCTCCTTCTCCTCTAATTTCTACTCCCTATCATCGTTCTCCCTCCCCATCTCTCCCACCACTAGTATTATTGCTGTAAAAAGGAAGAGTCTGAGTCGGAGGAGGAGGAGCCAGACTTTGCTGTTACGTCCCGTCTCCCGCCGGTTCACTCCAATCACAACATTGTGGCGGCAACGGCCGCCGCCTCCTCCATCCCAAATGGCCCTGCCCTCTTCTCCACCCCTCCACTGGCCAGGAAACTGACTCGATCGCAGACCTTCTGTCCGTCCTGTACACACTATGAGCTGCCTTTCTACCTCCAGCCTCCTCAGCCACAGATCCACCACCAACCAGATGGGCTGAGGAATGGAGGTGACCGGATCAGCTATCGCAGCGTCCAGCAGCAAGACCTGGACCTGCCAGTGCCTGTAAACATTTCAAACTACCGTAAACCAAACCTTTCCCGGTCAGTTACCATGAGAGACATGTTCACACGCAGCTGTAGCATCAGCACTGATGTTTAGCTAAGGGACGCTGAAACTCGTTGCAAGTTGATGCTTAAATGAGTTGGAATGACCTAGGCAGGACTGGACTGGAGTCACACTGTGTTTTTGTCATCGTGACCAGTTTAGTCTGATGTAGTCTGGTCTCATTCTACTCACCTCTTGCAGAATGGAGGACTCAGATGGCTCTCAGGACAGTTTTTTCAAAGGTACTATGCTCAGGTCCATGACCTTAAACTTGGGCCAATATAGAGTATTTAAAAGTATTGAAAAATGTTAAATTATCAACTACATAAACTTGGTTTGTTTTGTTATAAATAATCCTTTTTTAAAGAAAAAGAATGGAATTTGTTTTACAGTTTGATAAAGTCTGTGTAGCCCTACTTTCTCACCCATGGCCTGAAAGATAGGCAGATTTCTGCTGATTCAAAATGACATAATCAGGAGGGATTTTCTCTTTTCCAGAGCTGCTACATGCAAAATATGATTAGGAGAAGTCCAGTGTTTCCCTCTTCTGTGATGGGATGATCTGTCTATTTCCCCATACACAGATTACAGAGCTGATGAAATATCACTCATAACCAGCTGAGAGGAGGAAGGGGCGGTGTCGTGTTTTAGCTGCATACATTTTAACTTAACTTAGGCCATAATATTTTAAGACCTATGATAAAAAGGGCTCACAGAAGATGGAAATTCCTGCATATAATCCACATCCTTTCATAGATGCCTCCAGTTTGATGGGAGGCTGGTTTCTCTGATCGTCTGCTGACAACACACAGTGTAAATAAAGTATCCTACACTTGAGAAGAGAAACAGCTCTGTGCTCTTGCAGGCAGGGTGGACCAGGTGCCAAAGGGGGTTTATTGCATTTGTGTGCATATACTGTATGTGAGTTTACTGGCATGCATGTGTGCGTGTGTGTATATCTCGATCAGTTGTTATACCAGAGTTTTTATTCCATACACCTAGACACTATCTGTCATCCATATGTATAATAAACCCAGACGTGGGTTGCAATAACATTTTAAACATTTATTGTAAAGGGTGAAGGGATTGTATTGTTTTCCATGTGCAACTTTACCCTAAATGCAAAGAATGACCCAAACAGATTATGACAAACTCTAAAAGGATTTGCAACTATTTTGTAAATGTTTATTTTACTGATTAAAGCTATAACACAGACTCAAACTGAAGGTCGGAGAGGCGAAATGTTTTTTTCAGCAGAATTTCAATGTGATCTCCATAATAGTACTGAAGTTTGAGGACATTTCACTACATTCCTTGTGTTGTCTCTGATTTGTTGATATATGGATTCTTGGGCTTAAGATTCACCTTTAAAGGCACATCTATAAATATTTAACTGACCATAACATACGCTTTGGTCTCTCTCCTCTCTCAACCCGCTGGACTGAGGAATATGTGCTCTTGCTCTGAGGTACTCAGTTTGTTTTTTATTTTCTGCGCTTGGATGACCGGCCTGGCTGGAAGGCTGATATTCTGACCGGAGGAGCAGCGGTGGAATTTTATGGACACACAGTTAATGAGTGAAATTATATTACTCCTTGATTTCAACAGAGGAAGTGCTGGTGGTTGTGTGAGGGGGTTTGAAGCTGATTGGATTGCCCCTTTTGGACCCACCTGCCACCCTCTCAAATGGATGGTAAATGCCGTTGTACCCTCCTCTCTCTTTTTCTGTCTCTCTGTTGATTTTATCATTTGTTTTCTCAAAAAGGTGAAGCAGTGAGTGATTTTAGTTTTTAAGTTTTTCCTCTTGTGACGTGCTTTCTTGCAAATACAGTAGGCCACAGTACACACACATTTGTAAATCTAACTTTGCGAGGACACTCGTTGACATAATGCATTCTGTAGCCCCCTACCCTTAATCTTAACCATCACAGCTAAATGCATAGCCCTCACCTTTACCCTAAATCTAACCTTAACCTTAAAACCAAGTCTAAATCCACATCCCTCAGAAGGAGAGGACTAGCCAAAATGTCCTCACTCCCATGCTTTAAAAACTCAAACTGGTCCTCACAAAGATAGCCATATAAATACACACACACGCACACACACACAGATACACACAATAGTTCTCAATGTTGTTATTTTTGAAACTGAAACTATGTGACAGTTGCACAGGAAATTTAGTGCCATAAAGACTTATAAGAGAATTGTATTATTATTATTATCATCATTATTATGATTATTACAAGTGTATATTCAAATGCAGTGTTGCTTTTACCTTAAAGTATTTGAATTACTTGCTTTATTTTATGATCCAGCTGGTTTTTCAGACTCAGTACAGTGCAGCAGAAATGTTACTGTCCTTGTTTCTAATATATAACTAACAGACACATCGTTGCTAATAAAATTGTATGAAAATCCTTCTGATCTGGTGTGTCGTTGCTGCTAGTTTAAGCCAAATGCAGAGGAAACATTTTTTGCACCGCAAAGATATTTTTGGATGTCGGTCAGCATTTATTTCAATTCTGGTTTACACATTTAAAAAGATGACTGCATTGTGTGCTTTTACGTGTGAAGTGAAGGCTCTTGAGAATTAAGGTTTATGAATGGATATGGATGTAATGAGAATGTGTATTCCCCGGGCAGGACTTCACAGGATCGCATCCCTGCTGGCTGCCAAGTGTGGACACAGTGGATTCGACTGAAAGCATCATCCTGGATTATATTATTTAGCGATCTGCTAAATACTGGGTGAATTTCAACTAGCTGAAAATGCTTTTGTTGGAGCTCCAACCACAAACAGCAGAGCTATACAGAGATTTCCCCGAGCAATCCTGCAAGAAAATGCAAGCTTTTTAATGTCTAGCTGGATTAGGTTTTGTTGGGATATCTCTTTGAAGAAGATCCTAGATTGAAAACAGCTTTCTAATTCAGGTACATATGTTGGCAATTTGCTTTTGATCGAGTTAATAACCCAACATCTGTTCGTCATATCAACTCGCATTTGAAAATTTATCGTTATTGCCCGGGAGCAGCTGAAAGTTGTGTCCTCTAAAGGCCTGCAAGTGTAAATCTATGCGACAGCCCAGGGAAACCGGTGAACCTTCAAATTTTGCTTCTCTTCAATGCAAAAAAAAGAAAATCAGACACATTGTGACAGATGAAGCTTCAGCCCAAGGAAACCGTAAAGGCGTCTAACCACAACGACGGCTATAAAGTCTGTTTGTACACAGATCAGTCGACCCCGAGGCGACAAGGTGACAACCAAACGTGTTTGCAAGGGAGAGAACGAGAATGAGGTGCTTAAAGTGTGATGATAAACCAAACTGGCAGTTTGAGGCGAGGAAATGATAGTCACAATGAGAAGCGACCCATGCAAGAAGACGAAGAGACGGAAGACGGGAAGCTTTATTCTGGCAATAAAGTGAATGAGTCAGAGCGGCAAGGAGACTAATCACACAATAGGAAACAAATGAAAACTATTTCAGAGAGGAAATAGAGGTAGTTATTAGAAGGATGAGTCAGAGCTAATGAATGAGAAATAGCACATACCACAGAACACACAGACAGATGGAGGCGTAGAGGAGCTGATATCCAACCAAGGCCTCCCTGGCTCAGACATGAATAGCCATTTTGTGGTGGCATTAATACAACGGCACCGCTACAGACATGAAAAACCTCTCAGATTATGATGGATTCTCTTTGATGTGGATATACTCGTACTCCCACTTCTTTCTAAACGAATTGCAGGCACCGTAACAGGGAATTACTGTCACACCAGCGTTCCACCCACAGGACTGGTTGGAAATATATTTATTTATTGTCCATACTCTGTAATTTACATACCAGGACCACTTGTTGACCACAAGTTGGAGGGCAGCTTGCCTTTTTAACTGGCTCTTAAATCCTGCCTTGCATTTTCAGTACGGCCCAGTGTCCTTTCTTCAAGCACTTCTGAAGGAACAATCACAAATTTTGCAAAAACACCCCAAACAAAATCAACATTTCCCCTCAGTTTCAGGTCTAGAGCATGCTCAGCCTCTTCGTTTAGAGAGTGGAAGAATGGCCAAACCGCTCGCTGATGGTTTCAAAAGTGAAAACCACCAGTGGCATCAAGACAAAAACACCTGTTGAGAAAGAGGTCAGAATGAGGTTGGAGGTGTGTAATCGCATCCTTCCATCACAGCTCGCATTATCTAGCGCCGCAAGACTCGAACAAAAACCGTTCCATCAGCTGCTCTCTATCAAAGCAATCTTAACCCAGGCTCTGGACGCGAGTCCGAACTGCTAAATATAAACATAAATCTGTTCTCTCCTGACAGCTGCCTCCAAGATTTACTCCAGCCAAATGCCCAAAATCTGTATTTCAGTGAAAACACAGATTTATAATGATGTAAAATGTATAGCTTCCCTGACTGCTCGCATGTGTGCACTGCAGGGGTAAAGGCATGCATTTCTGTATATATTTGCATACATGTTTGTTTGGACTGTAAATAAGTGCCTGCACAAGCTATGTGAATTATTTAGAGGCCTCCGGTGTAAGCGGTGCTTGTAGCCCGGTCTTTAGAGGTGTATCGATGTTTTATGACATGCTTCTCATCATTCCCCTCACCTCCAGCTCACTGCCTGTCCACTGTATCTCTCCTGCACTCCAGGAGTCTCCCTCGCTTCCTCCTCTCTTTCTTCTTCTTCTTTATGGTCCCGGGCCATAATTCCCCAGCAGCGGAATTTAGATGCAGTACAGAGGGAGCAGGTGGGACTCCATGAATTATGAACATGATAGATAGGAGGCTTTCCAAGTAACATTACAAACCAAAAGCTCCCATTCTTTCCTTTTATTGTCCGGCTGCTTCAACCTTCTGTCCTGTTCCCTCCGCTCATTTTCAATTCCTTGGTTCGATTTTCTTTACCCTCGCTTTTTCTCACCACATCTCTTTTCTCATATGTTGTGTTTTCGCATTCTGTTTGCCTTATATGAAAAAAAGACGTTTTAATTAGAGTTGAGAAAGGAGATTAGAATGTATGACAAGGCTGCAGTTGAAATCCTGCCATTACAAAACAGTTAGTGTAATTCTGTTTGCAGTAAATAAAGAACTAACCAATAACAGCATGCCTCCCCCTCAGCAAAATATATATAATTTTGTCACTCCGTTTTTATTTTGGGCAGGAAATATGGTTATTTACCTTCTGTTTTGAAAAATGATAAAAATGTATACACAAAAAACAAGTGCGGACAGGCCTAAGGAAATTGGCTTAGAGCGGCGAAAATATGTAATATGCCAATGTGTTGTTTGTGAAAATTCATTCTTTATCTTGGAAACTAATTTGTTAGTTTGGCCTTTTTCTCCCTTAGTGGTACTCAGAGTGCTTTACAGTGTGTTTCGCATTCACACACACATTCACACAGCAATGGCGACAGACGTTCATGCAAGGCACTAGCCAGCCTTTGGGAGCAACTTCAGGTTCAGTGTCTTGCCCAAAGACACTTCGGTATGTGGAGGGGCTGTGGATCAAACCACCAACCTTGCAATCAGTGAACAACCTGCTCTACCACCTGAGCCACAGCCACCCTTAATATTATTTGAAGATACTAAAAAAATCTAACTCAGTGAAAACTAGTAACTAAGGCCTTGTCCACATGCACATGGACTGCTTTTTCTGTGTGTTTTGACAACACAATTGCAGTATTAGATCAATGAAATTTGGTCTTTTGGAAAACTTAATTGATTTTTACCAGTTCTGTTTGCAGCTTTGATGTGTAGACAGGGAGACTTTTGACGCAGAAATCCATGTTCTAAAAACAAAAATGCTTTAGTATGGACATTTACTAAGCAAGTATTAAATATTGCAATGACTTATGTATGGATACACTACAGTAGGAAAAGCCAAGTTGTGAGTCACTGTTTTTAAAAGAGTTATTATTTTTATCACAATAAATAGTACACATGAATGTACACCGATTAGGCATAACATTATGACCACCTGCCTAATATTGTGTTGGTCCCTCTTATGTTATAAAAAAATGCTCTGAACCATTGGACATGGACAAGAGGACCTCTCAGGGTGTCCTATGGGGTCTGGAACCAGGATGTTGGCACTGGATCCTTTGGGGGCTCTGGATTGTGCAGTGGGGCCTCTGTCAATCAAACTTGATCCACTGCATCCTGTTGATGCCTGATCAGAATGGTGATAGTGTAGGAAGTTTGGAGGTCAAATCAACATGTTGGGTCATCGTCATGTTCCTCAACATGTTCCTGACTGTTTGATGTTTTTACCATGTGGTGAGGTGCATTTTCCTGCAGGGGTAGGCCAGTGACATTTGGGATTTCCATTTGCATGAGGGAGTGTGTTTGTTGTGGGACAATGTTTATTTGGGTGTCTAAGTCTCATCAACACAGATGCCTAAATCCCAGGTTTTCCAGCAGAACACCACATAGTATCAATATGATCAATGCTATTCACGTCACCTGTCAGTGGTCAGAATGTTGTGGCTGATCAGTGTATGTTGTAGCTACAAGTGGAAACCTCCAGGGCTGAAAGATGAAACGACTGTTGAAGAGCCAGAAATTGCAATTTTTTAAATGTCCACTTGAGGCTTGTTTGAAAAACACCAGTCAGTCCCTGTAGAGCCCCCTATATGTTAAAATGCCTCAGCAAAAATCAACATGCTTTCAGCCTGGAACAAAAAATGGTTTTGGTCTCTGAAGCTAATTTCATTGTTAATGTTAAATGTACAAAGGTGAATTTATATTTAAGTCTCCCATTTAAATTGCATTAAAGCTTAAAGTTGTGCATAACTAAGGGTGTGGCTGCTTTGACTGACAGATGAGGTACAGTCGGTGGCCCAGATAAGCTTTAATAGTGTCCATTGTTCGACCATCTTTATGTATAGTCAAACAGCAGTATTCCAGGAAAGAATCAAAGGCTCCTATAGTAGATTCTGTAACAATACCAAGCTCTAACAAAGGACCACCTAAGGGCACGACCTGCAGCACCCCGACTAAATGTGGCAAACTTCACTATCCATTAGGGACCGTTCCTTGCTAATACCTGAGTACTTTATTTTGGCATTCCTGAGAGCTTTTTCCATCAACATGGACATCAGCCAGACTGCCAAAAATAAATAAATTTATATCCAAGCTTTGAAAGGTTGGTAGCACATTAGGAGGAAGCACTTTTCTCCGACTATGCTCAAAAGTACAACCAACGTAAAAGGCAGGCAAATGCTAAAAATAATGGAAGGTGTTGTACTTGCTGTGACACTTGAACAACACCATCATTACTGCAGGGATTTGTGTACATTCACATATATATATTCACCATGTGCTTTCTTCATTAATGAAACTTCAGGATATGTGATATTGCAAACATAGACTCCTCTCAGATACTTACTGCTGTGTCAGAGGCGGGCGAGAAGCAGCCATCCACCACAAATCTCTCTTCCTCACACACAGACATGACTGCATGCTGGAGCCATTACCGCCCAGTGTGTGTAATATTGCAATTTCTGAAAGGAGGAAAGGCCGTGCCTCTTGTCTGAATTTTTCATTCCCCACCCTCTCTGTTTCTGTACAACAACTGATAAATAAGCAATGAATCCCGAGGACATAACACAGAATGGACTCGATTTTATGTCCTCCACACCCCCAACATCAGCTCCCTTAGCCACACATTTTATCTGCCTTTCTCTTTCCTCATCATCCTTTTCTTGTGTCTGTGAAGCTTGTCTGTCTGCGCCTCAATACGTGATAGAAAAGTGTGTTTGTGTGTGTGTGTGTGTTTTTGTGGATTGAACGTGACCTTTTGCTTTGCTAATCCACCACCGATTTAGATTTAGTGTGCTGGTGGCTTTGACTCAGTCTGAGAGGCAGCTTGGATGGCGAGCCGGCCAGAGCACACTCAGTTTAGATTAGCTCATGAATATATGCCACGGCATCATTCTCTGATTATGCAATATTCTTCTCAGTCAAGAAGTGTGTGGGTTGATAAAGAGGGAGAGAGTGAAAGAGAGAGTCAGGGAGTGTTGTGAAAGGGAAACAAGTGAGAGACGTGATGGAGAGAGAAATAAAGGAGGCGAATTAAGTAGTACTTTGTCGCCATCTGATGGTCAATAAGGAGTTAGTGTGTATCCAAGTCCAGCTAAACATAAACCAATGAGCCAATGTTCTTCTTTTGTTATCATGTAACATAATGTGACAACATCCTCTAAATGATGCAATTAAAACATTATATCCTAATTAAACTTTAACCTTATAGGAACTGTGGGATATTTTGTAGCGATGATGTGAAGAAGGATGAAGAAATTCTCTGCTGATACCGTCTTGTTATATATAAAGGTTTATTGAAACAAATACAGGATCTTCAGGCACCATGGTCTGCCTGGTTGAGATTCAAGCCAGATGGAATCCACCCTGAAATGGGTTTGTTCACCCAATTATATAGGGGAAGGGGTTTACATAAACAATAGGTCATTAGTTCCTTTTTAAGGATTGAAGAAACAACCCACATCTTATGGAGGAGAGGGTCCATTTCTTATCCCACAAGGATCCTCATCTTATCACAACTCAATATTACTCAAAAGTTAACCTTTGGCTTAGGAGACAGAACATCGGACACTACAGAACATTATTCAAAATTTGAAATAATCCCTAAAACATTCTTTGAACATGAGGTGAAAGTGTTTTCCTTAATAGAACTTGTGACTCTCTAGTTAGACGATTTGCTACTTTTCTCTGGATTTTGTTCCTGAAAAACAAATTCATCGGGATTTTACACTCAAAATTTATCTAGGCACGGCATTCCAAGATATCAGTTGGACTCTGGAACGGACACATATTAAACAGACACTGTATGTGCAATATAATTGATGTTGAAAAAGTTCTCCAAATGTAACGCTTTAGTGATTTAGTGGTATCTCTTGAATAGGTGACAGGAAATATTAGCTACTTAAAGGCTTCAATGGCCCTTGTATATAATGCAAATTAATCTAGACAGACATTTTTTTCACTTACTACTTACTAACTCTTAAAATTTTATATTAAATCAAGTGCAGAGTATCATGTGCAAAGCAGAAATACCAGCTGAGCTTGTTTATGGTGGTATTTTTCAATATTCTTGGAGAAAAAACATTAAAATCTTCCCAAACCACCATAAACCTTATGAGAGGGAGTTTTACACTGTTGTCTGTTACCATGGTTACCAGTTTCCTCCAAGTCCCGCCTCTCGTGTCCAATAGCCAATCAAATCTCGTGATGAGTTCTGTTTACTATCAGCCGCGAACTGCAAACTTCCGATTCATCTGTGTTCAACTGCTGCTGTTGTATTTAGATTAAATCAACTGTAACACAGATATTTCCCTTACAGTTAAGGCAGTATGAACGCGGAGGAGTCCGTTGAAACCCACGGCAATGCAAATAATCGTCCAGTTTCGACGCCGGAGGGAAACGACACGAACAACGCGGGACTGAAAAGGTAACTTTACAGTTAGCTTAACGTTAGCTTGTTAACGCTAGTCAACGGGAAGGCTAATGCTACGTGTTCTTTATCGTTGAATAGTATTGATGTCAAGCATGACTGAACATTTAATCACTTTAAAAGTAAGCTTGCCATGGCTCACCGACACCGTTACCCTGTGTCGCTGCATTTTGTAGCAAGACCCTTCTGAGACGATGTGTGATGTACGTCAGCGTTAACTGTAACGTTGTCATGTTAATTGATCAAGCTAAGGGTTAGCGTTACTACATCAGAAGACGAAACCAGAAACAGTTTTTGTAATTATAAGATATCCCCAGATATCACTAAAGTATGCACTGTATACTTGACACTGTTCTCCATGTGTGACTTCGGTGCCTTTTCTATTACCTGTAATTGATTAGACTGCAAGAAAAGTGTGTCCACTGTAATCTACACAAAATTAACAAACCACTTTCATTTTCACTCGGGAGGAAATTAACCTAACCGTCCCACGTATTCTGTTCAAGTTGTTACACTTGATTTGTAAAACATGTCACAACAACTATAGCTTGTGCCTGAAAGAAAAGCACTCCGTAATTTATAAGATGAATCACTGTAGATTCTCAGTCATCCAGGTAATGCCAACTGTTTCAGTGGAGGGCGACTGGACTAGTCTTTGTGGATCTTGAAGATCTATCAGCTCTCATCCAAGAAGTTTGCTCAGTTCTAATTTTAAATGTAGAGAATCCACCTGGGTAAGATGTAGAAGCCTTCCCAGAACATATCAGCGGTGGACAGCAACATCAAATTCACAAAGGATGATGTCAGGGAAGTTTGCTGCCTTTTTTGGACTCTGTTGTGGACATTAAAGGAGGAGAGAATCCTCAGTATTAAAGTTTACTGGAAAACTACACACACACAGACCGATACCTACTGTCTGACTCCCGCCACCCACTGGAACATGAACGTTTCTGAATCTTACACCACCAGACTGGGAAGTTCCTTCCAAGACAGAGAGGAAAGAATAGGAGCACACACATACTGTAGAACACTTAAAAACTGGGCCCTCATTAAGTCATTTAAAAAAATATCCATAAAAAGCAGACAGCACAACATCAAATAGAAGAAACCATGTGATTCGGGGGTGAGAAAAAATACCTGGAACTCCCTGTTATTCATATCGGAACTGAGGAAGTCACTTGGCTGGGAGATGAAACGTCTCCAAGATCCACAAAGAGAAGTCCAGTTGCCTTGAACTGAAGTTCTTAGCATTGAGAATTTAAATCATTTTCCATAGCTAACAAATAATTGTTCAGTGTTGTGCATTCTTTATATAAATCTATTGATCATAACCTATGGTCGGCATTGCTGTCCATTAGGACTGTTTTCTGAGGAGTTATTTGAAAGACACTTTATTCTACCAACATTTTCTCATGAAACATGTCCAGTATTCAACGTTGCTTCCTCGCCTCTTTCCGTAGAACTCCATTCTCAAAGTTTAAGAGAGTACACTCCCACTTCAAATCACCTGTAAGTAACTCCCCTTTCATGTGTATAACACACACACTAAATCTCATATGCTGTCCTGCGTATTCATTTCACTGTCACGGTTGTCCGTTTTGCACCTCACAGCTTCAAGTACCCGGGAGTGCTAAAGTTAGCGTTGCAGAGGAGGTGGCAGAGCTGGAGATGAGAAAAGAGCAGTTGGACACAGAGATAGCACAGCTGGAGGCTGAGTGAGTACAGCTGTGTTTGTCTTCCTGTAGTTTGGTCTTTGAGGTGCAACTTGAATGGTCAGAGTTGAAGTTCAGCATATAGTCGCGATTAAGTGTAATATCAAAGACCAGGAATTACACACAGAATTGTTTTGTCAAAATTATTATTATTATTTTTTGCCTCTTTCTGAGATGTTTATATTTTGGTGTGTCTGCCTGTATATGAACATTTGCACAAATCTGCTTTTGTATGAGACCAGTTGTGTGTGTGTGTTTCTCCAGGGGATACAGAGTAGATGAACTGGATCATCATATTGACATGTTGCATGAGTACAATGACATCAAGGACATCGGACAGTCACTCCTGGGCCGTATTGGTAAGGGAAATGCAGATATTTCAGTTTAGTAGCTCTTTTGATGTGATTAATCCAACCCGACAGAAAGCTTTCCTTTTTAGTTTGGTTCTTTTAACCATATCAGTATAATCGTTGCTTCTCATCGGGGTAGTCATTTAGAGGATTAGAAGATGCCTCCTCTCTTCCCACTGTCAGCATCACTTTTTTTTTTTTAAAGCTATAATAGTTGAAGTCCAGTTGCTTGAAGTTTATTTCTCTGCAAACCACCCACACCGAAAAAATAAGTGTTGCTAGACGACAGCTGATCAAAGCTGTCAGCTGAATGAGTGGTCTGTCTGTGTGACTCATCATAACACCTCGTTGCTCATCTATTAAAAGGCAGTGTGAACCCTAAGCAGACTATATGAGACACACAACAATATGTCTTTTTCTGGTGTGATTTGGACCAAAGTAAACAAACTGCACAAGGGTGTGATCATTTCCCCAAAATCTACCTCACTGTCTGAGATTATTGTACATAACAGACACCATTAAAAACACAGGATCATAAACAGTCGTCATTGTGACATTCTAGTACCTTATGGTATATTGGCGGTATAGACTTTTAAAACAGTATATCCAAAAATGCTGACATGGTGAAATTGAAAGGAAAAGCACCACTCATAGAATCTGAGATGCAACCTTAGGATAGAGGAAACATGTGAGTTAAAATGATGAGGGCTTTGAATAGTCAGATTAGAATATGTATGATTGGTGGATGTTCAAGTTGTTCAACAGCTAGCCATTAGAGGGCAACAGAGAGGTGTCTCTGTGTTTCTCTGACTCATGAATCAAAAGCCAAGGCAACTTTTTCTTTAACTAGATAGTATTTCATCCCAAAGCAATGAGTATGTTTGTATTTAGATTACATTGACCTGCCTATAAAACCATGAAACCCATAAATTTTACACTTAAGAGAAAAAACGCAAATGGTAGAAGCATCTCTAATATTGGAAATGGCTGTGTAGGTTCCCTCTTCATCCTACATATATTAACCAGCCACTCAAAGTCCTTTAATTTTCTGTGTCCAGTCATTTGTTGGCTAATATTGATCAGGACTGATATTTGGTGCTGGATATGGTCCTCAACTTATTCAAATCATTGATCATGTTAGTGCTAATACAACAATTTTAGACTGTCAACACACTATCGTCCTTTCTCAAAGAGATCAAAAGGCCATGCTGGCATTTCACCTTTGCTCTGCAAGGTTTGTCATAATTTCTGTATTTTTGGTTGCATGTGATGAAACTGCATGAAGTTGAGGAAGCAGGGAGAAGGTCACACCTTTCATTCTGTTGGGAAAGTTTTGGTGAATCATGGCCAAGTTGCGCTGTGGTCACTGCACGTCTCATGACTTTGTATCTCCCTTTTTATGCATATGCTGGTGTGCGCAGTGTTAAATACAATCTGGGCACTCTCACCGCCTAACTTAGTCTACTGATTTTAGTGGAGCATGTGCACAATTAGTCAGGCATTCCTTGAATCCTCTAGTGTCACTTGTTTCCTACTTTTGCAGTAGTTTGTAAAACCCTTGACAATTTCTCATTAAATGTGTTGTAAGTTGAAGGCTTGCTATCTCTTTAAATTCTCAGTCAGTACAGTGGGGAGTCAAGATGATAATGACCTCTTAGTGAACGGAGGTGGCATTTCCCCTCTGACACAATAGCAGCCTTTCACATCACTCACACGCTGACACACAATCGCAATCTCTATGTCTGTAGATACATGCATACATTCACAAATGCACACGCAAACACGTGCAGTCACCCTCTCCTCTCTCTCTCTCTCTCTCTCTCTCTCTCTCTCTCTCACACACTTTCTCTCAAACACTTTCACAAAGAGTTTACACTTAGACACTGAGATGCTGTTGTACTGTATGCTGTTATTCCGAGAGGGAGGAGATGGGTAGGCAGACTGTGGAGTGATAGAGGAGAGCAGAGATGTCCTGCAGTACCCTCTAAATACAACTGTCCCTTTGTGACCGACCATGTTCGTCTGTGGGTCAGAATTACAGTCACTCTAACTTAAGAATGTCTTTTTTTTTGTCTATATAGCCTTTAAAATATTAAATTTTGTACCACTTTAGAGCCTTTTCTGTTTCAATGCTGAGCCCTTTGCTTTGAAACAGATTTTACCATCATTATTTAAATAGTATGTACCAGTTACGCGTATTTATATGATAGATCTTATTAAAAAACAGTCTTACCTTAATAAGAGTGGATGAAGAAGAGGTTACATTTTTGGGTGTGTTAACAGAATAGTAGGTGTCATACATTTACACAGTATTTTACATCTTCGCTTTGGTCCAATGTTATTATTGTGAATTGTTTCTGACATACACTGCTGTATATAATAACAGCAGTGCTATCCCTGGCTTTTTTATGTTCTAATACCACAAGAAAAAGTGATATAATCTGTTCAATAGTCAATAGTATGAGATTTGTATTCAGGCACAGTAATTTCTAAAGTGAAACCTCATGTGATGTCAGTAATAGACAACAGAGAGGATGCATGCAATTTTGAAATTAAACTCCCTTTCAGAACGTTAGACGATAGACCTTAGACACGAAAGCTTGAATGCTGCCCCTCAGGCGCAAAGATGATTGACACTATATCAAAAATTACTGAACCTCTATACCCTCAAACGCCCTCCCAGCCCTTACTGAGTGGATATAATTTGCATAAGGTAAAAGAAACGGTTGCATCACTTCAGTGCTAAGCTGTTGAAAACCAGGTGAATACAGTGCTGTGCAAAGGTTTTAGGCACTTTAGACGTTTAGCTTTTAATCCATGACGCAAAACCTTCAAGGAGGCATCTGGTTGGTCCCAAATTTATTCTGCAGCATGACAACGACTCCTAACATGCTGTCAGACAGTGACAGTGGCAAGAAGAACAAAGAGTCTTGTAACAGATGTATGGTCCCCACAGAGCCCTGATCTCAACATCATGGAGTCAGCCTGGGATTACATAAAGAGACAGGAGCAGCTGAGAGAGTCTGAATCCACAGAGAAACTGTGGCAAGTTCTCCAAGACACTGGAAGCAACCTACTCACGGAGCGCACTGAACATGTGTGCGAATGTGTACCTATGAGAATTTGTTATTTTAAAGGCAAAGGGTGATCCAGGTTGTTTTCTTTATAATGTACTCCGTATCCAGTTCATTTCAAGTGAAAAATATTCATGCAGTATTTTTGAGGTAAATCCTCCCTTCACATTTTGTGCCTGAAAATCTGAACAGCACTGATATTAAAAAGTAGTAAGACAGATAAGGTTATTAAACAAAAAAAAATACATCAGACAGTTGCTCTTTGTTTTTCCTGGTGACTTTTTGCATTTTTTTATGCTTCATATCTCTTTTGTATTAATATTTTGTGTCTTTTGTGTGACTTTTTTACATAACCTGTGATATTTATGATAAGCTTTGATTAGCAATTAATTAATTGATTATATTAGACATTGTTAGACTCCAAATTATTTAGAGGTTGAACTAAAAAAAGTTATTTATCAAGGGGCAATAAAATTTAATAATTTTAGCTCTAGTAGAATCCAGTTTATATAGTGCATTAGTGTTGTGTACTAATAAATGCCACTGCCTTGTCAGCCGGGTATATAGAAGAAGCAGGTCCCTTTATGAGCCTGAACGCAGCACAGCTTAGTGTAGTTTGATTCTGCATTATGCAAAAGATGTAGAAAGTGGGACTAAACTTAATTGTGCTTTAACAGGATCAGTACATGAGATTAACTTTGAAAAAAGCAGCTTTTTGGGGGGGAATTAAAATAACTGTTAAGATGATCCAAGGGTCCACTGAGGTGTGTTTTACTTCCCAGGACATTGTAAAGCTACTGTTTAAAACATTCAAACCAAGTGCAAGGCTGGTGTTTAGAGTGATTCAGTTTCTTGGCACTGTGGTCTCGGCCTGTTCAGTGTTCTGTGGATTGTTTGAAAAGGAGACTAGAAGGAGCTGACCCTGTAATCTCGTATGTCTTGCAGCTGCTCTGAGGGGGACCACCACACGAGATCTCTACGCACACTTTGGTCTTGAACTGGATGACTGAAGAGAAAGAAACGAATGAAACTTCATTGGTGAGACTGGTCCCTCACACAATGGGGGGAGGAGGAATAAACTTAACATACCATAGAGGACACTTTTTATAGTTGGATATGGACTAAAGATGTGACTGGAGCAGCTATGGGTCTCCTTCAGGGAGAGGTTTGACCATTGGTGGTTTAGTTTTCACGTCTTTGCAGAGAGAGATTTGGTTATTGGCAGCGATAAATAAACAAGAATGGGGTTCGTCCAGCGTGCAGGCATGGTATTTAAAACATGCTGGCAGTTAAACCTTTAACTCAAGGCAAGTGACAACATAGAAATGTTTATATAGCTTTTTTCCAGCCTGCTGCCTATCTTGGTTGTGCAAGGATATACATGCTATTGAGGCATAACTTTAAAAGGACTTCTAGTTTTGTCTTAATATCTCAGCGTACCTAAATGGAGTTAAGATAAAGAGGTGCATGAATGTCGCTTATTTCTCTAACTTTAGGCTTGTTCACAGATTTCTGAAGTGTCAAAGTGTAAAATAAAATGTACTTTTTGGATATTTATTGAAGTGACTGTTAAAAGTAGAAGCTTTTGTTTATTTTAAAAGTCTCCACTTGCTTGTCTGTCGAATTCAACACATAATGTCATGTTCTATCCAAACTGTTGTTGTTACAATTACACCCTTGTTAATCCCACCCACTTTAAAAAATCCTAGTGGAGGAAAGAAACAATATTAGGCAAGTGTCACACTCATTGGCAGTTTCCTGTATGTCTCCACAAGCTCATCTAAAAGTTTAACCAAAAAGAAATGGTTTGGTAACAACTTCCTTTATTGAGATAAATGTTCTCTTTTCCTGCTATATTCATTACCCTGCAGTGACCTGAACAGAAGAGTGGCATAATGTCATGGGTGTGCCCTAATCTCTCTGAGAACCACAGATAGTGTGTCTTCTCTAACTGATAGCAGCAGTGGAGTTTCTTAACCCTGTTGATGCTTTGTTTAGCCGTCGTTCGGCCTCTCTTCTCATGTCAAATTTGGTGTTTGTCGAAAATGTGTGTGTGTGTGTATGTGCGCATTTTTATCTTTCATTTGCAGGTCAAAGCTCACCTCTATCTTATCCTGATTACTGCATCACCTGTCATTCATTTACCACCTCACACACTGAGGTGTTTGCAATATACTGTTTGTTCAGATGAAACCATGTCATAAATGCTGACTAAGTTGCCCACAGGAATGTACTGTGAAACTGTGACGGCTGGGCATTACTGCAAATACGATCAAATATTTGGAAAAAAAAAGGGTGACATGTTACATGTTTTGCAAGAATTTCCAAATAAGTGTGTCTCCATTAATTAAAGACCGCTGGGGAAGTAACCCCTGCTGGCCCGGTTTGTTATAGTAGACCTTTTGTAATCTTCCCTGGTTATGCAATGTGTTTCATGACATGTCACACTGTTGTAATGAACTCTGTAAAATGTCAGCCTCCTTGTGTTGCTCTGTTGTTATTGCAATCTGCAGGACACGTCTTGGCTTAAAGTGGCAGCAATCAGCAAAGCAAAAAAATTGCCGGTCATTGGCAAAAAAAAAAAAAACAAGAGGTTGCATTGCACAGGGCTGGAGCAAGCCTTTACAGGACCTAAGGGTTGGCAAATTTCTCGGCACACTTATCATCAGTCCTGTGTGGCACTGTGGTTAGATGTTTAAGCCAACAGTTAAGCCCAAAACGACCAAATGTTTATTTATCGTGAATTTTTGTTTGACCGCTAGGTTTCTTCTGGCTGGAAATAACATTAACAAGTGACAAAATTGGGAAAGTCATGTATTAAAGATGTTAATGATGAATTTAAGCTAAAAATGCCATGTTCAAAACTGTTCATAACCCTTATTTGCCACAATGCCAAATAATCAGTTCTTATTATTTCTAACAAGCTTTTTGAACGTCTCCACTGGGATTTTGATCCACTCTTTTTGCAATGACCTCCAGGAGTTTTGGGGTCGGAAAGCTTTCTTGCCACACAGATTCTCCATAGATTCCTAACTGGATTGAGGTTTCGACTCCAGACGGCTTTGTTCCAAAATGTTTTCTGTGAACCATTTCTTGACCACTTTGTATGTTTTGGATCATTGTCTTGTTTAAATCACCAAAACCCAACTTTTCCTGCAGCCTTCCTGTTGTTTCCCTCCATTTCTGGTTGCACATTGGCTCAGACCTCCCCTAAAGCATTACTGTCCTACCTCCATGCTTGACTGTTGAATACTTTTCCTTTCTTTCGCCAAATAACTCCATTTTCATTTTATCCCACCACAGCAGTGATGACCAAACGCTTTTTTCTTTATTCAGGTTAGCTTTTGTAAAGGCTTGAGGAGCTTTTGTGTGATTTTTTTGAGAAGTAAAGTCTTCCTTGATCAGAGTCTAGCCTTATACAATGTCTGCTCGAGTATCTGCCTTGAGATGTTGGTACAGAATCTCTCTGATTTATTTAGATGGCCTTAGTGGTTATCCTTGGATTCTTCCCGGCCTCTACTCTTACTGCCACTCTTGCCAGGACGTGGGCCACTATTGGCTTCCTACCATGACCTATGAGACTTTTGACAGCATTGAACAACTTGTACTTTTTGAGCTATGCTTTACACTGCTCTGAGTATAAACTAAAAACATTTGGGTGTGAATTTAAAGCTTTTCTCAGTCTTGTGAGCAGCCAAAATGCACAATTAGGTGCCCTTGAAAGATTTTTGTTTTTAGCCTGGACTTGAAATGACTCAGAAGTGACTAGAGCACTACTGCATCAGCTGTTCTCAATTTCTGTTTTATTATAATGCTCTATAATATGGTAGAAATTGGCAGGCCCTTTAAAGTATGTAAAGTATGTAAAAATGAACAGAGAAATCATTCTTATTTGTCATTTAAGTCTCTAACACAGTGTTTTAGTCTCTTCTGTCACTTGTTTATGTCACTTCCAATCAGAAGACATGTAAAGCCCGAATAAAATTCAGCACAAATCAAATTTTGCAGGATTTATATTGGGTTTATCTGTGTCTAAGCTACATCTCCAGAGGAAAATCTTACTGCTCAAAGCTTGCTTTTGTATAGCTCGGGAGACAAAATTGTGATTCTTATTTTAGGCTTATTTAGACTTCGATTTTGTCTGATATGTTTCTCATATTTTTCCTCCTATAATTCATGAGGAGAGCAATTGGCAACAGGAGTCATACTTGAGATTTAAAGGAGGTAATTCCCAACTTCCACACCGATACACCGATCAGACATAACATTATGACCACCTGCATAACATTGTGTTGGTCCCCCTTATGTGCTCAAAGATGCTCTGAACCATTGGTCATGGACAAGAGGACCTCTCAGGATGTCCTATGGGGTCTGGAACCAGGACGTTGGCACTGGATCCTTTGGGTGCTCTGGCTTGTGCAGTGGGGCCTCTGTCAATCAAACTTGTTCCACTGCATCCTGTTGATGCTTGATCAGAATGGGGTGTAGGAAGTTTGGAGGTCAAATCAACATGTTGAGCCATTGTCATGTTTATGTCATGTTTTTTCCATGTGGTGGGGTGCATTTTCCTGCAGGGTAGGACACTGACATTTGGGATTTCCATTTGCATTAGGGAGTGTGCTTGTTTTGGGACAATGTTTACATTTGGGTGTCTAAGTCTCATCAACATGGATGTCAAAATCCAAGGTTTTCCATCAGAACAGCACATAGTACCAATATGATCAATGTTATTCACTTCACCTGTCAGTGGTCATAATGTTATGGCTGATCAGTGTATATGTATGTGAAGACCTCTCAGTATAATTCAATACAGTGGTTATATTTGTATAAAATAAAGCCCATATACAGCTCACATGTAGCTTAATTGAGAAAAAATGGAGCTGTTAGTCAAAGTTGGGAATTATCTCCTTTAAATCTCAAGTATGACTCCTGTTACTAATCGTTCTCATCCTTTCTCACCTTCTCCTAGTGAATTATAGGAGAAAAATATGAGAGATATATCAGACAAAAGCGAAGCTAAAATAAGGATCACAATTTTGTCTCCCAGGCTACAGAGGAGCAAACTTTGGGCAGTCAGATTTTCCTCTTGGGTCTACATTTAGTGCAAAGACAGCTGCAGATTTTTCAGTTACAGAGCTGCTTAAACCATCTGCTGCTGTGGTCTCTGGTTGCAGGCTGCTAGTTTTTACAGCAGATATTGGCCTTCACCAGCATATAACTGAACCCTTCTGGTTATTGTTGGACACCCTGCTCCTCCACGAGTCGCCCTGTGTTGACAGATTTAAAGAGCATTTGAGGTTGAGCCTAATGAATGGACGGAGGGAGGCAGGGCTCACTTTACGCCATAAGGATCTGCATCATGGCCATGTCACTGCCGGGTGGAAACTGCTGTACGTGCCGCCCCTCGCAGGGCCCTGGACCGCATTTCCTCCTCTCCAGTGCCGCAAACCCCGCCCCCCGCCGGATGGGATGTGTGACAAACGGCTCCCCTCCATTGGCCGAGACGCGCGTCCGTCTGCGCTTATTCCTGATTCACTGATTTGACGCTGACGGCTGCGGGGCGGGCGCAACTAAGAAAATTATAAGGTCATTTGAATTACGCCTGCTAGCAAGCTTATCGGCCACAATGAACCCGGGGACGATATAAATGATCGCCACGATGAACGGATGATGATCGCGGGGTCAAAGTCAACGCGCACCGCCGGGAGATTTTGGAGAGGCAGCCGCCGCAGCAGCAGCAGGTCGTTGTGCCGTTAACGACAGGAGGGGATCCCAGTGCGTGTTGTCTGTGTGCGTTTCTCTGTCCAAAGGCGACCGAGCCGCGGCGACGAGCGGAGGGAGGGGGCGACCCGGCCAGCGTGTTAAGCCGATCAAGGTGGAATCGCACACGACGAGTTTGGATTTCTGCGCACCTACATGCTTGTGACGGTGTGATCGAGGTGCTGCAAGGTATGTTGGCCAAAAAAAAAGGGTCCCGGCCACAGCCCAGGCTGGCTGAAGCGCCCCCTCGATGTGTGCAACTTGGAGGATTGGTTATTATTGGAGAAAGGGACAGAAAGCGTATGGAGACGTTGCGCGTATTGGAGATTTTAACACCACACAGACGAGATGTTCGCTTTAACATCACGCTGTCTATGAATTATGTAGACACAGCGTGGCTCTTCATCCTAAAAGAGCTTCTGCTGTCACACTGTCCATCCGCTTCCTTTAAGCCGATGCGCGCAGTACGCTGCGCATCAGGCGCGCCTGTTACCATGATAACCTACATCAGGTTAGCACCGTAAATATGCTCCAACCGGGCTCCGATTAAAGGCCCAGTCCGGAGGCACACATGGCACGGTCGGTGGCTGTGGTGTAGTCTAACCCTCAGTGGGCTGAGCCTTTATCATTGCTTTACCCTCTACCGCAATATGATGCTACGCGCCTTTTAAATTTCCGGGTTTAGCAGCAGCAGGACTGAATGATGAAGCTTTTCTCCTTCCAGTGATCAGACTGCTCCCTTAATGCATCTCCCCTTTTCTTCTCGTGTGACATCCCATCAAGTCATTTAACAGACTGCTGGTTCACGTTTTAACAGTGGTGTTATTGAATTAGCACGGTGGAGCCTTCTTCACCAAGGCTCAGCATCTTTCCAAAAAAAAGAGCCATCCTCCCATGCTGGTGAACAGATATAAACAACCCTGCGAATGAATAGATAATCAGCAGACATGCAAAGCTATCGTTTGCTGTTTGTAGGATCAGCTTTCCGGCTATCAGGTGGCACCTATGTCAACACATGCTCTCCCTTTGTTGCTCTCTGTTGCTACTACAGACTGTCAGCTTTGAGTTAAGGCTTTCCTCAGGGTCTCAACAGCCCTTTTTCCTTTTACGAAAGAGAAGAATATTCAAGGATCTTCCCAGCTTTACAAATCTAAAAATATTTCACACTTTTGTTTGTGGCTTTACCTGATCATGGGAAAACACACAGTATATTTTATCATGATACTTCATAGGATTTTAATCACAATCTGCTAGATCTGAGTCTAAATCGGCGCAGCATGAGCAAACAAAAACCATACTAGATAACATTCCTCTTGTGGTTTGCTGTGAGAATGCAGATTAAAGATCACTTCTGCCCTCTTCAACCACACGTAACCTTTCTCCTACTGAACTGCTGCTTGGTCTGAAACGTCTCTGATTACTAGTCATGGTTTGCCACCATTATCTGTGTCTATTTATACGTGTGTGTGCATTCTTTCAGGATGATGCGTCTAGCATGTTGCACGGTCCTGCTGTTCGTGCTGAGGCTGCTGGTGGGCCTGCCTTGGTACCAAGTTCTTCCCGCCATCCTGATCTTCTACCTGGGAAGCGGAGGATGGAAGTTTCTGCAGATTTTCGCCAGAACAGTCGGCAGAGACTTACAGTAAGCGACAGGGAGGTTGTGGGTTAATGAGATGTTGACAGTGCATGGAATTTGTCGTTATCAATTCATCTCTTTTATTTCTATTGAGTTTTTTCAAGCAGCTCTGTCCAGTCTCTTAGCCAAAACACAGTGCGGCCTGTGAGTAATTTGACATTGACAAATTTTCAGTGGCTTTGGCTCCGCATCCAGAACATTGCACCTAAAAGTGAAACAATGACTGTGAGGGTAAAGTGCTGAACCTCAGCTTTAATTTGTGTGAAGAGTAGTAGAACTGCAGCCCTGTCGTGGTGTCTTTTTAAATTTCATTAATTGGATACTCACAAAATCACAAAATAACAGAAAACATGTCACTGTCCAAACTGTTACAGTCATTTTCAACAGTTAAAGTTGCTGAAAATGCTTGTATTCAGCCAGAACAAGACCTGAGAGTGTAGTTTTTGACAAGTAGTTATCATAAAAAAATGTGCCATATATTATTGGAACATCAAAAAAGGACCTTTTCCAGTATTTGCCTCGTCTTGTTGCTCGGATATTAATGCAACCGGGGCAGGGTTTTAAATTAGAATTGCCATTTGTCACCTCTCAACGGACTGATAAGAGACAATACAATGATATGACTCACGGTGGTGCACAGTAATGATACCTCAGTTAATTATTAACAGCACGCTCCGGCTCCACGCTCACACATAGCTACAGTCTGAATACATAACTTGGAATTTCGAGCCCCGTTGCTGTTTACGTCATTGCAGCTGGTTTTAGCAGAATGTCCACTTGAAGAGCACATATCTATTTCACAATTGAGGCTTTGCAAAAATGTCGACCGTCTTCTTTGAAAGCAGCTATAAGGAACTCATCGCTCAGCCTGAGGCTCTTTATCAGCAGGCCTAGTTGAGGGAGACAGGTAGACTAAAATATGTTAGTCAAAGGAAACTAGAGAGGACGGGGGGTGGGGGGGGAGGAGGAGCATTTCTTGTTTTAACTGCTTTACCTAATGCCAATATTTACAGATGGAGGTTGCAGGGGTCATTGGTTTGTGGTTAACTTCCGTTTTTCCTCAACAGCTCCAGTAGAGGTTAAACAGGAAGTTGTAAAAGATGGGCTTTTGCATCTTCTTGCCAGAGTTGTGCCATTCTGTGACCCCATTATTCAATCTTATCAATTCCCTTATCGGTTAGAGAGATAAAGGTTACAGTTTTTGAGGCAATGCTTTCAAGACATTTTGCTGAATTGGCACATGATATCTAGGTTTATGCAATCATGTCGCTTCTTTATACTGTTTGCTATCTCTGCTTCAGATGTAAACAGCTCTGACTACAAATGCGGCTCAGATAATGCCGCAGTTGTTTCTATTGACGATAATTAAAGCCTCAAGGTTAACAGTTCACTATATTTACACACCTTTTCAACAGTGACTCCTAAATTGTTAATGTGTAATGTGGTTTGACAAGGCTCAGGTATTTACACCATAAAAGTCACCATTACGTTGCCTTTTGTGCACTGTATTAACCCTTGGGATACGCTATTCAGTGTCTCTGCGAGGTTTCAGCGATTGTCTGTGGGTGGTTTTAGTAGGCGTGAAGCCTCTGTGTTGGCTGCAATTGGTTGTAAATACAGTTTTACTCTTAATGTTGCAGTGCAGTTCGCTGTCAGCATGAAACTCTTCTCTTGAACATAAATAAAGGAACATTAACACGTATTATTTAATCATATCAATCAAATGATTTTTTAAATTCCTGTTGTTAACAATGGGCCGGCATGATTTAAAGGTTAATTGTATTGTTCAAAGTTCACATAGCTCCTCTTTTGCTATAGAAAGAACCCTAGACGGCTTTATTGTGGGCAAACGTACGAATGAAATACTGACCGTGGAACAATAAACTGTAGTTATCTGACCCAACATGAAACTAATCCCATGTATATCGATAAGCATATCATCACCACCATAATATAACAACAGTGTAGCTTGGCTTATTATTTTTTATGATGTTTGTAGTTATTCTATACTCAGGAGGATTAACATTATCTCTACCTTTGCACCATAAGTGTGTATAAAGGTACTGAAAGTTGCCATTTGTGCAGACTTTGTCCTTTTAACTGGGCCAAAAGGTTGGTTGCAATATTTTATGTCTAGTGTACAATATAGATAATAAATGGTCACAGTCAGTCGGTTACAGCTATAGATGAGATTGAAGATATTGTTAATCTTATTGCTATGAGTTCAAACGCAAGCCGTCATCATTTTTGTCATCATCCAAAGCAAATCCTAAGATAATCCATGCAGGTCCTGTGATAAGTGATTAGTTTCTGTACATTTTCAGTGTTGAATTTGTCATACATTGAATCAGCAAGTTCCATTACTGGTTTAGACACTTGCAGATGGTGGCTGATTTGAAAACTTTTCTAAAGAAACATTCTTGCAGGATGAGTTTTCACACATCAACGCAGGGCTTCTGGGCTTCTGAGCTGCTGAGCTGCTGAGCTGCTGAGCGTCAGATGTCAAAGCATTCTTGAAATCCCCCCCCCCAAAAAAATAAAAAATAAAAAAAAAACAAGAACCTGCAAAAAAAGACTACTTTTCACAGCTCTAGTACTATGTAATATAACAGAACTGCTAACAAACCCAGTAATGGGACACCGATCAGGCATAACATTATGACCACCTGCCTAATATTGAGTTGGTCCCCCTTATGTGCTCAAAAATACTCTGAGCCATTGGGCATGGACAAGAGGACCTCTCAGGGTGTCCTATGGGGTCTGGAACCAGGACGTTGGGACTGGATCCTTTGGCTACTCTGGCTTGTGCAGTGGGGCCTCTGTCAATCTAACTTGTTCCACTGCATCCTGTTGATGCTTGATCACAATGGGGTGTAGGAAGTTTGGAGGTCAAATCAATGTGTTGGGCCATTGTCATGTTCCTCTACATGTTCCTGATTGTTTGATGTTTTTTTCCATGTGGTGGGGTGCATTTTCCTCCAGGGGTAGGCCAGTGACATTTGGGACTGCCATTTGCATGAGGGAGTGTGCTTGTTGTGGGACAAGACATGATCAATGTTATTCACGTCACTTGACAGTGGTCATAATGTTGTGGCTGATCGGTGTATATAGGAGGTATTATAGAAAGAGTTACTGACGGTGTTTTGTCTTGCTTCTTCAGCGCAGCTATGGTGTTATTGCGGGTGAAGATGAACGTCAGGCGCCACCTTAAAGAGAAGAACACCATTCCCAAGATCTTTGCTGAAACAGTGCAACGCTACGGGGACAAAACGGCACTCATCTTTGAGGGCACTGGAGAGAGATGGACTTTCCGACAGCTGGATGAATACTCCAACCGAGTGGCGAACCTGCTGCTGGAGCGGGGATTCAGAGTAAGTAAATATTTCCCTAAAGAATAAAGGAAAAAGAACTGGTTTCTCTTGTTGTTTCCATCCAAGGGGAGCCATTATATCCCACTGAGTTTGACACATTTGCCTTTTGTTGTTTCTCTCTTAAGGATGGCGACGTGGTGGCCCTTTTCATGGAGAACAGGTCCCAGTATGTGGGCCTGTGGTTGGGCATGGCTAAGATTGGAGTAGAGGCCGCCCTGATCAACTTCAACCTGAGACTAGAGGCCTTAGTCCACTGCGTCACCATCTCCAATGCAAAGGCTGTGGTTTTTGGTTCGGAGCTCACTGACGGTAAGAGGACGGAGGAAAGTTGGGTAGATTTAAAGCTTGATAATGTTTCGCAGTCTATGCAGTATTTACTTATGCTGAAGAATGTTGTTCTACTTCCTCCTGTAATGAGAGAGGTGAGTGGTGCGGGGGGGGAGAAAGCAGCAAAGGTCATAAAAGATAAATGGGTTTTGGAGGAGGTGTCTTTTCAGTATCAGTGAGTGGAAGCTTTAAATGGCTGATGAATGGAAAGAAGGGAAGGAGTAATTGAAGAGTGAAGTGGAGAAACGTCACCATCACCGCTCTGTAGTGTCCAAGGTCTGAGGTTCTCAAAGGAGAACATTGCCTGACAAGTGATAAACTGAAATAGATAAGAGGCAGACACAAATATGTGTACACTACAATAAACCAGTTCTTTTTAAAGCCTCGTACAGTTTATTTTTTAAGATTTAAAGTCAGAGCGGAATTACAACAGAGCAGATGTAAGCGTATTTTAAAACCATGTAGTCACTTATTGTTATTATAAGTGATATGATTAATTATTATTGCATATGAAATCTCCAAAGTAGCTAAATATCACTGTATTTTTCTCCCACTTGTACCAACCTGGACACTATATCTGAAATACTGATAGATGAATTAATGAAAAAAGTCATTTCTACTTGGCAGTACATATACTCAAATTGTTCTAGGAATGAAATCAATTGTTACATGATCACATTTGTGTGTTTGTGAACTGTTAGACATGCCCTTACATTGCTTGAAGTTATCAATCTAAAATGGCAGAAGCTAAGTAGAGCAGTCAAACATAAATTAGGGGTCTAATTTCTTCTCCTTATTTGCCTCTTTTGGCTGCCTGCCCAATCTGAAAAGCCCTGATCTCAACAGTTACAAAGAGTGAGTGAGTGAGTTATCAGCTGTTCATCCTGGGATTGATGGAGCAGGCTCTGCATTGGATCCCGGACCCGTTGTGTGTTTTACGCATTTAAGTAATTAGAAACGCAGCCTCTATGCTACAGAGTCGGCCAAAATCCCACCAGTAGCATTAATAATGAGCCAGCATGACATAAGACTTTTAAATTAGGATGAACTGTCTCGATTCAGGGGAAAATATGAGAGCAGTTTTAATTTGTCATCTCCCCTTTTCTGTCTACTTCGCTCACTGTTAGTCTGTATTTGTCACATTACATGGAGGTTCTCTTTCCTCTCCCCCTCCCTGACATGCTAGAGTTTGCCCCCACACCACTTTTGATTCCCCTTAGCTGCTGTTATACCACCTGTGTTGCACAACATGTAATCCTCTTGCAATATGGGATTGTGAAATTAATCTAATGTACCTTAACGCATGTCTCGATCCCTCACAGCGGTGTCTGAGGTCCACAGTTCCATGGGGAAGGCAGTGCAGATGTTCTGCTCCGGTGACTGGGACCCCAAACGAGTCCCGCAGGGAACCGAGTGCCTGGAGCAGCTGCTTGATGCTGCCCCTTCATACCTGCCCCGCCGGCCGCAGCGCTGCTTCACAGGTGAGAACACAATGCTCTTCTTCTCACAACCAATCAGAATCAGTTTCCTAAGGGTGTTTAAACTGTCAAGAGGATATTTTAACCGAAAGCCATTTTACAGATGTTTCTTGCAAGTAGTTTTAACTGATATTTTCATGGAGTATAATAATAATTCAGCAACAGAAAACCAGTACTCAAGATTTCTGTCAGTTTCAGCTGCAACTTTAACCAAACCAAATGCAGGAAGCAACTTGTTTATGATTTTTTTTTAACTGTCCAGAAGCACAGATGGTTGGAAAGTGTTCAGTAATACTTTTGGGGCCAAGCAAAGACTCCCAGTCAGTGAAATCATAAGGAAAGTGAAACTGAGATGTCAAGAATATCACTGCCTCTATTAAATACATTTCTTTTTTATTATTCATTCATAGACTTCATTAGTTTTTAATGAAGTCGAACATTTATTTAATTAAGTGCGCTAATGCATAAACATTGAAGCTCTCTTATTGCTGTTCCTTTGGCTTATTCTTATTGTAGATTCTTCCGACACGATTTTTGGTGCCTAACTCGTCCTACAGCTTTGAGAAAACCCACACAAATTATATATCAAAACGTGCGCCTCGACCTGGAATGGAGTGCTATGACCTTTGGCAGTGATTCGTTATGCGACTTTACGAAATTTGTAAAAAAATGCGCTAAAGATTCTCATTGAATTTGAATGAGGAGTCGACTGTACTGCTGCCAAAACCCAGCCATCGTTGGAACCCTGTAGCTCTGGCATATTTTACAGTAGAAACTTAATTCAAAGTTTAAACGAGGCTTTGAATGTTATTCGTCTAAATCCATGTTTTTACATATTTTACGGTTTTTGTGCAGTGGCAGTTTAAGTTTTATGAATTTTCTCTCAGTTAGAAACCTGACACTTTCAAAGTAAAAGCTCAGAGATGTTAAAAGGGACTGATCTGGGTTTGTGACACATGCTGGCTTTTCAAAAAAAACTACTTATATAAATTATGTTATGTATAACTATAGCTGGACATATCAACCAGCAGAAGCTGCACTGGCGCACTCAAAATCTCAAATATTCATTAAAAGAATGATTATTTATCTCCAGTCTTTTCATTGTTAAAGGAAATTATCGATGACTCATGGCCTGGGAAGTATGAGTAGCTTTTTAAAAGTAGCCCATTTACAGTGTGTGGGTCAAAAGGAGAATAAATGCAATAGACAGTATTCAAAAATCAAGTCATATCAGATTTATTTTATTGCTGTTCAGAACCACAAAGTTACCTTTAAGTGCTTTACAACCTCTGTAGTCTTGAATACCCTTTATCCCTAGATAAAGAAAAACTTTATCCACATGGCTAACATTTATTCAGCTCCTATTCAGAACAAGATAAAAACTCTTAACTGATCACTGATAAATCACAGGTTGGTGCAGCAATAAAACCTGACACCTTTGGTCGTGTTCACACTTGGCAAAATGCTTCTATCTTAGCAGATTGTGACCGAAATGCATCAGGATCAAACCAGTCAGGTGATTAAAAACATGCGTGTGTGGTGTGCGTAAATGAGACCCACTGCACTGAGTGGCTGCTTAGTCAGCTTTGTTCATACGACACCCACAGAGCTGATTTGCTTATGCCAAAAGACTCGGCGAAGGATCTGAAGTATGTACATGTGCTGAGCTAATCCAGTTCTCTAGCTGTATATTGGAGCTAAAAATTACATTTTTCTGTTTAATAGTGGTTTCAGCTTCAAGGGAAGCAAAATTCAAACACAAGTGGTCCACTATAATCCCAGGGACAGTTCTAGTTACTCTCAATTTAAATGTCAGGATGCAGGATTCTCAGTCTGAATAGGACGTCACTGTCTAACTGCCGGATCAGTTTGTTTACGTATTACATTGCATCTTCAGTAACAAAGGACATAATTACCCAATTTCTACAGTCTTTAAAAACCAGTTCTGCTTTATTCTGCATCAGTCCTTCAGTGCTGCAACTGAGACACAATGAGCTCGCAATCAAAACTGTGAATAGGCTTGTAATTAAGGATCAAAGCCAAGCACTTACAAGGATTCATAAATGTGTTTATACTGAAAGAGGGTGAAGCGAAACTTCGCATTTAAGCAGAGCGTTTACTCTTATGATGAAACCAGTCAAAGCACATTTTACTCTTGATATGTACATTATCTCACTCTCGCTGTGCCGTCTGTTTTAGATCGCCTGTTCTACATCTACACATCAGGAACCACTGGGATGCCTAAAGCTGCTATTGTTGTGCACAGCAGGTAGGAAGGAGGCGTGCAGCTAACAAACAAACACACAGGAACTGCAGCTGCTCTCTCTGTTGATCCATGTAGCTCTCATGTGTAGCACAAACGGTGTTAGAAAAGAATGAGAGAGAAGTAAATGAAACCTGCTGCTTTTGTTTTAACTTGGCTTACTTTTTTCTCTTACCCTGACTCCCCCTCACCCTCACCGTTTTCAGGTACTACCGCATGGCAGCTTTGGTGTATTACGGCTTCAGGATGACTTCAGATGATGTCTTGTATGACTGCCTTCCACTCTACCACTCTGCAGGTATGTGTGTTCAAAGAGTGCTCTGGCTGGAATGTATGAATGTTGTGTTGTGTTGTGTTTCGTCCTTGGTTTGATTTATTGTCACCTAGAAAATGAGCTTCCAGACGTTATTTTTCTCCTGTCACATTTTTACTCACTGTGGGCTCATTTTTCATGGCAGTATAAAGTCCTGCACCTGTATGGAAACAGCACAACCTTGGCTAGAAGAAGAGAGAACTCAAAATGCCTTCTGTGCAGTGGAACAAAGTTAGAATGGCAAGAATCATAAATAATTCAGTTGGGTTTTTTTGATTATCTAATTTACAAAAAAATTAAAAACCTCAAATCAACATTTACAACATTTTTTCCTAGTGCCCATAGGCGTTGCCACTACTAGAAAAAATGGCGACTGTACATACTGCAGATATCTTAATACTTTCATGCTTCTCTCCTTTCTGCTCTGTGGAGGCACAGCTTGCAGTTAAGCCCAGCCCAACGGAAAAGTCCCCGAATTTTTGCTGTATGACTGCTGGTTGCAGATGAATCACTACTGGCTTCAGTGTTGTGCTAAGAAGCACTGAATCTTTTGCTTTATAGAGAACACCTTATTTTTAATGAGTGAATTTGATTAAATATCATAATTTTAAGCTGAGATTTTACAACAGAAGTACATGTCACAGATCATTTGTTAAAGTAAAGCTGGAAATCCGTCAGTATCTTCTGTTTATACAGTTTCTGGCTGTGAGAAATGGTGTGTGTTTTTTTAAAATTCAATCAAGATATCATGACTTTCACTTGCAGTTTTTGGGGTTCAAAGGGTTAAACCAAATACAGTGAACCAAAGTACACAACTGAAGGCCAGCGCCAAAAAGGCAGCATACTTTCTTGTCCGAGTCAGACGTTTATTTATTCTCCATGTGTCTGCTAGCAGCTCTAGATTTTACTCATCCCAGTGAGCAAAACCTGGCTTGGGGGAGTTGTTGAGCTTAAATTTTTTGAATTTTGTTGTTTCGTAATTATGTTTGAGTCGTCAGACTCATGCTACCCACTGTAGACTCTGATTGACACAGTGTAGGATTTCTGTGTTCAGTCAAACAAAGGAGAAAACCAAGCAAAGCTACGTTGAACTGAGCTGAATAAGGCCCTTACTGCTACAGTATGCATTGTTTCCTCATGTCATGCACATTTATCCATCTTTTCTTAACTTAGATTAGTTAAATATGAAATATCGGTCATTCCTGCTAAAAGTTTAATGTTATTATTGTTTACTTCATAGTCACAATCCACCTTTTCATATTTCTGTGCTAAGCAAATGCCCTGACGTTACAAAAAAACAAGACTTTGGCATCTACACAGGCTGTGACACAAAACGTCAGCAAAAGAGTATTTAATAACACAAATAATAAGGTACATGCAGTGTGTATGCTGACACCACAGTTGGAACAAACTAAGAAACAGAAAACACCCCCAAAACCCAAATCCAAGTCCCAAACAGACCCACTGTGTAGACCTACCGCAACATAATGTCCCAATAAAAGACTAATATTTGCTGTTAAATATTTATAATATTGTTGCTTTAAATAATATGTATTGGTGCATTTCCATGTCAAGGCTGGCAACCTGATACTTCACATTCTTTGTCCACAGGAAACATTGTGGGAGTGGGTCAGTGCTTAATACACGGCATGACTGTGGTCATCAGAAAGAAGTTCTCTGCGTCGCGTTTCTGGGACGACTGTGCCAAATACAACTGCACTGTAAGCATAACATGTCATGAATAATGTCTCAAAGTAATTTCAAGATTAAATGTTCCCTGTTAATCTCTCTTCTTGTTGTTGTAAGCTTTGTAGAAATCAGTAAGTAGCCTCTTCTCATGTTTTTGTTACTTAACTTGCCCCAGATTGTGCAGTACATTGGTGAGATCTGCCGGTATCTGCTGAACCAGCCGGTCCGGGACACGGAGCGGCAGCATCAGGTTCGCATGGCTCTTGGCAACGGTCTGCGTCAGTCCATATGGGAGGAGTTCATGAAGCGCTTCAACATCCCACAAATTGCAGAGTTCTATGGAGCCACAGAGTGCAACTGCAGCCTGGGCAACTTTGATAACAAGGTGGGAACGCGTCCTGAGAGGAAGTGGTTTGTGACGGAAAATGACTGATGGGGCTTTTTCTGTTTTATCTACATTCTCTTTGTCATGCTGTTCTGAAATACCCTACCAACCTTCCTAAGATGACTGAATTACTCAAGTCATTTCACCGAAAACAGAATTTCACATGATGTTCAAAGAGTTTTTATCACTGCTCTAAAAATCTTCACATGTTAAGCAGTCTATTATTTAAAAAAACGTGTTGTTGCCTCAGTTCTGGTAACTTCTCATTAATACCACACAACACACAGAACTCTAACTTTGCCTGCGTGGATCAGGTCTGCTTTTCATTTTCTTCGCCACGCTGATGGCTTTGCGGTTTTTCTTTTCATCTAGGTTGGAGCTTGCGGCTTCAACAGTCAGATTCTCCCCTACATCTACCCCATCAGACTGGTGAGGGTTGACGAGGAAACCATGGAGCTCATTAGGGGACCTGATGGCGTCTGCATTCCTTGTAAACCTGGTAGGTTTACTGAATGCGCGTGTTTTATACTTGATGAACTTAAATGTGGTGATATAGTGGTGGTGTTAAGCAGAAATAAATACCCCAGGAGTACAGACAGCTGCTCATGTCTTCCCATGCAAATGGTACGTACAGAAGGGTGACAAATTAAAGGAAAACCCAATGTAAAGTATCTTTGTAAAGTGTTGGGCCGTCTCATGCCGCCAGGACAGGTTTAGTGCACCTTGACAATCATTCTCTAAGTGGCTGAGACTCTACTGCAGGGATTGAACATGACATTCTTGTCCAACCTGCTGCTTGCAAATGTTTTGTCCATAGTGGTTCTTCTGTGTATTTGGGCTTTTTCTCTACATCTGAGACTCAATCACGTACAGGCCGCTAACAAATTAAGGAAAACCCAACATAAGGTGTCTTTAGTAAGGTGTTGGGCCCTGCTGTGCCACCAGAACAGCTTCAGTGCATCTTAGCCTTGATTCTTCAAGTCTGTTGAACTCTACTGAAGGGATGGAACAAGGGTCTTTCAAAAAATATTCCCTAATTTGGTGTTTTGATGATGGCGGTGTAGAGCCTTGTCTAACACGCCTTTCTGAAAGCTCCAATAGTTGATCAGTTGGCTTGATTGAGATCTTCAAATAAGTTGAAATCTAGTGGCTGTGGCTCAGGTGGTAGAGCGGGTTGTCCACTGATCGCAAGGTTGGCGGTCCGATCCCCGGCCCCTCCGCATGCCGAAGTGTCCTTGGGCAAGACGCTGAACCCCAAGTTGCTCCCAATGGTAGATTAGCGCCTTGCATGGCAGCTCTGTCGCCACTGGAGTGTGAATGTGTGTGTGAATGGGTGAATGAGAAACACATTGTAAAGCGCTTTGGATACCACTAAGGTAGAGAAAAGTGCTATATAAGTGCAGACCATTTACCAAAGCCAATTCCTCTGATTCACATTATTTTCCTATTTATTGAACTATTCATTGAACCCCTGTGCACTTTGGATGGGGGTATTGTTATCCTGGAAGAGACCACTCCCATCAGTCAGAACAACTTTGTATTGATTTGCAGTAATCCTTCCCTCTAAGTGGACACGTGGACCCAGACTATGCAAGCAAAATGCCTCCCAGAGCAAAGGGTTCAGAGTTCTCCTTTAGTTTGTCACACATCTGCATGTTTCATATTGAACTAAAGCTAAACATGTCGTCTGTACTTTTTATTTTAACACTTAAATTAATGTTTCATAGGCTTATGATAAGTATGCTACCTCTTGGGATTATAATTTACTGTATGTGAGACATATAAATATGAACAAAAACTCTTGACTCGATCCACTTTGTCTTTCTTCCTCTCGTTCTAGGCGAGCCTGGCCAGCTCGTTGGTAGGATTATTCAGAATGACCCTCTTCGTAGGTTTGATGGCTACGTCAACCAATCAGCAACCAGCAAGAAGATTGCTCACAGCGTTTTCAAGAAGGGAGACAGTGCCTATCTTTCTGGTTAGAATCGCTCTCTCTCACACACACATGTATTTTATTCTGACTGGACTAGATGGAGATTAAAGGGACTCCCTCTCACCAGGTGATGTGTTGATCATGGATGAGAACGGCCACATGTACTTCAAGGACCGAACAGGAGACACTTTCCGCTGGAAAGGAGAGAACGTCTCGACGACCGAGGTGGAAGGAACTCTAAGCCGGCTGCTAGACATGAAGGATGTAGTCGTTTACGGAGTGGAAGTGCCAGGTAACATCTTTTAATTGATATGTGTCCAAAATATCCCCAGATTCACCAGATCACATTCCCTCTCGCCCTCTTTGCTTTAAAATCTGTTTCCATTGTGTCCTTGTCGGCTCCTTTTCGTTCTATGTTTTTCAGTGACTACACACACAGCAGATGACTCAGCCCATTAGTGTTTTAAATGGCTTATGGATCATTACTGCATGAACCTGTGTGGCCCACTGCTTTAGCCAGTATCTCTGCATTAAAGAAAGCTTGTGTCAAAGTGTGTATTTATATGTAAAAATGAATTTCATTTCATTTCTGAAGTAAGTCATCCTTGAAAACTAAAGCTAAGCAAGTGGTTACTGCAGTGTGTTTAGAAAAATGATTCGTATACCATACAATACATGTTTGACAAGAACCATTTTGTGTTTTATACTCTATCCCAGCTGCAGTGTTTTGACTCACTCCTGACCTGTTGTGACACAAAATCAATTGCAGCAATCTTAAGTGCCGTCACACATAAAGCCAAGCTGTAGCTGAGGCTTCAGTGGTACCAGAGACAAATCACAGATGCCACTTTCCAGTTGCTGTGATTATATTAGATCACTTTATTAGTCGCCTGAAGGCACTAATAAAGTGATCTACGCACAGTGACAAATAACAGAAGATGCACAAGTCAGAAAGATGAAAGATATGCTGGAACAACAGCAGTAGCTCAAACATAGAAGCTCACCAGTGTCCAAAGAGGACATCAGCGTTGCAAAGATGCTAAATTAAAAAAACAAATTAAATGCAACCAATCAGTGAGAGATGAATTAATACTGCCAGGCAGGTCCCATCCATTTACGTAGTTGAAGCTTCTCTGATGTTCCATATGAATAAGATCCTGTGTAAAATCATAAGAAGGGTTCTGCAAGGCACAAGAATCTGTCTGACCTTAAACCTCAGTGGTCCCCAGAATTAATCCTGCGCCTTGCCTGTTTGTGTGCTCACAGGAGCAGAGGGAAAAGCTGGAATGGCCGCCATCGCTGATCCGTCTCACTCCACTGACCTGGAGAAGTTTGTGAAGGACGTGGAGAAGGTTCTTCCTCCGTACGCCAGGCCTGTCTTCCTCCGCTTCCTGCCAGAGGTCAACAAGACAGGTACAATCTGGCTTTCACTGCTCCTCCTGTCCAACAGTCAGCTAAGAGATTTTGCAGAAGCAAACATTTTAGTAATACTGCGCAGTTTCCAAATATTTTAATTGATTTTGAAGGAACATTGAGCCCCTTGGCATGCTCAGCTGCTCCAAAAACTATTTTTTAATCAGACAGATATGTGAAAAATAATTTTATCCAATATTTGCAATCTTCATTAAATTACTAAAAACGTTCATACCAACAAACAACAAATCTCTTTTTGTGCCTGTCTTTTCTCAGGAACGTTTAAGTTTCAGAAGACGGAGCTGCGTCGGGACAGCTTCGATCCCACTGCGGTGTCAGACAGACTGTACTTCCTGGATTCCAGCAGAGGGCGCTATGTGCAGCTGGACGAGGAGCTTTACCGCTCCATACTGTCAGGGAAGACCAAATTGTGATGCCCCGGCTGAGCACTGCATATGCACATAGACACACACACACACACACACAGAAAATAACACATTGTCCAGGATAGCAGCAAGATCTTGTCCCCATAAAGACAAATGCATTTAAAGTAATAGCCATACACTTTGGAAGGCCAACACATTTACAGATACAGACACACATATACCCACACACACGCATACATATTGTATTCCCCAAACCACTTTGCTCTTTGAAACCCCTACAAAAACAGACTTATGCACGGCACACTCAGAAAAACACACGCACCACTCCATCCATCCATCTCCTCAGCAACTCCTCTCGCTACCTCAGCAAACAGAGAGGCGTGAACCCAGTAAGCAGGTCTATTTGGTAACTTGAAACCACTCTTCATGGCCACACATTTTCTGCCCGCACAGCGCTCGAACACTCCAACCCGTCAACCCCGGTCCATCAGACCGAGTTGCTTCGCTGGCGAGGGATGAGGAGTTACAGGCTGCCTAGCATCCAGAATGCAAAAACTTGAAAACTGCAGACAAACACAACCTTAAGGGAACATGGATTCAGCGTGTGGGACAACAGAGGGACCTACGTGGACCTAAACTGTCTCTCTGTTCATTGTTATGTTAGTGAGATTGTTTTGTAAAAGACTGGAGCGTCTACCGTCGACTTAACCTGCACAATCAGCCAACAGTGACAAACCTCTGTCCTCCATCTGAGGTTACATTTATCAAAGTATTTCACTCTCTGGGCGCTTTTTTTTTTTCTTCTTTTAAAGGGAACAATGTAAAGATGTGAGGAAAGCCTTTGAAATGTAACACAGAACTAAAATTAGACCAGTGGTTGAAGCTGCAAGATTTTAAAGTGCAATAGGGCTCCGGCGTTTGAAGTGCAATAATCAGCCGCACCACATGAGAGCTGATTTAAAAAAAAATAAAAATAAAAAAAAGCAACACACCAAATATAAGTTGTAGTGTTTACATATTTAAGAAAGTATAAACATCTGAATTATTTATGTTGTTGTAAAAGCTTTTTTGTTGTTGTTGTAAGACTTGTTTTCTGCTTTATATGTATCCAAATCTTCATCAGCTCCTGGAGTCCTTCAAAGTAAAGCTGCAGAATGCATTTTATATCAGCTGCTGGAACACGAAACAATGTGATCTGACTGCTTCAACCCTGAGCTAAACACAAGAGGCTTCTCCCACGAACGGGGCTTGTTCGCACATGTGTGGCCGTATTGTGCAGGTTTTGTCTTAAAAAGGTAGACTTTGCCTGTCTTAGGGTGTGTGTATATTCTTCTAAAACATATGGAGAGCACTTGACTGAAGTGAAAAAAGCACCGGAACGCCTGATCAGCGAGAACTTGATCTGGTGCTCACAGAGGGATGTTCTGCCAGAGTCGGGGAGAGCTGAACGATCCAAAGATTCAAAAGGTGGAGGCTTCTGAACTGGAGGAGGGGGGGGGGGATGCATCGAAATAGAGCTGTAGAGGACAAGAAAATGCGCTTTGTTCTTTAATGATATTGTCTGTCGTTCGCAGTAGCTGTCATCAGGTGGTTGTAGCAGCATGAATGAGCATCATCAACCACAAGCAGAGCACTGTGCCTTACTGTGAGTTCACCTCCCAGATTCACAGGCCCTGGACCACATAGAGCATCGCATAGAGTTCCCCTTTTGTTGGATTTCACCTTCTCTCTTCTCACTCGGCTTCTATCTTCCACGATTTCATGTGTCTGCCTCCAAATTCCTGCTGCTTTTATTCTAAGAATCATCTGCTCAGAATCCGGGGCAGCCCAGCGACCAGCGCCTTCGTCCTGCCAGGTGCAGGAGGAGTTTATGTTCATCCTCCATTCTTACTATTTCCAATGACTCCACCCCACCTGCTTCTTTCCCTTTGAATCTCTTCTTTATTTAGTCCTAACTTTAATTCGTCTTCTTGCTTTGTGTGTTTGTCGGTTACCCGAGCTTCCCTTTGCTCAGCACTTTTAATTTAAGCCTTTATTGTATTTCTGCCAACCACCCGAATCCTTTCCCCATTCATCCATCTGTTCTCTCTTCCTTCCCTCGCTCCATCCCTCCGGGCCTCTTGTTTGATCCCGTCAGGTACCGAGCCTCATTCTCTGCCACTGCATCTCGCTGTGCTCGCATTGATTCAGGAGAACAGTCATTGAACACATCTCAGACATTTAGAAATTAGCTTCATATAGTTGACTTTCACGTCAGCTTGTGAGATAGTCCAGGAGGTCGTACACTCAAAACCATTTCCAAGTATCCTTTGCCGATGTGTGTTGTGCTTAGTCTGCCGTTATCTTACATTTTCAGTGTCCTACAGTACAGCAAGGCCGGCTTGTTGAACTGTGCAGCACGTAACTTGAAGCTTTACTGTACTGTAGAGGAGTTAAGAGTTTTATTGTGGCAACACTTAGGCTACTCTGTTTTCTGCGGACCGATTCCTAATCTGTTTGACTTTGTTTTCTTCATTTATTCGTTGCACTGACTGACACAGTTGACCTTGATGGCTGCACTCTGCTGACAGCAACCGTCAAAGTTGCTGATATTTCCCTGTTTGGGGGAAAAAAAGACCAACAAAGCCGTTTGACAGGACTTTAGATTTGTTCCTGCTTCCTCTGTCTCTTTCTCTCACTTGTATTTATTCTTTAATGATGAGTGTGAAATGTTCTCATGAATGTCTGAAAAAGAAAATGAGTGACCAATGATGATGATGGTGATGATGGTGATGATGATGATGATGGTGGTGGTGGTGTTGTGAAGTAAAGTGTGATTTGTGTATCTAACGCAACACAGTTCGGCTGTTATGATGCTTCAGACTGAGGGTTGCGCTTGTCAACCCTGACCACCAGGGGGCGTGTGACTAAACAGCCCCACAGCAGAGCACTCTGAAGAAGATGTTTCCATTTTCATTTTTTAAAAATGAATTTAAATTATTATTTTTTTTGAAAAACTGTTAATTATACTTTGATTGTTTCACTGCTATATGTGTTTGCTTTTGGTTTTTCTTTGTGTGAAATCTTAGCTTTTGTGGTTTTTGGTTTGTAAAGGAAAGTGGAGGGAGAGATTGATGCACGAATGGAAGACAATCGAATGGCTGTTTTTGCTACTTTTTGAGAAAGGCACTAGGAACTAGCCAGGAATCTGCCTTTTCAGGAAAAAAAAAATGGTTGTAGATGTCTGCTCGGAGCCTGTTTGCCATTTCCACGTTAATAAATATTGCCAGTCAAAGAGAGACGCGCACATGTTTCCATACCATCATTTTATCACGTGGTCTTTAGATGACCAACGAAAGGAGCTAAAGGCTGCAGATTTAACTGACGAAAATGAAATCTTACGTGACGCTATTTAAAGTCTGGAATTTAAATGTTTTATTTCACCCGTGGTTAAAATGTCTCGACTCTGGCTGAACAAATCATCCTTTCCCAGGTCATCTGCATATTTTTTACATTAGACACACTGTAATTCCAATCAGTACATGGATATTTGTGTATTTATTGATAGGATAGCAATTGGAGACTTCTAAAGTAGACATTTCTCTTTGAGAAAGCCTCAAAGGCATCGAGCTGCCGCCAGTCTTCCTTTCATTTTGAGATCAGAATCTGAGTGGAAATCACCTCAGAAATAAATAAAGGGTGAGTCACAGTGAAGTTTGATCACAGCCAGGCTAAAGCTTTGTGTTTTCTAACATGTCTGTGTCTCTCGTGTCTTACTGTCCTCTCATTCCTCTGATCAACATTTCCCCACCCTGCTTTTTGCACTTTTTGTTTGTCCGTTTCCCCCTCCATCTTGGTTCGTGTACATACATATGTTTGCCTACACGTGTGAAAACGTTTTTATGATTTAATGTGATGCTGCCTGTGCAGAGTGTGTAGAGGAGGTCTGTGAGGTGTGTGTCGGACACACACACTGATGTCCTCTTGTCCAATGAAGGCTAGTTGTATATGTCATGCATTTCAAGAAAAACGAGATAAAAGCCGTGCTACAAATGGAAAAATCATTATTAATAAAAACTATTTAAATTGTTCACCTGGACTCTGATTGTAAAGCCACATTTTCTGATCATGCAGATTCAGAACAGTTGAGACACTTCACCCTAGACGGCTGCATTTTTATTAATGTACCAAATGTTGGGTTGAGCAGTTTACTTTAGGTCATGTTGACCTTCCTGTAAGGGGATTTCTGGGTAACATTTAAAGTGTTTTTTTTTTTTTCTAAACTACTACCAACTAGCTTTTTTCACAGGAACCACAAGCGGCTCATTTGAAACAAAACTGAAATTAAAATTTAGCTAAAGAATTACGAGAACTGGAGCAGGTTTGAGCCAAAAACAATGCATAAGTGATAGATTTAATTGATAATAAATGGCTGAAATAGCTGCTGATGAAGAGGATCTAAAATCTATCTGGAGAAAGAAGCCATGAGCTTCTGTTTTAAATCACATTCAGTAAGATATGATCTAATTTTCAGATAAATCCTTTATCTTCTGGATGGTTTAAAGAGCCGTTTCCCATCTTGCACACAATTCCTGCTGTTGGATCTGAGACATTTGTTGAATCAAATGGAGATAATTTATCACTCATATCTAAAAATCTAGTTGGAATTTTAGACGGAAACACAAATTAAATTAGACCTGGACGAGACACACCAAATATTAATCATGCCTCCTGTATGTTCATTATAAGTTCCTCACCGTTGGCCTGTATTTAACATTTACACAGCTGACAACATATATATTGGCTTCAGCCTCAGTTTAGGAATAATTTGTATTGTTTTGTCTTTACTTTTTCTATATTTGGGATGACACAGTAAAACCTAGCAGAGAAGCTGATTGAAACACGATGTCTGTGTGGAAGAAATTGCTTTCAATGTGAGGAAATTAGGAGTGAAAAATAAAGAGAGAAAGACAAAACTGGGTCTTGACAAGGAGTTTCATAATGAATGTGTCAAACCTCAGTTTTACAGAAGCACATAAATACATGTCATCACTTGTAGAGGCAGGAGTGGTAAATATGACGGGTGGTTGTGCAAGTTTTTTCTTCTTTATAAGCAGGTGTCAAACCTAAGTTGATGCCAGCTGAGTATTCTTCCACTGTGTGACTTGGATTTGGTGGTAAAAAAGTATCAATCACAGCAGAAACAGAAGTTCCTGATCTCTCATGACTTGTTCCTCCTTCTTGTGAAATCATCTCTGCTTGTGAGAACCGCTCATGAATCTCAGCTGATGCCGGTAAACCTCAAGCATGATATATTCCAGGGGAAGTCTAAGTCTGGGTTGTTTTGGAGCCATACACTTTCAACAGTTGGCTTCTGTTCCCTGATCCTTGGCAATGATTGGCTGATGACCAGGTGGGTGGATCAGCAGAAAAAGCAAACACTGCCACAGGCTCTGCCAGTCTGTACCTGTCTGTTGACTGCTCACAGTTCACTTTGGGCTCGGGTCAGATACCCCCCTAGTCTCAGCCTTTTCGCCTCGCCGCTTCGCCCTCTTCACCTAGCCATGGGGACCACCGCCGTTGCCATGGTGATGCTGTGCGTGATGATGGTGCACGCAGACGTGAAGCCGCAGAAAGATTTCAACCTGCAGAAGGTGAGATGGGCACACGCATGTTGGGTTTCAGCAAGCAGGAGTGTGTTTAAATCTGATTTGCTGAGTGAGGGGAGCTTCGGGTTTCTACTGCACTCATCACTTGTTGTTTATTAGGTTGACATCATGTGTGGAGAACACTGTGTCCTGGAGTGTGTGTGCTCAGTCAGAGTTAGCAAACAGTTGTTGGTGACCTAAAACAAGAAATCAAGTCAAGTTCCATTATTGATACACTTGTGAATGGTTATATGCCGGGTTCCCTCACACACGGGAGGTTGAGAGAGTTAAATATGCACTTTAAAATGCTGAGGCTGATTTGACCAGCCACTAAGATGAGATTGTCTCATGTTTATCAGAAGGTTACATACTTGCCAATTTGATGTGAGGTCAGAACAAAAAAAACAAACATCTACAAGACCTAAAACTACTAAAAAAAAATAGGCAACAGCAGGCAAAACTCATTGGTATTTTGTTGTATTTGTCAAGGAAATACAACAAAATAATAAATGATAAAAACAGTAACAGTAATAAATCATGTTTTAACTAATCTATGTATAGATAAGAGAAGATTCTGTGGTCGGCAGCAGTATTTGTGGATTTGTGGTCAGGCACGGATTAAAAACAGATAGGAAAAGCCACACCCTGCTGCACTGATGTTGCTATATGATAAACATGTAGTTTATTTTGAGCTAATTCCACACACACCGTCTCATTTCCTAAAATACTCAACAGTGCACAAATATATGACTAAAATAGTCCTCAAACACTATTTACTCCCACAAATACAGGGCCCAGTTGGGACCACACACATGTAACCTGATCAGTTAAATAAATGAGTGTAATGGGAGCAAAAAAAAAAGTGAGAAACTGAATATTTTTGTCTGCTTTGTGTTTAGTTTGCAGGGAGATGGTACCGTGTGGGCCTCGCCTACGACTCTCCCAGCTTCGTCCCCTACAGAGACAAAGTGAAGGCCTCCATGGGCATGATCACACCGCTGGCCAACGGCAACGTCAACCTCACGATGTGGGACGCCACGTGAGTCACAGTGAACATACATACGTGTCTGTGTTAGTCAAAGCAAAGAGGAAAATGGAAGAAAAAAAAAGATGGAGTTTGGAGAGAGTAAGCTCACATCGGTTTTCTCTTCAGGCCTTTAGGTTGCGTCACTAAGCTGTACCAGTATGAGAGGACCAGCGTACCCGGACAGTTCACCTACTTCAGCACACGTAAGTTTTATCTGGTTTCATCCTGGTGTTTAATAAGCTGGTAGACTTTCTCCGTGACATTACAAATATTAAATTGGCACCTCACTGAGCGCCTGCAGCAGAAACTTCAAATTCAATGTTATGAGCAAACAACCTCAATGATCACAAGAACAAAAGCCAAAACGCCCAAACAAGAACATGCAACAACATGTAATGACACAGAATGTAAGAACGGGAAATAAAAGTACCACAAAAACATATTATGTCACTCTATTTATAAAAAGTAGGATTTCAAGGTTGAGAGCACTGACTATATAGCTTATGTGATGCATATTTCTGATTGATTTTAATATTATTTATTGCCTTTTTTTTACCTGGAAAAACTGTCGCACTTAGAGAATTTTCTTTTAATGGAAAAAAGAATAAATTTTATTGTAATTGAAAGATAATTTTTGTCCGCTGACACATTAAAACAGTGCTGTATTTGTGTTGTAAAAATTTGTAAAACATTCAAAATACACATATCTTCATTACTTAATACTTTGTGCTATTTTGCACCGCATATATTATACAATGTGAATATTTATTGCATATTTTTATTCATATACAGTATATTTTTATATAGTTGCCTTTGGTGTAATACACCCATTTTATTTCATATAAATTGCGTTTTATCACTTGATCATAATTTTTTTTCAAGTTTTTAAATTCAATATTTTCATTACTTAATATCTTCATTACTTAACTTTTTATTTCATATTAATTGTATTTTATTAAATTATTTTTATTATTGTTACTATATTTATCATTTATTAAATAACTTTAATTACCTAATATCTTTATTACTTTATACTTTCTGCCATTTTGCACTGCATATATTACACAATGTGAATATTTATTGCACATTTTAGATATTTTTATTTATATGCAGCACATTTTTATATAGTTGCCTTTGGTTTGATACACCTATTTTAATATTATATTTATTAATACATACCATTTTATTTAATAAAAATAGCATTTTATATTATTATTTTTATTATTATTACTATTTTATTTAAATTTTATATTGTTTAATAGAATCATAATTTTATGATTATGACTATTATGATTTTATTTTATCATAATAAAATCATAATTTTATTATGATTTAAGTATGTATATATATATACTTTAATCCTCCGTCATAAATGTGTTAGTTCCTTATTTCTGTGTTGTGTTTGGTTTCAGGTCACAGCATGGTGAAGGACATCACTGTGGTGGACACAAACTACACTGAGTACGCTGTGGTGCTCAAGCACAAGGTTTTCCACAGAGAGTACACACAGGTGGCACTTTATGGTGAGAAACGCATCCAGACACACGAGTTTACATTAAGTTAAAACACAAGAACTGCATATTGTAGAGTTTTTACTGTCCATCAGTGTTCTGTCTGTCTATAAGTGTCTCTGCACTTCTTCAGGTCGCTCTCAGAGAGTCAGGAATGATGTAATTCAGAAGTTTAAAGCCTTCGCTTTGTCCCGCGGTTTCCCCAGAGAGTCTATTCTGACTCCACCCCCAGCAGGTGAAGAAGGAGGAACACACATCCACATAGTATAAACACATACGCAAGGATGATGGAGAGAATTAGATTTAGCTTCATAATTATTGACGATTTTTATCTCGCCAACAGAAAACTGCCCGCCATCCACATCTGGACGCTAGGTGAGACAATTTCTTCTTAAAATGTGTAAAAACAGTCCAGTTAATTATAAATACATGTGTGTGTGAATGACTTCTGTTTAACAAATCTTAAGTCAAATTCTGTTCTCCTTCTAGGTTCCCTGATGTGCCGCCCCAGCTCCAAGCATTTACTATGACCTATGCAAAAAACTTCCTCTATGCAAACACATTTCTGTCTGCAGACGTCACAAGTAGCAAATATTGCTGGTGGGATTTATGTTTCATCCTCTTTAACATTGCGTGTTTCATTATTTTCATAGTTCTTCTACACTGACCTAGTTAAATAAACAAGATTAACCCCCAGGCTTTATTTGTGTATGTGTGTGTGTGTACATGACTGTTTATGAGCTATTTAAGTCAAAGGTTTTATTCAAAATTTCATAAAACTGCTTTATTCTGAGATTTAAATGTTAAAAAGACACACATTTGGCACCTTTAACATTAAAGACAAATACACATTAATGTATTAGTAAATATATTCCAATAACATGACAGGCTTTCTCTGAAATAGGCCTTTCTGAATAGCAAGTATTTTTACATTTAAGTACATTTTGGTGCTCATACTTTGCTTTTACGTAAAGTATTTCTACACAATGCAAATCTTTTACTTGAAAGGAAAAAAAGCTTCTTCTCCCACTACTTGTAACAGAACACAATCAGCCATCATAGTTCGGACATTTTTAAATGAACCTCAAACTCCAGTGGTGGAATGTAACTAAGGAAATTACTCAAGTGTTAGTATTAGGTACAAGTACTCAAGTATTTCCATGTTATGCAGCTTTCTATTTCTGCTTCACCATATTTTGGAGGCAAATACTGTCCTTTGTACTCCATTGCATTTATTTTACCGCTTTATTTAGCAGTTATATTGCAAATTACACCAATCAGCCACAACATTCTGACCACTGACAGGTGAAGTGAATAATATTGATCATATTGGTACTATGTGGTGTTCTGATGGAAAACCTTGGATTTTAACATCCGTGTTGATGAGACTTAGACACCCAAATAAACATTGTCCCACAACAAGCACACTCCCTCATGCAAATGGAAATCCCAAATGTCACTGGTCTACCCCTGCAGGAAAATGCACCCCACCACATGGAAAAAACATCAACCAATCAGGAACATGTTGAGGAACATGACAATGGCCTAACATGTTGATTTGACCTCCAAACTTCCTACACCTCATTGTGATCAAGCATCAACAGGATGCAGTGGAACAAGTTTGATGGACAGAGGCCCCACTGCACAAGCCAGAGTAGCCAAAGGATCCAGTGGCAACGTCCTGGTTCCAGACCCCATAGGACACCCTGAGAGGTCCTCTTGTCCATGTCCAATGGTTCAGAGTATTTTTGAGCACATAAGGGGACCAACACAATATTAGGCAGGTGGTCACAATGTTACGTCTGATCGGTGTATATTTTGATGCTGCTACTTTGACACATTTACTTTTAAATGAAGGAATTTTAGTTTACTTGTAATAGAGTACTTGTACTTTGCAGTATTACTGCTTTCACTTCAGTAAAAAATCGAATTACTTTTTTCACCGCTGCAAGACTGTGCGCATATAATCTACAGTTTGTACTGCATCTGCTGCATACTACAAAAAAAGTAAAGGTCACTGAAAGGAAGTCATGTGTGTCGTGTAAATCAAACCCTAACTCTAACATGAACACCAGATGGCAGATGTCATCAGTTTCTCAGGTTTGCAAAAGGTATGTAACCTTATATACAACCTATAATGTTGATACGTTAGATTAAAGCAGCGAGATGCAGAAGGACCACTTCTGACTGTGTTAGTAAGACCCTGGGGCAGAGCGTTGCAGCCTTTTCCCCACTAATTATCAGCGGTTAAATGCTAACATGTATTGATTGGTCGCTTGTTTTACCTTCTGAAGTCCAGTGATTCATTTCTGATTACTCGGTCCAACAAACATATAACAACATGTGCACAGACACATGAGATAAAGAGACGATCAGAACTTTGCTCTGTCAGTAGTTCTTGTTGTGGGAGGGAATTCACAAAAGCCTGCTGGATTTGGCCCAGAAAGGCCGGCAGAGAGCAGCGGGACTGTTGGCAGAGGACAAAGCCGGGAGCCTTTTCAGAAACAGGGCGGACGTACAGGTTTCCAGGATGCAGATAGCAGTGAGTTTGGCGTCACTGCTGGTCCTGGGGTCGGCCTGGACCCTCCAGGTGCCAGAAAGTCAGGCAAACTTTGATTTGGACCAGGTGAGTAGCTGAAATACAGGTTTTATTTTGCTGTGTATTAAACATTTTGTTGGTGCATCTCCTTAAATTTTTCAGTTACTGAGGAATAATTGTTTTATTCTTTCATATCCTGTTTTTCCATCAGCCAAATTATTGTTCTCAATGAAGGATATGGTTTCTGCAGCTCCCCTAAAACATTCTCTGACATCCTTTTGTTCTGAAAGTTTTCACTAATACCGACATTTTAAACCAAATGAGGTTTAACTGTGTGTGTCTATGTATGTCTGTGTTCTTTCCAGTTCATGGGACGGTGGTATGAGCTGGCGGTGGTCTCCAACTGCCCTCACTACATGCAGCACAAGAGAGAAAACCCCGTCATTGAAGCACTGGAGCTGAAACATGCTGCTTCTGAGGGCAACTTCACAATGACAGCCACTACTTTCAGGTCAGACTTGCATGCTGCCGAACACACAGTTCAAAGTGTGCTAAACTAAACGGAAGCTCTGGTGTGCTTGTGTTTAGGAATGATTCCTGCAAGGAGACGAACACAGTTTACAGTCTGACCAACACTCCAGGACGATTCTTCCACCATTTTGCGAGTGTGTTTTTTAACATCCTTTCTACGTCACACCACATTAGAAAAGGTTTGAGTGATGTTGAGCTGCAATTCCATCTTTGCAGGGTTTTCAGCCGATGTCGATTCCTTCATTGTTCACACCAACTATGATGAATATGCAGTGATGCTTCAGCTGAGCACAGAGAAACCTACAGGAACGAAAACCACCAAAATCAAGCTTTACAGTAAGTGACGCACCTCGTTAGTTAACATTACTTACAAGACATGACGTGAATATATGACTCTAAACGCGTTATCTTGTTTGTGAAGGTGATTTCTGCCTGAATCACATTTTCATTTGCAATTATGGTGAGGACAACAACTCCCATGATCCCACACTTCACCGCATCATCAGATTACATATTTTGTTTTTGTTTTCATTGATACACTTTGAGCAGCATGAGTCACATTGTGCTTTTAAGTCTGTCGTTAAAAACCAGTCAGGTGTCGTTGTGGGGTGATGTCATTATTCCTCCTCTTTGTACTTTTTTAAAATATGATTTTAATTTTATTTTTTTAATATATTTTAATTACTCCATATTTTTCATCACTTAACTTTTTATTTTATGTAAATTGTATTTTGTTACATAATTTTTTATTATTGTTACAGTTTTATTTATTTATTTATAATTGCTTATTTTAATATCTTCATTACCTTATACTTTCTGCCATTTTGCACCACATATGTTATACAATGTGAATATTTTTTTGCTCATTTTAGATATATTTATTCGTATACAGTATATCTCTACATAGTTGCCTTTGGTTTAATACACGCATTTTATTTCATATAAATTGTTTTTTATTTCAGGAATTTTTATTACTGTTCATGTTATTAGTTTTTAAAAATATGATACTTTGTTTTTTATTATTTTAATATCTTAATTGCTCCATACTTTCTGCCATTTTGCACTGCATATATTACACAATGTGAATATTTATTGCACATCTTAGAAATTTTTTTACACACAGTATTTTTTAGGTAGTTGCCTTTGGTGTAATACACATAAATTGTATTTTATTGCATCAATTTAAAAAAAAATTGCTATTTTTTCAAAGTTTATTTTTTTATTATTTTAATTTTTTCATTACCTAATATTTTCTGCCATTTTGCACTGCATATATTATATGATGTGAATATTTATTTCGCATTTAAGAGGCACATTTGTTTTACTTTTTTTTGTTTTATTTACTAGTTATATTGCAAATTCATATTATTTATATTAATACATGTATATATATATTAAAAATATGCTGTATTTTATGGATTAAACTATCCAAATAAACTATAGAATATTTCAAATCAGTACACATTTCAATGTAAACAATGAGGGACAAAATCTGACTCCAGACCTCTGTAGTTAAATCAAGAGGATATCTTGTTATTTTAATCAAGTTTTAATTACTTTAAATTCCCAAAGTCTGTGGCTGTGTGCGGCATATATGTGATAATATTTCATATTTCTCACAAAAATGCATACTGGGAGACAAATATACAAGACACCATACCTGACTGAAACCTCATTTAAATAATTAGATCCCCACATAGAATGCAGCACTTCTAATGATTCTTTAAAATGTGTTGTAAATTTAAAGCAAATTAAATATCCTGTTCCTACAATGCAGACTTAAATGATATTCCTTTTCACATTTGCTAATTCTACCAGTTTATTTGTGTCATTCCTGTATTCAACACCAGTGGAGCAGTTGTGTTATCATTAAAAATTAAAGAAACTCTCTTGTCTTCAGGTCGAACCGTGGAACCGAGTCCTGCTGCACTCGCCGTTTTTCACCCTCTGGTCAGACAACATGGGATGAGTAATGACGCTGTCATCATGAATCAGCACAAAGGTACAAGGACTATATTACTTGATCCTATCTGAAACTCTTTGTATCTGGAATTAAATTAGTTAATGCTGTTTTTCCAACAGGTTGTAGATGATTTACACAGCAAAGATTTTAAGGGATATATTTTTGTGTTTGCATGTTTTGTGTTTAATAGCATTCATCTATACTCTTTACTCTTCGGCTCGGACAATATAAAAAAGCTTTTCCTGATTAAATACATTTCCTCTTGTTGTGCCAGTGAGCCTGCTTCAACAATAACTGTGAAAGCTGCAATACTGAAACCTGAATTAAATTTTTAACCGTCTTTTTTGCAAGGAAAGCAGCAAACCTAACATCTATGTCTGTTTCTCTTCTCAGGTGAGTGTGTTCCAGGTGAACAGGTGACAGAGGGCAGTACCCAGATGTCAAAAACAAATGTGGAGTCAAAGGAGACCACCAACATCTGACCCAGTGAGAAAACAAGTGACTCATCATTTATCTTTACATTCCATATGTATAAATGCATTTAGTTTTGTTTGTTTGATTTTAAAATACTCTCGACTGGTCATACACAGGTATACAGCAGCTCATAGGAACTGCAGTGTAGAATTAAATTAAGGGTATTTTTGTCCTTGCATTTTCAGTCACTGGTTGTTTTTTCACACTTTTATGCCTTTATTAGATGTCTGGCACAACCAACACGCCATCAAGGCACTCCATAGTTGACATCCAATAAAACATAACAGGTATTTTCACATCAAGACTGTTTATTTCATATCCACCCACAAGTTCTAAAGCATGCTTGGATAGAAATGTTACACTACTACATGTGAAAATATGTGACACAAATCCTATTTCTGTGCAAATTTATCATATTAATCATACTAATAAATCTCTGTTTTATTGTTACAGGATGACAGATCATGTGGGGGATCATCGCACAAACACCAGATCAGCATATTCTCACACTCTTTACCTTGCATTGGCGTAATGTGAAATGCTCCATTTCTTTATGCACAAAAGTCTTAGAATGTCTAAATGCATTTATAATGTAAATGCTTTTTAAATGGGTTTCGTGTTGAACTGAATGCATTTGGACCTCCAAAGAATGCAGTATATCTTGAAGTGCAAAAGTTTTAAAAGCAGCTGGTACATGTGTCTGAACTTCAGATTATTTTCAAACATGTGAAATAAACTAATGATTAAACTCCATTAGCTTTTGATCATTTGTGCTCTACTGCTTATCAATAGAAATTCTAGTTTTGTCCCTCTCAAAGCGTCACTGGCCACCATATCTGGACCATTTCCTACTGTTCTGGTTTTGCAATAAGCAATAAAATAAGGCTTGTAAAGATAAAATAAAGAGTTGTTTATTGGATCCACTGGTTGATAGTCCAATTCTAAATAATATGTGTAGGTAGAGAGGTGCTGGTCAACATGGTGAACATTTGGAGGTGCAGAAGCTGTAACACACAGTTCATGGAGGGACAACACCTGATTGTCTAAACTGTGTGAAAGCATATTGAAAGCTATGAATCATACCTCAGTTAAATCCAGTCCAACAGAAAGTGTGACTTATTTCCAAAGACATCATGTCCAGTCATAGAGAAACCCCCCTTCGCTCCAGAACCTACTTTGAGTTCCAACATGAATCAGTAATACTGGCCTGTACATCACGAGTACAATGCAAACTTGAACTGCTAATAGCTAATCTTGTATAAATACAGGCTTGAAAACAAGGGTCAAGCTGTAGCCCATGTCCATGCCAACAGTGTACTTTCCCTTTATGTCCCACTGTTGTGCTGCAACAACTGAGTGGAGACTAGAGGCTTCTCTGTGCGCAGCCGACTGGCTAGTGTCTGTTGTAGTTCATCGGTACTACAACCAATGAACTACAACAGACACAACAGTCAAGCAGATGTTCGGCAAGTGAATCATTTGGGTGCAATTTTATTTGGATTCTACATGTAGGAGATGCAATGAATTCAGGTGAAGGTCGTCATTATTTTAAGTCTCATTTTGATGCAAAGACTTGCGTATTTGCAGCAATATAGTGGAACATGGAGATAAAAAGCAGTGCTGTGTTTATTTTTAAACATGAAAGTTTAATAACAATATCAGTCCGTGAACGATCATGATAAGTAATCGTGATCTCAATATTGATTTTGGTTATAATTTTGCAGAACCTGTTCAGTTATATAGAAATATTTCAGCTCCAGAAAGGCCGACATTGACCAGGTACTTTGTTGACAGTGTCTTGCAATTGTTAAAACTACTCAACTCAAGGCCAGGCATTATGGGAGATGTAGGTTAGTTCTGAAACGCAGGGGGAGGACTGTGTAAGCGTATCTTCGGAATCTGCACAGATAACTTCTCCCATGAAGTGTCATTCAACAGAAGTTCATAGTAGTGTAACAATGCTGTGTTTGTTCTTGATGCACAGAGGTCCAGAAAGCTTGCTATATCTAACACACACACAAACCAGGATAAAATAGCATGCACTTGTTACTCAATCAGTCAAATCATGACATGTATTGATTAGTTGCTGCAACTCTGAAGTCCAATGTTTGAGTGGTCAGCTGCCCAGACAAGTCAAAATAGACAGGGAGATACAGAGAAGCAGAACTTTGCTCCTTTGTTTGTTTGTTTTTTTCACTTGGCGGTGGTGTTGAGTACATGCAGGGCCCACACAGCAGTTCAATGCCCTCAGCCCATTTTCATGAGGGGGCGATTCAGCGTCTCAGACTTCAGGTAGACTGACAGAGACGAGAGGACGCACAGGCTGACAGGATGCAGAAAGCACTGGTTCTGGTTCCTCTGCTGCTCCTGGGATGGACCTGGACCCTCCAGGGGCTCCCGGTGCTCCCAGATCCTCTTTACCCCACACAGGAGAACTTTGATATCACCCAGGTGAGTGGCTGAGCTCTGTGTGCTATTTTTCTCCTCTGTATTGCATAATGTTGTCTTCAATTTTGAATTTATGCGTTCAGTAACAAATTGTTAAAAGGCAGAGATGCAGTCTTGCACTTGTTTACTTACTATGTGTTCTATTTTCTACCCGTTTCCTTCCTATTAAACTAAAACTCAATATTCCGTGGGAGGTGGAAAAATACACCTCCTGTGAAGTTTTTATGTTGAAAATGTTAAAGTCGTGTCTGTTAAGTACACATCTGTGAATATTACTTTATCAACTTAAAGTGTGATTTTGTGTCCTGCACCACTAATGGCAAAATTGTATTTTAAGAGGTATTCTAATGAGTGTTGTTCAAAATGAAATGTACTAATATGCTATTAGTTGCTCTAAATCCATCATAATTTAGATTTTAAACATATATATGGTTCTGTATGGTAGTATGGACCCACATGTATGCGTTAGATGTTCAATCATTTCATTTTGTATTGTCATTATTTCTATAATAATTATTCTATAATTATTCCTCGTAAATGTGGTGTTTAATATCCTTTTTATGTTTTTTGCCTGGTATACTGACCCAGCAGAATCTATTTCCACTGTAGATTTTACATGTGTTAGTAAAATGTTTGTTATGTTGTGTCTTCGTGACAGTTTTTGGGAACATGGCACGATGTTGCCGTGGCGAGTACATGTCCCTATATGCAGCGTAACAGGGCAGATGCAGCCATCGGCAAGCTGGATCTGCAGAGAGGCGCTACTGAAGGCAAACTCAAGATGACTAAAACTAAACTCAGGTTTGTTTTAAAATGCTTGAATTCAGTCACACAACAAAGAAAAGTGCACAAAAATGTATTATAAAGCAAATATTTTCTCATCATTTCCCTTGAAATGAGGAAATACTTCAGCTGTCCAGGGTCCTAATGATTAAAGGTCCCATATTATACTCTTTTTTGAAAACTCTCACATGCCTTTTTAGGTTTCATTCTCAAAATATTGCACAGATTGTTAATTCTACACCTGGATTGTCCAGACACACTGTTTCAGTGTCTGTAGCATTGAATGCAGTTGAGCTGCTGTTGTCCACACCCCTTCCTGGAAGAAGACTCTCTACAAGCTAGCTGCATGAAGTAATGTGAATTGCAGGACACATTGATCATCGACACTTTGAACGCCCCTTTGACTCTCTCTAAGTCTGTTCACTGGGTGGTGAAGAAGCAATTTAGTGACTTTATTGCTAGGATTAGCAACTTTTCTACCCCCTATTAGAATTCTTTTTTTTGCTAATACGGCTATTATTTTTCTAATGATATGCATTACACAACTGGTGGATATATTATTCTTTAAAAATCATTTATGTATTCCCAATTTTTCACTTTTATTCAACTTTCTGACACAGCACAATAAAGCTACACTAGTAATACTATGAAGCCAGGAAAGCAGCTTTTTTGTTTTTGTTCATTTGTTTTTAACAATTTCAAGTCTGCAGCCCTCCTCGTCACAAATCTAGCAACTTTTTGAACAGGCCTACAGCCACATTAATCCTTTATAATTCTAAAACAGTGTTTTAAAGTAAAAACGATCTATATGACAAGATATTCATGAGCATTGAGCATGCAGATGTTGGTGTGAATAGAAGCAGAGGGTTGGTTGCATAGTTTTGGAATCATCAAAGGGACGAGATGAATCAGGGAATGATGGATGTCTGCGTCTGCATTGGAGCATTCCAATAAATCTGTTCTCAGTGGCCTAAAAATATCTTTGCATGTCGACAAAAGGTCAAAATTGATAGTGAAAGCTGGGTTTGAAAAATACCATTTTACATGTGGACATGCTCTTAGCTACTAAGAGAGTTGCCAGTACTGATGGCTCAATTTCAAGGCACAGTTTCTGAATCCGGGGTCTGTACATTTCCCCCAATGAGCGTTTTGATACTTTCTCAGTAAATGAATAGTAATTAAACCTGCTTTGCAGTCAGACAATATATGGAAATCCCACTTTCCACAATATGGTACCTATGAGGTGGCTATACAGTATCTATAATTTATGGTCGATACTGTTGGATTCCCAGATGGGAGACCTTTGTTGCCCCCCTTTCCCTCAGTCTGGCTTTAAAAAAGGCTAAAAGCTTGAAATAAAACAAAATTTAAAGAAAATATCTGCCAAAAATGAAAAGCTGTTTCTAATTTTCACAAAGAATGCACTCAGCAATTAATCACTTAAAGCTAATTTTACTAATTAATTTCTTTGCCCCACAAGCAAACATTTAGGAAATTTGTTTAATACAAGATTAAGAGAAATCATGAAAAAAGCATAAATACAAACATATTCATGTTCATTATGCTGACCATAATGTGCGTCTTTATGCACCACTACGTTTAAGACAGTAATACTGTTTTTTTGCCACTATGATTTTCACTGTAGTTACTTAACATATGAATATTCAGATCATCCATTAATTAGTATATTTACATCATCAATATAAATATAAACAAGTAGTAAATAATGACAGTTTGCTATATATGAATCAACCAGGGGCAAAGTAATTCAAATTAGAGCCCTTGTTAGCTGCAGCAGCTTTTGAGTGAACACAATAGTGTATAAATAAGTACAATTTAAAAAGCATAATGAGTACTTTTACTGTCAATACTTGAATTTTGACGCCTACTATGCCTTACAGATATCTGATATATTCTACACACATGACAACAGATGTGACACACAGACATGAAAGGTAACATGATTTGTTTTGTATGTGCATGCAGAGGTGGAACATGCATGGAGATAACCGGGGACTATGAGCTGACGGGCACGCCAGGACGATTCTTCTACCACATTGCAAGTATGTCGTTTTCTGTTCTTCTGTGCGATCTTGCCGTGACGTGGCTCTGTTTTCAGTTAATGTTGGACCTGAGTTTCAACAGATGATTCTCCCTGTGTTCTCCTTCCTGCAGGGTGGGGGGCAGATGTGGATGCCTACGTGGTTCACACCAACTACAATGAGTACGCCATAATGATAATGAGCAAACAGAAGTCAACAGGCGATAAGAGCACCTCGGTTAAGCTTTACAGTGAGTGGACACTTCCTGTGGATGCATGCGGACATTTAATCTTTTCCCCCATTGGTGAACTTGTTGTAAAAACTAGCAGTCTTGTTCTTTATACAGGAAGTTTCAAGCCAATTTCAACACAAATCTAACCAGATCTATATTGAAGGTCCCATATTATGCCTCTTCGCAACAAGTTAAAGAGAGTTTCACATGCCCCTAGAATGTGTTTTCAGCTCAAAAGGCTGCACAGACTGTTCATTCTACTGTACCTTTATACCTGCGTTATATTCCTGTTCTAAATGGGCTGTTTCAGCTTCTGTAGCTTTAAATGCAATCATGCTGTAGATTCCCACGTCCCTTCCTGAAAGATATACATTTATACACGGCCTTTTCGCAAGTGCCATGCATACTGGAAGTATGGCAGTACCAACATGGCTGGAGACAAAAACAAGAGCAAAAATGTACACATTCGAACCAGAATCGACATGAAAACACAGAATCTTAACATTGACAACAAGTTAGTGACTTGGTGCTACATTTCAATGTACACAGAATTTATGCAATGGTGTCATCATCTCTGAAAGTACTTGTTTGACCATTTATTGACTTTTAGGGAACGTTAACAAAAATGCCATCTGAATGCAGCAACCCATCCAGTCCTTGTTTATTGGCTTCAAATGGTTCCTAAAGTCTCCGTCTTTTCTAACTGTCCCCGAGCTTTTATACAATCAAAGATAATGTTACTGGCTTAGGAGGGGCTGAATGAACAGCGTTAATAAGCAACTTTATATTTTCACCGCTTTTATTTTTCACCTTCAACTTTATGAAAAATACAATCGAAACACGTTTTTGTAATATGGAACTTTTCAGGTAGCTCATTTGAGTGGGTGTATATGAGTTTTTTGAAAGATAGTCCTAAAATAGCATTTAATGGTGGAGTTTGTGACTCTGGAAATAGACTGTTGATAAAACACACAGATCAATTCAAGCCTTTTTTTGTATGTCCCATGTACAATAGACTTTTATTTTTTCAGGCAAACATAGAATGGACGTCTTTATTTAACATCTACCCCAAATTCCTTCACACCATATCAAAGTTTTCATCTACATCTGCTGAATCTAAATGATGCTGTCCTCTGCAGGTCGAACCAAGACTGTAAGGGCCACCGTGTTGGAAGACTTCAAAAGACTGGCCAGAGAACAGGGACTGAGCGACGACACTATTATCATTAAAAAGGACAAAGGTACAGCGAATACACAGATAATCACAAACAACACTCCTATAAATATAAAACATTCAGATAGTATTTTAGAAAACTATTAAAGAACATGCAAATATATATTTATATCAGTCTTCATGATAAGTTTATTTTATATTAAATATAAACCCAGGAACAACACAATAAGACAAGTGTTATTAAAGTATTTATTGACTAAAGGGAGGCAAAAATGACATGTTTTCGTATGCTTTCTGTACAGGTGACTGTGTTCCCGGAGAGCAGGTGGCAGAGCCTGCAACTAGACCCCAGGTACTAAAAAATATATTTTAACCTACATTTATCCTGAGATTCTGTGGTCAATTAAACACATTCTAACAAATTCAATCAACTGTCTATGGACTTCATTTGTCCTGATTTGCTCTTCTTATTGGGTGTAGTTATTACCAGTCCTTTGTAAAGTAAGATCCTTTAAAAAGAACATCTGAAACATTGTAAGAGTAAATATAAGGTGAATATTTCAAATACTGACTGAACCGGTCTGTTGATGTTCTACAGCGAAGGAGGAGAAATGTGGTTCCTACTCTGGCTCCTGCAGATGTGGAGGGATCCGGTGATGATACACCGCTGTTCAATGGAACCGGTAAGAGATCAGCTTATGCAAGGGATGAACATAACACCCTGATGCATTCAGATGTTATCAGGCTGCTTAATACATCTCAGTAATACATGATGTGTGTGTATGCGTCTCTGTAATTCACATATCTTGACAACTGTACATCCGATGTACTTCAAACTTTGCAGGCGTATTGCTGGAGACCCAATGAAGGGTGATCTTGAGTTTAAAGTAGACTGGACGAACTATGATCTTTTAGGGGCCTTTTTGGTGTCCAGAGAAGGAATTTGACTGTACAGGGAGCCAAATGGATCCCAAAAGGTTCCCAGAAATGGCTGCCACACATTAAAATGACTTCATACTCAACACTGCTCTCCCTTTGGTGCCCAGCAAGACATCCCTCAAGTTTGAAGTACATCAGATGAGTGGTTCTTGAGAAAACTGCCGCATAGACAGACATATGTTAACTAAGATTTTCGCTAAAGGAAGATTAGACATTCTAATTCTGATGTGATGTAATAAGTATCTATTTTGCTCTCTCCTCAGAGGCTTGCAGAGCTGCACCAGACACAGGACCCTGCTTTGGGATGCACCAGCGTTACTACTACAACTCCACCTCAATGAGCTGTGAACTCTTCAAGTATGGAGGGTGTTTGGGCAACCAGAACAACTTTGAAAGCGAGAGAGAGTGTCTGCAGAGATGTCGCACTGAGGGTAAGGAGTAAAGTTCTAAACATGATAATGCAATACGTACAATATCTATGTTTTGGAATGTATCTTTCTCACCTAATGGGTTTGTAGTTGGGAGGATGCAGACTATCAAATCAACACTCCTGATAGTGTTTATTATTAAATCTGTCCCTAGCAGGTGTTTTTTCTGCCTTTTCAAGCCTATAGGAAACCAAGAATTCAGTAATGTTGTGATACTTATTCACTGGTATCTCTTTGGTCTCTTCAGCTGCCTGCCGTTTGCCAATGGTAGCTCAGTCCTGCACGGGGCAACCACTTATCTGGGCCTTTGACTCCTCCGCCGGTCTGTGTGTGCCCTACAAGAAGGGCTTCTGCCAGGGCAACGGAAACAAGTTCTACAGCAAGTCAGAGTGTGAAGAGTACTGCGGGGTGGTGAAAGACGGTGAGATTATAAGGCGTTGATGCATGACAAACACCACAAGTGAAATTTGGTAAAACAGCCTGCACAACTTGTATACATATTCATGCTAATGTAATGCACCAAACAACAGTTTACACACAATAAAAGCATTCATTTGTTTTGCTTTTGCAGGAGCTCCTCAAGTCTAACAGAGTGAACTGATGAGACATCGCTGCTCACCTGAAGTCATTACACAGAAATGCAAGAACCAGCTTCATTTAAAGTGCACTATTGAGAAATACGATTTGTCTCAGCAGAGATCCCCACAGCTCCCCAATAAAAGATTTCAATTCTCTGTTTCTCAGGTGTTTGTTGTTATTTACTATAATTCATTGTTGCTGTATGTACAAATTCTGCTCCTTAGCCCCATAAATACACTGCTCACAAAAATTAAAGGAGCACTTTAAAGAAACACATTAGATACATCAGATCTCAATATGAAGTTGGATATCTATACAAATAACGACATTGCAGTGTCTTAGGAACAAAAGGATGCCAAGTCTTTTAATGGAAATAAAAGTTTTCAGCCTACAGAGGGCTCAATTGTGTAGACACCATAAAATCAGAGTGATATGAAGATGTGGCAGGCTAGTCCATTTTTTCCAAAACTTAATTTCTGCAACTCAAAATGCTTTTCAGTATCTTGTGTGGCCCCCATGAGCTTGTATGCATGCTTGACAACGTCGCGGCATGCTCCTAATGAGACGACGGATGGTGTCTTGTGGCATTTCCTCCCAGATCTGTGTGAGGGCATCCCTGAGCTCTTGTGCAGTCTGAGGAGCAACCTGGCGGCGCCTAATGGACCGAAACATAATGTCCCAGAGATGTTCTATTGGGTTTAAGTCAGGGGATCGTGAAGGCTATTCAATTGTTTCAATTCCTTCATCCTCCAGGTACTGCCTGCATACTCTTACCACGTGAGGCCGGGCATTGTCGTGCATTAGGAGGAAACCAGGACCTACTGCACCGGCGTAGGGTCTGACAATGGGTTCAAGGATTTCATCTCGATACCTTATGGCAGTCAGAGCACCATTTCCTAGGCAATAGAGGTCTGTGCGTCCCTCCATGGATATGCCTCCCCAGACCATCACTGACCCACCACCAAACCTGTCATGTTGAACGACGCTGCAGGCAGCATAACGTTCTCCTTGTCTTCTCCAGACTCTTTCACGTCTATCACAGGCGCTCAGGGTGAACCTGCTCTCGTCTGTGAAAAGTACAGGGCACCAGTGGCGGACTTGCCAATTCTGGTGTTCTTGAGCAAATGCCAGTCGAGCTCCACGGTGCTGGGCAGTGAGCACAGGGCCCACTACAGGACGTCGGGCCCTCAGGCCACCTTCATGAAGTCTGTTCCTGATTGTTTGGGTAGAGACATTCACACCAGTGGCCCTCTGGAGGTCACTCTGTAGGGCACGAGCAGTGCTCCGCCTGTTCCGCCTTGCACAAAGGAGCAGGTATCGGTCCTGCTGAGGGGTTGAGGACCTTCTACGGCCCTGTCCAGCTCTCCGAGAATAACCACCAGTCTCCTGAAATCTCCTCCATGTTCTGGAGATTGTGCTGGGAGACACATTAAACCTTCTTGCTGCAGCACGTGTGGATGTGCCATCCTGGAGAAGTTGGACAACCTGTGCAACTTCTGTAGGGTTAAGGAATCGCCTCATACTGCCAGTAGAGATAATTATGCAAGCCAAAATCAGCACGAGTGGAAAACCAGCCAATAAAGATCAAGAGGGAGAAACTTGAAATGACCTCCACATGTAAAACCAGTCCTGTTTTGAGGGTTTTCTAATTGTTGCCACTGAAGTGCACCTGTTGTTAATTCCATGAACACCAATACAGCTGAAATTGATTAACGAGGCCCTCAGCTGCTTAACCAACCAGGAAATTATCAGACAGGTTTAATTCAATTCATGCCAGGCCCAATAAAAAAAGTGTTCCTTTAATTTTTGTGAGCAGTGTACATACAAAGACCATAATATTTTATTAAATCAGCTAAGCAGGTAGGGCCCAAGATTAACACAGAACAATCTAAAAAAAATTGCTACCGCTTGTGCAGAACTTCAAACACCCACGAAGTTTGAAGGAAATCAGATGTACAGTTGTTTAGGTATGTAAAAAAACGTACACATCGGGCTGAGGGATTAAGCTTTTTCATATTAGTCTTTTTCTTTTTAAAACCATTTTACCAATTTATCAAGGTACCTGGGTTACAAGTGGAGCATATATGTAACAGTTATGTCAGGAAAGAGTGTTTAATTTCAGTAGTATCATGTTCATAGCAATGCAGTACTACTGTGTGGGTTTTGTCCTTGTACCGTGTGGATGTTATATCATATTATTGTTGCCCAGTTCCCCTCCATCATGGACTTTGTGAGGGTTGTTTCTTAAAATGGAGGTTTTATTTGGTGGCATGTTACCACATTCTAGGGGCATGTGAAACTCTCTTTAACTTGTTGCGAAGAGGTATAATATGGAACCTTCAATATAGATCTGGTTAGATTTGGGTTGAAATTGGCTTGAAAAACCCTGTATAAAGAACAAGACTGCTAGTTTTTACAACAAGTTCACCAATGGGGAAAAAGAAGAAATGTCCGCATGCATCCACAGGAAGTGTCCACTCACTGTAAAGTTTAACTGAGGTGCTCTTATCGCCTGTTGACTTCTCTCACAGGCCTGCCCCTGCAGGAAAATGCACCCCACCACATGGAAACAACATCAACCAATCAGGAACATGTTGAGGAACATGACAATGGCCCAACATGTTGATTTGACCTCCAAACTTCCTACACCCCATTCTGATCAAGCATCAACAGGATGCAGTGGAACAAGTTTGATGGACAGAGGCCCCACTGCACAAGCCAGAGTAGGCAAAGGATCCAGTGCCAGACCCCATAGGACACCCTGAGAGGTCCTCTTGTCCATGCCCAATGGTTCAAAGCAGACCACATAAGAGGGGCCAACACAATATTAGGCAAGTGGTCGTTATGTTATGCCTGATCGGTGTATGTATTTATATATTTACCTGCTGTTTCTTCCTTGACCAGAAGGTAGCAGTAGTGTGCTTTAAACTTGTATGGCAGCCTCCTCTGAAAACCAACTAGTAGAGCAAGAATGCCTGTAAGACAAACTTTGCCCTAGTCGTAGACGTACAGGCAGCTAAACCGATTAAGGTTGTACCGTTATTTATAAAATCCATCCATCCAGTGCCTGACATGATCAATATTCATGTTTCTAATTCGTTGTATGACATGTTTTAGGACTTCTGGTCTGTAAATTCTGGCGAAAGAAGCCGAACTTGTGCACGATGTGAGCACAAGTGCTGCCTAAGATAACAAGCGCAGGGTAAAATTAGCTCCCCGTACAGGCCCAAACAAAATGACGTTACCATGAAGTAACAAGCAGGCAACAAGCGAAGTAGCAGTTTAACTGACGATAGCTTAAAGGAAAAAGTATTAGACGGTGAGTCTCTTCGCATGTACGACGTTATGTTATTGTATTTAAATATTTTTCGTTTGTTGATGCATTTAATATTAAAGCGACTGTGTGTTGGAGTGACAACATGACAAGCTAGCACTGAGTTTTGTGAGCTAGCTTACAGCCAGTTAAGTTAGCATTGTCGCTAAATTACGTCGCTCCGTTTGCTAATTTGTGGCCCTTACGTTAAAAACACTGGAGCACGTACAGCATTAATGTCAGAAAACGTTTGTAAAGAGTGTAGAAAAGCTAATGTTTGCTAACAGGAAGTGTGAAATCAACCACTGAGGAAGCAGAGTGCGTTTTCCCACCATGAGATGGAGCTAGAGCACTTACAGTACACATCAACTCAACTGCAGTGTTTTGTTTCTCTTGCTCATCCATTCCCTGAAATAGCGCTGCTGCCCGGACAGTACTGAATGCCAAAGCCCGCCTCTTGAGCCTGCAGACATTCAGACAGGGAGAAACAACCAGACTTCAGGCCTAAAAAAACATCCTCAGCCTGAAATCAAGTCTCACAGCCAGCTGGCATCTTGCCCTTTCTCAGGCTGCTGTTCCCACAGGTTTTCCTTGTTGCTCTTTTAAAACCGCTGTATGTGTAAAGTTTTTTTTATGTTTTTGGTTTAATTTTCGCTTTTGGTATTTCCTTCATCCTTCAATATGTCAGTGTAGTTGCCCAACATAGTTCAGCTTAAATGTCTAAACGTCAAATACCTTTGCCTAGATGTAGTATTACTCATTCTGTCGATGCACATATCCTCAAGATGTCAGTTTTAAGTTGTGATAGTGATGTTGTGGCTTCCTATTTATACTGCTGCACTGTTTTGTGTTCCTACAGCTGCAGAGGGAAAGCTTCACACCATCCTGAGGACAGAAATGAACCATAGTGCTCCGGAGGCAATGGGTTGGTACCACAGTTTTGCAACACACACCTCTCTCTCAAGACTTCATGAGCCCATTTCAGATTTGAGATATGTGACATTGCTGGTTTTGTCAGTCTGTTAAAGTGACAGCATTCCTTTTTTCAGACATAGGTCACTTTTTTGTTAATGTTCCTCATGTCTTCATACCCCCAACAGTGGAAGAAAGAGCCATGCATGCAATATTTATTTTTTACTTGAGACTGGACAGTTCACCAAGCGATGTATAATGTATAATAATTCACTAATAAACAAAAGACTAAATCTAAACTAAACTTATCAGACCAGACTGATACTGTCTAAATATCCGAGACAATTTATCAGTAACTAATGAAGTTACTGCTATTATTCCCTTGTTCCTTGTGCGTACTGTCTTACTTTGAAGATGCTTATGTGGATCCTGCTGCAGGTATTTGTTCGATTCAGAGGGAAAACTCCTACAAACAGCTGAAGGCAAAAAACTAAACCAAAGCTCTTATCAGCGTTTTAAAAAAATTAAAACTCTGATTATATTCATTTTTAGTGAGCTTCAATAATATGAGCTTTGAGTCTCTGTTTTCGTTTTAGTTAAGTTTTATTTTTATTGACATTTTAGTTTGTAGTTTCACATATGCGAAATTATAAAGCAAAGTGAATGGAAAAGATGTTGACAACAACAAACTAAACTTATTCATGTTTTGTCAAAACCCATATTACATTTATTATTGGTGAGTCTCATTAATATGAGCTGTTCTGTCATCATCGCAGGAAAGATTTAGTTTTTTGGGACATTTCAGTTCGAGAAAGGCATTTAAACGGTCTTTTGCACTCTGTGTGATGTTTTTAGACCAATATTATTGCTAAAATGTGATAAAAGCCTTTGCCTAATCCCTTCACACAGCTTAAAGCATGTGCAGGTCTATTTGTTAGTGTGACTTCATGCAGTTCATACGTGTGCCTTACTGAAAGTGAAAACAGAAATGTTAGTAAGCCCAAACCAGTAATATGGCTGTCACAGCCTTACAGGAAAGTGACCAGGGTGCTCATTTTGACATGAAGCCGACACGTTCATTTGCTGTCAGATTAATGGAAAGCAGTACTGAAAGGAGCTATATAGAAAACAGCACACAGTAGGGTCATTTGTAGTGTTGATGATAACTTTGCCGAGTTTAAAAAGTACAAGTGTCATGAAACACACTTTTCTCATAATGTTATTAATTAGCTTCTGTGCAAGGCGTGTGTGTTCACATCTATTTCATCCAAAGAGCTATACCTCTAGGGACACAATTTAAGGAAATATGACTTATCGCAGAAGTGACTCAGTAAAGCAATACAACAAAAGTGTCAATTAGACAGCAGATTTTTGTGCTGAAACTACCACTTGTCCTGACTGTGTTAAATTACCCCTTTGGACCTTATTGTTCAAGTCCTAATATAACAAGCAAAAATTTATTTCGATAATAATCTCAAGTCCTTTTATCAATACAGTTTTAAATCCCAGCCGCAACCTTTTCGCACGACCACAACAACTACTTGAAAGTATTCCTCCTAATGTGTTCCTGCTGTGAATTTTTTAGACTTGGACTCATCTCATATTTGAGGTTTTGTTTATATACGTTTCTTGGCAACATTAGTTTGTTCCAAGAACGGCTTCACTGGGTGTGTAATGTTATCACCAATGTCATTGTTTTTTCACTGTCATGTCTGTAAGTTGGGGCAGGCGACCTTAATTTGGCATGTGATCAGCTTGTCAGAGGAATCTTACAGATTGTGTCATTAAATAAATATACAACAACACTGTCTAAATGCTTTTACTCCACATAAAACAAAACTTGATTGATGGTGACTCAATTAGGTATGTGTCACTCCTCATTTGGAGAAACCAGGTTGTAGTGGTTTAATTATGAAGAGGCAGTTAACGTGTAAACACTGCTTTAATAAGCATTGCATTTTGCAAGTGCTGGCATTCTGCTCAATTTCAAGATTGTGTAATAGCACCTGTTGAAAGCCTTTTCTAGCACCTACAACAAAATACAAAAGAAGAGAAGTACTTGTAGAAGAATGTTGTGGCATCCTTCCAGTGGAGTTGAGCCACTTGCACAACCGCAGCCAAGTCACACTGAAGCTGTTCTGGTGGCTGTAGTGACACCAAATGCCCATTTAGACACTTGATCTTTGTGCTGCCTTTATTTTGGCAGCTGCCTGGCAACATGCAGTCAGACCTAGCTGAGGATTTAATCTCTGACTAATTTTTCACTGGAATTGTTTTGTACAGTCAGACACCAAGAAGGTTTCAGATTACATTATTATCCACTTAGTTAAATGCTGTATTTTCTAGATTTCCAAATTACCCTGTGTTTAAAAAAAAAAAGTTAAACAAGTCATCTTCCCAGAGGTGAACGAGTGCATGAACTCTATGTATGTCCATGTGTTTGTATGTGGTGATAGGGTTATTATGTTGTAATGAATGGGGAGCCTCTAGCTCTGTCATTCACCCACTAGCCAAGACTGTAAAGACGCTACATGCTCAACATTCCTCTCCCCTCTCCTCTCCTCATGCAAACACTGAGACTGAAGTGGGTTGCGGTGTTTGTGTTAGTGTGAGTGCCTGTGCACGTAGTATGCATGTTTGACAGTGGGATGAATGGGCTGGAGTGGGGTGTATAACAGCAGAGAGCCACACAGAACAGCAAAGGAAACTCTGCAGCCATTCAGATGTTTTAAACTAAAGGAGCTTTGAGTGGGCCGTAGCAGTGTTGTTTCCTTATGCACGTCTTAGTCCATTTAATGCAAAGCCGGTATACTTTGCTGTATTCAGTAGCATGCTGTAATGGTGCTGTCAAAGCTGTGACATCATGGTTAAATACTGAAGAGTAGGTTAATAAGAAAAGACGGACACATTACCGTGCAATGCTTTTACAAACAATAAAAAGCTGTTTTTAGTACCTGGAAATAGATTTTTTTAATGTTAATTCACAAAAAATTATACTGTGGAAGATGACTCTAATGTAGAGTCTGCATGATTTGCACTAATTGGGTCAGAAACTGCAGATAGATTGGCATTGTTTAACTTTTATTTTCTAACATGAAAACACAGAACCAAATCACAGGAAATGATTCTGCTTTATTGCTTTGGCACAAAGATTATTTTTTACTTTATTGTGCTGTTTAAAAAATTAGAAGCAAAGACCAGAAAAAACTTGGATGGAAGAGAAACTCAGAAACCGTGCAAGTGAGACAACGTTATTGATAATTTTATGAGTGCAATTTAGATGGGAATTCAGCTGAGTCTGTTGAAACAAGTTAAGGAATTAAAGAGGACTACAATGCAAAAAAAAAAATCAAGCTCAAGTTAAGGAGCTGCAGCTGGAGGATAAATGTCAAATTCATGTTTAGGAAGCAACATGAAAGAGACAAAAAGTGTCAGGCCAGGAGAGATACAGTAAAGAAAGAGGCCGACATAGAGAGAGGGGACGAGAGGCCTTTTGGTCCGCTTTCCCAGGCTATGCATCAGGAAGGCTGTATTTTTTACACCATGACCAGCACATAGCCTTTTCCTGGGGAAATCCGAGACAAAATCAAGAGAGGCTGGTGCAGGGAGGGAGAGGAGAACAGGAAAACTAGCCCTGGGAAGGAAGGAGGGAGGGAGGGAGGTGGGGGGGCAGGTATGGTGGAGGCCACACAGCATGAGCGACAGAGAAAGAAGCCGGAGCTTTTGGGAAGGCTCAGTGGAACACATGCACAGGCAGACAAAAAATGCGAAGCACACATGCACGCTCGACATCTCCTCTCGTTTCCAAGCTCTTCTAACCACCGTGGCATTCCTAAAATGTGCCCTGAGAGTCTTCTCTGGAGTATTTTGGCTGCAGATTCAGCTGGAATGCAGAGCTAATGCTGGGTTCCTCTACTGTCCAACCAGCCTCAGCTGTTAATCCGATGTTATGGCTGCTCTGCAATGCCTGTTAAAGAAATAATATTTGACGTTATGGCTACTCAGTTATGCCTGTTTTAACAAACAATATTTCCAGTACATTACATTACTGATGCGTGGCTACAAATTTGACCTTTTATTTACATGAGTAGTACTCAAGAGCAGAGGTAAATCAGCTCTTGTAAATTTCAGAATTGTTTTATGACCTGTAGGAAGCTTATATTTACACAGTCAGGTAGGCTATTAGAGCCAGACAGCTTTGAAGCTTGGATTGTTTGGAAGTCTCGATAAACATTTGTCTGAGCAGGTGATTAAATTGAATCCTAAAATGAGTTTATAACTGCCAGGAACGTGACCAACTTACATAGCCTCAGCATGCTTTTATGAATTATCTCCTTGAGGTTTATATCCAGAGGATTTGCATCTTTTACCTGTTCCATTTTCACATATCTGAACTTTTTAAAGCCCTAAACACTGGATTTAAAAAGCATTAAGAGCCACAACCAGTCTAAAATAGCTTAAAAACTCCAGTGGCTTTGATTCTTCAACATGTCAGAGGTCAAAGTGAATTCCCACCTCATCTATGCATGTGTGATCCCCCCAGGTCTTGACCCAGACACGCTGAGAGACGAACTCTTCGAACTGTGGAACCGGAAAGATCTGCAGACGGTGAGAGTCACTTTCACAGCATGTGTCAGGTCCATACATGCAATGTTGAGTGTGTGTGTGTTTACAAAGGTCGCAGGATGGAGTCTTTGTGTGTCTTCATGAAGCACTTGCACAGGAAGGAACAAAAAGGAGAGAGAGAGGTCCCGGCATCTTTAAATGAAGCTCACCAGTGTGTGACTGTGTGTGTTAATGAGGAAACCAGACTGTCTGTCAGAAGGAAGGAATTTGCGTTGCTCTGAATGAACTTGAGATCTGTGCGAGGAGGATATTGAGTGAATGACATCTGTTTTGCAAATTAAGACACGGCGCAAGGCATTCTCACACAGATCTTATTTTCTCATGTAGGAAGTTTCTGATGCCAGAGTTTGCATTCTTCAAGTTAGGACCAAAAAAGTGTCGCAGCAATGTTTTCTACAGTCACCTTTTCCTCTCTGACAGTATAGTTTTACTGCTCTCTCCTCTTCTGTCCACCCACAGCTACGTTTGGTAGCCCTCCAGGGATTTTCAAAGCTGCCAGAGCCTCTAGAGGCCTTACTGACAATCCTGGAGGGCTGCCCCGGCAGACAGAAGGGTCGGAGTCACACCCTTGGCTATCACATCCTCATGGAATTCCAGACATGGTTGAAGGAGAATCCTCAGGTAGATGAGCCTGTCGTTTCAGAAGCAATGCTTTAGTATACTTTTGGTGCTCCAGCCCTACATGTGTCATCTGTTAAAGCTTTAAACTGCACTTGAACGCTGTACTGATGTTGCTTATCAAAAAAAGTACTTTGTCTCCAAGTGCGCTGTTGTACAGAAATTTTAATAAAAGTTCCATAAGAATTTATTTTATTAGTGTAGACAAACATAGTTGAGACCAACTCATAAAAACAGCTGTGAAGTGTTCTTACTCATTTTTAAACAAAGGTCATTTTTAATTTTTCTCTTTTTGGTTCCTTGTCATTTGTGTCATTTAAACAGGTAAACCTGAGCTCATTCTCAGAACAGCAAGCACTGGCACTCCAACGGCGGGCTCTAAGCTTACTAACAGATACCCAGCCCTGCTTTGTAGACAGTCTTCTAGACACTTACAAACTCAGTTCCTTGGATCCATCCATACTCCGATATCACATCGTGAGGTTACAGGCTCTCAACTGCTACAAAGAGGTGTGTATGATTTGATGTTGGCATTATTTTTATGGAAGAAATATTTCAGACAACACACAAAAAATACACCTAGTAACACTTTGTGTTTTCACAGGCTGCAGTCCTCAGTGTAAAGCTGCAACTACAGGAGGAACTAAATATGGAAGAGGTGAGGCAAAACATTTTCAGTAAATATGTCGTTGTATCCTTGGGTGTGTGTGTTCATAAACAGCAGAATATTTAAGCATGCGCTAGACCTGAATTTCTCAAACTGCTCTTTTTCAAACCTCTATCCAATTTGCCAAATTTTGATTTCCATCTTTCTTCTGCAGATGTGTGTACCGCTAATTTTGCAGGATAAGTTGCCGCTGGCAGAGTCCTTTGTCATTGGCCACAACCATCTAGAACAACAGCTGGTCACACTGCTGGACTCTTGGTGCCACCCTGACTTTAGTGTGGAAGAGATAAGCAAGTATGGTACATGTGCGAGTGTGCGAGATCCTATACATGGATGCATCAGTTTGCCACTTCCTAAACTTGCATGATTGTGTGTGCATGTGTGGTTCCACAGGGAGTTCCCTCGTCTCTCCCTGTCCAAACACTGCACAAGCCAGATCCAGCCCAAAATGCTCACCAAACACGTCTTAAGACTCGCAGAGAAGTTCAAGATTGACCAAGGTAGGTGACAGGACTAATGCCTGGTTGTTTATGTATGCTGTAGATGTGTGTCTCTGGCAGAAATGATTGTGAACTTGTCCTTTTGACACAGGACTGTGTCCCAATGCTCTGCACAAGAGAAGACTAGACTCTCTACGTTTCCTCATGTACAAGAGATTTGTGGAGGTAAGTGATAGAGCAAGTATTCTAGATCATTGAAGCAGCTACTCCTGAGTGGCTTTCACATTTTATCAGGTAATAGATGACATTAAAAGTAATATATTTGAGATGGAAGACAGACATCCTTTCTTGTTTTGGTGTCCTAAAAACACAATGTCTGTCTGATTTGTTGTTAGTGCGTGAAAGGTTTGTGTTTTGTGTAATTCTTTGATGCTTTAGAACATTTTCAGTACTAATATTAAACATACTTAAAACAACCTACTTGATTTTTGCTTCAGAACAGCAATGATTTGTTAATTGATTGATTAGTCTTTCATGATAAAACCCCTAATATAACTGTCGCAGCCCAATTAATGTTTACTTATGTAGATTCTCCTGCAAGAAACATGCCAGCATTTGTTTTTGACCTTAAGTTCCATGACATAATTGAGAGTGTAATACAAATTATGCTTATATGTCTTTTTGATTGGATATTAAGACTTTACTCTTAACTTTAATAGTGGTGCATGAACTGTCAGCCTCTTAACTCTTTTAATTGAAAATTTAGATACAGAAGGAGCAGAGGCTTGGTCTTATGCAAACATATGTGTGATACAATGGACAAGATAGATAAGACTTTGTTTAGTAGATGTTTAAATATCTCAGGCCTGGGAGAGGCCTTGCTGACTCATATACACTGCTATGAAAACATTCAGTTGCAAGACAATGTTTATGAACCCTTTGGAATGACAGCACACAAACTATTGTACTTTTTAATGCTTTTGTTGTTCAGTTCGTAATCATTCACAGTCCAGACTGGAAAAAGTAAGTGAACCTCTGACCTAACGACTTCTCCAAAAGCTAATCTGGATCAGGTTTTCCTGTTAAGGAGATGAAATTAGAAGCATGGGTTGTAGTGTAACCTCCCTATAAAGAAAGGCATACAAAGTGTAGTTTCTAACAATGTCTGCCCCTCTCAAGAGAGATTGATTGATTTGAACTATGCCTTGATCATAATTTCCACAGCACCTTAGAAGACGCAGAATAGAAATGCATGGAGCTAAAAAAAAAGGCTACAAAAGCATTTCTAAAGACCTGGATAGTAATACATCTACAATAAGACTATCTGACTACAAATAGAGGAAATTCAGAACTGTTGCTACTCTCTCTAGAAGTGGGCATCCTGCAGAGAACACAACATGCAAATCCTAAAAGAGGGGGAAAGGAATCCGAGGGTTAACCGCAAAACAGCTGCAGGAATCTGTAATATTAGAAAAACACAATAAGAATAGTGTTCATGGAAGGACACCACAAAGGAAACAACTGTTTTCCTCAAAAATACATTATGCAGCATGTCTCAAGTGTGCAACCGATCTTTTGGATGTTCCACAACATTTCTCTCACAATGTTCTGTGGTCAGATGAGACAAAAGTTGAACTTTCTGGCAGAAATGCACAATGCTGTGTTTGGAGGGGGGAAAAGGCATTGCACTCCAACACCAAAACCTCATCCCTACTGTGAGGCATGGTGGAGATGTTTTTGTGGTTTGAAGCTGCTTTGCTACCTCAGAGCCTGGATGTCATGCAACCACTGAGGGAACAATGAATTCAAAACTGTATCAAGAGATTTTACAGGAGACTGTCAGAGCAGCAGTCCATTGCCTGAAACCTCAGAGAGGTTGGATGATTCCACAAGACAGTAAACGAAAGTGTACACATAAGTCAGATCCCAAAAATGTATGTTTTGGATGTGCAAAGTCAAAATCCTGCATCCAACTGACATGCTGTGAGAAGACCTGAAGAGGACTGTTTGATCAAAACATCCCAGAAATATAAAATTCCCCCTCCTTCGTTTTGAATGTGTCATTAGAAGCATACAGGAAGCATCTGCTTTTTGCTGCTAAAGGAGACTCTGCAAGCTTCTAAATAAGAAAGTACATTTAATTTATCCAGCCTGTGACTCCAGTGAGTACTCAGCGTGCAAAATAAAGACATAAAAAGTACAACTGTGATTAGTTAAGTTGTGCTTGTCTGTAATTTTGACTTAAGATGAAGCTAAAACCCCATTTTGTGAGTAATCAATACAGAAATCCCAGTAATGTGCAGGAAGTGACTCTCAAGTTTTTTTTTTTTGCAATTGTATGTGAAGCTAATGGGTTTTTGCTGTTAAAGTACTGTAAAATTAGCTGTACATGAATGTTTAAACAGTAAATTACGCAGTGTTCCTAACACGCAAGTCCTAGGAAGATGTGTTTTATGACATTCATGCACCCTCAACAAACAAAAAGGCCATCTAAAATGTCATGTCATGTTTTGCTGCAGAGATCACACATTGCAGTTATAGATATGCATAATTTTAACTTTAATTACAGACTAGAATAGCAATAGTTGTAGCTAAACAAAAGAAGTAGGAGATCTAAATGGAATCGGTTGATTTTAGGGTGTTTGAAAGATTTAGTTTCTTATAACATGAACAAATGGAGGAATTTGACCTTCACTAAAGAAAGATTTTGAGACCCAATTCTTAAAATGGATTGTCTGTAAATATATGTTGCAGGCATTTTCACAAGAACCTGTCAGAATCGTAGGCGTAATTCATGTAGGCCTGACTGTCTCTTTTTACAAACTGGCAAGACACTGTTCACAGAGGGTAAGAATATGAAGCAAGGCCTTGTGGTAATGAACTGTAATGGCGATAATAAACGTCCTGGGGACCCTGAAAATAAATACATAAAGACTGTTAACAAAATTCTAAACTGTGTATGTTGAATTCAGCAACACCACACTATTAAAAATGTTCCAGATAAGTTATGATTAGGAAATATTAAAAAATAGTGATTTTTAAATGTTTTTTTCTTGTAGAAAAGCATGACAGAAGAGAACTGGAGTGACCATGTACAGGTAGGTTTTGCTTCTTAATGTGTACTGTATGTATGTGAGGATGAGTAGATTAGAATGATTCAATAAGATATACAGGATATGTGATATTTAAGTGTATGTGTGTGTATTGTATGTATAGTATGTCGTGGCAAGAGACGTGGAGCTCCAGATTCACTTGGTGGAGATGTTGGCGAAGTACTCCGGTCTTCAGAAAGCCTCCCAGTGGTCACTGAGATACAACGTCCCCAGAAATCGACTTCCGTATGGGGTATGGGAAACACAGCAGAGTCTACCGCCTGATCTACAGTGAGTTGACCAAAATATGCATAAACGTATCCTATTATGCAACTTGTGGTATGCACATGCTGTACTTCTTTATACAAAGAGGAAAAGCTGTAGCTGCGGTTTTTATCCCTGACTGATTGACGCTTCTTTAGCCACAGCTGCCCAACGATATCTTACAAACAGATTTTATACTCCATTGTTTCTGTTATACTGTTTACATTGGTAGTGTGGGCTGGAATGTTAGAGATTTGCAATTGAATGACGTTGGTGCTCTCCTATATTTCATTCATACTCAGTCCTCATACCTGATGCTATTTTTTTAGTCTTTTGTTTCCTCAGATGGACTTCTCAGTTCACTCTCATATTCTATTCACTGATGCTATGTTGTTTTATGTCCCTTTTCCCACTGTATCTTTAATATGCAAACATTTCTCTTCTCTGCTCAGACAGATATGTCAAAGTAGTTCGGAACAAACTGAGGAATGGGTGCCGTCTCAGTCTCACTGTCGGAAGTTCTACCAGGTTCCACTCAGCAAAGACAAGGTTCACTTTGTGGACACACCGGAGGCTCTCCAGAGATGTCGAAGCATTGTGCTCAAGGTAGACCAAATGAAACGCCACAAAATAAAGAAACGCTGACTCCTTGTTAAAAAAAGTTTTGTGTGGATTAGCAGGGGCTTGGAGTGCAAGTAAAAGTATTTGCGAGATTTATTTTTAAAATTTGAAATTTCCTATCTGCTGATTTTTCAAGCCCTGTCTATCTCCTTTTCTAGGAAGGAGGCATAGTAGGAGTTGACATGGAGTGGCAGCCTACCTTTGGCTGTATCTCAACTCAGCAAGTTTCCCTGATACAGCTTGCGGTTTCTGACCAGGTTTTCTTGTTGGACTTATGTGCAAGTGGATTCTGTCAACATCCAGAAACACTTAGTTTCATCAGGAGCTTATTCTCTGAACGAAGTGTCCTTAAACTAGGTTAGCAAGAGTCTTAACATGCCATAGTAATTTTTTGGGGTTTTCTGTGAAGCATACCTCACATTTGTCCTTTTATTCCCATTCAGGTTATGGTATGTCTGGAGATCTTAAGTGTCTTGTAGCCACCTGGCACCAGTTGTCAGAGGAGCCACTGAAGATGGAGGGGATGCTTGATCTTCTTGGTGTACACCAAAAGGTAGCATTATCTGCTCATACGCATTTCATACAACTGGGGTAAGAGCATCCAAGAGCATCATGCTTCCTTTTTTAGTAGAGGTTTAATGGTTCACAAAATTTGGATTCTTATTTACAGATTTACACATTTAACAAGTTTTCAAAAAAAAAGCAGGAATCATGCTTTAATAATTTAGTAGTTCATCAGAGATATATGCGTAAAAATTCAGTGATTAGAAGAGATTTTAAGGACACCATTCCTCACATCCTTCTACATTCTGTTCCAGCATGTGCTCATGAAATCTCGTCAGCTCATGACACCTATGTTTCCATCTTCACACTAGTTAATGAGGTTTCTTTATCAACTGCTGGAGCAGGATGCATGTTGAAAAATATGAGGAGTCCTGTCTTTTATATTCTTGGTATTTTTCAAAATCACAAGGCACGTTTGGGTGAAACAGACTGTTTTAAACTGTCAAAGCCGCATTTTTCACATATTCTACTTTTTTTTTTTAAATGAATAAAGCTGTTGAAATTGTCACAATGTAAAATGTTTTAGTGGAACAAATGCTCAGCACACAGACATTAGAAATTTTGTGTCTGTATTGTCTTATACAGATCATGCGTGGTAGGGCCAAACAGACTCAAAATGGCCCTAGGTCAGAGGTTCTGGTAGGAGAGGACTGTGCAGAGAAAGGCCTGAGTCTGCTGGTACAACAGGTCCTGGGACGGCCCTTGGACAAGACAGAGCAGATGTCCAACTGGGAGAAGAGACCACTGCGCATCAGCCAAATTAGATATGCAGGTGAGATATTATGCATGCACAGACAGACAATGACGGAGAGACAGATGGTCGCTGTTCGCTTCTCTATAGAAACCAGAGATTATTTTGTTATCCCTCCCGACGAACTGCAAACCAATAAATTCGTCCCTTCTTCCTCTCTCTTTCTCCCGCTTCTTTACCTTCCTCCAGTGGCAGATGCCTACTGTTTGCTGGATGTGTACTCTGCTCTTTCCAGCAACCCAGCAAGCTTCGGGCTGCCAGCTGACCTGCGCAGCGTCTCTTCAAGCCAATCGGAGAAGAGCAAAGACCAGAAGCGGAAAGAGAAGCAGGGAAAGCAGACGAAACAGGCCCTCGGCAAAGAGGTCAGAGGTCAACTGCCATTTGTCCATAGCTATGATTGTTATTGACACTGTTGACATAAATGTGTAAGTTTTTTCATACATGTCAGTTACTTATAAGAATACAAGTCCTACAAGTTTCCTAGAAGGACAACACACTAAAGATAACACATATAAAAATAGACTCTTCTCCCCCAGAAATTGAGTTGTAAAAACCAGAACAAATTGTTAAATGAACAACAAATATGAAATGAAAATTACATTAATACATTTAGGAAAATCTATAAATAAAACATTTAAAATCTCAAATTTTATAGGAATTGAAAATGCCCTTTTTACAATCATATTTTTTTCTCTCTCTCAAGCACTTAACACATTTAATGCATATTTTGTCTTTTATTTTAAAATGTCACTTTTATTTTTAATGCCGCGTCTCATGACATGGTGTTATCTCCATCCTCTCATCTGTCAGTCACATGCCTCCTGCATCTTAAGCCAGCGAGCAGCAACAACTGCTACCACAATCAACACGTTAGCACCTGTTAGCTAGAGCAACAGCAATGTCAAATTCATTATGAATCAACTTTCTACCTGCTGCCATAAATGAAAGCAGTACACGGACACGGGAACTAATATCTTTTATTTTTGCAGCTTAACAAGGCTTAAAATTGTGTCCACCAAGCAGATAATTAGCAAGGCATGTTCAGGTCCATGATTTATTAGCCAGCAGCAAAGTAGAAAGTTGAGCTTGCTAGCATAAAAGAGGCAGGGCAATGAAATCAAAGTGATATCCAATAAAATGTGCTTGTTATCACTTTTTATGATAAAAAATAGTGAGTGTAATTTCAATATTTCTGTCATTATTTAGCTAATTGTTTGTTCATTTACATACCTTTCTGAATTAATTAAATTTGTTATACTTGTTTAGTTCTCTTTATTTTGTTTATTTAATTCTGAACATATTTTACTACTTGACTTGAACTTGACATGTTGGTATTTGACAGGTGTGATATAGTCCTCCTGTTTGATCTACACACTGTTATTTCCCTTTATTATAAACATTACTGTGCAAAAAAATCCTGTTAGGACATAGGAACAAACACGGGAACTGAGGAAACAAGCAGGTAGCTTCAGGAGGGCCTTTGTATCAGAATGACATTTTAATAAGAGATACTAAAGAAGAAGCAAATGGGACCATTTTTATGAGTCTTTTTTCTTTCATTTCAATTTTAACTTGTCTTTAAAACATTCAGTCTCCAGAACATTGGGGGGTTATTTCTGATTTGTGTTTAGCGTCATAGCCTGTAGTCATGAACTAGAACCAGCTTTTTAAAATTAACATCCAAAGTGCTGATTTAATTAGTTAATTCTTAGTTCCTATGAAAAGTGAATGAATACAGAGAACCTCCGACTTAAGAACCAGGGTTTGAGCATCCAGCCTGCAGGGAGGGACAATACGCATTTGACCAAGACACTTCAGCAGTTCCTATCAGCTCCAGGGGTGCAGTTGTATAACTCACCCTGTGCTCTGACCTCCCTGAACTGCGGTGCAAGTGAAAAGAAAATCCCCCTATGGGGATCAGTTAAGTATCACTTTATTGTCTCTGTCCATTTAGGAATGTCAGGGGGCTCAAAGGGACAGTCCCCCTCGTTCTGACACAGAGAAAGGCCTCCTGTGTGGCGAGAAGCCCTCAGAAGATTCCCCCCCTCTGCCCCCACAGCAGTTGCGGGTGGTTTGTGACAACATGCTGCAGGGACTCGGGAGGTACCTGCGCTGTTTGGGAGTTGACGTGGTCATGCTGGAGAATAATGATGATCACAGAGTAGCAGCAAAGGTTAGTAAGTAATCCATCTGGAAGACACACATACTTTTTACACAGAGAAAATAAACGCATACAAAGTCAGCCAAAGTACTTGGGATGTCTTGATACTTGAAATTTGGTAGTTGGTATTATTATTGACGTTTTCTGATTCTCCATACTAAAGTACTATACAATGAACATGAGTTCAATGGAAACTTTTTGCCAAAAATGACAATGTGCTTTAACACAGACACATAATGCTCTTCATTATACTACTGATGTCAGGAGCAGCGCTCAAACAAGCCAATGTTAGCCGTTGCAAATATTAGCAGAGCATTTCTCAAGCAAATTCCAGCTGTCGGAGTCCATGATATTTTGATGTCATATTATTAATATAAGTTTGAAAGAACTGAAACTCACTCACCATGAATTCTGTAAACAGATCTGAATGTATGTCTTTGAGGTGAGGTTGAGTTTTTTTTCCTCCTTTTGTTAGAAATGTTTTCTGACACTGTTTGCATTCTGGATTTTGGTTGTCTATAACTTTACCCTGATTGTGCCACTCAAATGTTAAACATCTCCGTTGCTGACTCTTGGTGTGGATTTTTTTCTCCCCAAAAGTCACAGTGGACCTTTTGCAAAACCTGTTGCACTAATATAGCTACTGTAGACTTATTTTTTAAAAGGTGAGAAAAACAGTTTTCAGAATTCTGGCATCAACTTGGTGCTGAAGAATCTATGAACATCATGAGGGCGAAGAATAATTCTCATGATGTCCCCACACAGTGCTACATAATTTAGATTACCATCCATACCAGTGGTGCGTTAATTTAACGTGTTTTTTTTTGTTCTTGTGTGTTTTTGACGTGTCAGTTAGCACAAGCTGAAGGCCGTGTCATACTCACATGTGGACAACCGTTCCAAAGTGTAAGTACATACTCAGCCACAAATTTCAAATCTGCGAAGTAAACAGGCATATTGTGTGTTTTCTTGCATGCACCTCTGTGTGTGTTTCATCCAATTTGCAAGTATACATCAATTGTTTCTTGTCTCCGCATATAGTTACGATCCCAGGTGGGCGAGGGTCGCTGTCTGTCCCTTGACTGTTCAGAAAAGGCCAGAGACCAGGCAATTCGAGTCCTCAAACACTTCAACATCCAGCCCACTCCAAGCGATATATTCAGCCGCTGTCAGGTATTTCTGTATGTAAATGTTTGTGTGTGTATATATGGTGTGGTTAAGTACACCCGGGTAAATGAAAAGTCTTTGGTTACATGTTGCATCAATATTTTTGTATCTTTGTTCATACACAACTTTCAGCTTTAGTTTCTATATAAGAGAAGTACAAGCAACATAAATACCTACGGGGTATTTCTGTGTTTTGAAAAATTTGCAGACCTAGTTAAAGTTCCTTATTTAGAAAGTTTGTGGTGGCTGTAGCGCACTGTCTAATGCAGAGTGAAAGCAGAAGAAATTAATATATGACAGTGGGAAGGCTACACCGTGAGAAAATGTCATGTTCGGAGTGTTGGGGCAGCAGGGGAAGGTGGGAGCCTTGATGTGTCTGTTGGGAACATAGACAGAAGCTGATGCAAGAGGTGAAGCTACACATAAAGTGAATAAAGTTCCTCACTTGTGCATGCAACATTGGCTCTGATACCACACTAAGAGTCAATGTTGCATGCAGAGGTGACACTGGCTCTGATACCACACTAAGAGCAGTAGCAGGATTTTCTAAAGAATTGCCCAGGGGGACAGAATGACAGACTTTCTGTCTCTACTTCTTGGAGTCTTGTTTATTAGTGAGATTAAGATGGAGTGTGAAATTGGCAAGCTGATAGCTATGGCACTGACAGTGATGTGGGTGTTGTACCAGATTGTTGTGGTGGTAGCAACTGAGAGAATGTGATACAGGGGGGTGAAATTAGTTTTTTTGGCAGGGTATCTGAGCTCAAGTTGAACCACTGTACTTTCATGTTGAAAGTAGCCAGTTGAGACCGTTTGAGTATCTAATTAGTATCCCTCTTGGTTGCCTCCCTGTGGAGGTATTCTGGGCATGTCCACATGGGGGGAGACCCTGGGGCAGACCCAGGAGACTTCGAAAGGGATTGCATATCCCATCTGGCCTGGGAATGCCTCAGGTCCCCCAGCAGGAGCTGAAGGATGTGGTGGGTAAGGAGGATGTCTAGGTTACACTGTTAAGCCTGTGGCCACCACAGTCGCGACCTATACAGGTAGTGGAAAAAGGAGGCATAGATAGATAAGTAGATGAAAAATAAATGAAAAGGTAGAAGAGAGTTAAGTGTGAGGTTAGCCAAAAGGAGTTTGACAGTTTGATTTGATTTGATCACTAAGCAGCCAAAACAGGAAGCAGTTAAACCTCAAGGAGAAATAAAACTGGATATGTTTTAATTTGTTTGTGTCCTGGAAAACATTTAAGTATCCTGTTCCTCTTTCTTTAGAAACACGCCTTAGTTGTGTACAGATACACAGAAAGAAGCCATGCACCTTCATTAAACAAATTCCTATTTGACAATGCTTGAGGTGAAGAATATGTGTGTTAAGCAGTTGCTATCAATAACTGTGTGATTTACGGTACCTGACCTGTAGAGTCTCTCCGTGGGTGGCTGTTTAGGAAGGCTGTGTTTACTACGACGGCTGTGTTTGTGTTTGTGTGTGTGTGGTGGTGACTGGGAGGGGATTCCTTGCAGGTCTGTTTCTAAACTTGGGTGTTCTGGCCTACTCCTAGTAGGGGGGCCCAAATGTGTCAAGATACATCACCATCTGCATTTTTTTCCGACACAAAATGTTACAAACATGGACCACCTTGATGCTACCTCCTGTCTTGACGATACAATGATGACACAAACACATGCACACCCAAAAAAATCCAGTGGCCAAATGGTCATCTGCTTGCATGTTCTATTTATTCTATTTTACTCCAGATGCCACTTCAATGGAAGCCACTCTGATATATTACAGCCAAAGGAAGGCCAAATGTCACCTCTAAAATAATTAAGCTACATATCATTAGGAACAGCTCTGACACAGATTTTTACCATCAGTTTGAAGAGCAAACCTGAGAAAACATTTGTCCTATGATGTGGGAAATAACTATCTCTCTTTTTGCCAAATCTCCAGTCAGTCATCACCTGCAACTCAGCTGAGATGTCCGTACAACTTTGTCATGTGATTGTAGATCACTCATGAGTGTGAACGGGGGTAGACTTTTTAGTTTTTTTTACAGAATCTAATTAGAGCAAAATGTTTATTTTTGGCCGAGGTAGTAATTATGATTAAATATCATGATTTTAAGCTTCGATTTGGTTATGTTGTCTGACCGAACAGCACCTTGCAGATGAGTAGTTCTAGAATGTCAAAAGAAAGTTGAAAATCTAATATTTTATTATTATTAATATCTTTTAAAGTCAACGCGCATTTCAAACTAGGGAGTTTTAGGGTTCAGAAGGTTAAGAGATACAAGAAATGACTATATTTAGGAACATTTTGATAAGGCTGCCGGTTAATAATATAATTCAGTATGTAGGTATATTCAAATTTCGCTGAGTACTGTTTGAATATTTAAACATTTTACTGAGGTAGAATACCACAGTCTGTGTGTGCTACAGAGAGAGCCATAGAGTTTAACCCTGGGGGCTGCTCCATGGCCCACCCAGGCAAACTTAACCCCTTTGTTATCTGATTGTAAAGCTCTCTGATTAGCAATGGATGGGTTAGTTTCTCTCCCTTTGTCTCTCTGTGTTTCTCCGTCATTCACATACACCACTGATGAATGTCGCAGGGAAAGAGAAGTTAAAAAAAAAACGACAGAGGAGATTAACCACAGACTTTGCATGCGTGAACATGTAAAGATTGTGCAGGGAAAGGGTTAATGTTTGTCTCTGCGTATCAATAGGCCACACAGAGATTTTAGAGGCAGAGGAATGTGTGTCCACCATGGAGACCCCAAGAGGAAAAGCGAGATGTAGAAAGGCATTGTGTACATGTGTGCTGGTCTGCAAAGTTGTGCAGTGAAGAAATTCTGTATCACATTTTTTATTATTTAAATTAGTTGTATATGGGTTTATCTGCAAGTCATTTGTCCTGCTTTGGGAGAGTTGTGTTCTTTGTTACAAGTAATCTGAAGTATATGCTTCTTTGTGTATCCACTCTAAAAAGGCAACATCATGTTAACTTAAACTCATGTTTGTTTGTAAGAAAACAGGGTGGTCGTGTAATTTGTGTAAAGACCCATCTGGGGCTGGACTTGTCAAACTAGATTTGACTGTTAGTGCTGTGGTCTATGGCATTGGTCCGTGATGTATAAAAACGTAATTAAATTTAAAAAACAACAGCGGAGGTTTACCACACAGGATTTTCAGCTGTGTGTTTGATATGGTCTGAATCTTTTTCATTTCTTCAAAAGTCTGTAGCACATTAAAACCTTTGTTGTTCCACTCATTTTAAGCTTTATAGTGGAGAAGAGCATAGCTTTTTGCAGTTCTCTGTGAAGAAAATGAAAACACAGGATTTAACTGTAGTAGCTCTTAAATTTCATCAGTGTGGGTTCCAGCATGGGATTTTCTTGGAGGGTGGAGTTGGTGATTGGTCCATTACGGTTTCCTTATTCAGCTATATCCTATCCCAACCACTAATTCCTGCTGCGCCTATACTTCCCATGCACACAAACACAAACTTCCGTTGGGTTGCGCAGTTCCATCAGATGTGCCATACAGGCCTTTTATAGACATGTTGAGATAGCGGAGATTTGCCTGAGCGACTGATGTGAAACCAAGTAAACACACATACACAGTGATACACAGTCAAAAACCACAAACTGACAAACATATACTAAAACCATCATGCATTCACACACCTCAGCACCTTCAAACACACATGCACAGCAGCTAAGAGCGCATAGACTTGGTCGCAGATGCATTCAGTCGCAGCCGAAGCGCTGGTTCCCACGCACCAGACTACTGGGGAAGTGAAAACAAGAGCAACAGGAACCGCCACACTGTGAGAGGGAGGGGTGGGGTGGGGGGGGTGGGGGGTTATGGAGAGGAAAAGGAGAGGGAGGGAGGGAGAAGTGAGAACAGAGGTGATGGAAAGGAGGTAAAAAGACGAGAGAGAGGGCACTGCAGTAAGTGAGAAAGAGCAGGTGAGTCGGTGATAGGGAGGCAGACAGAAATGACATGAAGTAGTCCGTTTGTTCACAAGTGAGATGAGTGTTTGAGTGAGAAAGAGAGAGTGAAGGAAAAGGAGGGGTAGAGGAGAGCAAGGCGATAGAAAGACTTGTTGTCTGTGCTTTGATCTACAAAGAGAGCCGCGGGCTGAGAAACAGGAGGAATGTGAGAGGTTGAGACACGTTTTAATGTTAACCTTCACTGGCTATGTGAGTGCATGAGTGAAATAGGGTTAATCGGTGTCGGGATCTGCACGTGTTCACATCCAGTAAAAAATGGAAGATCATTTTTATACAATCTCACACCTACAAATGTGCAGAGCATTTGCATATAGCCACAAAAATGTCGTATCTTTTGCCACATGCGAGATAGAAAACCCAAGCTAGTGTTCTCACGTTTTTGCAAATTCAAACATGCATGGGTCTCTGTGTGTGCATGTACCGTTCTTTCTGGTGACAAAACAGGGGGTCATATTTGTGTGTCCTGCCGTTTCCCACTCTCCCTCCCCTCTCTGGAGACGAGAGGGGAGCGACGGCGAGGAGGAGACGGTGGGGAGGGGGGCATTCCATAGGCACGCCAAGACATTCCGAGGGAAACCATCCCAAATATTTCCCACTGTGTGTGGTGAGGGCTTCGCATCTCCTGTTACACACACACATGAATACAGTTTGAGAAAGTGCTAAAAGTGAAAACATGCACTGGGTGAGTGCTGTTCACACATAGCAGATCACTCTTATGGTCACTCTCTTTGGTACATAGGCAGGTATTATGACTGATACCTTTTTTCTCCATCTCTTTTGTCCACATTTTATTTTAAGGAGGAAAGGTATTTGTGATTGTTGTGTCAGTACAAGTTAATGAATGAGTGAAGTAAGCCCTAACCACAAATATTAAACGGCTTTCACTTAGCTACTTGTTGGCTGATGTTTATTGTGGATGTGAGCTCTTTACTGGAATGAGAAGTTCACTCACTGAGTCATCATTCATCTGAAATGCAAAAGTGTTCCTGTGCGCTTCACTAGAAAGCACTGGGATTTGTAAAGAAGTCACCGAAAGAGGAAACAGTGGCTCACATCGTCATACGCAAGAGTAAATATCACATTTTAGAGGATTGTATGTAAGGAATTTTACTGATGTATTCGTATAAAATTAACAATTCCTATATAATAGTTACATTATGATTGGCAATTGTGTGTAAAATCAGATGTAGATTAATCAGCAATTATATCCCCGCTGTGTTTTAATGATCAATATGTGAGATCAAGCTCACTCACAGTATTTTATTTATTTATATTTATCTTAGTAGAAATATGTACAATTATATCATAGTAAATTTCATAGTGTATCATCATGATATGAAAGTCGATAAACAACGATGAAACGATCAAAACACAAATGGTCCACACATTTCCTCGAGCTAAAATTTGATTATTGTGGTCATTGATTATCTCAAAAGTAAAGCCTTTCAATTCTTTGAGAAAATATGTCTTGTAGATATTTGTGTATCAGTGACCGTGACAAGTATTTACTCTGTCATACCATGTAATGCACAGTATTTTGGAAGTGATGTGAAAATCCCCACAGAAAAATCTGCCGCTGTCTGAGCAGACACAATAGCAGATACACATACGAACAGATAAGAAAAAAGATGAGCCGTCACTCACCAAGCATTTAAGAAATCAGGCCTGCGCTTTTTTCCCACAGTCAAGTTGGCCCCAGGATAGCATAGCAACGCAATGACACCTGTGTGTGTGCGGGTGCATGCATGATATGTATCTGTGTGTGTGTGTGTGTGTGTGTGTGAGACTGCATGCTTGTGTGAGAATATATAGTTGCTCAAACACCACTTAGGTTTCTCTCAGCAGTCAGGAGGGGAGGATGGATGTGTGTATAGGTTGTTTTTTAGGACATTTAATTATAGATGTAGAATCATTCCAGAGATAACAATCTGTTAAGAAGCCAGCTTTCTGTTATTTCCAGCTTTCCTGGTGATGGATCGTTTTAAATGCAAGTAAATATAATTAACACTTTATATAATGCATTTGTGGTTAATAGACAATCTGTTTACAATTTTGCATCTCTTTATATATACACACACACACACACACACACACACACACACACACACACACACACACACACACACACCTGCCCATCAGTGTCCAAATAGGTTCGACCACTCCACAAGCCAGGAAACTGGGGATTGACTTGCCAACCCTGTAGTTAGTAGACCAACTAAACTGTAGCCTCCCAACAAGTTTTATCACTGACATAATCTTCTGTTTCAAAAACTTGAGTATAAAATAGAGACAGTTTATTAGCCTAGATAAAGGTTGTTTGACTGTCAGTCGCGTAATGGTATTACAGTTGCGTAGTTGTTTGAAAACAGACAGAATATAGGTCAGCCTGTATTGTGCGCATTACGTGATCATACAGAGGGTAAAAAAGGGTGGTGCATACATGGTGCATGTATCCACCCAAGTTGTTTAAAAACGGTGTGTGCATTCAAACAAGCATTTTAGCAGATGATGATGGTCAAAGTAACTAAGATAAGGAGGAAAAAGGCCTCTCAGTTTGGACAACAAAACTTCAAAAAAATATATATAGAGAACTGTTTTAAGCGTGTATTCAAAGAGGGGTTTTAACTGTGTACTTTACTGCTTCCTCTCCCATTTTCTCTCACCTTCTAAATTTGTCTTAACATTTTGCTTTCCGGTTTCTCTCCTTTTTTTGTTGGTATGTATTCACAGAGGAGCAGAAGAAAACTTATGCTGTGTGTGCAAAAAGTGTAGGCTTTCAGAATTAAATTAAACCCACCTTTATTGTCCATTGGCAGTTCGTCACAGTATTCTTTCATTTGCATATCAAATTTTTGTGCATACCATAATAAATATACCTTTTTAGACATTCATAAGGACGCATATGTGTATCCTGCAGGAACAAATAATTTTTTAAAAACTCAGTTTTACGACTGACGTATCACTTTACAACCATGCTTCACCTTCTCTGACCCCCTACTCTTTTAAAATGTACCCTCCTGAGCTCCCCAACATTTCTTTCCCCCTCTCCCTGGCTCTCTGTATCAGTTTCTCCTTCTCACCTTCTGTTTGGCCCTCTCACTTTCCATCTCCCCCCTGCTTTCCCTCACCCACAGTTCTCACCCTGCCTCCCTGCTCTGCTCCACTCCCAGTCTCACTCTCCGTTTCAGATTAGCCAAGGCGAGGAATCCGGTGCAGCCGGCAGCTGGAATGTCCTGTTTGTCTTGCTCTGTTTGTGTGTGTGCGTGTGTGTGTGAAGGTGGTGAGGCTGGTGCTGCTTTTTGATTTTGATGTGTTCCATTGTCTGAGAGCCAAGCTGCTTCCTGCCCCTGCTTTTTCCCCAAAAGCCTGAGAGAAACACTGAGGATAAAAAAGAAAAGCAGGAGAGGGATTGTGAGAACGCACGGGACAGTGACCGGCTGAGATGGAGAGAGGGAAGGAAGAAGGTGGACTAAGGAGGAGAAAATAGCAACGGGGATGACGAGGAAAAGACAGATGAGGCAGGAAGTGATGGAGGGATGGAATTGGGAGGAGAGAGTTGGAGAGGGAGGAAGAGAGGTGAAAAGGAAGGAGGGAGAGCTTCAATAGGGCTTTTCCTCCAAACACCAATACAATGAAGTAGTGCGTAATTTCCCATGTCCCCCCCACCCGACTCCCCCAAACGCACACACAAATACACACAGAGTTTCTCATAGGTGATAAAACTGTTACACTTAGGTATTTTTCTCTCATGCATCATTCGTGCTTCTGTGGTCTGTGTGTGGTCTGACACTGCAGACCGCGCAGGCATTACAGATATGAAAGGATGAGGAATTATGGGGGGTAAAATGCGAGTGACAAAGATAAGCGAGGCGATGCAGAGGAAGAGGATGTCTGAGCAGTGAGAAATTAAAAACAAATGCAAAGTAAGAAAATGCTGGGGGTGGTGTTGAGAGAAAATAGCTCAAAAATGCCATTTGGATGCATGTTGTGTATGTCGTGCATTTCCCTGTGAAAATGTGGAAATGCATAAATCACTTAACATGTGTTTGTGTGCGCGAGTGACTGGCCGGTAGAGGAGCTTTGACGTGGCAGAGCAGAGCATTCCTGCTGGGTGGTGATGTCATGAGAACTAGCTCTCCACTTGCAGACAGACAGCCCTGTTTATGTTCCCCTCCAGAGGAGAAACCACACTGTGTGTCTGAGTGTGTGTGTATGTGTGTGTGTGTGTGTGTGTGTGTGTGTCTCTGTCTGACTGTGTTATTGGCTCATGGGGGAGGTGGGGAAGCCAAGAGGCACTCGAGAGGGTCTACTTTCCCCTGCCGCTCAGGGAGAGGGAACCACTTACTGATGCCTTCCTCTCGAACATACACAGAGAAAGAGGAAGTTTCTCATGTTTTGCAGAGCACAGTAGCTGCACGGCCAGACTGTGCTGCTGTGAGTGATTGCCCTCTGCTTCTAAATAGTCTCCTAAGGGAGGCAGAATTCTTTGCAGTGTAATAACAAACCTTGGGTCAGCTAATGACCACAATACCACACAGAAAACTGATCTTACACCATTAAAATCCTGTTATTAAAGGTAAAATGTGTGAATTTCTGTAGACAATTATAGTCTGCCAAGATCTTGAGTATATCAAACCTGCTGCAAAAGTAGGTCATAGATTATTTGATAAGAACAGTTGATACTTTTATTTTGCTCACCAAAGTGTATGCAACTGTGCAATCATCTTGTCTAGATTTGCTTAACGATTAACTCCACGTTCTGCTTGTACGGCAAAAATTGAAATCAAATAGGTAACTTTAGAAAAATGTTATGTGAACTAGTCCTAACAATCATGTTTTTCTCAGAGATACTGCTGGTATGATTGTCTTTGTGTCTGTGGTCATGGTTTAATGGTTTCCCTTGCGATAGTGAAATGTGATCTTTGGTCCATGCAGCTTAGTGAATCATAGATCATTCTCCCACACTCTACACGCACCACACCATAGCAAGCCATCCGAGCTTATTCCGCCTGCTGCTGCACACAACCAGGATGATAAAGAACTCTTGTCAGCCATGCTAATACCTGCCAGTGAGAAATAGCTGAGAGGTTTAGGGGTTGTTATTATCACAACTCTGTGGCACACGGGCCCACTTGAGGAGCTCGGGTAACTCCTCCATGAGCAGTCATGCTTTCGAAGCAGCCATGCTTGCTCACATGTGATGTGACACATGACCTCCTTTGACTCATTTTTTTTATCCTGCTATTTTAAGTGCTTTATTTGTACTGCGATCTGATTGCTAAGAGAGAATAAGTTGATTGTAGGTTTAAACCAAGGATACAAGGATTACATCAGTTGTTTTGTGGCAGTTGACTTAATAGGCTAACATAGAGGCTAGATTTAAGTATAAAGTATATTGCATTTTCTTTTCACATGGTCTGGACACCAGTAGAAGTTGTGATTGACATTTCACAGTTATAAAACAATATGTGGCAATATGAGACACCTTGTCCCGGGCAGGTTGGTGCTTACAGTAACAACATCCCCTATGGCACAAAGCAGTTCTTGGAAGCAAATTATGTTATCCTTCTCTGCTGTGTTTCCTAATGTTAGGTTACTAACTGCATAATTTTAGCTACTGTTCAGCTCATGATTGCCGTCTCTCCGTGTGATGAATGTGTGTGGTCTGTTGTCTCTGCTTTAGAGTCACACAAGAGTAGGGGTATTGAAATTCTGTGGCTGTATGTGTCTTCCTGTCTCCTGTTTGTAGAGTTTTGAGACTCTAAAGACCAGTTATGGAGTTACAAAAAAGCAGAAGCTCTTCAATTCCCGGTTTTGTAGCATTGTATAGTGTGTGCACCTGTAGGGCTAACATGATGATGGTTAATTGTTACTTTTTATGTAACAGTCATGTCGAGCAAATCAGATCTTCATTCACAGGAACTGGTTTTAATTACAACCATCAGTCAAGAGTTGATGTACACCTTCAGTGTCATGTGAATGTGATTAATGTAACTAATGGCACAACAAACTGGCAAGACTGGGAACCACTGACCTACATATCTTTAGAACAATAACCTAATCCGTACGTATGTGCATGCTGTGTGTTAGTACAAGCCTGTGTGTGTGTGTGTGTGCAGTTTCCGAGAATGAGTTATGTCAACAATTGAATTTAAACCTCATGGAGACAGGCATTAAAGATGGTAACCCCCCACAGCCTGTGGTTTGTGCACTAAACCACGGTATTTTGCATGTGTTGTATTTCAAAGTCAGTGCCCCTGTGATGTAGTGCTGTTGCTGTTTTTGTTTTTCTCTCATGAGTAAAACTGTAAATGCCATTGTGTTTTTGCAGTTCTAAGTGTAGGTCTGTACATTCTGTCAACGCTGTTTTAAATGTCTGATCCGTGTTCATGTGCACTGCTTGTACGTGCATGTGGAGTTCATTGAAATGTGAGGCCACTTTAGCCTCAAAACCTTAAACTGTGTCTTGCAGCGGTTTTTCCCAAAGCATGCAAGTTTGCGTGATGTGACGCCATCAGGAGGTTAGAAGTCTGTTTGCTTTGGGAGCTCCAGGCTTGGCGAGCGCACACATTTTCTTGTGTTTTGTTCTCTCTTTTTCTTCTGTTGCTCACAGAGTCAGATTAAAGTGAAAGTCCTAGCGGGATGGGAATGGTCAGAGGCACACACCCCCGCAACCCTGGGAGCAAAGAGGTAGAAGGCTGGAGAGGTCAGGCTGCTTGGCCTGGGAAAGGCCTGAAAAAGCAAGGGGGAGGCACTGTGGATAGATAGATTAGATGGATTGATAGGAATCAGACGAGTAATTGGTGAAGAAATGGGATATATGACAAACACACATAACAAAAGAGAGAAGGAAAAAGAAATGAGGTTTGCAGGGTGATCAACATCTTGTAAAGAAAGCAAAGACTGATGATGTTATTCTACACGTCCTCATGTGTGGGCCTCTATATGTATGTTTTATGCAGACAGTTTTATTCTTTGTACAGCTCAAATGTTAATTTACATCTTGCATTCCAATTGATCAAGTTGTTTTCTGTTATTTGTTGTTGATGGTGCAACTCTGACAGTCGTATAAGGTGCAGCATTTCTTGTTTTTTCTTTAAAAGATCATAGGGGGAGAGAGAAAGAGAGATAAAGTAAGACTGGAAGCCAAGACTTGCATGTTTTGGACTTCAGGGCTACTGAGAGATAGCTGGATATAAATGGAATGGAAAATTAGAACCACAGAAGGTAAAAAAAAAAGAGGATGATGCGCTACTTGCGTCTTTCCCCATTTCCTTCTCCTCCTCTTGGAGGCCAAGGAAAGCCAGTGTCTAGTGTTTCTCATCGGAACTGCATCCGAGCATTTTATCTAAAGCCGTGAAGTCTTAGGAGTTTATTTGCAAACATTTATTTGTGTGTTTGCACTCTCTGGAGACAGCTAGCATTGCCTATGGACCAAATAGAAGTAAATACCAAATACAACGTGAGCAGTTTTGATACATGGGGAAGCTGTGGTAGTTTTGTGTTCCTGATATCTACGCAAGTGTGCTATGATGTGGTTATTTCAGGGAGTCACACCTTTCATATCAACTTTTTGTGATTGCACACCCAAAAGTAAGGCACTGGCACTAGCAAAATCAAATAGTTTCCAGATCTATGCAACCAGTAGTAATAGAATTTCGACTGAACCAATGGCAAGTAAAGCAAAATAAATAAGAAAGGCGTAGTCTTGGGACTGGGAAATTTTTTGCTTCATTGATATTTTAGTTCATTTTTAGGGCACAAATTGTTGATTTTCAAGTAATCAAAGCTCTTGAATGCCAATCATTCCATTCATCTCATTCATTCATTAGATAGAACTCACGTGTGTTTTCAGAGGTGCATGGTTGTGGGTGTGACTGGGTGTGCGATGGTGTAATATTACTGTGCTCTCTGGGTGTGGGTGTTTGTGGTTAGGGTGTAGCCTTTTTTGCGTGGGACACTGCTATCTAGTGACTGCAGGACCGTTAAAAGTGTGTGTATGTGTGTGTGAGAAGAGGAACCGGCTGCATGTCCCACCAACTCAAATCAGAGCTGCAAATCCTTTAATTAATTAATGTAACAACCCCAACCCACCCAGCATCCCCTTTTGTTGCCGGTGGAAACCAGAGGTGAGTAGAGCGCCTGAGTACCTGTCTGTCTTAATGATCCCATGGACCTCCTCTGCACACAAATACACACTCACAGGCCTCCTTGGACGCAGGGAGCCCTTTCTTTCTTTCTTTCCCTCCATTTTCCTGCTGTCTATTTTGGTCAACTGGTGGCCCGTTCCCACAGTGCTGCTGTTCCCATGGTTATCGCCGCGGAGATAGCGAATAGGGGGGTTGGGGTGGTGGTGGGCTTGACAGAGAGCGGGAGAGACAGCGTTGCTCTGTTCGAAGAGATAGGGGACTATGTGGCTGTGGAGGAGGCGGGGGTGAGGCGGGGTGGGGTGGGGGGAGGATGAAGGGTATGGGGTTCGAGTGTGTGAGTGTGTGTGATGTGGAGCTCCCATCGACATCACAGGTGGCCGGCAGGGATTCCGCTAATATGGATTTCTGTTTGATTTTTAATTGAGTTTGCCAGTGTGTGATTTTCATACCCTCAATTAGCAAGATCAGTCATACATATTAGAAAACATCCATCATGGCAGATGTGGAGGGTACCCATCGGCAAATACCTAAATATCTGCCTTACCCGATATGAGATTTATTTGTTCTTTATATGAGAAGAGATGGTGCCTCTTGAGATCTGACATGAAGTGCAAAAAATTGAGGTGTCAACGGAAGTGGAATGGAAGTGGTAGGAACCCGGAGCTGGTTAGGAGGGCGAGGGCCACCGAAAGGAGAGAGCAAGCGAGCATGGGAGGGAGGCTGGTAGGGAGGGAGGGAGGGAGGGAGGGAGTGCGGGGCTCAGAAAGAGGGACGGATTCAGTTCCCACACTTCTAATTACTGTGTCACTGGAGACTGAAAGGGGACTGCCCCTGGCCCTAGGGAATTTGCTGGGGCCGGTCGCAGAGAGGGTGCAGCAGTGGCGGGAGGGAAGGGGACGCAGGGAAGGAAGGGTGGAATTAAAGAGGCTGTATGACACAGGAACTCTCTCCATCGTCCTTTCTCTCGGTTTTACCTCACTGCTTTCACATTAGAGGTGAACCCCTTCACCATGAGTCCCCTCCCCCCTCCCCTGCCCAAATACCCCAACCTCTCACCTCCGACCCACTTCTGCTTAACCCTTCCTTACCCTCCTCCACCTCGGTCCTCTCTTTCCCTTCAGCCTTTGTTCACCATCGTGTACCGCTTCCTTTTTACCCCCACACCCTCTTTTTTTAACCTCCCCCTCTACCTCTTTGCCTCTCTAATGCTGTGAGTCTCTCCTGCGTCTCCTGTTGACATGAACAAGGCTCCCAGAGACGCTTTGAAGTGAGTTTGAATTCACGCTCACACAGACTGGTGTCTTATCCTGTATCATTATTGCCACTTAACCCTGAGCCCTTTTCCTCTTTTATTTGCCCTTATCTCACCCTCCCATAGGCTGGTCACTCTGAGCTGTGTGTGTCCTGATGATATATAGGATGAGTCAGAGAGGCATAGATGTGTCGGTCTGTCTGTTGCAGTGGCTCAGCAGTGGTTTGATTAGAGTTTGAAGTAGTAATGTTGTGATTATCTCGATCAGCATCTCACTTCATAGTCTCATGGACCAGTGCGTCAGTGCTAATCCGGCAAAAAAATCACACCAGAAGACCTGTTTCTTATTCTTTTTTTCACTGTACACCAGGTTTTTGAGAGTGTGCATGTCATTTGTTTTATTTTTAGATCCCTTTACTGGTAAGGTATTTATCAAAATGAAATGTTTTGGGTTGTGGAATCTCAGCATTTGCTTGTTTTTTTTGTGGGAAAAAAATCCAGTTCCCGTTAAATATATTACAAATGAAAGACAGGTCAAACAAACATTAGTGGGCTGCCAAGTTGGGTTTTGGTCCCAAAATGTCAGCAGAACCGTTGTTGTTTTTAGCAGCCGTTGAATAATTTGTGGGCAAAACTCTAGTTGTGAATGAGCACCTTGAGCAGTGTCACAGTGTCTGCTACTGAATGATACTCTAAAGGCCAGTTTATAGTTTCTACATCCCTGTACACTGATCAATGCAGACTTTAAGGGGCGCATGCAGCTTTGTTTATACTACAGTGGGTACACATTGGTCTATTATGCATACAGTCACATTGACCCTCATATTGAATACGGAAAAGCAGAGCTGCCTTGAATGTTTCTGAAAGGCTGGTGGCGATTGGTGTGCTTTTTACAGAATATAGCAGCGAATCACCAACTGGGCTGCAGCACTGTGTCAGTGTTATCTTTCTTAGGTGTACAAGCACAGTGTGCAAAAATAGCACATGATTTCTGATGGAACTTCCTACTGGTGCTGGACATCGTCAAAAAAAAGAATGTATAACGCAAAGCAAAATCTGTCAGCAACTGATTACATTACAATCCTTTTAGTGTTGATTTAAAAATCTTTATGACGGAGAATCTCCTTCCACAGTCTCTCCTTAAAGCAAGAATTTGTTTTGAGCACCATTTGTTTCCTGGTACTTGCGCAGCTGATGCTCCTGCAGTGCAATCACAAATTTCGGGCTGCACACAGGCTTTCACAGAGGAGTCAATTAAACCCTCACAAACTTGTGTAAAAGGCTTATGTTACACTTTCTTCATCTGTGAGCAGGCGAGGGTCTGCTCTACACTACAAGGCACCAACTGCACATATACTTGAACACACAAACACGATCTACTGCACATGTATGGAATGCATCTTTTCAAGCCAACTAGGAAGTAGCATATTAAGAACAACTATGCAGAGAGTATAAAAGGTCCAAAGTCAAGGGTCTCCAAAGTGGATGCCACTGCACCGTGAAATGTCTTCAGCACACGCCAAGGTTGTCTCAAGATTCATCATTCGATTGTCAGTTCATCAGAGGTTTTACCACAAAATATTAGCAGCTCTTAACCAGGTATTATGTTACAATTTCAGACATACGCAGGGAGAAAAAAGTAAAGTAAATGTCAAAATTACCATCAGTCGTACATGGCAGCCGATTGTAATGGGAGCATTTTACAAGATCAGGAGCCAGAAAAACAGTCACCGTTAGTGTAAGTGATAGAAAGTTTTGACACAGGGCTTAGAGAAATTTTCATGCATGTCAGTCCTCAACACATACTTAGCTGAATCTGAGAAATGTACAACCTAAATGTCTAAACCGGCTGCTGTTAAATGTCTGTGGAAAATAAATATCTGTTATTGTCAGTAGTATTGCATGTTTGAAACATATGTGCGTGATCCAACTGTGTTTTCTCTGGAATACCTTCAGTACAAGCCAGTATTTAATTTTGAGTATAATGAAAGTAAAACATTGAAGATAATATAAAATATGGATTTAATCATATCAGTATGAGAGGAAAGCTTATTACCAGTTCTTACTGCTAACAGTACTCAATACAAGGTTCTCTAATAGATTGAAGACTGGCATTTGAAATTTAAAAAATGTTTTTTGTAACAATGACTGATTAACTCCAATAATTGATTTTAACGATAGATATTACAAATTGAGCACATTTTTCATTGAGCTGTTTTTACAGGTGAATGGAAACAATTATGCAAAATGACTGCGGTCAGCTCCAATATTTTCAATCAGGCGATTATGTAATAAAGCCTAATGGGAATATGATGAAATCTGCTTCACACGGACCCTCGCAGACCTTCATACAGATGTGAAAAACTGCACATAATACTGCTAGTGCTGCGTCTGAAATAATTATTTACCAGATTGTGCAATATAAGCCCACGGAAAAGGATCTGACTCACTTATCTGTCACATTGCACAAAAACGAGAGACCTTATTAATGTGTAATACTAACAAAGACCTTAAAACCTCTCCAAGTGCAACACTCGGCTTAACAGCGAAGTACAAACAATGAAGTAATATATGTGTCAGTAGGTTTGGTAGATTTTCCGACCGATTCTGTTTGAGGCAGCGTGTGAGTCTCCACCACAGATTATCCTAATGTTTCACTGTCGTCTAACTTTGTGGGTTTCTCTTAAACCCTGTTGTGACACAACATGATCCACTGCCGTGTGTTTGTTGCTAAGAAACTCCAACATCTGGTTATGCGAGTGTTCGGCTTCCAAACCGGTGGACGCTCAGGCTGGCGTGTAAAATCATTTGCTGGTTCCCCACTCCGGCGTTGACACCTTGTCTGTCAAAAAGCCACGTGGGATCCTGGTTTCCTCACAGTTCCCTCACAGCTCTTGAGGAGAGAACAGACCAGACCAGCAGCAGCAGCAGCAGCGGCAGCCACCACTGTCAATATTTACAGTCCTGGATGAATCACTCTGCATTACAATAACATTCCCTGCGTGCCTCTACATCAGGAAGAGATTAGAAAAAAAGGAAAAGTGAGAGAAGCGACGAGGAGCGGGAGGGGGCTGGAAGGGTCAAATATGCAGCCGCAGTGATAAACGTTGAGTAAAGGAATCTGCCGGTGGCTCTCCCATGACGGCGCTGCTGCGTCTGCGTGTGCACGCGCAGACATGGCTCAGGTTGATGGATTCAGTGGGTGGAATTTCGGTTTGAGTGTGTGGGTGTAGTGACAGTTTGAGAACTGTTAGCGCATGTCGGGGAAAGCTGTGGATGTTGTAATGTCGAGTTGAATGGGTGCATTGAAGGCATGGGAAAAATGAGTGTATTTCGATGGTTTTGGTGTGTATGTGCGCGTGTAAACGTCACACTGCGCAGGCAAATGGGGTTGAAAAGCATTTGGAGCGCAGGGTCTGTCGCAAGAAGACAAATTGCTGGGATGCTCTATGTTTGAGAGAAGCAGTTGTCTTCATTGCCCATTTGACAGAACCACAAAACCCGCCATTTGTCTCCTCAGCAGTTGTGCAACAATCAAAGGGAAAACAGCCAGAGAAAAGTAAGATAAATTAAATACATCAACTACAACTTTTCAGTTATCATCTACAAGACACACTGTTGGCTAAAGTTATTTTATAATGAGACTTTTTGACAGTTTGTGTTTTTCTTACTTTTGAAACTCAACCTAGAAATTGTGCTTTCACATTTGCAGTCGGTTTTATAATGGTATATAAGTGAGAGAATTTACAGAACTAGTATCCTTATATTGGCATATTCTCATAGATTGGCATTGGCATATTATGGCTGTTTTCCTTATTATAAAAAAGTTACTGGAAATGCTTGAACAGTATGTTGGGAGTGGGACTGCAACTGCCCATTATTTTAACTATTACTCAATTAAAACACACCAGTCGCGTTTTCCCAGTTTGAGAAAATTTAAACTCATGTAAAATCAGGAAAGGCTCCATTGTAAAAATATGTTAGAGGAAGGGATTTAAAAGACACTGTCCGACCTGATGTCCTCGGGCAGATCATTTCAGAGCTTTAGCTATAGTTTGTAAACAGTTTGCTGATTTGGTAATTAACCAATATTAAAAATTTAGAAGGGGCAATGTTTTATGTCGTGCACCACCTATTTCATCGCCCTTCTAACTTAAAATGTTTAGCCTGATTGTTTTCATTTTAAGCCCGAATAAAAAAGCAACATATGAATAGAGGCTTGCTGCTGGTTTAATCCAACTTTTTACGTTTTTAAGATGAGCCGTTTTTATCCCCCTTCAAAACCCCATTGCCCAGCGAGCAGCATTGTCAACGGACCTTTTCAGCTCGTTGTTTTCTTGAGCTGTTTGGCTTAGACTGGCCCCAGCTATCTGGCGTCTGAAGAGAGAGAAAAAAAGGAGTACTTGGGGAAGGAGATAAAGAAAGGGGTTAGAGGTGAGAGACGACCGGAGAAAAGGAGAGAGGGGAAATTGAAGAAAACGCCGGGAGGGGGTAGACGGAGCTCCGAGCAAGACGTAGACGAGTGAAGGCATCGGTTCGGCTGGAGGGAGAGGCAGAGATAGAGGTTGAGGTTGAAGGTTGAGTGTGTAAAAAACAGAATGAACTGACTGTGCCAAGCCAAGGGAAAGCATTAGTGCTATTTGTGTGATGGCGAGACTGTTATCTGCTAGACTCTAGACTATTATCTTCTTCATTACCCCTTTTAGTGAGCACCAATAAAGACGGACTAAGGGAGCAAAGGAGGGAGGGAAGAAAAGGCAGAAATGCTGAGGCCAAGTGGAGGGTGAGAAAATGGTTGAAAGTGGAAAACAAAGTTGACAAGAGAAAGAAACAAGATTGAGCAAGAGTTAAACAGAATCAGGGAGAGGACTTAACCAGCAATGCAGAAAATTAAAACCATTTCTCTACATATTGTGAGAAATGGCAATTAAAGTCCCAGTGGTGCCTCATCTTGTGTAGCTACTGATGATTTATTACAACTCAAATAATAGAATGCAGTCAGTTACTGTTAAAGATGTGATGATATGTTTAATATATGACATTTTCCATGAATGTGATAGACCTGCACTACATATCAACTTTAACAGAAGCTAATGATAGTTTATTAACTGTCAAACTACAGCATACATACACAAATATACCTTTTAACTAAGTCAAAACTGGTAAAAAGGTACAAATATGCAACAACTTTAAAAACAAATATAAAACACCTTTATAAATATGGAAGCAAATTGTGTAAAGTGTTCAAACACATATGTCCAAGTCATGAGAAATGGCTATGAGGTCTAAAAAACATAATAATACATGGACTTCATTGATTTTCAGTCGTACTGTAGATGCTGCATCTCATATATTTAGAACATCATTGATTTAAATGAGAAGAAATGAAAGAATAAACAGTTTTTACTGAAAGATATGCAGGGAAATACACAAATTTAAACACTATTCAGACAACGTTTTAATTCAATTTGAGGACATAATGACCATGAATAAATGGATGGTGGTGGATGGAGTTTATACCCCTAAACCTTCGGGGTACATCCACACTAATACTCGTCCCAGATGAGCTTTTTAGCCGAGTGTCCGATGATGATTTATGATAAGAGTGTAATGGATCAGATGACAAATGTAGTGACAGTAAGGCCCAATCAGAAAGACTAAAATGCTACCATGGAGCTTTCAAACTAAAATGGAATCAGCAACGTTTCCAAGATGGGTCTTAAAACGCCGAAGTACTGTAGATGGGACGATAAATTGCAGCAGAAGTTTTGTGTTTTAAAATTAAAACATAGCAGTGTTGACGCATTAAAAAAGTGACTTATACCCCTTTTCCACTGAGCCGGTTCCAGTGCTACTTCGGAGCCAGTGCCTGACTTAGCACCAGTTCTTTGTGTTTCCACCGCATAAGCACCGGCTCCAGGTGCTAAAAACTGGTGTTTAGCAAGCACCAACTCTTTGCTGTGCCAGAGCTAAGCACTGAGTACGTCAGGGTCCGGGGGCGGGATTATCGTGACCAGAGATCAACAGTGGAAAGAGACACACAGGTAGTAATTTGTTTCCTTCATCGCCAGGATGTCCCTGGTCCGATCGCAGATGTATTTGAATGACTCACGGACACACAGAAGTTGCACTGAAATCGGTACAATTGTGTCCCACCAGTAACGCGATCTCAGATGTGCCCAAGCAACAGGTGACCTCTGCCAGTCCTTACTATGTAATTGATGCAAGCATAGTCATTTTACGGTGATGCAATGGTGTGGCTCCAACTTGGCTCCTTGCCAATGTAAAGGTAGACCAGTTCTAAGGAGGAACGAGATTTGAACCAGCTAAGCACCAGCACCGGACTAGCACCTGGTTCTTCTTGGTGGAAAAGTGGTATTAGAAGAGTACATGGATCAGTGTTGGGAAAAATGAAGTAACTCGATTCAGAAGGTTTTAAGATACAGAAATTAGATTTGCAGTTTCTCCTTTGTGCTTACCCACATGTATGCTGAAGATACCGTCACAGCAGGATCATACAGTCGTGTCCTGTTCCGTGATTTGTATTCCTGGGAAAACCAGGGAAGAAGTATTGCAACTATAATTTGTGCTTCATGCAGGTGAAATGAGTGGGTGCAACATGAGTCAGGGAAGGGTGTGTGTTTGTGTGAGAGCTGAATCTGAGTTTTTACATCTTCTGCATGCCTGTGCAGTATGTGTGTGCACGCGTGTGTGTGTGTGTATATATGCACATGTGTGTGTGAGCGAGGTGAGTCAGAGGAAGGTGTGTGTGATGTCAAGCCCAGACAGGCTCTGCTGTGGTCCAAGTTCAGGTTGCTGTCAGGTGGTAGTGGTTAGTTAACAGAGCCGGTAATTACCTCAGACTGTCGGGCTGAGATGTTGGCCAGATACCCTCAGGATACTGTGGGAAAGTACATTTAGTAGGTCACTGCAGCAGTTCTCTCGCGTTCCTGCAGCAGCCGAAAAGTGACCCTTAGTCTAGGTGTTCAGGTACTGTAAATACGGGAAGGATTTATTTTGAAAGGATCTACCCAAATATTTAAGATGTGCTAATGAACCGCTGCACATTTTAAAGATTATTAGTAATACAATGAGTTATGAGAACACTTCTGCCAAGCTGTACACTTTATTTTACTTTTACACTTTTAATCATACTTCATGCATGCTTGGGCTTGTACCCTTTTTTCTCCAGGTGTATATTTTCCTAGTTTTTTAAAATCCTTTTCTCTCCATCCATGGTATTATATACTTTATTTACTTACTTTTAACCAGAACCTGACTAATAAATATATATCAGTAGGCCGATATTATTGACCGATATGAGCCTGTCACAAATATATTGGTATCTACAAATGTTTTGTTACACCGACATGAAAACTTTCTTTTACGGAACTCAAGTCAGAAAAAGATGCTTTCGGTAATTAAGAAACATCACATAGTTTGTCCTGCAGCGCGGCTGCGACTGCATTTTGTTTTTACAATACTTTCTGCAGCACATGTAGCAGAGTCTGTGTCAAAGCTGAGCAGATAGTGGTGCAGAGTCAAACAGGTGGTCGTGCTGAATTACTCAGTACTTTGTGAAACACAGCGCTGCAAAGTTAATGAACAATTGCTCCATTATTTTGCTTTTTAAATATAACTCTGGCATGTATTTATGACAGTATTGGCTGATATGTTTACTGGCTAAAATTGTTATCAGCTCCAAAAAAATCCACTTTTTGAACATATTCTGATGAGCAGAATACCTGTACAGTCCACCTGAACTAACAGAATAACCAAGAGAGGATTCGCTGCTCTTGTGTAACTGCACCTTTATTTTCTTACCTGCATTTCACGGTTCAATGGCGTCGTATAGGAAATGTTCAGACAGTTTTTTTTTCTTGTCTGCAGAGTGAAAGTATATCTTCTGGAAAACTGTTTTATGAGTTGAGAGAAATGATGAGTGTTAAATTTTGTGACTTTCTCTCACTTTTTCATTCACTAGTATCACATTGCAAACTGGCGGCTGGTGCTCCGGCTTTAATTTTCACTTGAAGATAAGAATCTGACTTAATGATTAACGCTGAAATGATGCCAGCTTTTTTAGTCGGGGAATGCTAACTGAAGTAAGATGTTTCCACTCCCTTCTGCTGTCTAGCCAAAGCGTACTAAAAAGTCTCACTTTTCTGCATCATGTATGAGAAAAGGCATTCAGATCACCTTGCGTGACCTTTATGCTGTGGGAAAGCAGAAAATGTCAATGCGTTCGGTCTGTTAGCTTCACCTTACTCATCATTTCTACAGAGGTTCAGTACAGTAGTATTTCCAGTTCAGCGCACCGTCCCACTTGCAATAAACCTACAGCAGCAAAAGAATTTTACAGGGAATAAAAGGGAATCAAAGATTGCAAAAGTTCCCACATGTGCAGTGATGTGAGCAAACAAGGAATCTCTGGTTTTGAATGTTTTCTTATGCGTTCCTTGGAAGGAAAACTGTAGTTTCTAGAGAAAAAAATGTTCTTTTCTTATGCACAGTGTATATGTTTTAGACCGCAGCGGCCTTGGACGGTGGACTTTCAAGTATTTTTAACGTTTACTTGGACTTGAAATTTGCATAACGCCGGATAGGCCGCCTTTTCAAAGAGAAACGACGGTGCGGTTCTTTCTCCCTTCTCACTCTGCTTCTCTCTGGTTCCCACGCTGCCCCTTACCTGACTTACCGCAATTTGAATCAAATCACTGTTGCCCAATTGGCTGGTCCGACCATGTGACCTACATCGGCCCTAAAAGCACCGCCTTTTGAGATTGGTTGAGGATTTTCCCATGGGAGCTGCCTACTGAGCCACCGCAGTGTGTGTGTGTCTGCGTGTGATTCTATGTGTGTGTGTTTGAGCACGTTAGGGGAAAAAAAAACCCTCCCTCCCTCTCACCCCCCGTCTCTTTCCTACCTCCTCTCCACTATCCCCCTTTCTCTCCTCTTTTTTCCACCACCTCCCATCCTTTGAAACACAGTATCACACTTTAGATAGCCTTTGTTGTCACGGCAAGGAGCGTTCAGAGTGTGAGAATGCAGGAGGTTCCCTGAAAAACCGAAAAGAACAAAGGGACAGGCAGAGTAACACAAAGTAGCAACGGCCTAAAACTTTGCAGGATTATATTAAAATTCACTTAAATGTTTCGTTGTGTTTGCTGATTTAATTTTTGTTGGCCTTTTGATCTTAAAGTTCTCACGCGGCTTTAAATTGCAAAACGTCTGCGGAAAAAGACAGTATTTAAATGTAATTTGGTATTTTTGCTAATTTTGCAGCTCACTGCGACTTAGGTCATTCAGTGTCTGCCATAGGGTTATCTTGTGACTTGAGACCTCCAACCAAAGGACACATGTTTTAAACACAGTCAATAAGATGGCAGTGTGGAGGCATCAGTTCTACAAAATGTCAGGACAACTGACCAACCTGCAGCCTGCTGTGAATTTACATGATGACCTTAATCATGATAGGAAGTCTGTGCAAACATGCCAACGTTTGACTTTGCATTGTTTTGTACTAGAAGCTTCCAGGGACACAACTACATATCTATGTGCTTCTTAAAGGCCAGTTCATGGTTTCTGCGTGACTGATGCAGATTTTGGAAGGTGACCGTGGACGAGCATGCAGTTCTGCTGATACAACAATAAGTAGGTGTTGATCTGTTATGCAACCTGTCACATTGCTCCATTGAATCAAACCCAGAAAAGCACGCGGGGCTCCTGTGGATCTACTTGAAAGGTTGGCTGTGATTTTGCACTGTGATTTTTGATGATATAGCAGCTGGTAGCAGACTGAGCTAAAGTACCGCGCCAGTGTGATTATTCCTGACATGTTCTGAGCACAGTGGGTGGACATAGCACAGGATTTCTGGAGAATTTAGAACTGTGATGGAAAACGTACAAATAAAAGCTCTTCCAAAGTCCGACATTCTATTAGAACTTTTTGTTGTTGTTGTTGTGTGAAATACAAAGGTGAAAATGTCCTCACATAGTTTGGACTTATAACCATTTACTTTACTGACACATGCACAGTTGGCGTGCTTGCAGTGTGACACATGTGGTCACAAATTTTGGTTTGCTTGCAGAGCGGTCCATGCAGACCTTCGTGAATTTGGGCACATGACAAAATTTACATGACAGGTACCCTTGTGGACTCTTGCTGACACATGGATGTGGAAGGAAGCTAAAACTATAAAGCTTCAGGGACTATGTGCTTCTTAAGCTTTGATTTTACTCCAGTGTGGACATGCACACAGAAAACTGTGGACACCAATGGACATGCATGTGTTATTGTTGTTAAAATGCTTTTCTAGTCAGAATAAGACTGCTTGGAAAACTCTGCTGCATGAATGCAAAGGTCGTCATACCTACGTATTCTGGGCATACACACTACTGCTGAGCATTGCAGTGCTGCTGCCTATGTAGCATGTTAGGCACACATTTTGTGTTGCACACAAACCTGTGCAGAGGGGTCTTCGTGGACTCTTGCGGACCTGGAGGGATTATGAAATTTATGTCATGCAGACTTGCAGATGCAGAAAGTAGAAGTTCCAGTCTGTGCTTTCTGCGTGTAACTGATGTGGACTCTAAAAGCAGACGGGTGGATGATGACATTTTCATTACACAGACACACAAAGAATGACTTGGCCTTAACACTGGCATCATGCTCTCTGTGACAGCTGCATACCTGAAAAGTCAGTGTTTTGGTAGTGCAATAGAATAAAACAAATACCATCCGTTCAAAAATATGTTTTCCCTGCAGGTCTGTTAATTTCAATATAATATGTGTCACTGCAAATGTAAATAGTTTCTCTTACTACATAACCTGTCTGTATAATGGGTCTCTGCTGGATCTTTGCATTTGTTACTCCCTGTTTTGATTATAGAATTATTTCCATCCAGGTTGCGTGTGTTGGAGATGGTATGCGTGTGTGCCTGCCTGTCCATGGCTTAGCCTTGAGAGTTCAGAGCAGGTTCTGGCTTGCTCAACTCTGGGAAACTTTGAGCTGAGCAAATAGCTCGGTCTGTTTTCCTGGCTGCCGCCACACTCGTATGTGTGAGCCATGTGTGTGTGCTGTGTGCATTTGTATGTGGTTTATGCACACTATAGTGTGTAATGTGTTTTGTCTGTGTGGTTAATTTCAGTGTGTGTTTGCCTGTTGTGTGTGAGTGTGAAGTAGAATACAAGGATGAGAATACAGCATGTTCTGAGGGAGCCATGAGTTTTATTCCCACAGACAGGACAGGAGATTACACCTCTGCTATTCCCACACCTCCACTGTCTCTTGCTGCTTTCTCCTGTTCTGACCTCCGTTACCCCAGAGGTAAACACTGCTCTGCATGTGCACATAAAGGAGAGGACATACTTTTGTGTCCGGTGCTGAATGCTACTGCTTGGCTCCTGATGTTTCACAGGTAAAGTGAGACAAACCTTAAGTGAACCAGTCAAGGATCTTGCTTGTGAGTGTGGTTTGATTTACCGCCCACCTCTAAGTGGAATGCTGTTTGCTGGGTGGAGCTCAGGTGTATTGACAAGGCTTTTAGCACTGACATGCTGTCAGGATGGCTTACAGACAAGTGTGTGTGTTCACGTTAGGGGCTGGCAAACATGAGGTCACTAATGTCCTTCCAGGGAGACCTTTACCATGGAGAAGGACAGGACAGCATGGACATGTGAACATTAGTGAGGCGTAAACGCCGTCTACACACACACTCACACACTGATCCGATCCGTCTCTAACACTTGTGCCCTTTCACACCAAAGCAACAACCTGGGAAAAATATCTGTTTGCCATCGGTGTGAATGGGTCAACACAGGTTATGAGGCACTGCAGCTCTATTTTAGCCTGCTTTAACACGCCTGACACAGGTGAACTCTGGTTACAACAGCTACCATAACATTAATAAGTTTTCATACATATTGTCGCTGTATGATTCAGAGAAGTAAGAATTTAATGCTGATAATCAGGTCATTTACTGTGGATCATTAGGATGCCGTTGTCGTCAGCGTTTTGTGTTAAGTCTGGTTACAGTAAATATACCAAATAGTGCGTAATCCATATAGTCCATATCTGTATTTTAATAGGCTCTTGTATGTGTCATTATGGTCAACTGATGTGTCAAGCAAATAAAGGCGATTTTAAAAAAATACATAAACGCAACAATGAAAATAATTTTAGTGCATTTAACTGCAGCATTTATCAGCAGTCTAGTGTTGCAGCTCCTGTAGCTTATACACATTGACCCAACGTACCCAGAAATTATCTCAAAATTGCATTAAATCATCCCTCAGATTAATTAGTTGATCACCAGTGTCTAATAAGTTAGATGTGGTTATCGACCTTCTAGTGGAAAAGACATATTTCAGGGGAACACTAATATTCAATTATTAATTGTAAGTTGCAGAAAAAGATTTTCATGGTAATTGCATGTGTATGATATGACATCTGCATAATCTGTCAATGTTTAGGTTGATGATTGACTGAAGTTGTGCTAAAGTTGTAATTGGGATTCTAAGAAGGTGTCGTCTTATTCATCTCGTTCATCCTATCTCATAATCTTGTTGCCATGAAGACATTTAATCAATACATTCTTGTTGAAGACAGAAGTACAAATGTGGCACCAATATAAAATGAAACCTTCTGTTTTTCCTTATTGTGCCGCAAGGTTTCAAGTTTCCCCTTAAAGCTGTAACTCAAGCGATCCGGCGGTCTCCTGAGGACCAACTGAACTCTTTATTTCTTTCTCAGGATATCTTTGATGAGTAATGGCTCTTTAAAATTCTTCTTTTAACCCTGCTACAAATGACGACTACGATTTTTCTGTTTGTCCAGGCGTGTAACAGCGACCAGTATGTGGCAATTCCTCGGGAGGACATGGCCAGGATGCTTAAACAGAAAGGTGTGTCCAACACTATTTGCCTTTATGAAATCTCGCACTGTAATATAAGAAAGGTTTTATTCTTCAAGTGTTATGATACTGAATATCAGCATGCTGCAGTTGTGACCTCACTACGGCTAACCTCATTTTGTTCTTACTTGTTGACAATAAAGTTGTGTTTTGTCCGTAGGATTTTTGGATGAGCAGATCACCGACCAAACACTACAGGAGTCCCGTCAACAGGAAGAGGAGAAGCTCGGTGACATTCTGACCTCCGGTGTGACCCCTGAACTCCCCAGGTATGCCCTTCAGTGTCGCTGGGCCCCCCTCTCAGGGCTGGACCCCGACACCCTGACCTTTCCCGGGGGGGCGCCCATTCAGCTCCACGCTGTGCCCCCTGGCCTCCTGCCGAGGATACCGCTCTTCTATGTCTGCACCAGATGTGGCAAGGTGTTCTGGGAGGGCTCTCACTTCGGCCGCGTCCTCTCCATGTTTCAGGAAGTTTTGCACATAGCAGACGGAGACACTGAATCAGCTGTAACTCCCAGTACATCAGCACAGCAGAACTGAACTGAGCCTATAAAACATCCAGGAGAAGGTTTCGCACCACATGTATTTTAGTTAATGTGAAGACTGAGGACTATGGATTAAAGCTGCCATTACAAGTGAAAGATTTCAACAGGAACTTTAAATTTGCATCACTTAAAATGATAAATTATAAGGAAGTAGTTATCAGTCTATCTATGACATTTCAGTTTATTTTTCACCAACCAAGGTTCTCGAAGGTAACGTGATGGTCAGGGGTGAAAGCTTTATTCACATGCACGTATTTTCAACAATTTTATGTTTTTTTGCTAACAACTAATTTAATTTCCTTGAACCAAAGACAGGTCACGGTGTGATCACGTTTTGACTTGATCGTTCATTTTGTTGATTGTGTTGACTGTTTATGAAAAATCACATTTGTGGTGATTTACGGTTTTGATGGTAATCCTTTAAAATGTATTTTTTCAACCAGACTTTAGCTCGAGACATGGGTTAAATAACATCATCTCTTTATTAATATGAGGTCTTGCTGTCGATCAGACAGATGATTTTTGCTTTAATGTTCTTCTCGGCTCTATTCATACTTATCCACCACAGTGATGTAGGAAGTAAGGGTACGCGTGCAGTATTTGTCAAACAGCAGGACTGGACAGAACCTCAAGTGACTGATTAAACATATTAATGCACAAATATACAAAAGACTTCATCCAAACTGATAGCAGCTTATCAAACTGTCCAAATAACTAATACATTGGGGTTTTTTTACCGTTTACTAAACTCTTAAAATTCTGTCCATGCGCAGTGATAATCTTACTACTATTTTACCCACAGTAAAATAAAAATATCCCAATAGCTGTGATGGAGCTGCTATGTAACGAATGATTTAACTGTACTCATAAACTCTGTGTGACAGCTCACCTATCCGACTTGTTGTTAGATCCAGAATCAGGCCTGTCTGGGATCGTTGATGAGTCTAATCCTGCTGCTGTTTCATGCTGAAGTTATTTAATAAACTCAGAGAAAAGACTACTGCAAACGGCTGGAAGCAACAAACTAAACTTCAGCTCTTGTTAGTATTTTGCCAAAATCTGTGTTGCATTTATTATTGGTGAGTCACATTAATCTGACCTGTTCTGTTGTATTCGCAGTAAAGTTGTGCATTTATGGGCATTACAGTTTGTGATATATGCAAAATTGTAGGCTAAAATGAACAACTAACATCTTTTGCGCTCTCTCTGATGTTTATGGACCAATATTGGTGCTGAAATGCAGAAAAGGCCTTCAAGAAGTCCATCCATCCTTTATCTATACAGCGCTCAATGTAGGGTCGCTGGTCCCAGCCGACTCAGATGAAGGCAGAGGACAGGTCGGCAGTCTATCACAAGACTACACAGGGAGACAAACAACCAAGCACACTCACACCTATGGACAATTTAGAATAATCAGTTAACCTCAGCATGTTTTTGGAATGTGGGAGGAAGCCGGTGAAAAGGGAAGAACATGCAAACTCCCCACAGAAAGATCCCAGGCGTCCTAACCAGGATGCGAACCGGGGGTCTACAACAGTGCTAACAACCGAGCCACCATGCAGCCCCTTCCCTAAATTGCTTCACACAACTCCAAATGCATCCCTCATGCGTGCCAATCCAGTAATGCGACGGCATGCGGTTCAGACTTGTACCATGTTGAAAATGATACGCAGATGTTGCTACATCTACAGTAGTAAGATTGCCGTCGCAACTTTGACAGAGAAATGACCAGGGTGCTCTTTTGGTCGTGAAGCCGACGCGCTCTCATGTCGTCAGATTACTGGAGAGGAACGAATGTCTGAAAGGGGCTTTTGACTCACCAGAGATTTATGTCGTCTAGCTATAAAGCTCGTTCGGGACGCATATGCAGCAAGTTAATTTGTTCCATTCAACACTTTCTGGGTTCACATCTGGTGACAACTTTTTTTATTGTTTTGACTTGAAAGCTGCGGTTAGGTGATGACAGGACTCAGTTCCTTGGCCTTTTTAGTGATCTGTGGTACTGTACGTTTTTTATTCTCTGTTATTACTTTTATGAAATGTTTAATTATTTAGCTGGTAGCGTCGATAAAACAGGATTTTTCGTTCCATTGTGAGAAGCAGTAATCATATCTTTCTGTCAGCAGATGTTTTGGTTTTTTGATGTGTTTCTAAATCCACAAAGCAGATGGTAAGGGTGGACTCAGGGTGGACAGATTGATGAGATCATCTAAGCTTCACTGATGTCTGTCAGGTGTAACTCTAGCGTGGGGGTTTCCTACCCCGAGGCTCAAGAGTAGTCAGGTCACAGAGTAACCCACCACATGCCGACAGAATCCCTTCGCTTTCTTCCCTTTTCACAAATCTCCCACCGAATTTGTGCGATGGCAGAAAACAAGGTCGCCCAAGAAAAGCTCGGAGTGATCTAATGTGGAAAATTCAGCCATTAAAGGTTTTTCTGGTGCTTTTCTGGAAAAGTACGTGGTAGGCATTCAGTTAAAGCTACATCAGAAGGCTGAGTTACAATCTTTTCACACTCATAAAATGAAAGAATCCCTAACCGTAGCCAGATGTGCACTTTATTTTTATTGATCACTCGCATCAAAAAAAGCCACAGTGATTTTCAAAGACAGATCATGCGGAGAATTACTGAGGTAAATGTGTTTTCAGTGACTGTGTTTGAATCACAACAGCTGCGAGAGGAAGTCTGAGAATTGAATCACTGGATTAATCGTGATGCTCCACAACCTGTTCGCCATTATCAGATCCTGAATAACCACGCTGAGGTTACAGATGTGAAGTGTGTAACTGTGAATGTTGAAATTCTTGGATTGAACTTGACAAACCTTGAGCTCACAGAGACCGAGCTGTCAAGTCTTTATTAAAAGTAGTGGAAATAAAAGTTGCTTTGGAAAGAGGACTGTCCCAAATCTGTTCTCTCTATATCCCCTGACTTTCTGTGTGTTTTAGAGATGTTAAATCACTTAAGTCATTCTGAAGAAACTGACCGTTTCAGATTCACAACTATGTGTAAGTCATATAACACCAAGCTGCATAACCTTAAGGGCCACGCAAAAATGTAGGCTGAGGGTTTTGTTGCAGCAAGTAATGCTCAACCAGCGTTATCTTTACGGTAGACATCTAAAGTTTGATCATTTCTAAAGAGCAACGTTGCAAAAGTGGCTGTAAATGTGGACTTCATTGTCTGTTGTGAGTGCTGGGTGAGTTTTGTCTGAGATAAATCTTGCATTAAGGTTATCACTTATAAAGACGCTGTGAATTACTTCTTTCTCAGACATGATGCCAGTTCATGCTTTCCATGACTGTAAATTTAGTCAGCCACCAACGTTTACCTCTGTGGATGTCCCAACGCATCCTAAAATTTGCGACTGCACGAGCTATCCCAACTGCAATCGCTTCGACTGCAAGGACAATGAATGGCTGCTTAAAAGAAATGCGTGTTACGAGGAGTTTCTTAGTCATTCGCAACTTCATAGTTCATCATTTAAAGAGTTGTGATTGAAGTGAACGCTGCCAGGCTTTGATTTCCATCGATGTAGCCCAAACACAGTGAGAAGTTCTAAATTCTCCAGAAATCCTATGCTGTGTAAACCTCAGAAATAATCATATAAACGCGGTGCTACAACCCAAACTGTAAGTAGCTGCTGTGACCTGTAAAATTTGTCCCATGTGTTAGATATGAGGGGCACGCTTGCTTTTAAGTCCACATCGGTCTGCGCACATGGATGCATAAAGCATAAATTGTCCCTTTACACGTTGTGAAGAAGAACATATAGTGTTAATATAACCACCTGCCTGATATTGTGTAGGTTCCCCTGTTCTGCCACAACAGCTCTGACCCACTGGGACGTGACCACAGGACTTCTGGGGGCTGAACTGAATTGAGATCTTTGGAGTTTGGAGGCTGGATCAACATTTCAAGTTCCTCAGGTCGTTTCTGAACAGTTTTCAGATTTGACAGGGCCTCCAACAATGTCAAGGTGAGTGATATGTGTCAAAGTAACATCCACATGAATGCTAGGACACGACTTGTTCAGTGTTCTGCATGTAGCTAGTTTTAATGTTGTGGCTGATCTGTGTATGTATTTTAGCTATTCTTAAACGTTCTCACCTACGTTAGACAGAATTACTACCCCTTTGAGACACACTTTAAAAAGTTTGTTGGTTGTCGTTTCATTTTTGCTTGCATTGGAATCAGTAAAAAACTAAGAGCAGCTAATCACAGGTCGGGACTAGTGCGAGATAAATCTTTTAGAAACTTTCAAGTGCTGAAAAGACAGGAAATAACGGGTCAGTATGAATGAAAACAGGTTCCAACTCTGCACTAAATCAAGTGACACTTTAAGGTGTGAGAAAATGTTGATGATAAACTGAATGCATGACTGCTCTTGGCAGCAAAAGGCAGCCACTGAGCTGATTCTGCAGGGGAGGGTGGCCTAATCCTTGAGAAGTGACATAATAAAAGGAAGATAAACAAGACATCTATGTTGGCGCTTGCATTTTACATATATGAATGTAATTATAATAGGAGCTTGTTCTTCTCAAGAATACACCCTAACATGCAGAAAAGGGGAAATTTGGCTCGTGGCCATGAGCTTTTTTTTTTTAATAAAACAAACTGTATAATAACTACAGTAACATTAAGCTTCCCTGGAGTATTTTTACTAGTATGAATGAAGTCGACACCCTAGCTCCCATATAACCCCTCTCAGTGTGTCTTGTCCCGTCCTTGTCCGGGTGGTCGCAGCCCCTGCCTCTGCAGAGCGCAAGCTTTCTGCTGCAGCACCGTGTTATTTGATCCTTGCTCTTTCTTTGCTGGGAAGAAAAGCTCGCCTCTTTCCCACGCTCTGAGGACACGTGGTGGCCGGAATGAATTGGATTCAGAAGACCCGCCCTCCCGGTAAAACGTCACCTCTCTCTCTCTCTCTCTCTCTCTCTCCCTCTCCCTCTCACTCTCTCTCTCCCTCCCAGACACACAGACACACACATTTTCTGGCATGAATGCAGAAGATTAACATCGCCAAAGCGTTATGGTGAAGAAAAAAAAATCAGCATTTACATGACAGTTTAAATTTATTTCCCTTCTTGCATCCCACTGTGTGCGGCTTTCCTATCTGGACTCTTCAGCAACATGCATCCCGGGTAGAGACGGGACGGGGCTCGAGGCTCCTCCCGTCTTGTCTGGCCCCGTCTGCCCTGGCCTCGGCGCCAAAAGTCGGTCCGGCGCACCGAGCGAGCTGCGTCGAGCTGTCCGGCGCACAAGTTCTTTCTCCAAATGGAAAAGAAACCCCGTCTTGTTTATCAACACACAGCAGCAGAGCAGAGATATGGCTGCGCAAACAGAACCAGAATAGGTCTTTGTTATCTTGGTGTTCCATTTAGTAGATTGACTAAAAGAGTTTTGGAGATGTTTTTTGGCGTGCGCTTTTACGCACGCGTAAAATGGATCATTGACGTATTAAACTGAGTGAGAAACAAGACAAATTGGAAAAAAAGTTAGGTTTTTTTTATCTCTGCTTAAACAAATGTACCTTGGCTGCTACCCAGGCACACATTACCAAGAAAGACTCAAGAGTGACGAGTATGTATTGTGGGGGGAGGAAGGCAGAAGGGGGGTGTTTGGGGAGAAACTCATCCAGTGGAGAAACTTTTGGCTCCTGCAGTCTGTGTGCAAATGTTTTCCAAGTGTCCAGACACATTGCAGCTAAAGCTCTGATAGCGGACAGATGTTCCTGATTTTCCAGAAATGTTCTGCACCATTCAAAAGAGAGAGGGAAAAAATGTACAGCACTGTGCAAAAGTTTCAAGCACTGAAAGCAAAGTGAGGAAAATTCAAAATTAATGTCTTTATTTATTTAAAGTTCAGTTAACTGCCTAAACTAAATTAAATTTGCTGCGGTCACACTTTCCCTTAAACCAGTGCTTATTCTCCCAGGTACACTTGTGCACAATTTCATAAGGTTCTTGGCAGGTAGGTTGATCCAGACATCTTGGGGAACTTGCCACAGTTCTTCTGTGGATTTAGGCTGCCTCAGTTGTTTCTGTCCATTCATGTAATCTGGAGTTGACGGGGGGAGCGCATGGGGGGGAACCATCTGTTGTTGTATGTTTGGGGTCGTTGTCATGCTGCAGAATGATTTGGGGACCAAGACGCCTCCCTGATCGTGAATAGGAATTAAAAACATCTAAAGTACCTTAAACTTTTGCACATGACCACACGACTCTAAAATTAGCAACCCCATAACCCATGGCCCACTTTTCCTGTTAGTGTGAGAATTTTGATCTTGTGTGCCCCTGCAGGTCAATGCTGTGTCATACGAAGACCATACAGAGGAACACATGACTGTCACTGCTATGTAAAAGGTCTGATAGGTATCCCACGACATTTCTGTGAATGAGTCAGAGCGGCTGTCTTTGTTTCTGGAGCATTTGCAGCTGTGGGCCACTTGTTGCAGCGGAACAAACACAAAAACAGTCACCTGCACACTTAAAGTACCCCAAACAGATTAGTCATCTTCTCCCACGCTGGTGGTTTGGCCTTGTTGTTGAGCTGGCCGTAAAGTCAGAGATTTAAATATCAACGTGACCACTGGTCAGCGGAAATCCTCGTCTCTGATGTTAACTTTACCAGCAACAGCAGCATCACATTGTTGTCCGCTCACCATTGAACTCAACTGAATACAAAAGTGGAGTCAGTTCTGCCTATAGAGCTTAAAACCACTAATTCCCTAATATAAACAGCACCTTTTTTTTAATGAAGCTGGGCACAAACGCATTTTTAAAAGTGGACAATTATATGTTTTCTGTAAGTGGCCGTAATAGAACCTCAATCATGCAGTTTTAGGGTGTCTTGTTATAGAAAATGAGTGGAATGGACACAAGCTACCTTTGAGTTTAAAAAAAGAATCATGGATTCATTTGATTGAGGTGTGCCAGTATCCAAAAAAGAATGCACTTGAAGGTCTGCTGTATTGTAAAATAATGGACCCAAGCTACCCAGATTCATTAACATGATCATTTAGTCCTTTAAATAAAGAAATAATCGTGATGAATTAGTGGTAACGCTAGATGAAGTGTTCCAGTACACTAAAATATTGACAATTCTCCTTTTTCACACTGGTATTCTATAGTTTGCTTTGTCATGATTATAGGAGGAGACTAAGGGGATATTAGAGCAGACATACTGTACATTATGATGCTTTTTAAAGTTTGTTTGCAGTAATAAACATGACTGTTGCTGTAGTTATCTGTGGCTTGAACTATGAAATGTTCACTTCCGGGTGCTTCGTTTGTGGCTTTTATGGACACCTGTCAGCCACTGTGTCACAAAGATAAAGCCTTGATCATAAACTCGACATAAAAGCTGAGTCTGTCTGAAGAACTGCTGAGCTGCTGTTTCCATCCCCCTGTGCGCACTTTCACATTAAATAAAGTCGTTCTTTTTTGGCCTCCATATGTATCTCTGCTGCTTTCTCTCCCACACGCTGACGCTCAGACCCACAGTCGCACACTCCTGCAAGCAGATGCAGCCGCAGACGTGCGCCAAATGTACAGTTCAGAGTGTGGGAAAAAAAAGGGGGACAGTGTGAAAGCCGCCGAGCCATGAGAGGCAGAGAGCGGCTTATGAAGTGGATGAGATGAAGTCTGGGGGCCGCCAAACGGAGCAAACGGTCCGAGGGAGACGCTGCCTGCCTGGTTGCGGTTTCCACATGTTTCTCCCTCCATCTATCCATCTCTGCTTCACGTTAGCGTTCATTTTTCTCTGTCCGTGTTGCTCTCTGTCGGTATCTATCATCACCTTCTCTCTCTCTCTCTCTCTCTCTCTCTCTCTCTCTCTCTCTCTCTCTCTCTCTCTCTCTCTCTCTCTCTCAGGCGCCCAGTTCCCACGGTGGCGGGGGCAGCTGAGCGGCGTGTCAATCTGCGCAGAGCGTCACCTCTTTTCACTTGCAAAAAGGAAGTAGCGCAGGGCTTTTGTTATTTGAAGTCCCACAGTCTAGTCATTTAAAAACAACTGGACTGTATCCGCCGTTTATGATTTAAACAGCCACCTATAATCTCCTCCTCGGAGGTGTTTTTGCACCGAGAGGTATGACGGAGAGACGACGGCCCCGTTTGGGCAATTTGCACCATTTGGTTCGGAATTAGAGACAAACAGGCTCTGAGGGTTTAGACTTGAACTGGTGAAACTATTTACATGTCACCGTTTGAGCCCTTACCCTTTACATAAAGGTGATGAACCCGTATCTAAAGCTCACACTGAACAAAATCACATTATTTCATTCATTTTTATTTCATATTTGTGCGTAAACGAACTGGGATGGTTACCTGGAGTCAACCTGCAGGGAAAGTTCTACACACAGCTCCAACCACATCCTCCTCCTGTGACATTAACACCCCCCAAAACACCCAAAGGTGTCAAGTAAATCCAGATATGATGATGATAGGCCATTCTTTTCTTTTAAATTACATTTTAATAGAAACAGTTTAACCAATGATGAGACTATTTCCTAGAAATAAGTAACATTCTATCCATGCTTTCCTCTGGTGTGACACATGATAATAACTGTTAAATATCGCTCCTCTTCTTTAAATTCATTTTCAGTAACCTTTTTGCTTTGAATGCGCAAAATTCCCCACTGACGCTCTCTACATCCCCGTGATGCGACTTGATTGACTTTTTTGTTCCAAGTTCCTGTTGGTGTTAATCCAGCGGACGGTCCTCTGCAGCGGAGCCGCTTTCTCAGCACTTTGCAGCTCCGGCAGCACCACCGCGCCTCTGGCTTCCAATCCGCTTCACGGGGTGGGCTGCAGGAGATCGGATATAGAGATCACCATAATATTGCTGCGGGCGGCTTGTTTAATATTTCTGCAGCAAACGTTTGGCTCCCCCCTTCAGCGACACCACGCCCCCCCTCCCCACAGATTCACAGAGCCCCTGATCCCTCCCTCTAACCGAGCCGGCAGCCTATAACCTCCCCGGGTCTCCGCCCATTCCTCCACAGTTGATTCTTTGGGAAGGTATTGTCATGCAAATAAAGGACGGACGCGTAAAATATTCCCCCAGAGCGCAGCGCAGGGCAGAGACTCACACGGACCGCAAGGAGGACGCAGACCGGGCCACACGGTGGATTTCTATCGTTAACGTCGCTACGGACCCGTCCATCTGTCACAGGTAAGTCGCAAATCCGCGGCGGATTACGGTTCCAGACATGCTTAGTGGCGAAATCCAAGCAGTGAATCCGTGCGTAAACGTGTGCGCACGGAGCTCTCCTGTCTCACTCTTGGATGTGGCGGAATGCGGGGTCTCTCTCCGGCAGTCTGTTGTTGAGGAATCGGGATTCATGCGGAGTTTTTTCTTGTCTTTTTTTGTCTTTTCCCAGACACCCTGGCCGCCACATGAGCAGCGACATATAGCCAGGAAACAGGTTGGACCGTTCAAGGAGAACCGACGGGGATCCGACACCGAAGAGGAGGCTGCCCTGTGGAGAAAGTGGTCAAACACCAGCTTCCCCAAGAGAAGTCGGAGGTGTCTCTCTTCTCCATCCCCTTGTGTAGGCTACCTGCTGCTGCTGCTGCTGCTGCTGCTGAGACAGAGGGGGACTACATCCAGAGACCCCTGGATCGATTGAGAGCACCCTTTTTATGTTTTAGGGGATTTATGATCTCTCAAATATTAACATTTTTGCACACCAAGTGTGTCATTTCTTCTCTTGTCCTTTTTGGGATATACACAGTGATATTTTTCTCCGTTTTAGTACTTTAAAGTGCCTTAACAGCTGGTTATAATCCAGTGTAACTGTGGCATTCTTACCAGACCAGAGACGCTCAACAGGGAGAAGACGATTATTATCAGCTTTAGAGCCCAGGCAGGATTACTTTGTTCCCCACCCTCCAGCGAGCTGCAACCATGAGCCAGGCGGATGTGTCGACTTGCTCCGCGCCGCAGAGGGTTTTCCAGGAGGCGGTGAAGAAGGGCAACACCAAGGAGCTGCACTCTTTGCTGCAGAACATGACAAACTGCGAGTTCAACGTCAACTCCTTCGGGCCGGAGGGACAGACGGCCCTGCACCAGTCCGTCATTGACGGCAACCTGGAGCTGGTAAAACTGCTGGTGAAGTTTGGCGCAGATATCCGGCTGGCCAACAGGGAAGGGTGGAGCGCTTTACACATCGCCGCCTTCGGGGGCCACCAAGACATTGTGCTATACCTCATCACCAAGGCCAAGTACTCCTCTGGCGCCCGGTGATCTGTCTCTGCTGTCAGGTAATAAAAAGAAAAAAAGTAGAAAGTGAAAAAATAACAAATCAGCAACAGATGAAATATAGAACTGCAACACAACAACACACGGGAAAGCCAGGCTCTTGTAAAAGCGAACAATAAACTGCCATTATCTACATAGTTGTGCCAAATTATATGAAAGAAAAAGGAAATAAAAAATAGGCCTGCACAATAATCTTTCCTCACTGTAAACCAAACGGGGCCCTCTCTGCACTCCAGAGCGCAGCGCCGCATGGTTCACACACACACACACACACACGCAGCGCTTCCACACGAATCTTTAACATGAAAAAACACAAAACAAACAAAAAAAAACACCCATTTCGGTGAGTTTGTTGGTACTAAAGCTTTTCCTCTTGAATGTGCATCTTAGATCGTGTCGTCCACTATTAAAGAAACCCGGTCTGTGCATCACATGTGTGTGTGTTTGGACTCCAGAGTGCAGATGGCCCAGTTTCTCCTCCTCTCTCTCTCTCTCTCTCTGTGTCCCTGACCTCCCCGTTCTCAGTACAGTTGAATAGTCTCTTTGTGGGAGCGCAGATTTGACCTGTTGCTCCTCATTGTTCTGTAAAAACCCTTTTTTTTAAGTTATTTTATAATGAAAACACGGCACTTGATGCTACATGGCTGCATGCTGGAATATCTGAAAGGGAAGACACATGAACAAGAAGAAGAAGGGTTGCCCTCTGTTGGCTACCAGAGGTCTATTTTCTTTATTAATTCATTGATTTCTTTTTTTATTTTAAACTCAAAGAGCGGCATTATGGCTATCCAACACGTATTTTTTTCCAGATGTGTAATCATTATCTAACAACAATTGGCTTCATCATTGTTGTGAAGTACTGTACACAATAGCTTTACTCTGTTATTTTTTTTTTTAAAGGATTTTTTTAATGCGCTCTGCAAGCAGATCTTTGCCATGCTGGCGTCCAACTTTTTCAGAGGCCAGTGCGACCACTTTGCCAATGGTCATTGTGTTACTTATACAAAAAAAAGAAAAAGAAAACCGCTGCTTTCGCTTTGTATCAAAAAAAAAATTGGAATTCACTTTATAATCTCCTTTCAGTATTTTTTATGAACATCCTAGTCGTCACTGTGAAAGCAGGCTGGGGTTTTTCTTTTTTTTTTCTTTTTTTATTTATGAAGGTACATTGAGAAGATGCATTTTTTTGAATATGTTGTGGTTCTTCTTTTTTTTTTCCTTTAAAAAAAATCTGTGTAGTGTAAGAATATCATGGGTGACTCAAGCTGCTTCAGACTCTTCTTTTTTTTTTTAAGTGTAAACTGTGGAGGTTGACCTGCCACCCATCCACCCACCCACCCACTCCCACGCATCCTCCTCCTCTCCCACCAGCACCACTGTTATAGCCTGTTGAACCCTCATGAGGAACTTTCTCCTCCTTCCATTACAAAAAGCAAAAGAAATGACTGTTTGGTTGCCTTTTCCCAGCTACCTCGACTATATAAAGTATTCTCAAGTTGCTTTTTTTTTCTTCTTCTTCTTCTCACCACTCTCTCTTTTTTTTGTTTTTATTGGAAGAGATTCACAATTTTGTCTGTGATCCTCAAACATGCCAGTATGTTTCTGCTATGTGGCCCCCTTCCCCAAGGATGGACTTAGAAGATGCAATCAGCTTCCATTCTCCTGCATCCTCCAGGACAGGTTATTTTTTTTATTATTGTTACACTACAACCAAACCAGTGCTGACAAAGCAAAAGCATCATCTTTCCTCTGCTCTTCCTCTCTGTCCTCATCAGCCTGTATTTTTTTTCTGTTTTATTTTCAGTCATACAAAAAGTGGAATTGTATCGCATGACTTATAAATGCAGGGAGTTTTATTGCACAAAAATACGGAGCCTTGTGCGCCCCCAGTGTTCGTACGGGGTAACTGCAGGAGCCAAGGCTTTGGAATAGTTACTACTACTGAGCAGGACCCTAATACTGTTGGACGATGAAGACTTAAAGAGAAAAAAAACAACACATGACTATTGCAGGATGTTCACAGAAAAGGAAAATTTGGTTTCAGAAACTTGCCTGCTGCATTTTTTGAAAGTCATGGCACCCTAACATTTGTAACAATGCTGCTTGTATGTTTTCTTTTTCTTGTTGATGTTGATGTTTTTTTTTTTAAAAGCCTACTGCTCAAATGGCCAACAGTTGTGTAGAAGCTTCACAGCAGCACTGGTTCACCTCATGAGAAGCTGTTGAGAAAGTTTTGAGTGTGTGTGTGTGTGTGTGTGTATGAGAGAGAGAGAGATATTATGGTGTGTTTCTCATGAGGCCTGTGTTGCTGTGTTTAAAAACAAAACAAACAAAAAAAACAGTCATCCAGACTGAAAAACTTCCCATTTTCAACCTGGAACGAACACAAAACAAACAAACCAACAATAGCTCCACGACGTCAAGGTGTAGATTGGTATCAGGCAACAAATGAAATATGCATCGCTTGTCTTAAACTTGATTTTTTTTGTTTTATTTTTATTATTTTTTTGTTTGAATATTGCACTGATGACTGTTGTTGAAAAGTTGGCTTTTATGTGTCAACATTTTAAAAATTTTTCTGAATAGAAAAAAAAACAAACACAACAAAATACTATTGTATAAATATATGCTCCAGGTGATAATGTCCTAATGTGTGTATTACTTTGTGGAAAAAACGTGATGTTTCTCAACAAAGATGCGTGTATCTCTGTGATTGGGTGTATGTATATATACATATGGATATATATATCGATGCTGATGATGATGATGATGATGATGATATCTTGGGGCACTTTCTTTTCTGAAGTGCTGTCTTCCTGTTTTGTTTTTTAAAGGGGAATAATACATTTGATGGTAAGATCATTGTAACATGATTGAAAATTGCACGGTTGTGCGGTTATTTGGCTCACCAGGGTCATAACATTTATGACGTGAGGAGCCGGCTGCCGGATTTGGTGTACATGAGTGAGATGATTTTTTTTTTAGAAAAAAAATGGAGGAAAAAAAGAGAAAAAGTGCTGACTTCTTTGGGCCAACTTGTGTTCCTGGTCTTGCTTCATTTCAAGCGAGAGGGGACACGGGTTGACTTTTCATGAGTGATGCAGATGTTCCATCATGTCTGACTTTTTGGATTTTTTTATTTTATTTTATTTTTTTTGGTTTGTATTCTTTTTATTTTTATTTTTTTTGAACATTTGTAACACTGTGATGATGACGCGATGTCATGTGGAGATGAGTGCTGTATTATTTTTGTACGTTTGTGTACAAGCCAGTAAAGAAATCATTAAACTCAAATCCTCTGTGTATGCATACATTTCTTTCTCATCTCCCCCAAAAGCAAAAAGCTATGTTTTCTGCAGCTCCCTCCTCCTCCTCCTATTCCTCCCTCCTCCTGCATTTTTCATAGAAAAGGTTGGTTTGGGAAACACACCCCCACCCTGCTCACTCTCTCGCTCTCTCTCTCTCTCTTTTTCCCTCCCTGTCTTCCAAGCCGGGCCCAACCCAGATCCCCATTCTCTCCTTTTGTCATTCATCTGGCCTCATCCTTTCACTGCCGGGATAAAGGAGCCCGGTGCATTGTGGGTAGGCTCAGTTTAAAGAAGGGTCCCCTCCCCTGTGTGTGTTGTGGGAGAGATGGTTTTATGTTACCCCCACACACTCAGAAACTTTTCCAACACACTCTCCTCTTGTGCTCTCCTTCTAATGATTAAGACCCGAGCTCTGTGCTGCGATTCAGCTCCCTGCTAACAACCTGCTCGCTGCTTTCGCCTGCTCTTGAATATGTCTGTCACTCATTATTTACACTCTCTCAAATTATCTTTGTGACGCTTCTCTCCCAAAATCCTCTGCGGAGGAAAACTCAGCTTGCTAATGCAGAATCATCTGATTTGTTGAAAAGGGAACAAAGCATATTTCTGTTTTTTGTTTTTTTTGTGTGTGAGATTTTTCCTATGTGCCACCAGGCCTTCTATCCTGCTGTAACGATGCATTAAATGACCCTGGAAATGGTCGGTTAAACTCTAAACTGCTCTCCCTTCATTTGTCTAAAAAAGGGGGAGAAACACTGTCAGTCTGTGCATTCTGTGCTTTTAATTTCAGCCTGTAAATAATCATCTTCAGTTGTCTTGTTCCTCTTATCCTTGTATGTGCAGCACTGATTTTTTTTTAAGCATCTTGTTCAGCACCTGTTTATCTGAAATGCTACCTCCGATTGAGTCACCCCATTTCTCAGAAATGCAGAGTTGTAACTGATATTGCTGTGTTGGAGGGCTGTGGGAATTCGTCTGTTCTCACGTCAGACCTGTTCGCGTTGCGACATTTTCTGGGTGTCGACCGGCCTCGAGCCCGAACGTTTGAGCAAAGAGCGGTTGCGAATGTGTTCGAAATAACGGCTGCGGTTTGAGAAAGTTTTGGTGTGGTCTTTGAGTCCACGTGAAGGAACAAAAGGAGTAGTGTCTTACTTCTGGTTTTCAGTGATAAGTGAAAGTTTGTGCTATTTAAAGCCGAACTCACTTTCTGAACTGAAGTGCTCACACGAACTGATGCACCGGGAAAGTTAGCTCCTCCAAAAAAACACCAGCCCCTCTTGTGTTTTGATACCGTGGCAGGCAGAACGGGTTATCTGGCCTGCTGCTCGCTTGTACTTTCCTCCCTCCCTCCCTCCCTCCCTCTCCAGTCTCTCACTTCTGCAGGATGTTTTTGTTGAGCTGGGTTCCCATTGTTCACACACTGAGTTGGCTGGCCTCCCAGGGTTGCTGCTGGCTGCTAGGCCCCCTAATAGGTTCTTCATGTGCCTTGGCTTTCCTCGCTCATCTCGGTTGGGCCCTTTCGCGTCGGAGCAGCCAGACAGCACAGGGCTTTCTGGGGAGGAATTTTTGCAGAGAAGGCAGCAAGAGAAAATATTTGTTCGGGGAGCTGCATCGAGCCCGGAAAAACACGAGCATCAGTTTATTAAAAGAAAGCGAACACCTTATATTGCCAAATCTAACCGGTTAAAGCTCGACGCGTGAGTTTGTGATGTCTGTTTTTGTGGTTCACATAAAGGACTTGAATATTCTCGGCGGGGTTGATGTTGCAGCAGCTGCAATCAAGTGCATCTGTGTGATTATCTTCCATCGCCATTCAAAAGGCCATTGTTCGGAGGCTCATAAAATATTCATATCCATGCTTCCACCCCTCGTTTGAAGGGTTACACTTGATCTGTAACACGCCAGATTAACCGAACATCTTGTGATACGTGTAAAAATGCAATTTAACTGGTTTCGCAACAATGAATTCCTCATTTTATAACGGCTCCTGTTCAACATGTGTACAAAGATGCGAGCGTTGACAGCTAGAGATCTTGCGCGCGACTTCCTCAGGGCGCATCGGCCTCGGCTTGATCGCCAACTGATTGAGTAATAGTGTGGAAACCAGCGGCTCGTTTGAATGAGATCGGTTGTATATTTATGGTGGGAACACAGATGAGGAACCCTGAGAGGTGTTGGTTGCAGGGGGCTTGAGGAGCGATGACAGCAGCACAAAGAGGAACGTACTGAAACATTTCTTCGAGGATCTTTCCAGGATCTTGCGTTGTACAATAGGTTGCATCTTTATTTATGATGTGTGAAACTATGATTCAGGTTGTCAACGAGGAACTCGCTGCTTCTTTTCCTCATATGCAAAAATCAGGTTAGCTCCTGCTAGTTAGCATCCTGTGTTTGGTTAATATGAGCAGGTGTAGTGGGGTAAAAGTACTCCAAATCATGACATCCTCCAAAAGACTTCTTAGGTGCTGTTTGAGATTTAAGCATTTAAGCCCTTGCACACCTGTAGCACGCACAGATGTGTCTTAATTTCATATTCTTTGTTTTATTGTCCTTTTGTTAGTTTTGTTGTCGCATCTTAGAGCAGCTCTGTTAACATCTTAATAGGAAACAGCTGGCTCAGCATCTTAATTCCCATCAGAGCTCCACCCGATTTCTACCTGAGTAGACGTCTAATCGGGCAGAGAGATTGAGAACGTGTGGGCGTGTGGAGCTGCGAATACGTTTACAATAATTAATCAGGAGAGCAGAAGTCCTGGCATGCACGTCGTGTTTGGAGATGATCATCGGGTTTTCCCAACGCTTGCCCGACAGACGCCTCATTTTTAAACACATACTGAGATCTGCACTTAATGAGGCAGCTTCCTATTGTTACCGGCTAATTTTGACGTGCTGCAACTTCATAGTCAACAACAGTGCAGCTTGTTTTTTTACAGTCCTGTAAGAAATTTTACTTTACGTTGTAGAATGTAACAGAATTGTAAGTCCTCCTCTGATGTAAATGAAGATTTTTTTCCCTTGTTGACTTGTTTACATGGTGTTTTTTTTTAAATATTTTTTTCATGACTGAGCATTTTGCTGCACACAGATCACAGAAAACGCAGATTCACACTTTGAGCGTTTCTTACCTAACAAATTATCTTGTCTTCTTGCAGGGTGGAGCTTTCTGTATCATTCTTCTATTGGTTTGAACGTGTATCGCTGAATTAATCACACGTGTAGAGTGGTTTTACAGTGTTTGAGCAGAGTTTAAAGTGAGCTGGTGTGCACGAGCTGCAGTGAGCATGGAATAATAGATGAACAATGGTGTAGAGTTACGTCTATGCCATTTTAAATCAGTAAGGAAAGCTATTTGCATGGGGGAAAGTGTTTTCAGTGACTTAAAGAGTGACTTTAAACTTGCATTAATTGATTTTTTTTTGCCATTTGTGGTCAACGCCATGGAGGCAACTCTTTTTTATTGTTATGAAGTTGCTTTCTTAAACTTGTTAGTGAATGTTTGCTTGCCGGAACATCCAGCGGAGTTGTGTTTTTGTCCACTTGATGAATGTAAATGCAAGATTCGCCCCTTCTGTTTAGCTCTGTTTTTGGTCTCCACCAACTCCAGTGCTAGTCGCTAGCTTTGCTTTTGTGCTGTCTTGTGCTGGTAGGTGGTGTTCAGAGTGGTGAGGACACAACTAGAAGACTGTTTATTTGCATTGTTTAGTTGCTGTCTTGGCAACAACAATCCTGCTTTGTAGCATATCAGCACATTTTCTGTGTGTTCATTCCTCGTCGACTCCTTCTTTGCATCATGCCGGCCAACTTTTATTTGCTCGTTTCTCAGAATGCAGCACAAACCGATTTGAAATGCGGCGGAATCAGCATCGAGTCAGCGATGCCAGTGGATGACAGTGACCTTTAAATCCTGCTGATTTTGCACTTTCTTTTCTGAAAACAAAAACATGTCTGTCGCTAAACACGGCCGGCGATCAGCCCCCTCCCCAAAGTCTGCCTGCGAGTAAGAAGGGGAGTAAAAGGAATAAAGAGAGAGAGAGAGGGAGAGAGAGAGGGAGAGAGACAGGTGGTCAGGCTGGTCTTTTCCTTGCCCTCCGCTCCTTTTTGAACTTTTCTTTCATTCTTCCAGTTCATTCTGTGCTTCTCTCCATAGCTCCAGTGACAAGACGCTCCATTCACTGCCTCATTCTTCCACCACCTCCCTCCCTCCCTCCAGCTCCCTCGCCCACCCCCAGCCCCATCTCCTCCCTCCTGGCTCCTTTGTCTAGCTCGCGGGGGCCTGCTTTAGCTGCTATTCACCAGCCAGACGGACCGCCATTGACTGGACCTCCCCCCCCTCCACCACCTCCTCCCTTATTCACCCCCCCCTCAACATCCCTCCCCTCCTGCAAAACACCCTCACACACATATGCACACAGCAACCTGGCCATTCTCCACCCTACGCCCTGTATCAGGCAGCTGCTATGCTAATAGGGAGGAAGGGATGGATGGAGGGAGGCAGGGAGGGAGGGAGGGGTGAGGAGGAGAGACGGAGCAGCCAGCCTATAGTAAAAGGACAGAGGGAGGGAGAGCAGGGAGAGTGACCCTCCATCTCCATAGCCATGCCAGAGCAGCAGCAGACCTCCTGTTACACAAAGGGAGTCCCCCTGTTCCTCCTCCTCCCCCCTTCTCACCCCTCTCCCCCCCCCCTCCCTCCTCCCTCCACCTCCTCTGTTCCCTTCTTTCTCATTCAAATCCATTTTATACCCCAGTGGTAAAGGGAGCTGTAAGTGCAGTATGTAAAGTAACCTTACTCCTGCCCTGCGGGCGTAACCATTCAGGGCTCGACACACTGAGAACAGCATGTGTGTGTGTGTGTGTGTGTGTCCATTCCCCTGCTTTGTTTAGGACTACAGCCCATACCTACACACACACACACACACACACACTGACACCTGTCCTTGAGTCTAGTTGCATCTCCCTTTGCAGCCAAATAGTTCAGAGGCATGCACACACCGATCAGTGTTTATCTGCAGAGTAAATTAAAATGAAGCCACCTGTCAATTAACTAAAACAAATTCAATACAGCAACAATGTGATACACTGCGATGACAATTCTACTGACGTGCTGATTAAACTTTGCGGTACTTTTTTGTGGCTGCAGTGTGAATTCTGACCCATTTGACGCTGCAACTAGTGATTATTTTCAGTATTAATGAACCTGAGGATTACTTTCTTGCTTAATCAATCAATCAGTTCGGTGTTTTAGTGCCTGAAATGTTAAGACACAGCAAAAAAAGAAATGTGCATTACAGAATATCAGAGGCCACACTAATGTCAACAAACAACATCAATTTACTGTTTTATAAAAAGAAAACATTGAAGCTGCAAAACTATAACAAAAAAAACGTCTGAAAAAGATGATCAAAATGATAAAATAGTAGCTGCAAATGATTTTTCTTTATTAGGCATAAATGCGAGAGGTGGTTCTAAGGTTTCTTTGATATCACTGGGGTGAACATTATTGGGACTGAATGGATCAGTGTCACATATTTGAGGATTTTTGTTTTTTTTCTATAATGCTTGTCACTGGATAAGCTGTTATTTACTATTTCACACTGCATGCATGTGAAATCACAGCAAACACAGCAGAATGACACGACAATCAATGCGTCACCGCGTTTCAGGAAATCTTTGGGAAAGTTCTTGAAGGAATGACAAGGTATAGATGATGCATTAGCAGTTTGTTGTATTTTTATATAACAGCAAAAAAAATAATTAATTTAAAGTCCTGGTATTTCTTTATGTGTTTTGTTTTCTTTGGATTCATAAAAAAAAACTACACCCAGACAAATGCAGAAGTGATTTAATGCATGAGTTTGTTTGTCCTTGTGGAGCTATGCAGCGTGTCTGTGTGTTGGCATGTTTGTGTCAGCAGCTTTTTCTCTGCTGCCATGTGTATACACCTCTTTTAGTGTGTTTTGGGGAGGAGGGGGTTTAGGAGGGAGGGAGGGAGGGGGGGGTGTTGGCAGGAAGGCATTTCTCTGTCTCTCTCTCTGTCCTCCTGTTCTGTTATTTGCCCCGGTGCAGTGTGACCCTGTGCCCCACCAGGGAGGCACGTCCCATTTGACATCTGCCTGTTTGCAGGAGGAGGGGAGGTGGGGGTGAGATACGAGGGGTGGGGTGCCCATATGGAGCTTCAACCCAACACCCCCAACCAACCAACCTTCTCCTGTCCGTCACACACACACACACACACACACACACACACACACACGACTCCAACACCACGTCTCCTGCTGCCTTTGTCCCACCATGTATGTACAGTTGTATGCAAAAAGTCTGGCCACCGTCACACACTTTGTTGAAAAGGCAAAATTAGAACATAACAAGAGATAAATACAACCCCTGCAATGTTAATGCACTGTTATGTTTTCTTAAAAAGTTCACCAAACAGTCATTTATAGTATGTGCAAAGGTTTGTTTGTTGTAAGTCAGTATTTGTAATCTGAACTTTCCGGCACTTTCTTCTAAACCAGCTGTGGCTTATCCAGATGTTGGTTTTGTGTATTTCGGACACTGACTTTGCAGGCACAGACTTTGTTTGTTCGCAGTGTAAAAGTCCAGCTCCACTCCAGCATCAGTTAAACCTTCTTGCAACTGCTTCACACCCATATAGACATTTTGCTTTATTGTTCTGCCCAGCTGATACGGTAGTTTTATCTGAAAGTTTTCTCGATCATCCAGATTTTGTCCTGACCCCTAAACTGCCATTTCAGTCGGAGAAAATTGCAAGTGTCAAAAACTTTAAATATCTTTGTGCTTAGGCTCCCATTGACCCAGTCATTTGCTTTGAGGTTAACACAAGGTTTGAAGAATCAGCTGATAAATTAGCTGTTGAGTTGTCATCCGTTGACTTTTCTTATTCTGTTGGATTACAGTTTTTCTCAGTCGCTCTGGTGCATTTGTCTGATCAGAATTAAAGTTCTCATAATTGTTAGTTCAACCTCCACAACATTTAGTCATTTGTGCACATCATAGCAGCAGTTTCTGATTCCTTCCAACAAACTGCAAATGCTTTTGGACATGCATCAGTTGCTTTAATGCAATTCTCTGCTGTTTTATAACATCATCATTTGCTTATGTCATGTCAGTCAAAATGAACTACACTTATGAATGCTGAATAGTCACTCCCTATAAAACTAACAGTCCTCATTTCATTGTTGGAGTCATTACATACAAAAATGTTGAACTAGTTGTCAAAATCTGTCAAGCTCCTCCTCGCTGCATTGCAAGGGATGATATTTGCTGTGATGTAGATGAAAAGATGTGGCCAGGCAGACGGGAACACCTGGATGTGCATGAATGATTTACAGTACTGTGTATGTTGTATGTTCAGCTCCAGTATGTACTGTAATATTGTTTACAGTTGTGCACAGCTCTACCCAAAGGATGTTTCTTATGTTTGTTTTAAATAAGTGTGTATTTTTCTTTTGCACAATGCTGTGAACAAATTAGAACTGCAAAGATCATATGCAGTAAAAAATATGTGAAACATACGTATTCAGTGTCTTGTACTTGGTTACCTCACTAAATACAGTAATGTGTAACTTTACTGTAGTTCTCAAATGGCTGTACAAACAGTGTATAGAGCTGCTTTGAGCATTTTCAGGTAGAGTCACCAAGATCTGACTTCACTGCATTTGAAAACACTTCCAGAGTAAACTGTCATAATGAAAACATGACAAGGCCATTTGACTGTCTTGTTCATAAACAGTGGTGTCAGGACTTTTCATCTTGATGACCTCGACACTTTCATTGACATGAATACTTGCTTTTGAGGAATGAACTATCCATTTTGAGCAAGCGACACGCTTTCGCAGGTTATCAACTAGGTTTTGCAGTTTGTACTAACTGTTTTGAGAAATGCACTAACTGTTGTGCAAATGTTAATAGTGATGTGAAAAATGCACCAAAGCCACTGAGAAAAACTGTAAAGAAGTGTGTATGAAAGGTGAAACTTCTTAGTTTGCAGAATGTTCAATTTAAAAGTACAATAAAATTCTCTAAAGACACCGTCAGACCCGTAATATCCTTAAAGCATTGTCCAAATGATGCATTGAGAACATAGCAGTAATTTTTTTGTAAAAGCACGTTACCTCAGCAACAAAACATCCTCCGAACATTTGTTGATACATCACATAACAGAAAAGTTGTATAAATGATGTTCTGCCATCGGAGGACTCCAAAACATCTTGGAATGTTTGTTTGAGAATGTTTCTCTTTTGTTATCATAGAATGACAACGCTCTCCAAACATTCTGCAGTTTATGTTTTAGTTTACCTTTCACGTAATAGGAACATTACTGGAAATGGTAAGTATGCCAAAGGTAAAACATTATTAGAACTTCTAGGCAATGTTAGCCAGATGGATGGTCAATGTCTAGATAGATGTCTAGATAGATGTTTAGATAGATGTCTAGATAGATGTTTAGATCGATAGATAGATAGATAGATAGATGTCTAGATAGATGTCTAGATAGGTAGATAGATGTCTAGATAGATAGATAGATGTCTAGATAGATAGATAGATAGATGTCTAGATGTCTAGATAGATAGATAGATGTTTAGATAGATAGATAGATGTTTAGATAGATGTTTAGATAGGTAGATAGATGTCTAGATAGATAGATGTCTAGATACGTAGATAGATGTCTGGACAGATGTTTAGATAGATAGATAGATGTCTAGATACGTAGATAGATGTCTGGACAGATGTTTAGATAGATAGATAGATGTCTAGATAGATAGATGTCTAGATAGGTAGATAGATGTCTAGATAGATGTCTAGATAGATAGATAGATGTCTAGATAGATAGATAGATGTCTAGATAGGTAGATAGATGTCTAGATAGATAGATAGATGTCTAGATAGATAGATAGATGTCTAGATAGGTAGATAGATGTCTAGATAGATAGATAGATGTCTAGATAGATAGATAGATGTCTAGATAGGTAGATAGATGTCTAGATAGGTAGATAGATGTCTAGATAGATAGATAGATGTCTAGATAGGTAGATAGATGTCTAGATAGGTAGATAGATGTCTAGATAGATGTCTAGATAGATGTCTAGATGTCTAGATAGATAGATAGATGTTTAGATAGATAGATAGATGTCTAGATAGATGTCTAGATGTCTAGATAGATAGATAGATGTTTAGATAGATAGATAGATAGATAGATAGATAGATAGATAGATAGATAGATAGATAGATAGATAGATAGATAGATAGATAGATAGATAGATAGATAGATAGATAGATAGATAGATTCATATCTAAACCTTACTGTCTTTACATGTCAGAGTGTACCAGTCACCCGGTATGGATTATCCTCCTACACAATGATTCAGTGTGCTGATGCACAATGAGCAGGCTGCTGGATGTAGGCTAACGAGCTCGGTGGAGTTTAAATGGCCCAGTGTAACGCTGACAAAACCTGACGGTGATACTGCACTCTGCCACAGCACTTTCTCTGTCAAGACCCGCTGCCTTTGTCCGGCAGGCTGTTTACGATAATACCTCTTGTTAAAGGGCTTACAGTGAATTAGGTTGTTAACACATATTGAGGCACAGCTGTTGCACCAATCACTTCTATTGCAGCAAAGAAAACGAGGCTTAGATGGCTTTGGAAATTAATCTGGATATGCGCTGGCTGAATTGTCTCTTTCTAGGGTGATTGGGTGCACATCCCATCCTACATTTGAGCCACGCAGATGGACGGTAAATTCCTGAATAGACTGTGAGTATGCACTAACCGGATTAAAGCTTTTAAACTTTACTGGACTGAAACAGCATGTTTTCATCAGCCACATGGTTAGCATGATAAAGGCCATGATGCTGATATCATTGTTAACTATTCAAATAAAAATAAGCAGCTACAATGAGAAACTTTAGATATCAGCGGAAAATATTTGAATATTTTTAAGTGTTTTTTAAAGACAGCATGTCAGCACTGCAACTGATATTAAGACTCCACTGGTAGAAAACAGCAGCGGGGTTGGGCAGTTGGGAATCCACCTAAAACATTTCACAACATTGCCGAACCAGGATGAACAACTTCACAATAAATGAGAACTCAGCAATAAGTAACAAATGAAAATCTGTAGTAGAATGACGTCATGGCTTTTGAGGAGTTGTTTAGTGCTATATTTATATTGAAAAAGCATTACATTGCAGACATCCGTTCACACGTTGCGTCTGGACTCCAGTACCACATGGAAGCAGTTGGACTTGGTGCTGATCAGAGCTGTACATACTGTACTCTGGCTGCAGTCCAGCCTCAGAGTGCAGACACAGACTCTGGAACAACAAGGCAGGTGTCTTCAGATGGGCAAAGTTTAGATGATTTTTTTTACAAAATGATGTCAGTGTTATGCAGCAGTTACAAATATTTATGTGATTAAATAAGAGGAGACGTCTTCATTTCTAAAAATACACACATTTCATAAACTGAAAAAAAGCTTTTGGAGCAACAAAACACATTTATTTGTCTACTTTCATGTCTTCATCTGGGGCCTCAATAAATGTTTCCGCATGAGAACAGGCTGCATTTCTGCTTGTTGTGGTTATCTGCAGTCATAATCACTGAGATTGAGGCGTGCAGATAATCACAGGTAGAATTAAAACACCTGTGTTGACAAACAGCTGTATAATTTCATAAAATGTCGTGTCAATTTTTTTTTTCCATGAGCGAACTCTCAGGTGCAGCTGTTAATGAAATAATTAAGGGTATCATCTGATTAGAGCTGAACGTGTCAAGAGTCACTCTGGTTGAATTATTCATATAGATTTATATATGCAAGCGTGCAATATACATTTATATGTATGTATGTATATGTGTGTGTGTGCCCATGTGTGTATACATGTGTATCAGAGAGTAATTATGGAGAATAAAGGCCTGCTTGTACAGAGTGAAACTGTGGGTTTTGAAGTGAGATGGGAGATGATTTTCTGTTTGGCTGAGCAGGCTCAATGGTCCTATTCAACTAGCCCCCTTACTGCCCATTGTCCTCCCACCACCAGCCCTCCACACACACACACACACACACACACACACACACACACACATACACACACACACACACGGCTGCTGTAGTGGAATTGGAGTGGAGGCCTGGGGGAGAAATGGTGAGTCGGGGCCGGGGGGAGGACGAGGGAGTTCCAGCTGAATCTGAGAGCTGTTAGGGGGGTGAAAGGAGGAAGCGAGGGAATGTGGTGGAAGGATGGGATGGAAAGAAAACCACAACACTAACACTGGAGTATCTCTTAAATGCCATCTTTACATTGTTGAGGATATTTCACGGATTCTACCCTTGAATGCAAACACACTGTGGGGTTGTCTGTAAAATGTATTATCACATTATCAACATGGAGAATGAAATTGCATCATTGCAATGGGAAACACCTCAATCAACACTTGGGGAGAGACCTCACTCCTCTCTGTAATCAGCATTTATAGTGAACACAAACTCTTTCCCCGTTGGTTTAAACTTCATGTTATGTCATGCTAGAAATGCTGAGTCCATCTTTCCAAGACAAAAAAACCTTTTAGGGGTGTAAACATGTTCATCATCAACATCAACATCTTCTCTGGTTGGCGTCAAACTTTTTTGACCCCTTAACTTTTCACAAAGTTACTCTACTAAGTTGAAAGTTGTTCTCCAACAACAAAGAGGAACCTCCTGTCCTACTAGCTGTCGTTCCACACTCTTAGAATGTTTCATGTTTAAGGTGTAGCAGAGTTGTTCTGTAGCTGCAGCTAATTCATGGTTTCTTCTTCTGCGACAACATGGAAATCATTTGTTTGTCATTCTAGGTCTCATTTCATGTTGTACAATGAATAAATCTGTTCGATTTGGTGCATGTCACATCCACTTTTCTCCATTTAAGATGACACATGCATGTTAAACTTCACTCGTCCAGTGAGTTAACCAGATCCACATGAATAATGATAAAAAAAAAACCCTCACACAATGGTCAGTATACTAACACACAGCCGTCACACAATAGTCTGGAAAGCCGTGTGAGGAACATTGCACCCATCAGGGGTTAATAATCGTCTGTCATTGGTTTGGAGCCCATTAGGACATTGATCTGGCTGTGTCTTTTATGCCACCTGGGGAAAGGAATGTGCCGGGTCTCCTATTGTGTCTGCCTGTCTGGGAGTGCAGCGAGTGGTCATATACCCTCAGTGTGTGTTTGTGTCAAAGAGAGGTCAATCAAAGCAGAATGGACCCGCAAGCGTCACACTGTGCAGAAAGACAGTGAAGGGTTGGATATTTTTGAGGTCAGTTGGTCAAGGGTCATTTGGTCTGTGATAACAGATCAAATCAGAAAACTAAATTTAAGCTTTTATAAACACGTGCTGGATGTATATGAACAAATATGTGGACTGATTCTTCTCTAACACCACTGTAAAGTCCCTGAATACGTGTAAATAGATAAATGAAAATGAAAAGCTCAACACCTCTGGTAGCTCATATCCATTAATACATTCAACACACAAAAGGAAGAAAGGAGTTTCATTCTAACCAATCTGCCAGTTTGGCTGAATGTATCCATTTATGAAACATGCTCTAAAAACAATCATATATACCTATCTTTGGTTAACATAATTAACTACAGTCACTAAAGCAGACAAGATTAGGTGTAGAATGCAACAAATAGCCCTAATAATTGTTATTTAATAATTTTTGAGTTCCTTATAGATACAATTCTGCCATTTATTAAAATATCCTTTTGGTTTACAGGTTTGCAAAGTAAATCAAGTTGTGTCAGTTCTGTTGGTAAATTATTAAATGGTCGTATGATATTAAAGTATTCCAATTATCCAGATATTCTTCAAAAATCTAATTATTGGGGCGGTTGTGGCTCAGGTGGTAGAGCAGGTTGTCCACTGATAGCAAGGTTGGCGGTTCGATCCCAGGCCCCTCTTCATGCCGGTGTGTCCTTGGGCAAGACACTGAACCCAAAGTTGCTCCCAGTGGCAGGCTAGCACCTTACATGGCAGCTCAGTCGCCATTAGTGTGTGAATGTGTGTGTGAATGGGTGAATGCGAAACACACTGTAAAGCGCTTCGGATACCACTATGATAGAAAAAGGCGTTGTATAAATGCAGACCATTTACCATTAAAGTTTTTAAGTTTTGTCTTCTGCTGATTAGAAAAATTGCATTTTTGTATCATCATCCAGTGTAAAACAGTAGATGCTAATGTAATGCAATGACCTTCCTCCACTAGTGTTAGACCTTGCAAACATTAGCTTTCCTCTCATGGTGATTTTGCTCAGTAGCTAATTGGTAAAGATGCCATATATTTATTTTAAGAAAACCATTACACCAAAATGGAACATTTCTGACCTATGTATTAAAAAGGTGTTGTTCCAGTCACCCCCACATCAAAGGGTTAATAAAGCAATTCTATTTATTGTTATGTGATGGACCTTAAGATCTAGGAGACTCACAAACAGGTGTGTTAGTCTAATACCATGTCGGCCAATGCCAGAAAACCAATTATTTGTACAAAGACATCAGAATTATCCCGTTTAAAGGGAAGCTGTTGTAAGTTTAAAACCCCAAAATGTAATTTTAAGGTATACGAATCATTCCGAGGGCTTGAAAGTCGGTGCTATGGGGAAATCACTCCTTTAATTATGCATGATTCTAAGCCTTAATGCAACTTAAACAGGTGAGTTATATAAAAGTTCCTTTCTGTACAGTTGTCAGGAACAGGTAAATTAGCTGTCGAGACCAAAACCGATTTTTGTACCAAACTGTAAAAATGTTCATCTCTGCTGTAAAGTTGGACATTTTAACATGGGAGTCTACGTGAATTTACTCACTTTTGGAGCCAACCTCAAGTGGCCGTTTAAGGAATTGCAGTTTTTGGCATCTCCATCTTCATTTTTTAGCTCAGTCGGTTGCAGCTTACGACTTATTCAGTCTGCAGTACACACTATGCATTTTAGGGTGTGAGCAAATAGGTTACAGGCAAATAGGTTGGACCATAGACCAAATAAAACAATGACTTCACCATAGATGACTTGTGAAAAGTAATCAAAGGCCATACCTAAGGTGCATGCAGACCTGTAAACCTGGGAAGCTCTGGTTCAACTACTGGTGATCTGAGGTATCAAAGGTGAGTCTTAGTTTTTGGAGGTCTAGAGTCACTCTGCTAAATGCTGGTGTCATATGTAGGGAAACTATTAAAATAACTTCTGAGCTGCGTCATGAAAAGAAGATGTTTTACATGTGAAGTACTGTAAACTTGGAGCTGTTCCAAGGAGGAGAAACAAACTTATTTTCAGTAATGTATCATACTTATGACTCTTCTACTGAGCACTGCATTTCTTTTGTTATGTCCTTCCAAACAAAGTCCTTTGGGATTAATCAAGTTTTATCTTATCTTATTCTGTGTTTCTTTTACCCCTCTGCCCCTGGCTCCACACTGCTCCTCTCCTTTATCTAGGTCTTTTACCAGGACCAGCAGATCATTTTGATTGTAACTCTTTTTAGTATCAAACTTCTTTTAGCTAAACTAGAATTGTTTTTTTTACTGCTGTGGTTTTTTTTAAAAGTGCATTTAACTGTCATGCCTGAATAAGCCCAGACTGTGTGCTCACCTTGTTGGCGCTCTGCTGCCCTGACTTGTTCCATTTAAGCTTTATATGAACTTTTTGTAAAGTTATGTAGGAGAGAGCTACTAGTCACCACTTAAAATGCTGCAGTGCTCATTAGAACTTCCTTTGCTTTGTTCTTAAAACAAGCAAAATTACTTCTACTTGAGTAATATTTTACAAATATGACCCTCCAGCTTTCTTTCAAACCTGAAAATCCCAGTTCTGTCTCTTTTTTGGACGACCATCTGTTAGATCTCAGACTTAGCGAAAACACTCGGATGACACAGCTGGGGTTTAGAGGAGGAGGGGGAGAGCAGAGGGTCTTTAAATGCTCTCGGCTGCCAGTTGGTTGGCAACGTAGTCAAAGAGGTTGAACTTGAAGAAGGAAAGCGATGAGATTTGGATGAATGCTTAGGATGTGGGTTTGGGTTTGGGTTAGTGGAGGTCAGGGTTCAGATATGTCTGTGGGAAGTGAATGTAAGTCACTGTAGTGTCCTCTGAAGTGAGGGAAACACCACTATGAGTGTGTTTAAATGTGGTGGGGGTCCCCCGTTGGCTGGACAAAATGACAACTCCACCACACTTTAGATAACATCAGCACCTTTTTTCTCCACCTCGACTGCTGACTTCTTTGATTCTAAGACGTGTGTTCTTTCTATACGTCCAAAGCTGTGTGCTTGTACGTCTTTGAGCAAGTATGTGTGTGTGTTTTCATGCCTATACTCCTAAAGAATGTAACCTTAAAAACACTGTATCTCCACCACAGGTCATATGCTCACAGTGTGTGTGTGTCCAGTTCCCATCTGTGTGCAATCTGTGTGTATTGACGTCTGTTTCACTGAGTTTTTGCATTGGTCAGTTGAATTTTCTTCTCTTTTTTAAAATTTAATTTGTGTTTTCTTTTAAAATTTGAAGTCTGAAAATGAAAATAAATAGGTGTGTAATGAGAAAAAAATCTTAAGAAGTAAATGAATGCAAGAATGCACTTAAAGAAGATTCCTTATCAAATGCCTTTAGTTGTCCATACTACAGATTTGTTATGAATTTGACCAAAAATGTGTGTCCAACAATAAAATACTGACTTATTCATTTCATATGTCCAACTGCTAAGAGAAGTGTTAACAATCTGGAGGCTCATACAAGCAGTGTAAATGTCTCAAATGTTAGAAAAGTGATTCTTTCCACTCCTACTTTCTTAAACCTTTGAATTTTTTAATCAGATGCCTAATTGTAAATTTATTTAAGTTAGTATAGAATCGCACAGCAGCACAAACAGTGTAGATTTGACAAATAAGCTCATAAACAATTAGAAAGTCAGTTCTGAGGAATCATCTGAAGGGAATTTTCCATCAAATTAACAGTGAGCTCAGACTCATTGTTGGAAAATTTCTGCGTAACCAGCTGAAGTTATCGCTTCCTCTGTCTTCATAGGAACCTCCGTCTGTCTCAGTCTTATCCTGGAAGGTAAACTGAAGTGTGAAAATGTGTCACGAGTGCTCTCAGTGATTGTATAGCGCGTCTCGTATGTGTGCTGGAAACAAAAGCATGTGCCGCTGGTTATCTTGTGTGTGCTTGTTTGGTAGGTTCTCGTCCAGGCAGCACCAGGTGATCTGGCCTGGTACGGAAGGTCACCGCTGTGATGTCACCTCCTCTTCCTATCCGGATATTCCCAGAGTTCTGCTGCCAGCAGCCGGGAACTCTGGGAACTGAGAGCAGGAAGCCTGGCTCCTTCGCAGGAGGGAGAGAGAGGATATGTAAGGCCTAGTGGTGAGGTTATGTGGTGATTTTGCAGCACTGAATGACTCATCATTTGCTATGTAAATACATGAGAATGTGGATCTGAGGGAAATACATGTGGATCATCTGTAACTGGAGCAACATCGCCCCCTTCTGGTGATGCCCCTAAATATACAATACATGGCAAACATTATGGAATCACCACTCTTGGAGGATGTTCATTCAACTGTTTAATTTCGTAGAAAAAAAGTAAATCACAGACATGCCACAAAACTATTTTTATTCAAAATTCATCCAACCTCCTATTTAAGAAGCATTAAAAAAAGGAAGAAAGAAAATTGTTGTAGTTAGTCACAAATGCTTTTTTTAGATCAAGCAGAGGAAAAAAATATGGAATCACTCAATTCTGAGGAAAACATTATGGAATCGTGAAAAAAACACTACACCAATAGTACTTTATTGCACCACCTCTGGCTTTTATAACCTCTTGAATTCTCTGAGGCATGGTCCTAACGATTGACCATGTTCTTCATCAATCCGGCTCCAACTTTCTCTCTGGTCTTTTAAATTGATTAGTTAAAACCTTCTTTCTGAATGTTAAACTCTTTTATTTTTACGTACTATTTGTTTTACCCTTTGACATCATAACGTGAAGTACGAATATGCCAGGCTAAAGGGTGGAAGGGAGTCACCAAATGGTGTAAAAAGATCATATTAACCTTTCATCTTTTCCATCTGTAAAGAAATCCCTTTCTTTGCACTGAACACAGTGAGGGAGAGTTTGTATACAATGTATTATTAAAAAGAAGCTCAGTTAGATAGTTTAAAACATGCTAGCTGTGTAACAGACAGGTATTTTTACTGTAGTGATTCATATGCCCTATAACAAAATAATTCACAAAATTGGCTAACACATCTAGCAAGGCAGTCTCCTCCTTTATTAGTCACTATGAACCATTGGTCTGAGTAGTAAAGCTCTATTTAAACATTGCATAAAACTGAACAGTGAAAAATGATAAGATTCGCCTTTCTCACATGACTTCAGTTTATAGTCATCTATTGAACACTATGCTAGGCAAAAACTTTTATATGGAATTACAGACACCATAAAAATCTGCTACGCTAACCTGACGTTTAAACTGCACTTTATCGAGAGCATGAAGACCCCTAACCACATTTAAGGAAAAAAAAATACTGAGGAAATCTGACTTTTATTGTCTAATTTAAATTGAACAAGCAATACTGTAGCACTTACAGCCAATTTTATAACTTACTTTGTAAGTTTACCCATGTTTTACACCAAAGTACTGGCAAGTATCGCTTCTCGGCCTTTTGGCTAAGATCATGTGTAGTATCTGTTCTCTTGGGGAGTGGTGGCGCAACAGGTTAAGCCTGGGGATACTGATCGGAAGGTCACAGATTCGATCCCCCGTTGCGGCCACTGTGGGCCCCTGAGCAAGGCCCTCAACCCCTGACTGCTCCCCGGGCGCCGCTATGTGGCAGTCCACTGCTCCTAACTAGGATGGGTCAAAATGCAGAGAGGAATTTCCCCAAGGGGATTAATAAAGTATAAATTATTATATTATTATTATTAAGTAATTATTGAATACATGTTCAGACATATACTTCTGAATTTATGTATGTAATATTTGCTTTTGTTATATATTGTTATTATTAAATACTGTTTCTTTCTGTGATTTTATTTATCTTTTTTGTTTTTTTTTTTTTTTTTACAAATACAGAAGAATTCACTGGAACTAAATAGAATCCAAAAGAAATACATGATACTGGGTCACGTGGTTACAGTTGTGTACCACGTGTCCTTTACGTCACCTCTTAAAAAGACGCAGCCGGGACACTTTGGAACAGCTTGTTGTTATTGTAGCTCACTTTGTCATTTACAGGAGCAGCAGCGCTCCTCTGCTGTTGTATCACATTCTCCTTTCTACTTTGTTGACTCTTCAAACTGACATTTATCTCCTACATAACTCCAGCAGGCCGCTAAACACGGACAGGAACTCTTCAAACACAGCTAGCATCAGCTAGCGGGTCCCACAGCACAGCACACCTAGCCTGCTAGCTGCTTAGCAGTTATGGAGTGGCTGGGTAACAGTGCTTCACCTCACCCCGACGGAGACCCCAGCAGTGACCCGGCTTCAGCGACCACCAGGGGCTTCTGTGGTGCTTATCCTCACCAACAGGTAATCAGCTAACGGCTAGCTGCCAGGTTGTTAGCGGACGATATCTATTTTACTTGGCATCACAGAGATAACTTAACGTTATTTAAAGCTAGCTAGCTAAACTTGTTTGGGGATCACTTAAGTCAGTTACACAGCAGTTACAGTTAGTAAAGTATAAGCTAGTGACTGTATTTTATTCACTATTTCTACCCTTCACAGTAGTGTCACTATCTTGTCAGTTAGCTTGAGGGGAGCAGCTCTCCTGTCATTGTCCAGGCTGCCTTCCAGAATCAATGCTAACCTGATGCAAACTCAGAGCTGCGCAACAGAGACAGAGACATTCCGCTTTTACATGTGGCTGTGAGGTAACCTGATCACCTGCAGTGTCATCATCTAGTCATGACACTGCTGGAATCAGAGGGAGATTTTTCCATATGTGGGGATGGTTGGTGAGATCAGAGGCCACAATAGGCAGCAGCTCACGTCCTCCAATCCCCCAAAGTCCCCGATATTCCCAGAAACTGACAGCTGTGTGTGATGTTGGCTAGAAAAGGCATTTGGCTGTTTGGGTGGCCATGTAAGCGTGGATGAAATAGAAAGGAACATTTATTTATTTTTAGCCCTCTGGCCTCACCCTGTATCAAATATGGCATGTTTGTGGTCATGAGAGCTTAAATGCAAATGGCCTACATTTAGTGTGTGATTCAGAGTGATGCAGCAGTTTGTAGGTGTCAGCTGTTCACTACCAGAAGAGAGAGTCAATATGTGGAAAGCCTCTGTGAAAAAAGGATTATTATTAAGATTATAGTCAAATCCCCTAGTGATATAAACCCTCTTAGGAGAATGCTGCTGATATATATTTCATCAAAGCTTGGCAAACATGGATTGTATTTCAGCATTATTCTCTTCAGTGCCCTTTCTTCTATTCTTCTTCTACGAATCATATCCTGATAATCTCTCTGACAATATTCCTTCCTGCACCCGTCTCCTTTTCTTTCCATTCACCTCGCACCAGCCGCCAGCATCACACGTTTGTGACTGCGCCATGGCGTCACTATGCCAGAGTCAGCAGCGCTGTGTGAAGGCCTCCATCGTCTCCAGTTGGAGACTAGCTGAGGCTCAGGATCAGCTACGTTCGTTAGGGGTCCACAGCTCTGAGTCGCTGGAGCAGGAACGTGCTCGAACTCTGGCCTGCCCCAGAGAACTCACACATACTGAGGAGGAGTGGCGCCGGAAAGAGAGCATGTTGTGTGGTCAGGAGCCTAGTCGCAGTCCTGTACTTGGAGCTGTCGGAAGTTGGGATGTTTTTGATAAGGTAAGTATGCAAACACACAAAGATCAAGTCCAAAATTAAGATCAAACATAACTTAAGAGATACAGGCACATTGTGTTGCTATCTGCAAACATTTTCCTGTAGTTTTTTGTCTCTGATGACTATGTAGGCATATAGTTACAAACATTTACTTCATTCATGTCCTTTCTCCGTTCCAGAGTATCATCAATGTCCCAAATCAGCCCACAGAAATGGATCAAGACAAGTGCAAAACGTTTCTCCAAAAGTATGAACAAGAGCTCAGGCATTTTGGTAAGTGGCCTAGTGAGACATGTGTCGCCCTCAGATTAACTGCTGAAAAAAGGCAGTGTTGAATTTTACTTAAGTTAAGTGGAATGTTATTGTTAAGCAATTCAGTTTGTGCTTCAAAGATTTCTGCAGGTTTAGGCAGGATTTTTTTTTCTTCAGCTTCACTGGAAGAGATCACATTATTTAGTGTTCATGTGTATACCTGTATGATTAAGTTTTATGCAGGGATTTCATTTCAGTATGTGGTGTTCTTGCTGGGGTTGCAGAAGGTATGCCACCTACTGTTTCTCAGCAAAGTTCTCACTCTTGTCAGTTCTAAAAAGAGGATGAGTTGAAAGGTTTCAGTCTCAGGAGTTGTTTTATCCACTTTGTGTACTTTGGCTTGACTTGGAATTGTGCGGAAAGGTCCATAATCGCATCCCACACTTTGAAATTTCATCACACTGTTAATTTCACTTGTGCAAAATTGTCTGCTTTAAACCAGTTTTAATGTGTACAAGTTAATTTTAATTCCTTAGAAGCATGAAGTGTTCCCCTTACTGGAATGTAGGAAGCCATTCTCAAAATATACAGGATGCTTCGACAAATGATCGTCAAGAATGTAAAACACAGCTGCATATTTCTTGTGCTGGATACCACAGATATACCGCAGAAAAGCAGATGATCAACTAGTTGGAAGATTTGCACATCTCTATTAAGCTCATTCAAGACCTTATGTCTTTTTGTCTGTATTGATAAAAGTGCCCAATAATGCAAAACTCATTTCATTATGTTGTGTTCACCCTAATTTTAAGATTACACCCAGTTATGTTGTTGTGTTGTATATTTGTGATATACTGCATATATTATCAACAGTACTCTCGTAAAGCAGTCCAAAAAGTGTGAAACTACTTCTGCTAATATTTTTTATGGCAGTACTTTAACATGTTAAATCATCCAGATGGTCCATTTTTTTAGTCGTCATTAAACAAACTGATGTGCTTTGTTTCCCTGTCAGGTATGTTGCGGCGATGGGACGATAGTCAGCGATTCCTAGCAGACATGCCTCAGCTCATCTGTGAGGAAACAGCCAACTACCTAATTCTGTGGTGCATGAGACTACAGCAAGAAGGGGTAATGTGCTGACGGGGCTGGTTTTACGTTATCTGTCAGTTATAATCAACAGTTCCCCAAAAATAATACAGTCCAAAACAGCACTGAATTGATCCTAATCAGTAGTATTGTCAGTGAAGTTGCAGCCTCCGTGGGGCAGAACTCTGCTTCTGTCCTAAAAAACTATAAAAATACATGAGAATCATGCCGTAAAACAACAAATGCAGCCAGTGCAGTTCTTTCCTTTTGGGTAGTCAAGCTAAGAAAGCAGTGCAAACATGGAACTGTTTGCCTCGGCTCATTCATCTGCACACATTTGAAACAGGATTCATTTTTTGCTGCAGGGATTTGTCATTTTAAGAAAAGAACTGGTGTTAAAAATTACATTTAAAAAGGCTCTGCTTCTAAAGTGTAAAGTAAGCCAAGGTCATGTGACAAACATCCAGCAATAATCAGCTGAAACAAATTCAGATACTGTCTTTTTCATTATTTGCACCTGTCCTTATCCTACTAAAACAAGTCAAAATAACTTTAGTGAAAAAGACTTAGAATCCATATGTGTCCTGAAATGTTTCATGAGTTTTGGAGCAACTATTATTTCTAAGACACAGAGGTTAAATCAGGCTTGTGACTACACTGAAATTCCATTTAGCGTGGAATCTCAGCAGGGGATTTGTTGATAGAAAGAATAAATCATTTAAGGCTTATCCTGTTAACATTTTTCATGATCTGCAAAATAAGATTAGAGGACAGTGACCTAAATCATGACACGCATCAAAGCTTTTTGCTACTTTTCTTTTTGCTATTATAATTTGCAGTATTCAAGCATCAGAAATGTTAAGCAGTTTGTCTGTCCTGTGGAGGCAAGTGAAAGCATTAAACAACTACATAAAGAAATGGCCTCAACTGTTTAGTTGGCCTCATATGCAAGTCCTAATTTTCAGAATTTATCAGCATGGATGTTATATATTAGAATTTAGTAATTGTATTGTACAATTTACATGAAATGTGACTTTTGAATGGGTATCAAAAAAGAACTTTTAAGGTTTTTGTTGGAACAACCAGACCCTGCAAACTAGCTTTTTTTTGTTTTGTTTTGCACCCTGCAGAAAGAAGCACTGATGGAGCAGGTGGCGCACCAAGCGGTAGTTATGCAGTTCATCCTGGAGATGGCTTCAAACTCGAAGCAGGATCCTCGAGGCTGTTTCAGACAGTTCTTCCACAAAGCCAAAGTAAGACGCACACATCTGATTTAATACTCTATGGGAATGTCTTGTATATGCAGAGACTTAGTTTAACACAGCTTTCTAGATTTGTCAGCTCCATTCTTTTAGTATATCATAATGAACTGTAACAAAAGCTTTATAAATGGGTTTTTTATAGGAAGACAAAAGGAGATTTTTTTTAAAAAAAATTGGCTTTACACTTGAATGTTCCTGTTTTTGTTGTGAAAAGTGGAAGTGGTGACTGAAATTTATTTAATCTCCCTTAAAAATAAGGTTGTCTTTAAGCCCTCCTGTGCCATGTTTCCTGATATTATTGCCTCTGTTGCTTTGTAGGAAGGACAAGATGTCTACTTAGAGGTCTTCCATACAGAACTTGATGCCTTCAAACGGAGAGTAAAAGAATACACAGTCAAATGTAGAAGTGACACGTCCAACACTGAACAGCAGAATATTGACACAAATTGCAGACTCGACCCCAAAGAAGCAACAGACTCTTTACCTCCAGTAAGTGCACTTATGTCTTTTTTTTTCTGAGCACCACTGAGTTACTGCAGTTACCCCATGCAGCTGTGAGGTGGCACCATTGAGCTATTGTGTTTTTTTCCTTGCTCATGCTGATGCAAATGTGCAAGCAGCTATTTTCACTTTCAAAACACATCACCACAGGAACCACAGAATACAACTTTTGCTCACAGCGTCTGCCAAAGCTTGACGAGGGCTGAGAGTGCATCATGTTGTTTATGTTTACCAGTGAGACAACAGTTACTTAAAGCGTTTGCAGACAGCGTTGTCTTTCTAAGTAACATTTTTCACACAGCAGATACCTGAGAAAACATCCTCAGTTTTTTACGAGTCATTTAAATATCACTGCTGCTTCTGCGCTGTGATCAGTAAACTTTGACTTTGAGGAAGTGAGCTGTCACAAGGCAAAGCTTGCTAACCTAATAGCAGAGCAAATCCCTATTGCATGTTATAAATGTCAGGCCTCATATTATCAAATGCAACTGCAGCTGTGAAACTTAACAACAACATGCTTTGTTCTTTATTACCTAAGTAAATAGGAACAGCAGCAATTTAAATTGGCCTTTTTAAGCAGTTTTAAATCATACATACCTCATTTTGTTTTTTCTGGGTATGTATTCTTTACTGCTCGCTATCTGAAGTCATGACTGGTTTCATGACAGCTGGATTTTATGTGAAATAGGTTTTTTGTGATGTTAAATAGTGTAAATCAAGCAACATGAGACTGACACACTAAAATGCACTTCAGCCATGCAACAAATGATTAACCTGTCCTCCATGTAGAAATGCATCTACTTTTCCAAGTCCAAATAATGTCATTACCTCTGCCAGAGCCGAGAGGTCATGATTTTACATCTTTTTCTAGGTACAGACAGTGGACTGTCAAAGTATTAAGACCCCTTTTGTTTTGTACACAGTCTGTCTACAATCGGTAACCCATAAAAGCATGTTTTTTGCTGTTGAAAACAAAAATCTAATGCTTAAATCGCACATTTACAAAAGTAAACAGACCTGTGTTTCAGCCCTTTAAAGCTGCCTCTTTGCTAGCAATTGCAGCTTTGAGTCGTCTTAAAGTCTCTATGAGCTTTTCACACCTGAATTTAAGCAGCTTTTTTCATTCTTACTAGCAGCTCAGTGTGACTGGATGGAAAGTGCCTGTGAACTAAAAATCTTCAGGTCTGGGTTTAGGCTGGGCCTGTCAATGAAACTTGTCCCAAAGCCACTCCCGCTTTGTCTCGGCTGCATACTTAAGGTCAAAGGTGAACTGTCCCCCTAGTTTCAGGTCACTGCACTCTGGCTTCGGTTTTCTTCAAGGACCTCTCTTTATTTGGCTGCATTCATCCTGTCATCACTCTGATCGTTCTCCCTGCCTCTGCTGCTGAGAAGCATCCCAGTAGTATAATGCTGCCACCACAAGTTTCACTTTTGGAACGATATTAGCACAGTGGTGATCAGTGGCTGGTGTTGGCCACACGTAGTGCTGGGAGTTCTTCTGCCTGAAGACTTTAGTTTTTGCCTTATCAGATCAGGGAATCGTTCTCTTCATGCTCAGAGTGCTATGAAGAGCATTTTTCAAACTCCAAGTAGACTGTTGTTTGTCTTTAATACCAGAGTAGCTTCATTCTAGTGCCTCGACCATAAAAGCCTGCTGAGGGAGTCATCCTTCTAACACTGTCTCGTCTCGGCACATAGCTTTCAATGTTCTCACAGGGAGACCATCAGGTTTTGGTCGCCTCCCTGATGAAGGCCTTTCTTGCTCCGTTGCTCAGTTTGGCTGCCAACTTTGGGAAGCGCCCATGGTGGTTTTAGTCCATCAATTCACAAATATTGAGATCAGTGTGGTCCTGGGAACACACAAAGCTTGAAATATTGTTTTATATTCTTGTCTTTAACTGTCTTTGAACACAGTTTTATCACAAAGCTCTGTAGAGAGTTCCTTGGATGTCATGGCTTGGTATTTTCCTTGACAAGCATTGTGAACTGTGAGGTCTTACGTACACAAGGTTCGCCCTTTAAACTGCAAATCAATTTAATTTGCTTTAATTATCCTTGAGGTGTGTCTAGATCTTGATTGGGGTCTGTCAGTGGCAGACAGGATGAATGTGACCACAGATTTGACTGCCACAGCAAAGGATCTGTGTACTTTTGTAAAAGACACGATTCAGTTTAGGACTTTCATTAAATTCACAAAAAAATGGGCTAAAATGTGATTGGTCGGCACAAACCGCAGTTTTATCCATTTAAAGTAAAATCACAAACCCAATAATGTGTGCAAAATGTGAAGGGGCCTGAATTTTACTGCATCTGCGGTAGATGGAGCTCTACTATCTGAGGAAAGGCAGGATCATGCAACAAGTGTGTCACAACGTGAACAAACGGTCGCTCTCGGGAGCCCCAATCTGTCTGTTTCATACAACTTAAAACTCTGTACTGTATATGACATTGTAAACTAATTACAGACATGAAAGAGATTTTTTCATTCAGAGGAAGTCATGTGTGAAAGTTGCCAAATGGCATAAAGCGCAGGCTACCTACTAAACTTGATCGCTGCAGTTTGAAAGCCCTTTGTAAGCGAGAGAGAGAGAGGGAGAGAGAATGGGGCCGCCAACCCACCGGGGGCCCCACGGCTTGACGAGCTGCCAAACATCTACTCGGAAAAAAAGGAAAAGAACCACATCCTTCCCCTTCTCAAAGGGGATCAGGCCTGTTGCAACTGAAGCTGGTCCTGCTTTTGGATTTGTGCTGTTTTTGCTTGTCCGAGCATCTTTCTTCATCTCAGTTTGAAGTGACTATAAGTTATAGATTTGAGAAACTGTTATTTTAAAGAAGATTAAACCAATTGTTTTAGGTCATTGCAAAATCTATAGAGAGGACAATTTGAAGTCGCAATTTTAGTTCCTACTCGGATTAGCACCAGAAATCTTACAGGGGGAGGGTGTAGTTACATTATAATCCTCCAGGTAGGCAACATTAAGTTAATCCTTCTATCTCTCAAGCCTCTTTTGAACCTGTTTTTAAGTTCTCATGTGCACAAGACAGTCCTCACCTTTGTTTTGACTCCTCCTGTCTTTGTCTTCCTCCACCAGGTGGCAGAGTATCCTATGAAGCGATGTTTAGAGGCTGGACTTTGGACAAGCACAGGGAGGTGGACAAAGGACGACGCGACAGAGACAGACGACATACGCATGATGGAGACGTCTTAGGGAATGTAGGATCGACACCTGCTTTTCTTCCATCTCCATCGTCTCCCTGTTTTAGGAACAAAATGAGTTTTAAGCCCTCTTTACGCAGCAGACCAGGCTGGAAAAGCAGAAATAAACGGAGACGCGATCAGTCTCTCACGCTGCAGTTTTCAATGGAGAGCCGGCAGGGAACGCGTTTCTCAGTGTTGCCGTTAGCATGTGGCTGTGGTTGGCGAGTTGGTTCCTGCAGTGTCTTTTGCCAGCTAAATGCATGTCGTGCCATAACCATTGTTTTACAGGTGGAGCTAGTTAGTTTTTATTTCTCATGGATCAGAGAAACTAAAAAAGCAAGAAGAACTGACTGACTGCAAATTTTATCCAGACAACATATGGAATACTAAACCAATACAGTCTCTGGGTATCATATCCAATACCTGAAGCAAGACTCAGGTCAGGTGGCAATGGAGAAGTATTGTCAGAGGAATCAAGTTAAGTTGGAGAGGAGCATAACTGGCAGAGCTTTTTATTCTGTGATACAATAAGTTTTAACTAAAGCTGACCGTTTCAAATGTACAGTATTGGAAACTGTTCTTGGGTAAAATGTAATGCTGAATGATCAACAGCTCCAGGATAATGTAAAAAAAAAGGTCGTTATTTGTAGGTGTAAATTATGCGATTCAAATCAAGGGGAAGAAACACTGTAGAGTCAGTTGGAGACAAATTTGTTCGCCTGAGAGTCAAGCTTGTCGTCGTACCATATCATCGGAAAAAACTGGGCATCATATCACTTCAGCTTTTGTGACATAAACCTTCAGTTTTTTGAAATTGGTTCACTCCAAGCAAACTTACTGGCTTTATGCCAATTGTTCACATCTATGTCGACATCTGTTTACGTGGATTTGTGTTTTCCCCAAATAAAAGTGGGCTTTAAAGCTCATTTTCTGGTCACATTCTCCCTGTAGGCTCCTACAACTCTCAGTAAAGGAGTGGTACCTGACCCCACAGGTCTCTCAGGCTGGTTATAGAAGAGGATAAATAATGCAGTGTGTGTGGAGGTTCAGTCACTTTACTGTCTCAGAGTTGTCTAAAATGAAAAGTCAGCAGCGGGTGTTTGAAGATGGAAGCTGTTGTTTGGCTTTTGTCGTAAAGGTTGTTGTGTCAGTACCTGATTGTTGCTGTTCCTTGTTCTGACGGAGAGAAGTGGCCTCTCTTTGAAGCTATAACAGGTTCACTAAAAATGAATAGTTTATGTAACAACACAGATTTTAAAATGCAGAATAGCAGTTATCAGTGTGGCCTTATATGTTTGGCTTTGAACGCGTTGCTGTGTGACGGAGCACACTACAGCTTCAGAAGTGGAGCCGTTAATGCAATTTGAGCATCTCTGAAAATGCATTTTTGTTTCCGTTTTCCAGAAAGTATTCCTTCGTGTTGTCTGGGGAGGATTAAAACGGCAAACAAACTTAAAACCACCTTTCCATCAATTATGAACATGCATCTTTGGCATTGAGGTTTTATCTAGATAGGCGAGATTTGAACTGTGCAGGCAAATGGGTATAAATTCATACGATATACAGTTCATAATGGCTACAGTGAGTCAGAATACAAAATCACAAGGAATTAGATGTTTGATTGCAGAAAATGTCAATATGCAGTGTATTCACTAAAGTAATTGTGCACTGGACAGTATTGGCTTGTATTTTTGTGACAAAATAATTCAACTCTTCAGAACAATAGTCAGCTGTTTGATAAAAGGCAAACACGAATAATGAGTGCATGCTTTCTAGTATGTGAGACAATATAATAGCTGACGAAGCACTTGGCTTTAATGCAAATATGTCTTTTAAAGAGGCAAAGTGTGCTCAATTTTAGCATTTGATGTAAATGTCAGTGAACAGGATCCAGTTACTATCTGAATGCAGGAGGTATGATAATGTGAGACGGCACCACATTAGTTTGTTTTTATTCAACAGCTTTTCCTTCCCTGTAATTTTAACAAGCACATAGGTGAAAAGAGTTCAAAACGCACCAGATTCTTTCTACATGGGTTTTGTGTATTTATTTTTCTCTGGTTCTGTGATTTTCTTTACCCACTTGTCACCTGAAACCACCAGTTTCCTTTCTCAAGTGCTCTGTGCCGTGTTGGGTTAAAGTTCTTGATTCTGGGGTGTACACCTTCTTAGTCGGAGCTAAACACCAGTGTGGAGGAGAAGGAATAAAAAGGGCTGAGCTCTCCATAAAGAGACTTTTACTGTATGTGTGTGTGTGTGTGCAGAAAGGAGCTCTCTGCATCTGAATGTGTCCTGCACTTTATATTTGTCTTTTCAAAACAGAAATCCTTCTAACAGAGAGAGGTGAAGAGGGGAGTGTTTGAAGCAGTTGACTATTATTCCTCTTCATTGTGAAATTTTAATTTATCACTTTTTTTTTTGCTGTCCTCCAGATATGAATCCTACATTTTTTTTATTTTACAAGCAATCCTCAGATGAGTTTGTGAATAGTGTGACATTTTTGTTATATTTTACCTTTTGTATCCTGTTGTTTTTGCCTTTTTTTTTGTCTCTGGAGGGTTTTTACCAGATTCATTAGGCTTCCTGTTCCCTTTATGGTAATATGCTTTATTTAACAAGGCAACAAAAAGCACCGTAAAAATCTGCAGAGCGACATGATCAGTAAGATTTTTACTCCAGACTGTGGAATTTAAAAATACCATACATTTCATATAACACATAACTTAAAGCTGCTGTGTGATGCAACTATTATCATCTTGCCAATGACTTATTACTTTTGGTTAACATCTGCTCTGCACAGTGCCTGTCTGGGGCAGCTCATACACAAAACGCATCGTAAATACTGCAAAACAAACAGGTATTGTCAGCAGTGAAGCTACATAATCTGCTGTAGTGGACCTAAATGTGTTCTTTTTCTACTTTGTCCGCGATGACTACTCAACTATGCAAAGATAATTATCGGGCTTGAATTGCTGTACTGAACCTGTGGCCACTGTCTCTGGTGTCTTGTTAATCTGAATTTGTGTGTTGAGACTTGATGTAAGAGTTTCTGTCACTTAGCAACAAGCCGCAGGAAAATTACACTTCACATTCACAGCAGACTACAGTGAGGTTGGGCTCCTCTATGAAACTCGGATACGATAACCAGAACTGAATATTTGTCTTCTCGTCGATTAGTAGACCTGCAGTGGCGATACAATGGGAGCCTTTAGCATTTAAAACTGATGACCTTTGGATGGCTTTGTAATTAAATCCTTTATAGAGTAACTCCACTGATTTTACACATCAAAGTCTGTTTACAAGCCCCGGGGAGCGCCGCTGAATATGTAAAATAAAGTTGTGCAAAGCCTTTTGTGGCTCCCAGAGCGAGCTTTGTCGGATGAAAAGCTGTAGAAAACTCCCAAGTTTAAAAGCAAATGAAAGGGGTTGTAGAGTTTGGAAAGAAGTGAGCTAAACTACAACTAACTCATCATAGCACAACCAACTCTCGGCAGGCGATGTACATTGTGGGTGATGTAGGATTTCTGCAATGACTTTTTAAATAGTCCATTGTGAGTCAAGCAATTAAATTAAATTGGCATTTTCCTTTAAATCACTTAAATTACAACAATGACTGTGTCCTTCTGGTGTACAGTATGAGAAGTTTATTGTGATTCATAAACACCTGTGACACAGTTGTAACTTCTTGTCTACGAAAAAGGAGATAGGCTTTCACACATTGTATTCAAGTACTTTGGAGTCTCACAGGACAGCCAGGAAACATCTGCTGCATCAGTCTATACAGTACATGGCAAGGCAGGTTAGCATTTCTGTGGCTTTTAACGTTATTTCGAGCAAAGTGCAACAACAACAACAACACAGCAGATCAACCTTAAAGGCTGCAGCATCTTCCGACGAGACAATAAGCCCTGTACAAACTGTGTTAATGTGTGTGTTGACATATTTGTTTCAGTTACATTATCAGTTGTCAAGTCACATTAAATGGCAAATATCAGTCCGTAGACGTGGAATGGCTGGTTACAATGGAAAACAACGAGGCGTATTTAAGAGTCGACACTATTAAGACGTGAGGTGGTTAAGAGAAGCTGTTGCACAATAATGGTTTCTTGTGATAATTAAAAAGATATTCAATACAACGAGTGTGACTGGTTTATCCATCATTTCCTCTGTGGTCCGTGGTTATTAAAAATGTATTTACATTCACTGAGCTACCTGTCAAAAGCAGCTAAAGGCACTGGAGTGCATGAGTGAGTTTACAGTAATTTACAGAAAATGGCACATTTCCCTTTAGGGTAACTATTTACTGTTTAACAAACAGTCCCACTAAGGCAGTTTATAAACACCTTTGTTATGCTAAAATACTACATTGTCTTCTCATGAAAGAAGCTGTAACTCAAGGTGCTGCTTCTTTTAAATGTTGTTGAGGTCAGCTGAGAAAACTCGTGGCTGAAATAGGAAAACCTTATTAAGCGTTCATACTTGGCTGCATTCACCAAACCGATGATCCTGTTCTTGCATCCTTCTCACATCTTGTGCAACGTTCATGTTCTACTGTTAAAGATCTCGATGGTTGAGTCACTGATCTAAGGCACATTACGGAACGGAGAAACGGTCTGTCTTAACAGCTCATGTTTTTGCACAAACATCCTGAGAGTTTCCCCAAACTAACTCCAGCAACATTGCAGAAAACAGTACAACATGTTGCATAATAAGCATTCTAAAAAGTGGAGTTTTCACAACATCTGGAGTCGGCTGCACAGAACACCATAAGTTTTCTTCCTTAAGTGGTGCACCCAAGGTCAGGAGGTGATTTGTTATTTTTTAACATGGGGGGATGGTCCAATGGACTGCAGTGGTCCTACGCAACATCAAACACACAGCAGGGATGGCAGGGTAATGGGGGGATGGGGGTTACCTCTAATGCACCCTTAAATCGCCGACTGACTTCAGGCTAAGGATCTTGCACAGACTTTCCTAAAACATTTCCCTGAATAAAGCAAAATCGTTTATTAAAAGAGATTAAAAATTGTGCAATTTCCGTGGACGACGTCTCACAAAGTTGGTGTTTAGGTAGCAAACAAAAAAACAAAATCACAGAAGAAGATTAGACGAGAAAACACAGCTGGTCGGAGGTTAACTGGACGGATTAGGCTTCCAGAGGAATGTAATGAAAGAAACCACATTTAAAACTTGACCCGCAAATAAAGAAAAACAACAAATGTGCAAGAAAACTGCAGCAAAAAATGAACTCAGGAAATCTGCAGCATTCATTTTCTTAATTTATCGCCATAAACTTCAGAGTTTGTTTTTCTTCACTTTGGTTGTTCAGGTCTTTTGTGCCATAATTCAATAATAAAAACAAACTAATTCCTTAAGTATTAGGCTAGGATAAGGAGAACATCCTAAATACTTTTTAAGGACACTTTAAGGAGCATACTTAAGGGTGTTTTGTGCAACTGATTGACTCTCACGGAACCCTTAAATCATACTTTAAGAGGAATCTTAACTTAAGGTGTTTTGTGCAACCGGCCCCTGTGTTATAAGACGTAAGCCATGTTGGCTTGATCCTCATCTTGAACATTTAGAATATATTACTACATAAAATTTCCTTCCCTTTGTTTCACAGAAAGTGGCACACACTGGTTTCTGCTGGTAAACTTCAGGCCTTCTCTTCGGTCCAGGCTCTCTACGCCACTTTCTGATTGATCGAGGAGAGTTTTCTGTGGAGGAAAGCCTCAACGTGCGGCCATATCTTGTTGGTTTCCGTCCCCGTGAAGGTCTCTAGGACACCTTTACTCCTGGAGGGGCAAAAAGCATTGTTTTTTTCCATTATTGCAATACGGCAAGTAGAGATTCATGTGACAAATCTAATAATCAGTGGTTCATGTGTATAGAACTGTGAACTTTAGCCTTAAAATATAGTGTGCAGTAAATAAAATAAGTTAGACGTGAACATTATCTTCTTCTATTGTCACACTGTGAATGTTTTCTACTTCTTACAATTGATAAACTGACTTTTTTTGTGGAAAAAAAAATAAGTGAGACACCATCTAAGCACATCCCTGTGGTTTACAGGAGTAAAAAGACCAATTTAGTCCAGAAATACATAATAGGATTCTTCTACTGTCACACTGTACCTTTTTAATTCTGCTAAATCTTTATGATAAATGTCTACATATCTGTGTATTAATTTAATAAGGATGAAGCATAAGGAGAAAGACCTTTAGCTTGCAATCTTAGAATCTGCCTCTTAAGCAGTTTATCAGTTATGCAAGCAACTATGAAGAATGTGAAGGGGCGAAAATGTCCAAGGTCAAGGTTCCATAGCAGCTAGTTGTGGCTCGCACATTTAATCATTTATTTCGAGCACACTTCAGTGTAACGTCACCGTGCTGTGGTGCAAACTAAATTGTTGTAAAGAGCTGAGCCCTAGTGATGCAATATATGGGCAGATATACAGTACATGCAGAGGGGGTTCATTTTAAGGTATCTCCAGTTTACCTGTAGTACTCTAGGACCGGCTCTGTCTGGGTTTCGTAAGCCTTCAGTCTCCGTGTGACCGTGTCTGGTTTGTCATCGTCCCTCTGGACCAGAGGCTCCCCTGTCTCATCATCCAAACCCTGCATCAAGCACATAAACACATTTTAAATACCCTAAATTGGCAATAGTACTTTATGAACATGCTTACAACAAGCTATAAATGAATGGTTTTGTCCTCTATTTTTATACCTGCTGAATAATATATATTAAAAATAAGCATACAAAGGACAGAGTTACTCTCATCATACTAATCTACAACTGTGGGTAGGATTTGTTCAGCTGCAACATTACACACAGACTGAGAAGATAACGCTGCTCTGGAAACATGAAGCGGTGCCAGAGATGTCTTTGGATTCAAACCAGTTGAAAGATGTAACAGTGTGGTGACCTTCTGATATACTGACATTTCCTTGTATTTTTAATCTGAGTTCTTTGTTTCTTTTTAAAGCCTTTTTCGCAGCAGACATTTTGACTTCACATATCCTGAAGAGCACACGTATAAACAGACTGTTCAGCACTTATACTGATGACTACCTTCTATTCATGCATGCTGACTTTTTATCCTTATCTACTCTGCTGGGTTTTGTTGTGACAAGATGGACCTTTTACTTTCCAGTTCTACACAACAGACACTTTATTTGCTGTGCTGGTATCTGTCAAGGCTGCACTTTGAGCTAAACAACACACATGTTCACAGTGACACTGTTAACACGCTGAAGTTTATAGGGCTGCAACTAATGTTTATTCCCATTGTCGACTAATCTATTATTTCCTCAGTTAAATGATTAGTTGTTTGATCTATAAAATGTCAGAATATGGTGAAAAATGTAGACAGAGCCCAAAGATGACGCCCTCAAATGTTTTGTTCTGTTCATCACCCAAAGATATTAGAATTACTGTCACAGTGGAGCAAAGAAACCAGAAAATATTTCCATTTAAGAAGGTGGAATCCAAGAATTAATTAAAAAAAATTTTAAAAAATACTCATATCAATTAACTGATTATTAAAGTAGTTGGGAATAAATTATTACTTGACAACTAGTTGATTAATCAATTAATCACTGCAGCTCTAGATGTTTCAAAAGTTTCAAATAGATTCCTCCACACTGTCTAACTTGCAGACAAACATTTATTCATGATGTTTTGGTGCTGGACCTTCAGGCAAAGGACTGAAAACATCTAAAACTTTCGGAAATGTTTGTCCATTGTTTACACGCATGTTTCATTAAATAGATGTGCAAACAATTCCTTTGTCTTAGCTTGACCGCCTTCCTTCGCTAATGTTTGCAAATAAAAATAAAAGATTAGCAGTATAAACCAAAGTGCTATAATCAGCTGGTGGCACTGGAGGAAAAGTCATGGAATCACCAAAGTCAGTAAGCTTCATCCTCTGGAGAACATTAATGTCTGTACAGAATTTCATAGCAATCCATACAATAAAAGGTTGAGATATTTCAGTCTGAATTGAAGCAAAATGACCGACTGAGCAACGAGCAACATCACTAGCATGGCTAAAATATGTATGCAGTCAAAGAGAGCAACTGGTGTGCTGAAGTTGCTACAGGAAAAAGGTCAGCAGGTCAAATATCTCCAGTATAAGCTAATATAAGAGGAAACATGCATCGCAAGGAACAGTATATCCCAAACCTTAACTTTAACCAGCTGCATCCCTTCATAGCGTCAATCTGCCTCCTGTGTTGCTCAGTAGGAGACAGGCATGAACAGTTCCAGGGAATAAGCATTTTCACTATAGTTGGGAAGTATGCACAGTCCCTAAAGAGCACATCTGGAGCCAAGGGGTTAAGTATAAATGTGCCATCCAAAAATGTCCATGAAATTAATGATTTACAGGGATCAAGATACTGTGGGATGCTTAAAACACATCACGCCTCAAACAGTTACTGTCGTTGTAAAGCTAAACTCAGTGTGCTCACTGTTACTTTTTTATTGGCAAGTGACAGCTGCAATTAGAAGACAGTAGAAATACTGGCATTTTTTAAAACCTTTACTGATTTTATTCCTTCTTTTTGTTCTTCTTTGGTTAAATTGTCCCTTTGTCAAACAGGACTGTGAGATATAAACTGATGCCAATGATTAACCACGAATGTGCTGCTACTCCAATCTGTGCAGAAGCTGCAACGGAGAAAACACACGACCGAAGTGACATCGGCTATGAATCATCCGTCAGTTACAGAGAAACCAAAAGACATTTGGAAGACTGAACTTTGTTGACCTGCAACTGTGCACAACTGAACCATAATTAGCAGCATAATGCCTTATCATGATTACATAATGAATACTCTCAGCTAGCATTGCAATGTACATTGAGCGCCTGTAATGAGTTGTTTAATGTTATCTTCGCTTCATCTGTCTCCTCACATCTGTTCTGCTCTGGTAGAGATATACAGTAGCAGATTGAAGGATGAGCAGAGAAAAGCTGCAGTACTCATCTCAAACTAAACATATGTGCATAAATTAGGTAAATAACTTTTTTAAAAAATACATTAAAAAACAAAAATCTTTGGGTCTTTTGGGCACTGGCTGATAGTTGAGACTGCACTCCCACTTTTACAATGCGGAGTAGGAGGTCATTCGGTCAGTTTATAAACTACAAATAGTTTCAAAGGGAGGGACTCACATGCACTGACATGTACGTGAGGCCAAAACGGCTGCCAACACATACAACAAAGAAGCTCAGATTACAGCAAACACTCTCTCCACTATATCTTTACATAGCAGATAGCTGAATGCTGCTGTACTAAGGCTACATGTACGTTCACAGGCTTGTATAGTGCACCACCTGTTAATAATCATAAAGGTTAAAAGGTAAATGTTTAAAAGTAATAAAAAGTCTGTAAAAGAGAACATGATTAAGATGATGTAAGACACAGTTTCCCATTTTAGGAAAACCTGTGATCCTTTTACTCATTTTTTATTAATTCCCAGTCTTCTTATGTCCCTTTAAAAATACTAAATATAACAGCCTGTCTTGACTAAAACTGCAGAGGACAGGCCTTCTTCTTGGTTTTCTCTGCAAACATGTGTTCGGTTGACTCATGGTTTATCTTTCCTGTCTATCATTGTTTGCATCAGAGTTCTCTCTGAAGTCCACTAATGTCGTTACAGATTTAAATAATGCTTGTTTTAGTGTATTTTAACATGCACTCCCATATATTTTGCACATTCACTTCTTTAAAATTAGGAGTTTGTTCTTTTGTTGGGGTTCTGTTTGCTCTATATAAGATATTTTTTCTTAAAGGATCATATTTTATATCTGCACATTATTTTGTGTATATTTCCTTTACTTAAATCTGATCAGCTGACCTGCATTTTACCTATTTATACATGTGAAAATACTTATTTTGTGGTGTACCTGCTCGTCCCCTTTTTATGTGTGGGCTTAGTGCCACTGACATACAGTATATGCTCTCATGTTTAATGTTATAAGTTTTGCATTTTACATATTTGCATTTATCTGTTTACATCTGTTTACCACTGGTAAACACTTGTATATATTGTTTAATTGCTTTTAATTTAACTTGTCTTTCTTTATTTGTCTTATTTTTATATATTTATCATTATTTTTGGACTTATAACTGGGACCCGAGTGCCATTTTCATGCCATCTCATGTGTACATGTATGTTGGTATGACAATAAATAACACTGAGTTCTTGAATCCTTGAGCCCTTTAACCTTGAAAACACTTAAGCTTGACAGGTGCTATATACGGTAAATAAAGTGATATTTTTTTGTGTTTGTTTATGCTGAATGCATATATTTTATTAATTAGCACACTGTGTCTCAGCTTTATGCCTTTCAATCTGTCTTTCTGTAATTCCCCTTTAGTTTTGTATGTCCTAGTTACAAATCCTTATTTTTTTTTAAATCTGTTATCCTTGTTTTTATAACTAAGGATCATTTGTGTTTGATCTAAGGTCAGGTTTTGAAGAAACACAACTCACGTAACAAGGGTTTACTTATTTCCAACTGAGGAAAGTGTGATTTTGAACAGCTGCTTTTAGCTCAGGTCAGTCTTGAGACCATTTGATCTACAGAAATTTTCAGGAGATTTATGCTCATAAACACATAGTGTGATTTTGGTTGATCATACCTGGATTAAATACAATATAAAACAATCATGAGGTAAGAGAGGACGTATTTACAGCGACTTTAGGTGGGTTGAAGTCTATGTTGTACACTCTGCCGCTCGGAAGGTGAGTCCAGCGAGACGTCAGCCTTTGCCTGATGGTCTGGAAAGGAACATTGAGGTTGATGACTGTATCCACAGTGTAGACGTCATCCAGGGCCTCTGCCTGCGATACTGTACGAGGAAAACCTTGGGGAAAAAATACACAGACAGACAGAGGAAATCAAGGCAAAGGAAACAAGGAACAAAGGTGGACTTTGAATTAAACATCTTAAGGGTTAAGTAAGCATTCCCTTGAGTGGTTTATCTATTTGTACAGAACAGACCATGTAAATGTTGTGAGTATTCTAACAAACAACGCTGATAAAACACTCTACTTGATCTCCTACCATCCAGCAGCCAGCCGCTCCGCTCTATTGTCCTCAGGTCATTGAGGATGAGACGAGACATGACGTCATCAGGTACCAGCTGACCCTGATCAATGCAGGACTTCATCAGCAGGCCGAGCTCTGACACAAACACACAAAACACACACACAGTGAGGATGCCATTGAAACTCATTACAAAAGTGAGCTTTTTATTTCTGCCTGCACTTTAAATCTCACCTACTTTGATCACAATGTGAAAGATTATCTGTCCCTGTTTGACAAAAGCATTTTCATTTTCTCCAGAAGAACTATAAACCACAGAACTGCATTGTAGATTTATAATTACATAATATGTGATGCTGAATTACAGAAAAAAGTGCAGAACACTCAGCATGGAAACAGATACACTGTGACCCAGTGGGGAACTTTTTTTCTCCAAAATAAAGCAACTTAATGGAAAATTTAAAGGGATACTGCAGGTTTAAGAGGCTGAACCATGGAAGTGTCTTATTTCTCAATCACTTCCACTTTAACTGGTCAGAGTTCAGCAGAAGAAAGGAATTTCCTGACAAGCCCTGCAGAAATTACCTGGCCGTGCTCATATCTGATGTCACTGCGATACAGTGGAAAGGGTACGACTTATAGAGACTGTTTAACGAGGTACTGTTAGGAAGCTGTCATGAATATGCATCTTTGAGCCTAAGCAATGAATCCTGTTTAGAAAGCTGCACGTCAAAGTGACAGTGGATGAAAAAATGAAGCTTAAAAGCAATGCAAAAGTGCATTTTTGTGAGCAATGAGAAGGTGAGGCAGGCTTGAGAAGTGAAAATGAAAGGACTGCGTGAGAAAATCTAACAAGGGAAGAAATGCTTCGAGCTGAGCTGCCAACAATGCAAGTGAAATTGAGGAACTGTGCAGAAAACGTTGAGCATGTGCACAGTTCTGAGGAGTAGCAGGCCACAATGAGGAAAAGGTAGCACGTATGTGTGCATAGCTAATGTTTAAAGCTTAACTACACATCACTGCCATGGGACTGTCCTATCCTGCAGCCGCTCTGTCATACAGCTGCAATAAACCAGACATTATCTGCAGCTCCTCCTCTCCAGGAACTAAAGTTCATGGCTCAGGTTTGTAAACTCTACACCTCTCTTTATCTGCAGTCAAGGTGATATTGAGGAGTAGTGGGCCTCCGTCCAAGGCTCAGGTAGTGTTGGGTCAAATGTTTGCAGTGTCAACACCTTCTACAACCCTGAAAACCAGTTTGACCTTGGTTAGAAAGAGAAGAAAAACTGTATTCTTCTGGCACAGCAAGATAAGGCTGTTATAGGAGTGGTGCCTTTATCACAGAAAACACACCTTAGTGTGTCTGGAAGTACCTGCTTACAATGAGATTATTTCTAACAAGAAGTTTTTTGCTTAACACATACCATAATAAGACAGTAGTTAGTCTGGATCTGATGCAGGATCATATTACCTGTTTTGGCGTTGATGTTGGCTCTCAGAATGTCCCCACTAGAAATGTGCTTCAGTCCAAAAGTTTTGGTAATACGCGCAGACACCGTTCCCTTCCCGGATCCAGGAGGTCCCATAATGACAGCACGGGCGACTCTCTGCAGAACCATTTTAATTTGAGTTTCTAGGAACTGGATACTCTTCTGTTGAAACCCTCACTTCAGGATGCTGCTGCACCGACACTCGATCGGAGCAGCTTACAGCCTCGACCCTTTCCTTCCCGAGTGCGCGACGTGACAAAGAGTGTGCGCGTCTTCAGCGGCCAGTTTCGACTCTCGCTGGACTTTTTTATGTCATGCAGCCTCGCAGAAACTGAAGGAAGGAGGAGGAGGAGGAGGAGGAGAAGGAGGAGGAGGAGAAAGAAGAAGACTGCTCCCAGCTGGCGGCGGTGCCAAACGAGGACGCACTCCTCTGACGACGCACAGGGAGCGAAGAAAACGCGCTGAGAAACTTCCCCGCTTGTGCCAATGTTTAAAGCTTTTCTGGATATGTGTTTATTGTATAACGCGGTTATATAATTGGTCTACTGGCCGGAAAAAAGCTTGTTTGGCAAGGTGATTAATCCCTTCCCAGCCTCGATCCCTTTGAGCGGGCAGACCTGCAGATTGACAGGCCTGCTGGGGTGGACAACAACTAATCTGGGTTCTGATATTAAGCTTTTAAAACATTTTTTCTGAGCGTTTTCAAAAGATTAAATTACATTAGCATGCACATTTCCATGCATGCACCTCGGAGAAGTCTGTGTAGTCCGTTTAATAATGTGTCAATCTGTTTGAGAGACTTTAAATTGCAGTTAGATTTTATTTCTAAGGCACAATAAACAAAGAATAAATAGTAAACGTTACAGATATCGGTTGTGAGCCTATTTGTTTATATTTTTAATTCGCTTTGTGCCTTTAAGACTTATTATTCAGTCACGCCCACTTAGTTTTAATGAATGGTTATGATGCCATCTAGTACCTCAATGTAGCAAGCGCACCCTTTAAAGAAAACACAATTGACTCTCTTTGACCCTCCTCGGCTGCCGTACTCTCGCCTCCACTTCCTGGACCAAACACACGTGGATTTCACTGACGCCACTCAAACAACAATAACATGGCCAGCCAGGGACTCTCCTACGAAGGCTGCAATTTCTTCCGACAGCGGCTGGTTCTGTCCACACTCAGCGGGAAGCGGGTGAAGATAAAAGGCGTCAGGAGCCGAGACGACAACCCGGGTCTCCGCGGTGAGTCGCGGCTTCGCTCCGCGTGTGGCGTCGCAGTTAGCATCGATGCTAACGGGGGCTAGCTGCTACGCAGTTGGGAGTGTGTTCGGTCGCTGGGCGGCGGAGGTGGGGAAAATGACGGGGCAGTGAGTGTGAACGGAAGATAAATGTAATTGTGCTAAATTGCGTCGTTGTTAAACTCCTCTAAAGCCTTAAAGTGTTGCTCATACAGATTCTCTTTACGTTAGTCAGGTGACTTATATTGGCATTTGCGAGAAATATCCGAACTTCCCATAAGAATTCGCTTGTTTGACTTCATATATTTTGTCATTGCACTCAAAACATAAAAAAGAAAGCACAAGTTTGCTCAAAAGTACTTGCTGACATAGACCAAAGTGCAATATTTGGCTTTGTTTTAAGAAAATATTACTTTTTATGTGTATATTTTGCTGTTTGCTTCGACTTTCTGAGAGTATTTTCTGTCTGTCTCCTGCAGATTTTGAGGCCAGTTTCATCAGACTGCTGGATAAAGTGACCAATGGCTCCAGAATAGAAATAAACCAGACAGGTGAGTGTTAAAATGGTTGTAGTTTTATGTGCGTCAGAGAAAGCTGGCAGAAAATAACAGTAATCAGTGTTCAGATGTGATGAAACTTAAAGACAACCTGGTTATAAAAATGAAAAACAGTATTTTACTTTGTGTTATTATAAAATATAAGGGCAGCTGTGGGAATTGTTAATAAGTATTAGCTCATCTCTTATGGTTGTGCCAACTTTCTTTACAAAGTTTACACAACAGACCCTAAACACTAATCATTTTGTTTTAATTTTGCCATAGTGGCTATATAATCATAGCATTTTCTGAAAGAATTAAAATAGTGCTCAATATATTAATTATGTTTTGAAATATGATGTGTCAACACTAAGTGGTGCAAAACATTTTTTAAGTCTCTAACATTTTGTGCAGTTCAACTAAATTGTCACTAAACCATGCCTAAAAAGAAGAGAACTGTGAGATGATGAGAAGACAGAGGCCATCTTGGCGCTGAATGAAGAGAGATGTAGCAATAGAGCCATCACTGGCTTGGAATCAATAAAACGGCATCCATCACTACATTAAGGAGAAAACACAGTCTGACTCCATCAAGAACAGCAAAATATTGAGGCAGAAAACAGTGTTTCGTGTGGAAAAATAATAATTATTTTTTATTACAGAATTATTTCTGTATCTTTTCGTCTGATGTTATTTGTATGCAGTTCTTGCTTTTGCTTTAATTGAAGATTCTGATTGCACTGACTAATGGAAACCGTCTTTGCAGATGTCTGGTTGTCAACTATTCAGTTAAATGACAACTGTTTTGATAGTTAATCTTGAGTCGTTTTTTTTAAAGAAAAAAGTCAAAACTCTGAGATTCCAGCTTCTTAATTGTGAATATATTTTCTGTTTTTTATTTTACTTCTTTATGACAACAAGCTGTATTTGGGGCTGTGTACAAAACAAGACATTTGAGGACATCATCTCACACTTTTCTGATATTTTACAAACTAAACCTATTTCCAACAGTGGAAACCATTGTTAGTCGCAGCCCCAATAACAAGACTGTAAACCTTGGTGTTGTGTAGTGACTGTTGCTGTTCATGTTACAGACTCGCTCTCTTTCTTTATTAGGTACTGTGTTATTCTACCAGCCCGGCTTGCTGTATGGAGGCTCTGTAGAACATGACTGTAACACGCAGCGCTCGATTGGATATTATCTGGAGGCTCTGCTCATGCTGGCTCCTTTCATGAAGACGTCCCTGAAGGCCACTCTGAGGGGCGTCACCAATGACCCCACAGACCCAACGGTAGATATAATCACCTTCTTATTAATCGTTTTGTCTTTCTTATTAAATGTTGACTTGTCCATCTCATGATCACAATGGGTGGAACTGGACCATGCATCTGCAAAGACGTGGTGAACTGCATTGTGTGGTTAAGTGCACAACTCTGAAAGCCATACAGACACTGCCCTCTACTGTACACATCATGATGTGCATTTACATGATAATTGATATCAACAGTGTTGCAGAGAGGAGTTGGTATTTTTAAAGTCTGAGGTCGAGTTTAAGAACTTTTCATAATCACGTTTTGTAGCAAGTCAGTAGTTCATACTTGGGAGTGCGTTCGGATAGTTGCTGATCCATTCAGTTTCCCCCCTTATGATACCCATTTTTTTCATCATTTGCTTCTAGGTTTGTTACATATGTTGTTATTGCAAACCAGTGTCAGACAGTGCATCGTCTTTTTGGGGCTTTTTTTGCTATGAGCTGCATTGTTTCAAAGAGGGTAATGTCAGCAAACCAGACAAAAGGAAGCAGTAAGGAGTACGAATCGGAGACACTGAGGAGAGCCGTTGTCATGGAAACAGTGAACAGCATCTCTGTTTGTTGCTGTGATGAGAATTTGTTTGTTGTAAGGTCTTGCCCTGCTGTTCTTTTGCGGGGAACTTGATATTTTCAACCCTCTGCTGACATAGAAGCTTGTTTTTCGGGGATTCAGACTCTCTGTTTCCTGCAGGTTGACCTGCTGAAGTCCACGGCCGTCCCCCTGATGAAGAAGTTCGGGATCGATGGAGAGGGCTTAGATATCAAGGTGAGGACCTTGTGGTGACCTGCTGACAGAGAGAAGTTTTTGCAGGGGATGCGTTCAAATATAGGCATCATGTCTTTCTCTGTCTCAGTCTCTCTCCGCTGCTGCTCCCTCAGGTGGTGAAGAGGGGGATGGCACCTGGTGGAGGTGGAGAGGTCATCTTCACATGTCCAGTCCGCAGGAGCATCAAACCAATCCAACTGACAGAACTGGGCAAGATCAAAAGGATCCGAGGAGTAGCGTATCCTTGTCATGCTTGCAAAGCCTACATTTTTTCCATTTTCTACAAAAGTGAAAAAAATACTGAATTAACATGAAACAGTCAGTTGCAGCTAACAGGTATTTAAATTGTTTTTTTAAAATGTTTTTGCTCATAAAATATCAAAAAATAGTGCAAAATCTGAATTCCTCTTGCACATACTGGCCTTAAAGTCCATTGTGACGGCCATTAATATTTTGCGCTTGCAACCAACTGACCAAATGCCAAGCATAGTCACTTTTCAGTTACATTAAAAAGAAAAGAAGCTTGAACTTGATGGATTGATTGATTCAAATAGTACAAATACCGTGTATTTCTCGGTCTAGTTAAGTACATGCAGCCACAATCATAGTAACGACTGCTAACTTGAAAGTAAACTTGAATAAAATTGCACTGATTATACCACAAACATCTCGCTGTTGTGTTGAAAGTCTTTGATGTTACAAACTCAGATATTCTGCACGAGTTTCTCCTCAGATGGCCAACAGGATTGTGGACTCGGCCAGGAGTGTCCTCAACCAGTTCATCCCAGACATCTACATCTACACCGACCACATGAAGGGAGCCAACTCTGGCAAGTGGGTATCTCAGTGTACATTTATTAGCTGCTAAGTTTTAACTGTTTAGGTATCTCTCATGAAAAGACACTAACTACTTCCAATCGATTTCCCGCAGGTCTCCAGGTTTTGGTCTGACGCTGGTAGCAGAGACGCTGAATGGCTGCTTCCTCAGTGCAGAGATGTCATCCACACCGCAGGGCCAGGGAGACCCAGTACTGCCAGAGGACCTCGGTAAAAATTGTGCCAAGCTGCTTTTGGAGGAGGTGTATCGGGTAAGCATTTGAAATAGTCAGAAATACAAAACAGACACCTTCCACTCACTCAGTCACGTTAGTGATGTGCTTGTTGAGGTTGATCTCCAAAGAAAAGATGAGTTACGTCTCAGCCGGGGATCAGATTTATTATGCTTATGTTTATCTAGCTCTAGAACAGGCTCTAGATGCGCAGTCAAATGAGTTTTTAGCTTTAACACAAACAGTCCTTGTGCCTATAAACATTCCGTAGCCGTTTTAATCCAACACAGAAAGGCTTGGTTGGCAGTCTGAGGAGAATGTTCTGCCATTTAAGTTTTTTAGAAACTCAAAGCAGTGTGAATTTGCAAACAAAACTCACGGTTACATTGTCGTCCCCTGTGCTTTTTTTCGCGCTTCCGTGGCTCTAATGCTGCAAGAGGAAACACTTTCATCACCCAACTGATGTACAAAGCAACTGGCCAGCAAGAAAACCTGTCCTGTTTAATTTGCAAAATTCAAGCAGGCAAGGTGGTTTTCTGCTTATTCTTATCTCTTTGAAGTCTGATAAGAGTTCAAAGAATACATTTCAGCTTGATTAGAATGAAGAATGAATGTGAAAAAATGCCGAAATTGCAGAGTCTTGATCTGCGAGTCCCCTGCTTGAAACAACAGCAGCGCTAGCAGTGAGACATTATTTCACATAAGCACCCACTGAGACCCCCGTATGTGTGGGCTTTGCCAAACAAAAACATGGACAAAATGAGAGAGGAGTAAGGTAGTAAGTGATAAGGAAGTGGTTTCTCAAATTCCGGCATCAAACAGGCTTCCTGACTGGGTAGAGTTTGCAAAATCTCCATTCGCACTAAACTTGGCAGCAAGTCAAATCTTGCAGCACCTTCGACAAAAGCACACAGTCTGAGATTCAGAAGTGTTTTTAAATCAGGAAAGACATAATGCACATTTACCCAGCTGAAAATGACATTAATAGGATACTGATAAACACCCATTTCCAAATACTTTGCATTTACCATTAGCTGCCCTTTTCTTATTGCTGCACAGCTGCTGCTAGTGTTTTTCTTGATGATCTTTGAAATGTGCAAAAGAAAAAAGGCCTTGCTAAGTTTACACATGTAAGCCAGTCGCATTTTGACTAAAGTTGATACACCAATCAGGCATAACATTATGACCACCTGTCTAATATTGTCTTGGTCCCATTTATGTGCTCAAAAATGCTCTGAACCATTGGACATGGACAAGAGGACCTCTCAGGGTGTCCTATGGGGTCTGGAACCAGGACGTTGGCACTGGATCCTTTGGTACTCTGACTTGTGCAGTGGGGCCTCTGTCAATCAAACTTGTTCCACTGCATCCTGTTGATGCTTGATCACAATGGGCTGTAGAAAGTTTGGAGGTCAAATCAACATGTTGGGGCATTGTCATGTTCCTCAACATGTTCCTGATTGGTTGATGTTTTTTCCATGTGGTGGGGTGCATTTTCCTGCAGGGGTAGACCAGTGACATTTGGGATTTCCATTTGCTTGAGGGAGTGTGCTTGTTGTGGGACAATGTTTATTTGGGTGTCTAAGTCTCATCGTCATGGGTGTCAAAATCCAAGGTTTTCCAGCAGAAAAGCACATATAGTACCAGTATGATCAATGTTTTTCACTTCACCTGTCAGAGCTCATAATGTTGTGGCTGATCGGTGCTTACATGTTTATTTTTTTTAATCTGGAACCTCCTGTACTGTTTGGATTTTCCATAGTTAAAATATGCATTATGATACTAAAGTTTATCTCACTCATAAGTCCACTTTTTGGTTGGTTGGTTACTGTGCTGGAAAATCTCTCGTCACTGAAAGTTGATGCTGGCCCTAATTGGCCTAACAACTGGAGAAAGCTGGAGAATCGGTTGGCTGTCTGTTGCTGGAAAAAAAAGCAGAATTCTTGGGGAATACCTGACATACACCACCGGGACACATTAGAATCCCATCACGCAACAATGACATTCGCTGCTCTTGTTTACCCACATTCCCCGGTAATGACCCCTGTCTGCAATTCAGCTGCGAAACTGTTTGTGGGCAGAACCACAGTTTAGGACGAAGCTAAAGGGTATTTCTGTCTAGATTCAGACAGTTTGATCGTGAATTTTCTCAATTTCACCAGGATAGATGCTGTAGTTTGATTGATAAAGCTGTCATGTCAGTATTGTTTGCATATAGAAGGAGTTTCTTGTCTTGTCAGCTTGGACTCTGCCTGTATGATATCAAGGAAAGCAACATTTCTAAGCCTTTAGTGATAATGTTTTTTATATTCAGACAGTGGAGCTGCAAAGGCCCCAAGTTGCCCTACTTCTGATCCACATTGTAATATGAGTTATAGCTTAAAAACTGCAAAACAAGTAAGAGCTAAAAAGATGTCACTTTTAGTATTTTGTGCCATTCTTTGTGTGTAGTGCATATTTTGTGTATGTAAACGTACAAAGCCTCAGTGTTGATTATTCTGAAATAAATACCTAAATACGTCCGCAAATTTTGTAAACGAAAAAAGAAAAGACAAGAAAAATACAAAATAACTGACATTAAATAATACTGGTATGAAAGACATGCCATTCTGTGTTTATAAGTGAAGTTTCGCAAAAAAATCGTACACTGCAATGAACAGTGACCTTTTATAAAGACAGTTATGCTAATAAGTTACAGTTAATATATCACAGGTAATAACATGTTTCACAACAAGTTATTTGGATTGTAAGGATTTTTTAAATTGGTTCCCATTTTGATCTTTTACAGTGTTTATTCAGATGTTTATTTTATAATGACTTTATTTGATTAGTAAAGCCATTATTTCTTACAATCAAAATCAAATGTCTTAGTAGCTACACTTACAAACTTTGTATCAGTCTCATTGTTGAAACAAGCCGAACAAATTATGACTTCTTGAATGTTTGTGCCCACAGAAAAAACCAAACACATTTTATGCGTTCATATCTTTATATTCATGTAGTTTCTGTGCACGTAAATCACCTCATGGAGAAAGAACCGCCTCAACAGAATATGTACAATGAGATTCTGTGACTTGAGTTTGCATCCACATGGCTCAGCCCCTCAGCCTTCTCTTATAGGAGCCATGTGAGTCCAGTTAGCTGGTCAGGGTAGTGCTGATTAACTCTGAAAGAGGAATATTGTTGGATGCATCCTCTTTACTCCAAGCAGCAGCGCAGAGTCAGCGTTTTTCCTCAGCTGCCTTGGAGGGTGGTGGGTTAAGAAAGCCTTTTAAAATAGTTTTTGCTCCTGTTTTTAGAAAAACTAAAGCTGCTGGAAATAGCAGGTAGATTCACCAGCCAAGTGTGGGAACTTAACAAGATTTGAATAACAGCTGATTTTAATACCTAACTGCAGCAGGAGGGCAGAGTGATTACAGGAGACAAAAAGGGGAACAAATGGACATGCGACTCTTGGAATAGTTAATTTTTTAAATCTGGAAAAAGAAGAGACTTTTTTTTCCCCTCGATTCACATTAAAGGGCAGGGGTGCTCTGTATGTGTCAGTCTGTTTGTTTTCTGGTTAATCAGTACAGTCTTCTAGTAGTAAACCAAAGCTACTCCATGGACTTTTTGTTTTTGGAAGCAACATCAACACAGGACAGGAGCTGATGTAAGTGGTGCACTGTTTCCATTTTTTGAATGTATTGTTGGTACGATATTCTCTCTGAGAGCTACAAATAAAAATGCATAACGTAGTAATGGTTACTCAACAGGTGTGAAAAGGTCCAGTAAGTTTCGTTTAGCATTGTGAACTCATAACATGTCGGGTTGCTGTTTTTCAGCAGTAATTAGATTGACGTTAACCCGGTACATTGTTCACTGCTGAGGTAACAAGACGTGTTTTTGTGCCACCCTGCTGGCATCAACTCAACTTTGTGTCGTACAGTTTTACAGGTTTAGATGAAGAGAGTTTGTGTCTTTTATTACATCATGGAAGTTGCTTCAGTGTGTCTCTGCTGCGTTTTTCATTTATTTGACTGTCTGAAATGATTTCCTTTCACGCGAAGGATTCAAGGGACTTTTCCGCGAGGCCCGTGTGGTCGGCTCGTGGCCTCTCGGGACATTTCAACCGTCTCTGGGTGAAACTAGTGGTTAGAAATGGGAGTTTAATTTCTCAGTTTGGACTACGATGAAGTGCAAAAGCAGTAGAAATTGGACTAGTGTTAGCTTTAAAATGGATTTTTGAGCTCCTTATGAGCACTGGTGAGTTTTTACTGGAGGCAAATAAATGTGATTTCTTTTGTAAAATGTCATTAATTAATGCAGACAGTAGAAGGTACACATCAAAAGCACATTTATGATTAAAAGTATTGATGATTAAAATTGATTATAAATAAATTTGTTGTTGTAAAATAGCAATATGATAGAAATACATTGTGATAGTTACGGTGGTGTGCAGATCTCCATAAGGTTGTGGGTTCAAGTCGTGACGTATTCGTTTGAATTGTATTTATAAATCTCATCCCCTTGGAGAAGGAATGTAATTAAGTGAGATCTCTTCACCAATAAAAACAATGTCACCATGGTTCCAGTGATATGATTATGTAATTGAATCATATTCCTGCTGACAAATTGTCACAAAGCCATACTGCTGCATGACTGGGGCCACATGTCGGAATGGATGCACAACAAAACGAACGTACAGAAGCCGTCAGTGTACAGCCATTTTAAAGTTCTTTCAGTTTATAAAATATACTCGGGTGTGTCCATCTGTGCAGAGACGTCTTGGGAAATCGCACATCAGTATTGTTGAGTAACCGCATTGGTATGTCCTCACTGGGATGCAGTGTGTGGATGCTCTGTCCTCTAAATATCTCGTGTAGAAGAAATGGGGAGCATAGCAAAGACTGGACCCTCAGAGGGGGAAGGAAAAGGAAGCATTCAGGGGAAAAAGAAGATAAAGATGTTGTGGGGAGCTGAGTAGGATGAATGATAAAGAGCTGAGATTGTAAACAGTGTTATGATTAAATAAGGGAAATAAGTTTATCTAACGGAACATTCACTAAGACAAAAACTGTATGAATTTTAAAAATGAATGGGCAAAAATGACAGTACTGCAAACGGTTGTTTTTCTAAGCGTGTAGCTTCTAGGGCATGTTTGTCTTTGGTTTGGATCGAGATCAAGGGCTATCGGAGTTGGACCTGACACAGTCAATCCCTAAGTCAAGGGGTTCATCTCTTTCTAAACATTTCCACCTCTATGACGTGTTTCGGTGTTGTTTTTGTTGCTGAAACACATCTGCCCCTCCTCTTTGTCTGTTTTAGGGTGGCTGCGTGGATTCGTCCAATCAGAGCCTGGCGCTGCTCTTGATGACCCTTGGCCAACAGGATGTGTCGAAGGTTCTGCTCGGACCTCTCTCCCCGTACACGTAAGCTGTGATTATTCACCACCTGACACGCCACAAACCACTCTGTCCTACTGAACTTTACAGACAAGCCCTTTGGTTATTCATAAGTGAATGTAAAGTTGGCAAATGCAGAATGCAGCCTGCGTTTAGTTATTCTTCTACTAGTCTAGACAATATTCCAAAGTTCTCCTCTCACTGTAGTGCATGAAATGTGGGCAAAATAAATAAATGACCGAGGCAAATAATAATCTCAAGGGTTTGTTAGACTTCAGCCCTGAAAGTCATTTTAAAAAATACCAGCTTTCACTCAAATTTGTCCAACTCCACCAAAGAAGTGTGTTTTTTTGCTACAAGATGACACTGATATCTGCTAATAAGGTGCAAATGCCCAAAGCAGCTGAGACAGTTTTGGGGTTATGCAAAGTGAATAGAAAGTGCGCATGGACAGTTGTTTTACTTCAATCAGCAGCTGGTCAACCAGCTTCTTTCCCTATAGAAAGCACCCACATGCTTTTGAACACATGTATTACCAGGGGGCAGCTGTGTGTGTTCACAGGGTTGTTTGCATTGTCAGTTCATGCAAAGGTGAATGTGTGATGCATAGATGTGCTTACATTAAAAAGACAATGCAGGCACTTTTATTTAAGGCGTTTCAAATGTCAAGGGAAAAGCAAGACGTCTCCGTGAACGCAGAGCGAACTATGAACTGTCCATTTTCAGTTATCATGGTACCGGTGCTGTGTCCCTCTCAAGTACAGTACTATGATAACTGAAGATTGGCAGTGCCATCACAATACACTCCTCCTCTTCCTCAGGTAATGATGAAGATAGTCCGCACAACTGTATTAGTCGGCTATGTGTGTTTTATTTTATTTTGTAATGTGCGTGAGAGATAAAAATAGGACTTGAAGCAGCATCTGAGGACACTGTGCTATTATTGTTTAGTATTTGTTGACAGTTGGAATATATCACGACTGTTTTGGTGTTGTGTAAAATAGAAATAGCTGTAAACATGAAACCCTCTCCCTCCTTCCCCCAATCTCTCCCCTCAGGATCGAGTTCCTCAGACACATTAGAGATTTCTTCCAGATTATGTTCAAGATCGAGGTCCAGAAACCTTTAGAAGACGAGAGGAAAGGAGGCGACAAAGTCCTGATGACCTGTTTAGGAGTTGGGTACAGCAACATTAACAAAACCCTTAAATAAATTTTTATACATAAATGTTGTGGTGTCATGTTGTATCTCTTCTTACTCCTATAAAATAGTTGAATACAGTAATTTTATTTCCTCAAATGTGAAAATTTTGACATTTGTGTTTACAGTATATAAGAAGATAAACTGCACATTTTCATCAGTCACGTGGAATACAAATAATTTTAAATGCTTGATAAAACATTCAACAGCTTCCGCTTAAGTCTTGGTGTGTTACTCATTCAGTCTGCAAGGAATAGTAGTTTAATACCTTCAAAACCTCACTGAATATTACTGGAATTCCACATTACAAAGCATTTCTAGATGTTTAGTTCCAGCCATTGTTAGCCATGACTACTAGAAAAGGTCATGACTGGTCATTAGATGTAATTCTTCCCATCTTCAATGAGGGAAAAGCTGCACTTCACAATACAGGAGCTGGGAGGAGTTACTCATCTTGGCCACATAGATGTTTGAGGGCGTCGCCATAGCTACCCGACACTTCAGACTACAAAAACATGGGGAGAGAAGAAGAGCAGGAAATCATGTTTGGGTTTGGCACATCACATATATCAGAATGGATGTCATCTGATGGGAACTACGCAACGAAATTCTTCTCCAGTGTCTCGAGGCAAGATACCAAACAAGCATGTTAAATGTAGGTGTGTGCTCTGACCTCTAACTGGCAGTAGAGGGTGAAACCAAACAGCTTCTTGTACTCTGCTCGGATGTCCAACAAATCGATCTCTGAGCGACTGACGAAAATCCTGGTCAGGGTGGACTCTGTCGTCCCTGCGCCCTGGACAAAGGGAAATTTGGGAAACAAAGCCACAAATTAAAACTCTTCCTTCTCAGAAACTGCTGTTTTTACATTCAGTGCATCATCCTGCAACAGTGTTTTCTCTGTCTGCTCTTTCACATGTAGTTTTGTTTATCTCCTTTACAGCCACATTTCAACCATGCTGCCAATGTAAGTCAAAGCAGCAGCGATAAAACATGGCTTAACATTCCTTTCCATGCCACTGGTGACCAATACAGTCACAGTAAAGGGACAATGTGCAACCAAACAATATGTGGATTTCGTTAGGTAGCTGTTTCTGGTGGCCTGTGGGGGGGGTTTAAAAGGCCACCAGGTTACAGATAGACAAACGGACACATGACAGAACTCACCTTCATGCTCTTGAAAAGCCTCTCAGCGAGGTATGCAGGGGTGTTCTTGACACACTTGACTAAACAGAAGAATAAGTTAATAAGTTTTATGTTAATCGGGTCTCAGATGTGCAATAAATCAACCTGCCCCACTTTATAATGAAGGTGCAACACAAATAAATAGACGAGTTTTCAATTCAAGAGTTTGAAGCAAGAAGAAAATGTGGCATTTTCCTCACCTATGGCCACGAGTAGCTTCTCCAGGTCTCCAGACATCTCGCTCTCGATGCTCTCCTGCAGAGTCTTCTTGCTGATATTCTTGTACTCAATCAGAGCTGCAAAAACGGAAATGAGTTAAATATTTTATCCTTTTTATCTATTTTGTCCACATCTGAAACATCTTCAGTAGTACTGGATGGATGACTATTAAAGTTTGTACTGATTTTAACCCTGTTTTGAACCCCATGCAGTCTCTTAGAGTTTTTTTTTTAATTTGCTCCTGTCAGTTTCACTCACTGTGGGCTCATTTTTAATTTTAATATAAAGTCCAGCATCATAACCATGGCTAGAAATAGAGAATGTCGTTTAATGGGTATCAATAGTGGCTAGGATATGAATTCTTTTAAAATACTACAGTTCATCAGGTTAAATGGTTGATTTTTTCAATAGTTTGGTTTGTGTTGAAATACCTGCAAAGCTAATGACACTTCTGCTTTGTGTTTCATGTCAACAATCAACTTTAGGGATGCTGACGTTAGCGCTTAGCTCAAAGCACCACTCTCCCTAAGTAGCCTCACAGAGCTGCTGGCATGACTGTACACTCTTCATGTTGGTTTTTTTTTTTACATTACAGTTATTAGATTAGCATCTACAGGAAAAAAACATGGAAGCAATCAACCCACTTTGCCGAAGCTGTGGAACACTCCTATGGCACAGAATGTCGATAAACTTCCCCTCATCAGTCCCCCACTTCTTCTCTCCTGCTTCGTACAAGGCCTGTGTGGAAGGAGAACGAGTTTACATAGTTACAGGCTGTAGACCACAAATGAATAAAAGCATGTCCTGTCACTGCCAAGTTCAGAGCAGGTAAATCGTGCTAGTTAAAGGAGAGATACTGGCAGTTTATAGACAGATCAACTGAATGCAATACAAAGGAAGATTTCAACATGTAAATCAAGTGCAGTGTAGACAGGTTTAGACTTGTATCAGCAAGTGAGGTGTGTTAACTGAGGTAAGAGATGCCTTAAAAGTCCATGTGTCAGGTCAAGCTAGAACTGAACTGGCTGTAAAAATGCAGTCAAGCGTTTGTAATGTGTTTTTAATACTATCATGTAGCCACATGGCCATCATGGTTGTGCTATATGTCAGTAAAGAACACGAGTGTTTATACAAGAGCTATATTTGATTGAAAAACAGGCGGAAAAAACACGAGCTGACTGCACAATGAATGACCCAAAAGTAGAAAGTGTACCTTGGCATCTGCTTTAGCTTTGGCAGCATCCACATTGGTCGTCTCGTCTCTCTTCCCCTGTGAGGAAGAACACAAGAACATACATTTAACAAAAATATAAATGCAGAGAAAAGGTTAATAATCTCATTTCTAATTTAAGAAATTAATTAAATTTAGCCAACTGTGCACAAAAAGTGATTGAGCTGTTAGACTAGTTAATCCACTCCCTGGTCCCCTGTGGCTTTAAAGGACGATGATCAGATATTGTGACCAGCACACAGACACTCCGTTGACCAGTGGCTATAAAAGGCCTCCTTAAAATGCAGCTTTATTCAAATTACATGATGACACAAAAGACAAGAGAAGGATGGGAACAGACTGTTGGCATGTTGGATGTCGGCTGTCAGTTAGGGGATTTGGATGTCCACAGCTCCAACAGTTGTTGTCTAAAAAATCATTTCTGACAGTAAGGTAGAACAAACAATCTGCCAAGTGAAGCTCATAGTGGACGTGTCTGACAAACAGATCTTTTACCCCAAAATGTACATCAGCTTCACCAAAATGTCCACCAACTACAACAAAATGTCCACCAACTTCACCAAAATATCCAATGTCACCAAAACATCCCCCAACTTAATTTAAATGTCCCCCAACTTCACCAAAATGTCCACCAGCTTCACCAAAATGTCCTTCAATCGTGGACAATTTGGTGAAGGTGTAGTTGGTGGACATTATTAAAATGTCCACCAACTACATCAAAATTCCCATCAGTGTCAACAAAATGTCCACCAGCTTCACCAAAATGTCCACAAATTTTACCAATACATCCAGCAACTTTACCAAAATGTCCACGAACTTCACCAAAATGTCCAGCTTCACTAAAATGTCCACCAACTTCACTTAAAATGTCCATCAGCTTCACTTAAAATGTCCATCAACTCACCAAAATGTCCAGCAGCTTCACTAAAATGTCCACAAACTTCACCAATGCATCCAGCAACTTTACCAAAATGTCTACCAACTTCACCATGTCCACAGAACTTTTGGAAAGCAATTTATTTTTCTCTATAGTTCAGCCCTACCTGATGAATTTGACTGAGCTCATATCAGACTATATAATCTCCAGCTGCTGGTGTAGATCAGAAATACAAATCCATTTTTTCTCTAAGGGTTTTTGTTATATGGATTCTTTGGGATATGAAAGAATGTAGGTGTCTGAACCCTGCATTTTTTGGAGATAGCTCAGGAATGTGCACCGCCTGCCGGCTACAACAAATAACTGCTGTGTGTCTGTTTCTTATTTATTGGGAATGCCATGTTGTAGCACATTTAATTTAAGCTACAGTACCTCAGCCAAGATGAACAGCGCCTTGCCATAATCTCCAGACACCTCCGACTGCAGATCATGAATCATTGATCTTCCAGTTTCTGCGATGACACAGAAATGCACAGAATTTCACAATAATTAGACACATTACATCACGAGCAGCTGTACAACTACCTCACAGCAAATTCTGCCGCTAGATCAGTTGTGAAATTAGAAAACACTTCACCTGCCAGGTACGCTTCAGACAAGGCGCGGATCTGTCTGTTGGATCTGGAGGCAAAGATTTCTGTCAGCGTGCTTTCTGTGGTTCCTGCACCCTGGATGTGAGAGATGACACAAGTGAATGATAATGCAGTAATAAAGTCTGAAAATCAGGCTGCTATAGATACAGAAATCATAAATAATCAAGTATTGTACTGAGACCAAACTTTAAATAAATAAAATAGGATGAATCCAAAACAAAATACATCTGTCTAGACAAGAAACTGATGTCTTTGCTCCTAAAGTTTTTGTTTCTGCAGACCAATCCAGATTCTTAAAGTAGGCCACACATTATCTTGAAGTCTCACCTTGATGGCTTTAATGACTTCCTGGCAGTCATAGATGGCATGGGGCGTCACCAAGGCAACCAACAAGTCTTCAAAGTCTCCATGAGTGTCGCCCTCCAGGTCATCTACCAATTTCTGTTGGAGGAACACAAATCTCAGTCCATCAACAAGAATCTCATGTCTCTATGTATGAAAAATACAAATAATACTTCTATAATATTTAAGTGTATTCACATACCCTTCCTGAGGCTTTCTCGTAAGCCTTGGCAATGAGCTGACGCTGGGCGTTACTTCTTTGGGTCAACACCTCAATCAGTGTCTTTTCCGTTGTACCTATAAAGACGACAACACCAAAAAAGACTTACACTGAACTTTACGTTTTCATGTATGCAAACAAAAATATAAAATGACTTTAATTTGCATAACAGATCAGTTATATGGTACTTGTGCATATTTGGTGATGGATAAATATTTGCATATTTGTCTAATCTAGATCTAATAATGCTGATAGCTTACCGAGGCCCTCGATGGCCTTCCTTAGTGCAGAAACGTCTTCTTCCACTTTAAAGTTTGCCTTGTCCTTCACAGTTCCCCTTGTGTTGGACTGGGAAACACAAAACCACATTCAAAGGTTCGAGAAATCATTCACAAACAATAACATTCCAGTTGTAGACAACATGGAGTTTGCTTTTTTTAAATTTTATACTCTGTACATGAAACAAAAATGAGCGTAATCTTATCGTCATTGTGTCCATGAACGGATCAAGAGTGTGTCCAACTTACTGTCACAGTGAGCGAGGAGGGGGAGTCTAGGAGAAGGTCCAAGTCATCCTATAATACACATAAAACAAAGATGCTTAAATCATCACCTGTATTTATATCATATATTAAAAATATACACCGATCAGCCACAACATTATGACTGACACTGACAAGAGAAATGAATAACATTGATCATGGTCTGTTGTCAGCATCCTGGTTCCAGACCACATAGGAAACCCTGAGAGGTCCTCTTGTCCATGCCCAGTGGTTCAGAGCGTTTTTTATTACATAAGGGGGACCAACACGATATTAGGCAGGTGGTCATAATGTTATGTCTGATCGGTGTGTGTGTGTGCATATATAAATATAAATATATAAATGTAAAGTCTCACAAATTGTGTACAACTACTCACCCAAACATCTGACATTGTTGTGTTTGTAGAGAAATGTTTCAAACTAAGGAGAAGGAAAAGCACAATATGAGCACCTTTACTGTATAATAACACAATCTATTAAATATTACTGCTCCTGAGTGGTTTTTCTGTAAATATTAATCAATCGTCTCGCTTTTTATAGCAGCACTTTGGACATCCGATTCGGGCATCATTGACAAATCCACTGCGTTATTCTCCTAAATGTCCTCCACAGAGACTCTCCTGATTTGACAGTCAAAGTAGACACGTGTGCGCAAACAAAACTACTAAAATGAAGCCTGTAGCCTTTTAAGACCACGGCTGCAGTCTAAAGGATAAAGAACCTAAACATCGAGCACAGACGGACGGTAAAGACGGCGATCAAAAGTGAGAAAACTGCATTTTTCCCCTCTTACCTCAGTGAAATGAGCGGATTGATGGCAGAGGAGTAATTTCACAGTATTCCAAACTCGCCACACCTTTCAAGAGAAGTTGAGAAGGAAACGCCCATCACTGGCCGGAGGAAGCTGAATCATAGGTTTCCATAAACTCCTCCTCACTTGTGGAAAATAACAGGACGTTCCTGTATCAGACAGATGCGTAAAGCAGGAGGGATGCGCCTCCGTGATATTTGATGCCTTTTACGCAACAACAGCTGAGTTTCTCAAATGCGCAATTTTATTTCTTTTTTACTGTAAAATAAATATTGTAGAGTCCATGCATTAAGCACAAGTAAAAACAATAATACTTATCTTATATATGTACATTATATATACAAAATATATGCATATTATAAATATATATGTGTATGTATATGTCTATTCTACCTATAACAATAAAAAATATTGAGTGATTTTTTCATTATTAATTATTATTTGCGAAGTAACTAAATTTATCAATGAAATATAGGCTAGTGCAATTTAAATAAATAAATAAATAAATGACTGAATAAGTCTAATATAGCATAGTCCATTATAGTCTTCCCTTCTGCAGTGTGGTGAAAAACAAGCACTAAGTAGCACTGAAACTGAAACCCTGCAGCCTAATTGTTCCAAAGGCATGTTTACTTTCAGGGCATGGACAAGGACATGAGCCAGAGAAGGAGGAAGCAGAAACAGGATAATGTATTTGTTTTTGTTGCTTTTATCTCTTAATTACTAAGTCATTTTATGCTGTGATCTGAATGTTTGATCTCCATATTAGCTTGTCCTGCCTCAGCCCATTGGCAGAGCTAAAGTTAAGTTATAAATGTACAGAAATATGTAAAATAGAGTATTTGGTGATCATGTGAAGCAAAGAAGAGGATGGGCTCAATTCAGCCTTGTAGGCGCTGAGGCAAACCACCAGATGTGTCTAACACACAAACTAAAAGCTGCATCAGCTCACCACGTCCTGACAAAACCAGCATCCCGAGGAGAGATCAGTGAAGATCAATTGCTATGATGCACCAAAATACCCTGAGATCAAGTGTCAGTGTAAACAAATGGATGCATAAAATCCAGCTGATTTATGGATGTAATATACAGAGCGAGGAAGGACAGTTGCGACATCTTGTGGCCAACTGTAGACACTACAGATCTCATTTGGACCCAGAAAAAGATGAAATCTGACATTTAATATTTTTTAAAAATGTGCTTTACAGACAGACTGAAAAAAAAGATATTCAGAAAGACCGTCAAACTACAAAAGGCCAGTCTGGCCAAACACACAAAAAAACTTTAGAGGAGAAGAAAATTTGAAGAAACTGAGTTAAACATGGTAAAAGATTTACAAATGGATACAAATACAATAATAAAAGCACCAAATATGCCAAATCACATTAAAGAAAAGGAACAAGCTGAATAAAAAAATGGGTAAAACCATAAAAACTAGGCAAATAAATAAATAAAATAATAAATAAATAAATAAAGAAGTAAAAATGGTTAACGAGAATGAACTACAATATAATGTGTGTGTGTGTGTGTGTGTGTATGTATGTATGTATGTATGTATGTATATATATATATATATATATATATATATATATATATATATATACACACACACATATGTTATATGTATGTGTATACATACATATAGCATTGATAGAGATTATCTATTGACAGAGTGTCTATCAATGCTACAAAGTATAAGATAGAGACTCTGAGAGTTTAATAGCAAGGTTTCATTGTTTGTGTGATGACAGAAATTATTCTATTCTATTCTATTCTGTTCTATGGTGTTCCCAAAGTGACAGGAAAACCTAAACACTTCACATCTTTACATAAAAACAACAACAACTATGATAACAGTAATTCTTCTTCTTCTTATTATTATTATTATTATTATTGTTCTTCTTCTTCTTATTATTATTATTACTAGTAGTAGTAGTAGTAGTAGTAGTAGTCGTAGTAGTAGTAGTAAAAGAGAATAAAATACAATAGAAATGCATCCTGATGTTGTCTTCCACTAGTTGATTTAACCCTAAGTGTGGCCTGTAAGGGAACCTCCCTGGATAAACAATGCAACGCCCTTTACAATTGTCTGTCTGCGGACTGAAGCAGGACGCTAATGCAAATCTTGTGTAATTTTAAATACAGCCAGTCTAATAAGGAGGGTTGGAAAGCTGAGGAGCTGCGACAGGGAAAGCTGACTTTACTATACGTGGCATGAAACCTGCCTGACAGACAAACTGAGGGCAGCAGTTCCCCTTGGTACTCCGCAGCCCCGCAGCCGGGCAGCAACAAAGCCCGTCCGCTCTTTGACAGCTCTCTACTCGACACCAGGCTGCTGAACCAACACCGGGCGACGTGTCATCGACCATTTAACCGTATGACACTCAGTTTTCACGGCGAGTGTGAATTTACTGTGTGGACCATTTGTTTTTATCTCACAGTGATGTTTCGACCTAGCTTACTTCCTTTAGTTAGCTAGTAAGCTCGTTAGCTAACTAACTAGCATCGTTGACGGAGAACTAGCAACTTGGTAGCGGGCTAGCAACAGGGATCCTTCCCAGCACTGTGGTGGCTAGCGAGCTTTAGCCACACTGTTTGGTAACTACCCAATGTGTTTTTCATCTTTCCTTTTCATTTTATTTAACAAAAAGTGAGCTGTTACTCTTGTTTGGGCTTTCTCCGGTTAGCCAGAGCTTCTTGGTAAATCTTGTTTTTATTTACAAGGAAGCTAACGTCAACAGCTGTAGCTCACTGATTCTATTGTTTACATGGACAGGGGTCATCTGGAGCACTCTGTGGACATGTGGTGGTCGTAACAACACTGTATCGACTGCACAACAACCAGGGTGGAAGCATGGAAATGGATTTAGGGGGCAGCTAGTCGTTTCTCTACCAAAATGAGGATGACCCGGGCTCTACAGGAGGACAGCTGTATCTGCTGGGCTGTTTGACTTTGTGTGGGTGTTGGACTAAGACCAGGAGTTTGTTGTGAAAGCTTAACCCCGATGCAAGACTGCATGAGGAGACTTGGAGGTAAACTTTGCTGGAATTTGGGCCCAACTTCTGCCACAGGGATGATGCTAAAGACACTTCTGATCACCAGCCTCCTTGGCTTTGCGAAATGTCAAGAGACACAGACTATGACACCAGAGGAGATGACTGTTATCAGGTGAGGAATATCTAGTTAGACTGTTATTTTCTGTTTGTGAATGAGTGACTGAACATTTCTGCAATACTGCGAATATATTTCAGTTTTCATTTGATTAAGTTGGATTTTTCCTATACTTGTTTTGCAGACACCAGATTATTGAAATGTTTGACCACGCTTACGGCAGTTACATGGTAAGATCTACTCTCTAATGCAATAATTGCGATAACCACTGTATTTATGTGTGGTGTGTTGAATCCAGTGGGTGACTGGATAGAAGGATATTATGTGTGCAGAAAGCAAACATGCAGGATTTGTTTGTACTTGGAGAGAAACAGTCTTTTTTTAAAAAACATTCTTTGACTAATGTTGGTCTTGACACTATTATCTAGGTAATGTTTTTTGTCTTCCAAGTAGGAGACAGGATTTTACTCAGGTGACGGAGTTTGATATTTGTGTTGACAGGACAGGCACAGATGCATGTACTAGAATACAGGAAAAATAGAGACGAGATCTAGTGTAGAAATTGAGAAAAAGGGTTGTTTGCCTGTGGACTGTGTACAAGTGAAGTGGATAGAAGACAACTATTATGCCTGCTGGGCTTGGCAGCAGCAATCAAATGGTTCATCAAGGATTGGGGATTGTACATGTAAGCTGTATCTGTGCAGCAGGACTTTACAGGGGCAGTGTTGGAGAAAGGAGGGCGAAAAGAGAAGTGAAAACTGGAATAAATATAACCTGAGTCAAGTATATGTTTGTTATAGATTGCACAGACAGATGTTAGTATTAATACACTGGTGATGGTGGCTAAGAAAAAAGAGCAGACATGCTGGTCAGACAAGATGTAGCAGGTGGAAGCACTGTTGACAAAGATCATTTTTAGCTCAAAGTGTTGCTGATTTAATGCGCATGGAAGATAAAGAGACAAGGTTATTATTAGAAGGAAGTGTACTCCTTTGTTAGAATGCCTAGTATTTCTTAAATTCAATTGTAGGATCGCTTAAGGATTTAGCAGGAAAATTTTGAGAGAGTGGTTAGAGAGAAACACAACTGTTCTCTTGTGATACAGGAGTTGTGTAAGCTTTTGAGCTCCAGCCATTTTCTGTTAGACTGTTAAATAAAGCGTGAAGACAATAACAGTTGTTTCTGTTGCAGAAATACGCTTATCCAGCAGATGAGCTGATGCCTCTGAGCTGCAGAGGGAGAGTGAGAGGGCAGGAGCCCAACAGAGGGGACATAGATGACTCCTTAGGAAAGTAGGTTCTTCATACGTTGGCACTTGAAATGTAGAAAGATCCATAGTTTTATACAGCCACAACACTTAAATTCCTTTAAAAGAACAAATCAGGTATTTTTAATCACTCAGTTCGTGCCAGTTCAGACTAAAGCCATTTGATACTTTTAAAGGCTTTCTTTGATAGTGCATTGCCAGTTAATTTTTAAGCTATTGACTGTCTGGTTGCAACTTGCAAAGAAAGATGCTTTTACAATTTTATATCCACCTATTATTTAAAGTTATCCCCAATTTGCTCAAAAATTTGGCATTAGATTAAGAAAAAAATACTTTCAGCTTTATCGCAAAAAGTAGCGTCCACTTTTATTCTACTGTAAACATGTATGGGAATTTAACACTAAATATCTATGTAGTGACTCTTTCTAGTCAACATTGTGCTTCTTCAAAAAAGACTGGGTCTGAGAAATTATTTCTTGCTGTGCTTTTCCTAACAGACTTAATTGGACATGGACTAGATGTCCTAGTTTTTACATAAATTAGATGCTATTGTAAGTCAATAAAAGCTGCAACAAGGCAATAAATTAAGGACTTGCAGTATAATTGATCCATTTATGTGCACACTTATTGCATAATGTAATTTTGCTGCAAAGTCATCAGATTTGACATTGAGCAGCTCCATGGTTTATTATGAATTTAACTGGATCAGTGGAAAAGTGGGACACCAGGCCCACTGTGCCCTGCCAGCTCCAATATCATAACATTTGTTCCGCCTTTTGTGCAGGTTTTCTCTCACTCTGATCGACACTCTTGATACCCTGGTGGTGAGTACTTGCTTTTCCTCTGCTTCCAAGCACAAAAATGCTTTTCTTTTCTTCTGTTTATGAGCCTTTCTTCCTTACTAGACTTGTGTGTTTGGGCTTTTCCTTCTTTTGATTCTCTTTTCTTTTGTTCCTGTGTGTGTGTACACAGGTGTTGAACAAGCTTGATGAGTTTGAGGATGCAGTGAGGAAGACTGTGAAGGATGTACGCCTGGACAATGATGTGGTGGTTTCAGTGTTTGAGACCAACATCAGAGTTTTAGGGTATAAAACAGATTTATTTTGGTTTTAACAACATGTGACTATAGTGAAATGTTTTGGATCGTTCTTTTTAAAGTAGAGATATTCCACATCTGTACAGTGTATTGCTTTTTCTAGACAGAAATGTCTTGGTATCTGAAGTACCCAATCCTCTCCAACATTACATTTTTTAAATTTGTATTTTACTCTCCTCAGTGGGCTTTTGGGGGGTCATGTGATGGCAGACCTGCTACGGCAGCGTGGAGACAGGATGCAGTGGTATCAGGATGAGCTCCTGCACATGGCCAAAGAGCTGGGCCACCGATTACTGCCTGCCTTCAACACCACAAGTGGCCTTCCCTACCCAAAGGTATTCCTTATTTTATTGTGAAAGATCACTGATTTAATGTTAGATGTATTATGCAGGTGGAGAAGACATTCTGCTGTCTAATCTTCTAATGAATGACTTAAAAATTAATCACTGCATGGATAGAGAAAGATTCTTCAGTCAGTTCACCATGAAAGAGATTATAAACAATGAGCATAAATCTGATTTTGCGAAGAAACTAAAATAATTTTGAGCTGAGTCAGGTCACATGTTTTTGTCATTATTGCTTTACCAGGTGAATCTGCGGTACGGTGTCCTTAACCCACTTTCACGCACTGGCACTGAATCGGACACCTGCACAGCATGTGCAGGAACAATGATCCTAGAGTTTGCAGCCCTCAGCAGACTGTCAGGAGAGTCTGTGTTTGAGGTATTACCTTCCTCTGTCTCATGGAAATATATAGTTTTTTTTTTAAATGCCATATATGTGTAAAAAATGAGAAATAAGAGTTAGGTACCATATTTTGGCACATTTTTTTTCTCAGATGATACATGCAGAAAGATGAAATCATAAATGAATGGTGTAATAAAGTTTTCACCACAGACATTTTCAGAAAGTAATTCTTATTGTGTTACAGGAACATGCGAGGAAGGCTCTGGATGTCCTCTGGGAGAGGAGACAGAGAGGAAGTGACTTAGTGGGGACTGTCATCAATATCCATAATGGAGAATGGGTCCGGAGGGGTGAGCCAATTTAAACACAAACATGCATTGTGTAACCACAAAACCTTGCTAAAGGCAAGAGATAAACTCTGGAACCAGACATGTCCTCACACCAACAGTGATAATTGAACTATATTATAGTGATTTGACAGTCTTCTGCCTTCTGTGTTTGCAGACAGTGGAGTTGGTGCTGGTATTGATTCATACTACGAGTACCTGATGAAGGCCTACATTCTTCTAGGAGACAATGTTTTTCTGGAGAGGTTCAACGTTGTAAGTCTATAAATATACCCTTGCATTTGGTTCAGGCTGTGTTGTGCTCCCTCTTGCAACATCATTGGCCACACCTTGTCATTTTGTTCACTTTGTGGTTGAATGCTAATGTATTTTTCATTGTGTTTGTCTGTAACAGCACTACAGTGCTATTATGAAGTACATCAGTCAGCCTCCCTTGCTGCTCAATGTACACATGCACAACCCCACTGTGAGTGTGCGGAGCTGGATGGACTCTCTCCTGGCATTCTTCCCTGGCTTACAGGTCTGTGATTCTGTCTTGTAGAGGTCATAGAAATTGCTGCACGTGTGTTTAGGGTGACGTTTATTTATTGTTGACGTAGGTTTTGAGAGGAGATCTGAAACCAGCCATTGAGACTCATGAGATGCTTTACCAAGTCACCAAACAACATAAGTTCCTTCCAGAGGTAAGGGATCTAATTTTTGCTCTATTTAATGCAATATGAACTATTTATAATACTATACAGAGCTGACAACAAGGATAAACTTTTATACATAATGATTTTATATTGATTTATATATGTGTTATATGTACGTGATGTTTGATGTATATGATGCTTTGCGGTGACATTCTGTAGTAGAAAAAATCTAAAGTTATACCATGTTGAGAAACAATTCTTGAAAATTTGTCTCTCTCTTAATGAATTGTGTTCTTTGTCTTTGGTTAATCTCTATGAAGGCTTTCACCACAGAGTTCAGAGTTCATTGGGGCCAACACCTACTGAGACCAGAATTTGCAGAAAGTACTTACTACCTCTATAAGGTAAAAAAAAAAGACCTGACAGGACAGTGTCCCTGACAGAGATAAAATATAACATCCCTTCTCTAAAAAGAAGGGGTTCTAAAAGTTCAGCCTGTACAAGTTGGCTATTTAATCAAACTGCTTCACTTTTGTGCTATATATACTACGCTAAGCCTTCTTTTTTTCCATTCTGCCTTGGAAGATGTGGGGTCAAAACTTTTTAATCTCTGCAGGCCACTGGCGACCCATACTACCTCAGAGTGGGACAATCCATAGTGGACAAGCTCAATGCCTACGCCAGGGTGCCTTGTGGGTTTGCTGCTGTGCAAGATGTCCGCACAGGGACGCATGAAGACAGGTAATGTGCTACATAGTGTTCCAAGTTGCTTTAGACGATGTGGTGAGTGATGAAAATGTTAAGTGTGTATGTGTGTTTATTTGTTTTTGCATGTATAGGATGGACTCATTCTTTCTGGCGGAGATGTTTAAATACCTGTACCTGCTGTTTTCGGAGAAGAGCGAGCTTCCAATTGACATTGACGACTACATATTCACCACAGAGGCTCATCTTCTGCCTGTCTCTCTCTCCACCACTCAGCCACCCTGTCAAGGCAACAATACGGTAACAGCTCTCAGTTTATCACAAACACATATACAGACATTATATTTCGATATTTATTATATACGAGCTGATATAAGCTTCACACATGCTACATTAGTGTTTATTTTGCTGGTGTAGTTAATTATACCCTTTGGGTAGATGGAATCATTATTAATTGCCAGAAATTATACAGTGTATTATTGTGTATTACATTTAAAGACATATATTGACATGCTGTCTCAGTTACACTCCCAGATTTTATTTGACTTCTATAATTATGCCATATATGGAAACGTGCACATTTACAATGCTAACTTGCACTTTTAATGTGTGCGTTGACATTTAAGTTGACATGTGCATTGATATTTACACACAGGCAAATAGACACGTAGTGATTTACCTGTGTGTTCTGTGCTCCAGGAGACTGTTCTTGTCTCTCAAGAAGAAGATCTGTTTACACACTCCTGTCCCAGCACAGAGACGTTGTTTCCTAACAACCCTTCGTTTGCCAAAACCATCCGGGACAGCTACAAGTACCTCACTGGGGTGGGACGAGCCTTCCACCCTCTGCCCGTCAGGTATGTCTATTTTCAAGGGATTTTTTGCTTTTGTGTACAATTTCTGGAGCGTTAACTTGAGTGTTTTCATACTTTACAGGGAAATTGAACTACCGCTTCATGATAATGGCATGGAGCCAGTGGAGTTCTTGAAAAGCATGGGCATTTCTCTCACTCCACTAAATGAAGTCACAGTAGGAGACACTGGAAGTCTGAAGGTATTTTGGTTACTTTATACTCGCTTCAGTTCAGACCCAGAAGTTTTGCCTGTCTTGCTGTTTTTATACTTGTGTTTCTGTGTATAAATCTCCAAACCCATAGGCAAGTAAGCCTGAATAATTAGAATAAATGGTTTGCATTAGACCCCAGTATTGTCCCACTGTGCTCTTTAACTAGAAACATTCCTTTAGAATTGAGTCAGTGCACCACAGTGATTCACTTTAATGAGTAATTACGGGTTATTTCATCGTCTTGTATTTCCCATAAATGCCGCTATAATGGCTCTATGGGCTGTGCCAGTGTTTAACATGTCATGTCATTGTCGAGATTCGGGAAAATTAGGAGTTGCACAAAACAATTAATGTCAGGCTAAGCAGTGCAAATTTCTATGGCTTTTAAACTGAACATGATTTTTACATGAAAAATTTTAAATGCCTGTCCTTGCTAAGCTGATTGTAAGTGTGATTAGGTCATGAAGTTTGCCTGTAATAGTCTGGGCCAGAAAGTCGACACTCGCTGCAAGTCTTCCAAATACATTTTTTAAACATTTTTGATATTTTGCGACTGAAAACGGATCAGCAGCCGATGAAACCTCCCCTTCATCATGAAGAAACCTCTGACAGAACCAAGCTTAGAGAGAGCAGCCATCTGCCCCGACCGGTTGGGTCGGGGGAGAGCAGAGACTGAAAAGGATAGCTGCAAGAAACAGACAGACAACAAACAAGAGAACAATAGACACTGGGCAGGCTGGTGGAGCCTTTGTCTGTAGATCAGAAACCTGTTGTTGTGGAGCCAGAGATACCTGGAGGGAGAACAAAGCAATTATTTATTGTGGAACCATGCAGTTCTGTAACAGGTTAATTATACATCCTGCTGTCAAATCAATTAATCTTTAATATTGTACAAATAACACTGCTTTGGGCAGTGTCTATTTAGAAAGTTATTACCGGCTTTAATCAAATGATAACGTTTTTTTTTAATCTATTTTTCATCTTCTTGTCAGTTATGCTTATAGATTTTTTATGTTTACTTAAGCAGTAAGTATGGCCCCTGTAGTATTAGGAGATTTCCAACAGTGAGGAGAGATGGGAAATGTGTCAGATATAACAAAGGGTGTAAAGGGTTTACAAGAGCTGAATTTATGGCAGAGTTTACTCAAGTGGAAAGGCAGTTAAAGTAAAGAATGTACTCCCTTAAATGCAAAAAAATACATGTAATGTAGGCTAAACTTGACATTATGGGAAAATAAGGAAATCAGGTGACTGAATTATCTAAATGTTTACCCCCACAGGAGCACAAAGGAGTGTACAGAGTAAAACTTGTAGCAGAAGTAAGCCAGTCCCCAGAGGAGGAGGTGGTGGTACCTCATGTTGTCCAGCTCATATCTCCTCCATTCCTGGGTAGGACAGTCCTCACTGCAGGACCTGCCAAGTTTGGAATGGACCTCACAAAGCAGGAGCACGGGGTGAGATAACACTACATTGTACAGAGTCAGCCTTGAAGCTAGTATAGCTTTTATTTAAAAAAGGGTTAGGGTTAAAAAAAAAATCTTAATAAGAACAAAAGCAAAACTGACAAACTTAATCAACGATATGATTTGAAGTGGGGACTTATGTTCTAGGTTTCTCCTGAACTACACAAATGTAATCTTTTCCCCCCTTCATTCCAAAAATGAATGATGCCTTTATAGACCTTTTCATCTCTGGGTCTCATTTTCACACTGTTTTTCTCTTAAACGCAAGCATAAAAACTAACTCCTGTGCCACAGGTGAAGGGCAGCATAGTCAAAGCATCCCCATACACTGCATGTGGGCCAATAGATAATGCAGTGGAGCTTAAAGGCCGTATCGCACTGGCACTTCGTGGTGACTGCATGTTTGCTGCAAAGGCTCGTTGGCTGCAGGAGGCTGGAGCTATAGGAGTCATCTTTATTGGTGAGTATCATCACCATGTGAAGTCAAAACAGAAATGTGTATTTTGTTTTAATTTTCCACAAATTTGAGAATAACTGCCAAACACTGAAGTATCACAGAAATTAAATGATTTTACTTTTTCGCTTGTTCTTCAGACCACCGTGAGGGAAGTAATAGCGAGGAAACTCCCCTCTTCCAGATGGTTGGAGACGGTGACTCCACTGAAGACATCACCCTGCCTTTGGTGTTTCTGTTCAGCCGCGAGGGTGCCGTGCTCACAGCCGCCCTGGAGAAACATCACAATGTGGATGTGTTGCTGCTGCCTAAGGAGAGGCAGCTTGGACATGGTGAGAATGAGGAAGTAGAAGAATAAAGGACAAATCTGGTGATATTCAGTATTTTTTTTGTTGTTAAAAAACTCAATGAAAAGACTAAAACCAACAATTCTGTTCTCTCCAACTCCTACAATCTCTGATAATTAATTCGGTTCTATTAAAGATGGGAAAAACCTAAATAATCATCTTTAAACAAATGGCAGTGTTGGAACAAGTGACTATTTTTAATTGCACATTTCATGCACTGGTAAGTAATAAAGACAGCTTGACATGTGTATGTAGAACTGACCCAGGATAAACCTTTGTGCGTTGAAATCAAGAAATCTGTGACCTCATGCAGAGCCGTGACTCACTGATGTTCTTTTAATAGTTTGTGGACAACAATAGAGGTCTGTGACATATAGGAAAAAGTGACTGGCTCCTGGCTTAGTAGGTCAATTCAAAGTTGGTTGAGGTATTTATTGATTTTGTCTTTGTTGACAGCAAGAAAGAAATAGAATATCACCAAATTGATCCTTTACATAATCTGTTACTTACGAGCCACTTTACAAAGTTAGAAAGATCATGGATCAGTCTGGATTGACCTGATGCTTCCTGATCCTGGCACCAACCTTGCTTGTCTTAGAAGATGACACCTGCATACATCTGTCCTTCTCTCATGCAAAGTGTAAACAAAGTATAGAACACTTTGTGTGTCATTGTCTCCGTGACATGCTACACAAAATACTTTGCAGTGACTGACGTAGGGTACAGCAATATTTTACTTTTCACTTTAGAATTTTGTCAAAACCGTTGGTACTATTAATCTTATTATTGGTTTGATTTGTATTTGTAGTCCATTGGGCCCTGATCTGCTCAGGACAGAGAATTACCTCATTTTATTTGTTGTTGTGATGACTTGAGCAGATAGGGTGTCTCAGTGTTTAGTTTCAGCATTCACAATAGCCCAGATTATTTAGAAGGTTAACTACAGTAACAGCCAAGTGCAAAATGATATCAAATGTCAAATCTTAGTTGCTTTCTGTTTGGCTCCTGTTTATGCATTTCATTGTCTGTCGTCTTTGTCCAGATAAGACAGAAAAACCTGTCAGCATGAATATAAAACTCCGTCTGGCAGGGGACGGGGAGCTGGAGGAAGGGGCAGCTAGTGGACCCACCCTGGAGCTTGTCTTGGAGAACGATGAGTTGCTTCTTAAGGAAGAGGTGGAAGAAGAGCTCAGGGGAAATCGACAATCACAGCAGCAGCAGCAGCATTTCTGCACTAAAGCAACAGAAGATGACAGGACTGAACCATGTTCAGCAGATTCATCTGTAACCCCAAACTCTAACAGTGGACCAGACACAAATCCTTGATCCTGAAGCAGCCAAGTTTCCTAACACTGGTTCTTTGACACTTTCTGAATGGCATGTGCCTCAGAGCCCCTCACTGCCCTACAGCACATGGAGCCCTAACTGACACATTCTGCATGTTTACAACCGATGGAGGAGAGTCAAGGAGCATCACAGCCCAACTTACATCCTACCTTGACTTCGACACCTAAAGATGGCGTAGATTTCTTCAACAGGCAACATGGACATTGCGGTCTGTCTGGTGCAGGAAATGAGGGAGTTTATGATCTCATGAGACTAAACTAGGCAGTCAAAGGCCAAGAGCTGTTGGTTAACAAGAATTGGTTGCCACCTAAACTTAAACCTAAACCTAAACCTAGCCTGTAGTGTTGCTGTTTTAGGCACATATAAGGTGTTCGTGATGATGACGACATAGATAATTGAGTAGAATTAAAAAAGACTGCATCCCTGAGAAACATGTAGATTAAGGCAACAAAAAATGTACTCAGCTACATTTTTATGCAATGCAATTTGTTTTTAATCAATATTGCACCTTTTACTTCAACAAGTACTGTTTAGGTGTTCAGCAATGGTGAGTGGAATATCACCTGGCCAGTAGGTGGTGTAAGCTACCCTAACTTCTCAGTAATATAATGTTAGTGGATGAAGGAAATGAACTGGGGCTAATTTGGAAGGTTTATTTCATACTAGTAAGAAACTTCAGGGAATTTCACGAGTGAATGCAGTTTGCAAGTTTGACCCATTTGAAGAAATATTTGTGTTTGTGTGTGTTCTGCATTGCCTTTTTGTGAAAATGTGTGCATGTGAGAGTGTGTGTGTGTATGTGTGTGTGTGCGCGCAAGGTGTGTCATATCTATAATACCCAAGAAGGTATCTAATTTAAAACATCATTGTTATTGGGAGAATTGACCACCATGAATCTCTAAAAATTCAGTTTTAAATTTTTTGACTATTTTCCCAAAATATGAATAACAGATTAGTTAATAATGCTGTCTTTAAAACATTGAAAAAGCTCTCAAAGCTAATTTTCTTGTAACTAAAGTCTACAGATACCTCTGGTTCTGGTTAGTTCCAGGTGCAGCGTCACAGGTTGGTCTGCAGTCCCGACTGCTATGCACTTTGAAACACTGGTATGAAGCGACCATTCAGTCTGTCTTTACATTCGTTATTGTGTGTTGCAATAACTAATTTTAATTGCAAGCGGTCATTCAGTGTCACATTTACACTGTGTAATGATGCAATGTTTATATCCACATTCAGTGTAAGGAAAATTTGACATAGTATTAAAACAGAACTAAATGTTCTAATATAGTGACCTTTAGGTTTGCTAGGATATGGCAAGATTTTTGCATCATCTGATGTGTAGTAACACCAGTTGAATTGTTCCCAAAGTATTATTGAACTCTTTCTTAAATGCTTATTGCATCCACATTCATTGTTTTGTCAGGACTTAAGTGTCTAACACTCCACACAGACAAAACCATTTCCCATTACATCTTTATGCAGCAGTTCAGAGCCAAGCATAACTCTTTATTAATTTATTTTGTATTCACATACTTTTTTCTCACTAATGATTTTGGACTCTTGTGGTATGTTGAAATGTGAGCTGATGTTTGTGTGGGCAAAAACCCTTGCCAGATTATGTTATGTCCATACAGTGGATTGTTTAATGATGCTGCTGAGCTAATTTAAAGTCTTAATCCAACATGTTTTATTTTTTGTTTAGCCTTTGCCAACCCGTATACCTCAGGACTCTGTACATTATTGTTCATACACATGAAAGGACCATCGACAAGAAACAGGATTCTTTTTATTATTATTATTTCATTTCCAAGGTGTTTTTGGTAAGTGACTGAAGCTCAAAAAGTGCCAAAAGAGATGAATGACATCTTCTCTATATTTAGTTTCTGGGATGTCAGCTGAGGCAGTCTCAATAAATTCAACATCATGATTTCCAAGTCCTCCCTCTTTAATTTCTGTATTTGAGACATTACTTTACATTTTCATCATCAGTGGCAGCTATGGCTTGTTAGGAACTTTTAATGAATCACTTATACAATAAGGACATATTTTTAAATGGCCTTCTAAAAGGATGTGACTGCTGCTGTGCCTGTTATTGGTCTTTTCAATTCATTATCAGGAATGACCTGACAATTTTTTTCCTCCTCTATGATCCTTTTAATTGGTTCATGGCACCTGAAATATATAAATATATATTTTAATATTTCTTTCTTTTTAAGTAGAAAAATGTGTTAATTATGAAACATGCAACTTGAGAGAACTTGATACAGGACTCCACAAGGTGTGAATGGACTTTATTTTACTGTGCTAGTTAGGTAAGAAAACATTTCTTTATAGTCAGATTTTTTCCTGTAACAGGTGGAGCAACAGCAATACATTTCCTTTCAATTCTTTATCTGTTCTTCCAATTTAATATTCAGGGCAGATATGTTGAGGATCCATAGTGTTCAAAAGGCAAATAACATAACGTCGATGTCCTTGTGCCGCAGGGAGTTTTGTGTTATTTTTGTCAAGAGAAAATGAAAAAGACCTTTAAATATTTTGTGCCAGATGGGAACAGCTACCACAGAGCAATACAGTGACAAGACTGATTACATTTATTACATGAATACATTATTAATGACAGTCGTGATACTGCCGAGAGCAATGACAAAATGACCCCATAAATAGAAATGATTCATAGTTTTAAAGAGTAATTAGTTCCTAGTAGTTATATGATAGATAATATTCATTTCACACATGGTAAATGTCATTTTTACTAAATTTATTCTACCAATTGGTGTTAATAGATATAGTTCACTAGTAAGGGTGAGATACTTCATTAATGCATGTATGCTACTGGTAGCTCTTTTCAGAAAGTGCTACTTTTAACCAGTACTGAACAACTAAAGGTTTTTGTTGAACTAAAATTAGGTCTTTGTTTGGAGATGATCTTTCACGTAGAGCAAGCAAATAGGTCAGGTCAGTCTCCAGCTGCCATTTACCATTTTGTCTGTGTTTAGGAGAGAATAATGGCTGTGTTAGATGGAATGAACAACAGAATACAATAGAAAGAAATGATAGATGTTTGTTAATTTGATGTGTATTCATACATCTATAAATAGGACCATTTTATTGCACCTGCTGTGACCTGCTAAATGAGGTAAACCCTGTTCCCTTTTTTTTTTTTGCTAATTAACTATCACCAACATGAGCATAAGGCCTGACTATAATTAGCTTATTTATGCTGCTTAATGAAGAAATAATTGATACAAATAAATACATAAACGAATAATTGGTTGACCAAGTGAGACTCATCAACATTAAAATAAGATGGGCAGCCTTTATCATCATCCCTAGGCTCATGCAAATACAGACTGTAGATGTATGAAAACCATGACACGATGCACATCATGTTATTAAACGGGTTCTCCCACGTCATCACGTCCTACGTACCTCCTGCGTTGGTCCTGTTTAATCTCACTAAGCATGCTGCCTTCAGGTGCTGTGGGAACATAATCGTGACACTTGATAGAAGCATGTGTCAGAGTTTATGGTAAAAAAACAAAAACAAAAACAAAACAACAACATAGGATTAAATCCAAATGTGGAAAATCCCACTAACGTTTTGTTGCTTTGTAGTCATTGCACTATTTTGCTGTCATTTTTTCCCTCTGCATGTAGCTGTTATGTATGTTTTCCTATGATGCCCTAACATGACTTTATCAGCATTATTTTTGCTTTGAGTGTGTGAAACTTTATTCTTGGTCATGGAAAAGGTCAGTTAGGCAAAAAAGTTTCTGCAAGTAGCTTGGTCATCCTGTTGTTGGGTAAACTGGGTTAAGACACCCCCTTTAGGACAATGTCTATTTTCCTTGACAATTCTTTTATTTACATTAATATATATTGATTATCAGTGTAATAAAAACCCAAGAAGTATGCTATAGATAAATCATGACAGACTACAGCTTTGTTATTATAAAATTGAGGAGAGGGAATTTTACCTAACCAGGTTTTTTATATATCAAATACAAACATGCTACTTATTCATAATATTGACATTACTTTCAAATTTTAAAGCTGCTCCTACTTTCATCACAACTAAATAAGTGATAACACATGCAGAAATTTCTTTTTTTTTTTTTAAAGGCTTTGACTTTTGCCCAATCATTTAGAAATGACGAGCCAAGGACACAAGTTATCATCTTACAATGAATTTCTTATCATTTCTATTTTAATTCCTAACATAAAAATAATGTTAAGTCACCTATCAGTAGGGTTTTTAAGCCTAAAATAGCTAAGAATTCAAGCTAGCTAGCTAATGCTAGAGCTAATATAGCATAGCATTGTTAGCTTAACTTAAAGTCAGCTTGTTAACCTTTCAGACACTTAATAATACACTTCATATATTACAAAATAAGTATATCATTTTTAACCTCGTGTAAATAGTAAAATAAAAAAATCTATGTGTATATTCTTGTACTGTCACAAAGATATATCAACGTACCTTAAAAAACACTTCCTCCCAACAGTAAAATGATTTCATTGCACCTGCGCTGTCACCATGACGACGGAACGAACTCCAGGATGAAGACCACATTTATTACAGTTAAAAACGTTAAAAACTCGACAGAAAAGGTTGGTTTGCTTTTGTAAAATAGTTGCTTTTTCCTTTTAATGATAAAAACTATTATAGTTGGACTCTTTATTGCTAGTTGAAACCTGTAGCTGCTTTTTAAACAAATGGCCGATTTCGCTTACACGAAATCAAAAAGGCGACTTTGATCAAGTTGATAGCAGCGTCTAACTGTCTGCATAATTATAATATCGGTGAAAGAAAGAAGCTAATAACGTTGAAACTGAAGTCTGAGTGTGTTTGTATAAACGGGTTTACCAGGAGGCCTTGAAGGCGGCATGTCAAACACATCTCCACCCCCTCCCCTGCCTGAAGCTCCGCTATCTTTAGCACCGCCACGGATTACAGTGCGCAGTGTGTGGACGGACCCGACACTACCTGCTCTGCTCGCTGCTGTGTCTTACCTTTGCGCCGAAGCTTCCCTCGCATTGCTAAACAAGAAAACGTACGTAGCACACGACGAAAGGTGATGGGGGAATGACAACAACACCCATTCCCGTCTGCGGTTCTCCGTCCCCGAGAAGACCCAAGGATGCTGCTGCTGCCGCTCTCCAGCCCGCGGTACGGACGCCAGCGACGGGCCTCGCTGCTGCTGCTCGCCGCGGTCCTGCTCTGCGTTGTCTCCGTCAGCGCTAGCCTCCCAGGTAAATTCACGACACACACACACTGAGCAGGAAGCTGTCTAGCCAGTTGTCCTCGATAGTGTAAGCTTATTTTCAACTATCCCGGGACCTTGTCAGGTGCTGCGGCATCTGTCACTGATGAGCTTGTGACAATCGGAAACAACACGTGTTATGTGTTCATTTACTCCTGTTGTTTATGGTGCCAGTTTTGTTGCCTGCTAGCATGGATCATCCCATGAGTTTAGGTGGCTGTTTTGGACAGGTTGAACGAGTGTGTAGATGAGAAGAGCAGGAAAAGACAAGACAATGTTGGAAAAAGAATGCAAATTCTCTTCCTTGTCAGATGGCTGAATCAATTTCATTGTGTGCTGAGGGTTTTATTTTGTTAATATCACACCAGCCTATCCTAAACTTGTAGGAATAAGTCAAATTTAATGAAAGATGAACTGATAAATTAGTATATACTTGAAAGACAAAGGCTTGGAGCTAGGAGCAGCCACTAAGTCCAAGTAAGTTTTCCTAGAAAACAAAGCATATTTGTAAATATTAATATATTTGCCTCCCTGGTTGTTTTAGAATTAATTCAAAGTTTTTACTGATAACTTTTGATCAGGATCTGGCTCCAAGCTAGCAGCAATGTTGACCTCATAGGAGTCAGCCCACGGCCCTAGATCCTCAGGTGGGGCCCTTTTGGCTGTTCCAAGGGCTTAAATCTAGATGTGCTTTTGCTGTTAAGGCCCCTCAGCTTTCTAATAACCTGCCTGAAAAAATGAGACTCGCAAAATAAGTGACTTCATTTAAATCACTTATTCAAGCCTATTTTTATAGACTTGATTTTACATGTTGTTTTATTGATTTTAAAGGCTCTGGGTAAATAAATGTACAATCTTTTATGAAAATAGACGCTAAATAACTGTTTCTGAGACTTAGTACTGGTTTGAGCATACAGGAGTGTACAGGTCTGATTGACGATGTCAGTTTATATGTGTATGAGTGGACCTCTACACAGTGATGGCTGCTGCTGACGTGTGCTGAGGAGATAATCTACTTCTGAGCTTAAATAGAGAAAACCCGTGGGATAACCAACAGCTGGACCCTCACATATAATCTTTAGCCTGTGTCTGAGAGACACACACACACACACACACAGTACTGACACTAAACATTTATTGCCTTGGTGTGGGCGCAGATTTCTGTGAATTTATAGATCTTTACATAGTTTTTTCTCACCAAACACAGACCTACCCACACTGTCATCTCGTTGTTCCCCTTGGACCACTGAAGTATGAAAATTGTGAAATCAAAATGCTGTGTAAGCACAAGAAGAAGGGTGGAGAGGCTGTGTCAGTGTCAGTGACGCATTGTCTGTTCTGGTTTTTCTATCATTTTAAGTTCCATAATTCACTTCCTCATGCATCAAAATTTTTCCCACATGAACGAGTTTTTGTCATTGCTACTTCTCTTGGATACTTGAGCTGTGTGCTGAAAATGAAAAGTTTTTTCTGTGCTCACCTGAAATTTTAGCAGTGTGTCTGTTTGGAAGTCAGTTGTGGTCCAATATGCAATATTCACAAGTGTGATGTATTGACTTAAGGTCTGTATTACTTATAGGGCTGTAATGATCACAAAAATCCTCCAAATTAGTGTTCCTTCCTATTCATTTTTCATTTGGCTAAAAAAAATGTTTCTCACAACAGTGCTGTGGTGTTTGGATTTGCAAGTAAGTCAATGGTGTTAATGTAAATAGATGCTCATCAAAACGCTCTTAGTGGAATATTAGAAGTTAAGCACGTCAACATAAACAGTTTGCTAAGGACAAGCAACAAACATGACATTTCTGTAAGTTTCAGCCAGCTGTTTTAATACAAGTGAATGGAACCTGTTCTAACACCACTGGAAAATGATCGCAGTCAGCTCAAATAGTTGCAACATAGATGACTATTTAATAATTGTGACAAGCCTAACTGCACATACAGTACCTTTCAGTGATGTAGGATACATCTTGTAGCAGTAAAACATTTTAAATACTAAATTATTTGCATGTTCACAGATTCCAGATTTCTCAGTGAGGCATTGATGTCTTTTAAAAAAATTTTTTACAACTAGCTAATTGCAATTTCTATGGTAAAAAACAAAAAACGTCAGTTTTTACGTATATTTTCTAATGATTTTGATGAGGATATTTAGGTTCTTCCAAACAGTGAGATTATGGGTTTTATAAAAAATCGAGAAAGTCAAACCTCTTAGTGAACTGTAGCCTCCATTGTGTCTCATTTTTGTACATGTTCAAAAAAAATGTTTGTTGTCATGAGAAGTCAAAGGATGTGACATGTTTTAAACACGACACCTGTTACATTTGAATGCAGCTTGTTCATACCAACGTGTGAGAGTGTGTCAGTATGAGGGCTATTGTTCGCGTATCTTGTGATGAAGCACAAGACGAGGCAAGATAACACTTTTTTTGCTGTAATGTGAAATCAATGATTGTATTGTAGCCAATCATTGTAACTCACAGTCACATTCTACGTAAATGATACTTAAAATATCAGTAGACATATATTGGAAGTGTCTGCTGTCTATAGAGTCTTAAAAACATATCCAGTACAGCGTCCAGTCAGGTTTCAGAAACATTTTACTGGACTGCGATAAAATAATCAGGTGGTTGATTCAGAAAACACTGACACATCATCATCATGTGTAAATATGCCAGAAAGCTTTCACTGAACATTGGGTTCTTGAGATGGAAGTAATCCAAACTCTCCATTTAACCAATTGATTGCATAAAGTATGTCTAGTCTGCTGGCCATGATGCAGAATTAATTACTTTAACATGCAGAATTTGTTGCATAATGCCAGCTCAGTGGGACATGTTGAAATAGCAGCACCAGGACAGTCGTTTTTTTTCCCACTACAAAAATATTTTAATTGCACATTCTTGCTGCTCTAATTTTATCATTTCACGTTTGAAACATCATCTTCACTGCTCATTATTCTAAATGAGCCTGATCATTGTTGTGCGCCCACGTTTAAATGCCAGGTTTGTCATTCACAAAACCCACATGATGTGATTATTATTCAGGCAGCCTCTGCCTCCGGCCTTTTCTTCCACCAGGATTAAGTTTTAACGATTCATATCTTCAGAGTCACACTCTATATCTCCCTCACACACACACACACTCAGCTACTGGCTTCAGTGTTTTTCAATCACCTTTTTTGCCCTGCAGCAAAATTAGTCATCTGTGTTATAGTAGGTATTAAAACCAGTGAAAAGTGAGGTGGAACGACGCGTGTACACTTCCAGGGGACATAAAAACAACTGAGTCGATGACCAGGTTCACACACAACAACTCACATCCTCATAGGACTGGAGATTAAGTACAGCTTATGTGCACATGCGTTTTGATGCAATTAAAAGAACAGATACAGTTAGGTCCATAAGTATTTGGACACTGACACAATTTTCAGCATTCCAGCTCTGTAAAACACCACAATGGATTTGAAATGAAACAATCAAGATGTGCTTTAAGTGCAGACTTTGAGCTTTAATTTGAGGGTATTTACATCCAAATCAGATGAACTGTGTAGGAATTACAATACATTTTATATGTGCCTCCACCTTTTTAAGGGACCAAAAGTATTTGGACAAACTAACATAATCGTAAATCAAATTGTCACTTTTTAATACTTTGTTGCAAATCCTTTGCAGTCAATGACAGCCTGTAGTCTTGAACTCATGGACATCACCAGACGCTGGGTTTGGTCCCTGGTGATGCTCTGCCAGGCCTCTGCTGCAGCTGTCTTCAGTTCCTGCTTGTTCTTTGGGCATTTTCCCTTCAGTTTTGTCTTCAGCAAGTGAAATGCATGTTCAATTGGATTCAGGTCAGGTGATTGACTTGGCCATTGCAGAACATTCCACTTCTTTGCCTTTAAAAACTCTTTGGTTGCTTTCACAGTATGCTTCGGGTCATTGTCCATCTGCATTGTGAAGCGCCGTCCAATGAGTTTTGAAGCATTTGGTTGAATATGAGCAGATATTATTGCCCAAAACACTTCAGAATTCATTCTGCTGCTCTTGTCAGCAGTCACATCATCAATAAATATAAGAGATCCAGTTCCACTGGCAGCCATACATGCCCACACCATTACACTACCACCACCATGCTTCACTGATGAGGTGGTATGCTTTGGATGTTGAGCAGTTCCTTCCCTTCTCCATACTCTTCTCTTTCCATCATTCTGGTACAAGTTGATCTTTGTCTCATCTGTACATAAGATGTTGTTCCAGAAGTGCACAGGCTCTTTTAGATGTTTCTTGGCAAACTCTAATCTGGCCTTCCTGTTTTTGAGGCTCACCAATGGTTTACACCTTGTGGTGAAACCTCTGTATTTCCTCTGGTGAAGTCTTCTCTTAATTGTTGACTTGGACACAGATACACCTACCTCCTGGAGAGTTTTCTTGATGTGGCCAACTGTTGTGAAGGGGTTTTTCTTAGTGAGGGAAAGGATTCATCTGTCATCCACTACACTTGTTATCCGTGGTCTTCCAGGTCTTTTGGCGTTGCTGAGCTCACCAGTGCGTTCTCTCTTTTTAAGAATGTACCAAACAGTTGATTTGGCCACACCTAATGTTTTTGCTTCTCTCTGATGGGTTTATTTTGATTTTTCAGCCTAATGATGGCTTGCTTCACTTATAGTGACAGCTCTTTGGACTTCATATTGAGAGATGACCTCACCAGATTCCAAATGAATATACCACACTTGAAATGAACTGCAGGCCTTTTATCTGCTCCTTGTAAATGAAATAATGAGGGAATAACACACACCTGGCCATGGAACAGCTGAGTAGCCAATTGTCCAAATACTTTTGGTCCCTTAAAAAGGTGGAGGCACATATAAAAAGTATTGTAATTCCTAAACCGTTCATCTGATTTGGATGTAAATACCCTCAAATTAAAGCTCAAAGTCTGCACTTAAAGCACATCTTGATTGTTTCATTTCAAATCCATTGTGGTGTTGTACAGAGCTGGAATGCTGAAAATTGTGTCAATGTCCAAATACTTATGGACCTAACTGTATGTGTTGGATGACGTTTTTATTTCCTCTGGGTTCAAGGATCAAACTGGACTTTAGATTCATTAGAGTCGAATTCGAGTAGGTTTGAAATGTGCTATGTCCAGACCTATCTATAGCAGTGCCACCTCTAAAAGGCTTCCATGGAAAATTACTCAGGCAGACTTCAGGAAATATCAGCAGTGACGATCTCCCTGGAATGAGGAACTAGATGGTGGATTAACTAAAAGTTGACAGTTGTTTTTTTTTTTCCACAAAACTGAGGAGAAGTAAGTGATAATGTCAGGTTAGTGTGACTTGTTGTAGACGGTGACACAAATGGTCATCTGTGATACAGGCCCAAATTGATATAAAATTCACATGGATAATTTTATAATAATAAATTTGGGTTGATAATTATGATAATTATAATGTAACTGCATATGTGCAGTTACACCAGGAAGCAATTCAGAAAATGTAGTTTAAAAATATCGAGTGCTCCATCTGGTTCCAAATGGACCTGTTATGTTGCTTGTGTGTTCAGGATTTGACATTGCCATCATTTCACTCTTCACAGAAAGGGAAAATTGCTCCACAATTATATCATGGGTATCCATAATACTGAAATTATGCAACAGCCAGGAAATGCATATCAGTAGTATCGATCTGCCTCATTGTGGTGGTCTTTGTTATCTCGAAAAGGACGTCTGAAAAATAAGTGGTCTGCTGAGGCTTTGCTGCAGTGGCTTCTTCAAACCACCGCTCTCTGCTTTTCCCCTGCTTTCTCTCGTTCTTTGGCTTCTTCCTTTGAGAGCGCACTGTTCACCCACAGACCTCTCCAGGAAATGAGAGGGCCACAATTAATCAACTTACAGAGCGCTTGCAGACATTTGATCAAACCAGAGTCAGCACAGTTATAGCTGGAATAATCCCCTGACTCTCACTGTTCTATTAGATATGTTTTTTTATCAGTCCTACCTTGGGATTAAAAAATTAAAAAATTTCTGTGTCAGCAGGTTTGCATGCACATTTGTACTTGTGTGTAGCCACATCCTTACCAAGAATGTCAACATCCGTTTTACCTGGTTTAAATAGAAGCAACTAACATTATCTGGTGCATGAGTGTCAGTGCTGACGTTTTTTTTTCCATCCTGCTCATACCTACATATGGCAGCAGGTGCTTTTTATAATAAGGGGGAAAACCTATTTGCTAGTGAATTCTAATTTTGAGTCAAAACAGCCCAGTCACTGATTTCCACTATTCAATCTAATATATAAAATTTTGAATAATATTTTATTTTAAATCGGTGATAAAATACTCAATAACCACAAAAAAAGAGAATGAAAAAAGCGCTTTATTTGCTACCCACTCTGCCATTGTATGCATCCCTTTAACCTTTGTTTCGGTTGCTGTGTGGTGTGCTGCTCCTCTCCGCTCTAATAATAATGACATGGTAATTGTCCCCTGTGTAATGGGTTAGACTCATCATTGTCTGACATGACAGAAGTTACCGCAGCAGAAAAGACAAATGACAGACGTAGGGAGAGATAAGCAGACAAGGCATAACCACGTCACAAGAATATAAAGCAAAGCTTTGTTCCACCTAATTCTTCTGCGGGCTTACATTCCTACTAGGAAGAAATTCTTTGTTTTTTGATTTGCTGCCTTTGCACTGTTTTCCCTCTCTCTAATCACATAACCACCAATGTATTTCCTTCTTCTGCCTTTCCATAGTGGCTCTAAGTGTGTGTACAGATGTGTATGAGCTTGTACGTCTGTGTCAAACAGATTCCAAGTCATGCCCCATTTTTCACCCCAAATTTTACGTGTAGGAATCATTGCATCAGATTGCGGTGGGAAACTTAACACCTACGCTGCATTGCTCAGCACACCGAAACTGATAACGATGACGGTTTCCACTAATTTAGTAATTTTATTTTGCCTCATGGCTTTCTGACGTTGTTTTCGGAGATGATGTGGCAGCTTTTATCCGCTATGTTGTTTCAGAGCTGACTGAGAAATTGTGTTTGTGAAAATAAGGCTGAGTCAGACATCTATACTTTACTTTCATTTGTCTGCATTCAGCCTAGGTTTCCAATTCCAGGTGGATGGCACACCACTGAACCAATAGTTCTAAACTATCCAGTTCTTTGCCAAGCACTTTATGATATACATTTAATGATCAGAGGATTGTTTTGTCAGATTTTTTCAGTACTCTTTTAGGCTGGTTCAGTTTTTTTGTTTTTTTTTTACTAGCTCAGAATGGGGCTTTGGTAGGTGACCATCCACAACAGTAAATAAGATTGGTCCATGTGCAATAAAGGCAATGAGTCTGTCACTTTAATTGACAAAAATCTATGCATTTTCCTGTTATTTCTGACTATTTGATGAGCAAAAATGTATATTATGCTTGAGTAAGCAAAACATCAATTTACAAAACCAGTGAAAAAACTGTGTTTAAAAAAAATCTCAGTTTTTACCATTTTGGCTCTGGCTAAAATCTCTTTGGGGATGACAAAAATTCCTCTATGCAGGATTAATCATTTTAGCAATGCTTCTTTCTGTCATTCAATTTAAGATAAGTTGTATCAGGGAATATTCCTAAAACCACAGTTGTATTTTGACAAAATCTACTGTCACAGGTAATATAACTTTATGTTATAATCTTGGTTTATAATGTGACACTAAAAATGCCCAATTGTTTTATTTTCTATTTTTATCTTTGTTAGGTTAAAACTCAACACATAGGATTTGTTGTTTTTGGTTAATCTATTAAAATGTATAGCTGCATCACACTGATTCAAAAATAATATAAATACAACAATTGCAGCGATTTACAGCAGTCCTACTAATTCCATGTTTGTGCACTTTGGAAGAGTAAACAAAAATTGGCAAGACATACAAAAATCATATCTACAAGTGTATAAAATATAGAACAAGGTCTCTGATAATGACACATTCATATTAGCTCATGGCTCATATCAGTATTTAACTCATTTCCTAACATACAATTGCAGGACTTGTCCCAGCCGATGCCAGTGAAAACAAACTACTAGAAACAGGTTGTGTGGCATTTGTTTGTTTTTATCATTTGACAGTGAGGCATGGCGGACAAACGGGAGCATAGAAACACAAAAAGCCCCGCACAAATGTACACACACAAACACAGCGTACTCACTCGCACTTTATCCATGTGGAAATAAACACTGTGGTTATATATCAAGTGAAGAGTGCTGAGCAGAGCTCTTTAATGTTTCCACTTGATTTGGAGTGTTTGGCTTACATCCTGTCTGCTATCAGAGGGTCAGGAAACGAACACAATGGAAGTGCATGACCCTCCTGACCCACCAATTTCCTACTTCCTCTCATACACACACATGTAAAAATAAAACTGCAGATTTTGGTGACATTTGTTATTTTGTAGCTGTAGAACGGCTTGAAGGAGCAGAATTTAATGGTCACGTGACACTTTGCACTTGCTTGCAATTATGTTTGTGTGGTCGTGCTTGTATGTGTTGGTCTGTGAGTGTAGGTGTTTACCAGGCTGCCTCTCCTTTCTCTCTGGCAAAGCTGCTGCTGCGCACACAGCCTGGCAACAGCAGCAGCAGATGGTTAGTAAAGTCATTTTTCACTCCTTCCAAGGACTACTTTCTGAGTCCCTGAGTTACGTAATATTTTTTCACACCTCCTCTGTCTTAGATGAGACCGAACGTCCTGATGTACTGCAAGAAATCTGTTTTTTTCCCTTGTTTTTCTTACGTCTCCGTCTCTTTGTCTGTTTCTTGTTTTGTGTTTCTCTGCCTTTGACTCCTTGACTGAGCTCTCTAATTAGCGACAACACTGTGTGGGAGGCATGTTGACGCAAGGCCACCTCTTATGGCGACTTAACATTCACCTCTCTGACTCCTTCGTTAAGCTAGTGAATAGATTTGAGCTGCTTTTTCACAGGATTATCATGATGAGCATCTTTTATTGTTAGTTAGGCGTGTTTTAAAACGTGCAATTATATGGGTTTCTCTAGCATCAAACCCATACTGTTAGAATGTAATTATAAGGAAACCAGGTTTAAGCTGCTGGTGAGTGGAACTTAATGCAGTTTATATTTCACTGCTGTTCCTCCCTGATTTACACTTGCTTTGCTTTTCCTCACCCTCCTTTTTCTTCCTGTTGCCAGCCTCACACATTCATAATGAAGCACATGCAGCGTGTCAGGGTGTGTGATTGTGTATCTATGGGCGCTTGTGTGTGAGGAGAATAATTATCTGTATTCATGTGACTGCAGTAGGTTTCACCACATTAACTTCCCACATGATGAATAACAGATGAAGTGCTGACCAGAGTTGTTGAAATTCTAACTGCATTATTGGAATCAAGATATTTAAAAGAAAAAAAAACAAGATACTGCTTCCCCACGTTCACAACGGGGATTAAATATCTCTTTTCTTCTTTTGTCATAGACACCAGTGATTAACGTGTGGCAGGAAGAACAAATTTCAAATTTTACATTCTTTTTGTTTTTGTGCTTGATGTTGTATTGGGGTCATAAAAAATAAAGTTAATGATTTGGCAGCACAGAGAGATGTTGTCTTGCAAGGCACTGCAGTTTACAGTTGCAGAAATATCTCAATCTTCTGTAAAAGTGAGAGTCAAATAGATGACCACTGTATGTCTTGAGTGGTAGGACACATGAATGCATGCTGTGTGAATGTTAAATAGCTCCAAAACTCTGGAGTGATTCACTAGCTGAATGGTTAACTGCAGCATCACCAGTTCTATTCTATCCAGGGACTTGTGTTGCATGTCATTGTTTCCTGCTTTCCTCCTCACTGTTGACTTTCCTATAAAGGCAAAAAATTGAAAAAAATCATTTTTACAAAAGCCTAAAGACTTACATAGTGTAGATATCATGATATTTTGTGGCTAATTTGGGCTTTGTCTTGCTTCCCAGTAACTGAGGCATCTTCTGGTAGTTGGCTGAGTGGTTAATTGACAGCATTTACAGAAACACTGATATGATGTGTCACAACATATCAGAAATTCCCTCTGGCGTTAAGCTAGTGTGAGGGTGTAAGTACCACAGTGGTGTGCTTGTTTTACTGCATTGCATGGTGTACTTGGTTTTTACAGGTATGAATGCATTTTTTATGGGCCAGTACTCTTTCATCAGTTATTGATTAATTTGCAATGGTTCCTAAAACAATGTCCCCAGATTGAGAACCACAGCATTAGGCTTCATTTTCTGAGAACCATGAAAGTCTGCAAAAAAATGTCTTGTCAGTTCTTTAAACAGAGATATTTCACTCTGAACCACAGTGGCAAACTGACCGACATTTGCAGATGGAAATGGGTTGTTTGATCTGTGACATGAGGTCAGTCATCTGCACCTGATCTTGGCTGAAAAAAGCCCTTGATCAAAGAGTCGTAAAAAATGGGAGGTGGAATAATTTGATGGCAGGACTCACGGGTGAGATAAGGAGAATGAGAAGGGACAGGAAAGCAAGGACATCCAGTGAAAAGAGAAGCTTAAAAGGTTTTTTTTTTTTTTTTGAAAAGGCAGAATGTTTTAGAAGAACCAGCAGGATTTTGTATCTTAAAACTTGATTTGGTAGCTCACTGAGATGATTTAAGGCTCATTCAGGTGTTCTGTTAGCTTCTCTGTATCGTGGACTGTCCAGTCTCCCACAACAAGGCAGGACAGTTAGTAATATTACATCTGTATAATTCCTGTAAATAATCCTCACTATTAAAAATGTCTCTACGAAGTTGAAGGACATACACCAAACAGAGTCTGCATTTACATTTGTGTGTAGGAGTAAGAATGAAAGCTGCCAGATAGTTTTGCAGAGGGTTGAAGAGACACCACAATAGCATTTAGGGGAAAAAAAGTGCTGATTCTGTGATGCTTTTCGTAAGAGGGACTTATGAATTGGATGGAAAGCAAGTATTGAATAGTCACGTGGCGTGCACACGCACAGAGATATGTACCCAAGAATTCATCCCACTCACTCAGTGAAGACACAAATGCTTTGCACTTGTATTAAGTACCACAAGGACAGAACAAGCTATTTCTATCAACACTTTATTTCTCTAAGGTCATAGGTTGAAGGAAATCAGTAGGTACACATGAATAGATCAGACAAAAGTTTAAAATCTGTAGGTAAATGAAAAGGAAGGCACGTGGCAGGTAAAAGTGGACGTCACGACAATTGAATAAACCAGACAAAAAAACCCCAACAGAATATTCTGTTATGAATGTGATATAACTAAACAGGTAAAGCTGCAATTTTAACATAGAGGCGATTGAGATATTGCTATTCTGTGGGAACACTCGAGGAGTTGTTTACCAACATGTTAGTTTTGTGGTAATTGCACTAAGTTAAATATTTGCTTTTCTGCTCCAAGCGATTAATAAATCATTCACTGTCAGCCACAGATGTTACACAAAAATGAGAAATGCTCAAATGTGATTTCCCATCAGCAACCGTTCTGCATCTTTGGCACAAACAGAAAACAAAACAAAGTTCTCAGATTACACATGCGTCACTCCACCTCTCACTCCCTGCGGCAAACTAGTCAGTGACATAAGAAGATGTGGACTTATGTACCCATCTGCCTGCTGTGTAGTTGTGATGGTGTGGAGACTTGTTAAATGCATCATGCTTGTCTTAGTATTTGTTTCGCTTTCTGTAGTGTTTACACAGTTGGGTTGTTTAAATTAGACATTTTCATCACTATTGATTCTTTTGAGCACTTAGTTCAGCTGTGTTTTGCATGATTTCTTTCAGCTTTGATGACAAAAGTTTTTATTTTTTATTATTATTTTATTTTTCAAAAAAAAAATCTAATTGTAAGTCTTTTCAAAATGTGGTCCTTTTCAACACGTCAGTACTGAATCTACAGTGCTATGAGAAAGTATTGCCCCCCCCTACATAAATCTTCTATTTTTGCATATTTGTCATATGTAAATGTTTCAGATCATCAAACTAATTTTAATATAAGACAAAGATAACCCAAGAAAACACAAAATGCAGTTTTGGAGTCACGATTTCATTTATTGAAGGAAAAATGTTGTCAGTCTTGTTGAATCTAAACATCCCTTAATTAGAAGAACAGACACAAAACAAAGTCATTGACATTCAGTCTGGAAAGAGTTACAAAGCCATTACTAAGGGGGGACTCCAACAAACCACAGTGAGAGCCATTATCCACAAATGGAGAAAACATGGAACAGCTGTGAACCGTCCCAGGAATGGCTGGCCTACCAACATTTCTCCAAGAGCGCGTCGATATCTAATCCAGGAGTCGCAAAAGAACCCGGACAAACATCAGGAGATCTGCAGGCCTCACTGGCCTCAGCAAAGGTCAGTCTACATGACAACAATAAGGAAGACACTGGGCGGAAATGGCATCCATGGAAGAGTTGCAAGACGCAAACCACTATTGACCTAAAAGAATATAAAGGTTCGTCCAGCATTTGCAAAAAACTATCTAGATGAGTCCTGAGACTTTTGGGGAACATCTTGTGGACTGATGAGTCAAAGGTGGAAGTTTTTGGAAGACATGGGTCCGTTGCATCTGGTGTAAAGTTAATACTGCAATACACAAGAAGAACATGATACCAACAGTGAAACATGGTGGTGGTAGTGTGATGGTTTGAGGCTGCTTTGCTACCACAGGACCTGGACAACTTGTCTTAATTGATGGAACCATGAATTCTGCTCTCTATCAAAAAATCCTCCAGAAAAATATACGCCCATCAGTTCACAACCTAAAGCTCAAGCACAAGTGAGTTATGCAGCATGACAATGACCCAAAGCACACAAGCAAGTCCACCTCTGAGTGGATCAGAAAGAACAAAGTTAAGGTTTTGGAGTGGCTGAGTCAAAGTCTGGACTTAAATCCAATTGAGATGCTGTGGCAAGACCTTAAAAGGACAGCTCACGATCGAAAGCAATCTAATGTTACCAAATTAAAACTATTCTGCAGAGAAGAGTGGGCCAAAATTCCTCCCTGGTGATGTAAAAGACTGATCACAAACTATGGCAAATGTTGTTGCTGCCAAGGGTGGCCCAACCAGTTATTAAGTTTAGGATGGCGATTACTTTTTCAGACAGGGGGGATATAGGTTTCCTTAAATCTTCAATAAAACCTCATTTAAAAACTGCAGTTTGTGTTGTGTAGATTATCTCTAATAAATATAATAATATATATTGTGGATGAGTTTATCAAATACAGAACAAGAGTGTCTGAAAAATGCACAGTAAAAGTTGAAAGGAGAGTGTAGGAGTGTGAGAAATAAGTTGGAAAAAGCAGCAGTTATAGAGTCTGTAGGCAGATGTTATTAAATAATGTAAGTGCAAACTTATGTACAAATGTGAAAATACATAAATAGAATGTTTCGGTCCAGTTTTAATTTTTACTCCTTTGAAATACAACAAATTTTGAATGAGTCATTGGATATCGATAAACCTTTCAACATTCAACCTTAGTTTACAAAAATGACATGAAGCTTTGATGCATTTTTTTTGTTAAGCTATAATGATGAAAATACTATGTGGCACATAGTGATTCATGCACTCTTATACAAAGCAAGGAGCTATTGCTGCTGCTGTGCTACTGGTATCTTAAGATGGTTTACGCTGTTTGAATTGTGAGCTTTTGTAATGATTAGGGAAAGGGCGGGTGCCATTCAAAAGGCAGCAGTAGAATTTTTACTTGGGTAAACACACTAAACATACATGTGTTTGTGGACACAGGTACAAAAGTGTCTGCTCCTCTTCTATCTGCACATCATCTCTACAACACTCTCTCTCTGCACATGTGCTCCTTGGATAACTCACATCTCTCCTGATATTACAGGCCCTGTTGCCATAGAGGTAATTGAGATTTCTCTTCCAGTCATCTCCTGCCATGTGTAGTTTTCTCTTCTTCTGTAGATGTTAAAAATAAAATCAATTCTGGGAAGCATTAGAAATGGCTGCACTCTCAGAAAGCTATTTTAACTTGTTTTTTTGTTGTACCTGTATTTTATTGCATCTGAGTATTGTCTGATGCAACAGCCTGCTTTAATTAAACATTATATCTTTAAATAAGTTATATAAAACCATCTGTTTGATCTCTCATGACTACAGTGCAATGATGTGTCACACTACAGACTTGACCAGCCCTGACCTTTTCTCCTTCAAAAAACAACCTCAGGATTCATCCTCTCTCCTCCCACCTTATATCACCTCGTGTCTGTTATTCCAGCAATAACACCCGCTGTGCTGTTCACCTTTAGCTTGCCCTCGGTGCAGCACTGCTGGCCTCATTATCTGCTCTGATAGCCTCCCAGTGCTCCACCTGCCCTCTGCTACCAAACGCACCTGCTGCGGTTCTGTGACCCATTAACTCCTTTGTGTGTCTCGAAAGCCATGCTTGTGTTTCTGTGTATTTATCTAAATTCAGCTCTGTCAAACTAGAAGTAATGAGGTCAAGTTGTTATCTAATCTGATTGGGAAAGAACAGCTGTAGATCGCTCTTTGCTTTGGTGTAACCTGGTTTAGGCTGACAAACAGGTGGGGCTCACCACTCTGCAAAATGCGGAAAATGATTAAAAATGTTCCTACTGTCAGTATTTAAAATTCTCGTCGTCTGTAGAGCACTTATGAGGTTGCAGCAAATACAAGAACTATTTTCAAAATCTCGGTGAAGCCCTGATGTAACTGTGACGTCAGTAGACGCCATGTTCTAGGTCAGGTGCTTTATTTTTAAAAAGAGACACATCCACTACAAAGACGAATACCAGTTCAAAAGGTCAAGTGTATTGTGTTCTGAGCATTCAGGAAAACGACAGTTTTTCCACTGCCTCATTAAAAGTGTCATTACTGCATCACATCCGTGTGGTTGGAATACTGATGAAACTGTTGTTTTCTCTCTCTCTCTCTCTGTCTCAGCTCACAGTAGGTGCCCTGGCCCTATAGAATGTGCCAAACAAAAGCGCCACTTCTGCCACCGTGGCTCTTCCCACTGTGGTCCCTGCATCTCCCCGCTGCAGGAGAACCAGGAAGGACACTGCGTGCTGATGAGGCACCATCAACATGGTATGAAGGAAAAGACACTCGCATATGACCCTGCACTCACTACACTCTCAAACTCTCCTCTTCATTTGAGCACAATAGAGCTAAAACTGAAACCTAACATAGATTTTCTTATAATGTCAAGACTTAACTTAGAAGTAAAAACAGAAAGAGGGGAAATCAGAAGATATCCTTCGCAAGGTTTTCCTTCACTCACACTGACCAGCGCACTCATAATTCATGAGATTAATGTGGCCATGGTTGTCTTGTTAGCTCTGTGTAAGGCTATGTGGTTCTTTTATTTATTTCTTCTAAAGTAATTAAATGAAAAAATGGGTTTGAATCCTTCATTCATCAATCATATTTTGATTACTTCACAAATTGAGGATTGTTTTTCAGTTTAATTTCTCAAATTGACACAAAATTCTAATTTACAATTCTGTGTTTTGTACTTGAGGTTGGATGGTCACAGCCACATTATGTATATATATATGCCACATCACATGTTAGTGGTGAGTGGCAGGGCGTGTTGCCCCAAATCTTAAAAGGAAAAGTATCAGGTGAACAGTCAAAACAAGGAAGAATAATCAGAACAGTCAGAAAGCTTGAATATTCTGATGACAGTTTAGAGTCGAAGTGTTTGTTTTTGCCCCACAGTTAACAAAATGGGTATTTATTAGTGAGTGCCGGCATTCTACACTACTTGTTATGCAGTAATAAAATACAATACAATAAAGAATAATATATTAACATTGTCTTTGCTTTTACTTGTTTATTTATCTAGCCACACATTCATTTATTAGGCTACAGGCTACATTTGAGGGTGTGTGTGCCTGCAGACAAAAGAATAAAACAAAACTCTATGTTTAATCTGAACACTAACAAAATAAATTGGTGTACACCTCAAATATATGTGATGCTTATACATGTCTCCAAACCCTGCCAGAATAGTGCAGCTGATAAATTATTGCATGGTCAGATGTGTTGCATACATAATGCAGCTGCACCACTGCGTCCATGGCTGGCCGTGAACTCCCCCAGGCACTAATGGTACAGTCCAACCACAAGGGCAAACCACAGAACTAATTTCTGAAGCAATAACCCAAATGTGAAGATTTAAATATTAAACTGAGAGACAATCATCTGTTTGTGAAGTAGCAGAAAATAAAAAAATGGATAATGAAGTTTTAAACCCATTTGTCATTTGATTCATTACGATGGTGCAAATTGAACAAAGTGCTGCAAAGCGTCTGGAGACTAAAATCTAATAATGCTACGAAGAAATGAAAGGAGAGCAACAGTGGATTGATTTGGTTGCTGCTTTTCTTTTTGCCGAAAGCACACCTTTGATTTGGTTTTGGTTATTGGTAATATTCCCATGTGCTTATAAAATACTGTCAGACTGTGAGATAGAGAATAATAGATGGATTTATTCAAAATGTTTAATTCTGGTGCTTTCAGTCCAACTTAACTAAACACAGACATCACTTCTGTTACAATTAGAGCTCATACAATTAGCTGATTAATTATTTTTCTTCATTGCAAAGATATGTAAAGCTAAGGGAAATTTCTGAAGACAAAATGTTCAGTCGATGAAGTGATTCAAATCTATCGCTGTTAGTCCTATATGCCACTAAGACACAATGTACATTTCATTGCCTGTGTGTTTGCCGAGTTAAACCACAGAAATAATTAAGCCTGATGAGTAAATTGAAGTTTGATGAATAGCCAGGTTGAGCTTATTGTAATTACCCCCTCAACTCTTGTTAAGATGAAATGACATCCACAACAATTGCTCCTCACTGGATATAAACAAATTATTGGAGTGCATGTAAATGTACTGACTGACTCACTCTTATTGTCTGTCCTTAGTATCTTCACTCCACATTCATTCCTTGTGAATGCATCTATTCTCTCCCGTTGTTGTCTCTGCTCTGTACACCCTTCATGGTCGCTGCTCTTCCCTCCTTCTCTCCCACCCATGTATCTGACAACTATGGTGCAGTCTGAGCCTCTGTCTTTTTTTTTTTAATCCGCCCCTGCCCCTGCTGTGTCTGCAGCACACACATGCATCGCCCCCGCACTGGCGGCCTTAATCACTCAGATGACATGCATCTCCCTCTCTCTCCGTTGCCCTTCATCTCCATCACTGAATCCAATATCACTCAATGAAAGAGCCAAGCTGCGAAAATAAATCTTATTTTTCTGATTTCCAAGACACGGCATTGCACTCCTGGCACGCACACCATGTTTCAAGAAGGCGATACAGAAATTAGCGAAAGAAAAGGAAACAACTTGCGTATGTTGCTTGCCTCAGTGTGAATATGTGTGTGTTTCAGTGTTTACATTTTTGTTGGTGGGCACATGTGGGTTCTCTGCAGGATTAATAATTTAGATGGGCTTACATCAGAAGAGGATCCAGTTCAAACTTGGCTCAAATTATTGGCGGCAGCATCTGAGAGAGAGAAGCAAACATGAGAAGGAGATGAGTGTCAGGATGTATTGGAGAGAAAGGTCACATCATGCAGAAGGAGAGAGGACTTTTTGCAGCGCTCTCACATAATGGCAGTTTAGTATTTCGTATTTCAGTGTTGGCTTGGATTTTTATTTCTGCATCTCTGTGATGTTGTTATGGGTGCACGTGTACATGGTGTTATAAATCGAGTGCATCATAGGCCTTTAAGCTCCCTCAAGTGGTTACATAAACCCCTGAGAGACCACAGAACATTCACATGGGAGGCTGGCTGTGTCGTTTTCACTCTGAGCACACATGCATATACACGCAAACATTCACAAAATGTTGAAATCAACTGATGAAATTATGGAAATTCTATTATTTCACTGAGTATACAGCGTTAGTTTTTTTTTTTTTTTTTTGGTTTGTCAGGGGCAGTGCAATTCTCTTAATGCATCAAAACACAACAAAGAGCTTCAGTCCAGCTGCAGCTTTGGTTGTTTGGCAGCATTACTGACCGCAAATTACACCTCCGAAGTCACACTGTTGTCATTTCAGAGCAAATATGACGGCCGTGTTTTCAGGACTAAATGACTGATTGTCCAAATTTTTCGTGTGTTTATGAAAGCGTGACAAATACACATTTTCAAAACTGAAATTCTGTTTCTAAATTTATACTGCTCCTGTACTGTTGTTTAGAATAATCACATTGATATGATAATGCACTTTTTCAAGGTTACATGTATTGGGGCGAATAGAAGCTTTAGAAGCACTGACTTTATGAATATATGCTGAAAAAAATGAACAATCCAGCTTTCATGTATACCTCCAAGGATGTATACATGAAAGCAGAGAATGCATCAATGTCTATACAATTAATTTGTCCGAAGAGCTGTACACTTGATTCAAGATATAGCTGTCATCCTAATCTTACACCACCCGGGATTCTAGCTTTCCTCCTACTTTGCCTTCAGCAAGTAGCATCAGATTCAAATCCATGAATATAGTGTGTCAGGCTACTACAGTGCTATAAGGCCTCTACACTGCTGGTTGCTTAATGCAGCTGTCAGTTAATTCAGATATTAAAATGCTGTTTGATCCTTTTCTTGTCAACTAACCTTTTATTTTGCATCTAGTTTTCATACATTACACACTTACATAGTCACAATAAGAAGTGCACAAAAGTACTGGATTTTAAAATTATTTTTCAATTAAAGCAGTCACTCAGTTATTGGAATAATTGTATGACTGCTGCTTTACTCTACAAAAATAATTATGGAAGACAAGGATGGTGTGTAACTTTTACTTCCCTGAAATGTCATTGTTCTTTTCCCCATTATTACTATTATTATCTTCCTATTCCAGTCACTGCAGTCACACCACATCCATTACAGCGAGAGAAACCGATGCTCCTCTTCCACTAAATCACACCCTTCTTTGGCCTTTCACATGTTTCTTGTAATTCATTATTTCTGCTGCTGGTTTACCTAGAAAGTCATTCGGCTTGTCATCTAGAACGTCTGATATTTGACACAGTCATTCCAGACTGGATGAGCAAGCAGAGTCTGTGAACAAGTAAAGCAGACAGCACTTTTATTACACATGGAACCGGCCTGTATTTGACATGGAGGCGTGCACTGCCATTGGTAAACACACAGTATACCTTCAAGCCATGTCCTTTAATCAGAAGAAGCACAGAGACATGTATGCATTCTCTGTATGTGGTCAAATTGTGTATGTGAAAAAGGCCTGGCAGTTTCTATGTAACAGGGTTGGGTTGGGGTGTTTTTATAGTTTTTGTTTTCTGTCTGTCCCCCTGTGGTTCTCTCCCACTCTTTCTCTCCTGTGTCCACGTATATTACTGTATATCCCCCTTTCAGACGTGCACTACTTCATGTTAATCTGGCAACATCTGAATGTGTCGTCTTCATGTCCTTATGTACACCATTGTCAATTTTCTGTAAAAGTTGTGGCGGCAATCTTACTGGTTCAGAGTAAGTAACATTCACATATCGCTGTCAACCCGGCACAAGTCTGAAATGAATGTCTGCACATTAATTGATTGGCATGCAGAACATTACAATGTACCGGCTGTCTGATTTCTCATGTATGGACTATTTTACCGCGGTTCTCTGTATCACTGTTATGGGTCTGTCTGAATGAAGTTGTAACATTAATGTAAAAATGACTTAAATCTGTGTCATCAGTCACAGTAAGTCACTTTAACAGATTGTTGAGTTGAATTATTTGATGACTGAAAAGGCTAAAAGGACTGTTTGAAAACCTTCTTTTGCTTATGATTTTTTTGTGTCTAAAATAAAGCAATGAACAACAAAAAACACCCTGAAAGCTGTTAGAGTGACGTGCAACATGAGCAAATATCCTCCAGCGCGTTACTTTGGTAACATGAGGTTAGAAAACTAAACTAATGGGAAGAGATCCAACAATTTAAGTTTACTAAGCATGAAATAAAGAACATTTTACATCTTTCAAATGATGGAATTAAATCGCTAACTAGCCACACTGCATTTTACTGCTGAAATAAAACATGATCAGCAGGTGTACCAGGGTAAAAACAGTGATCGATTTTGTGGCTTTTAACCTTTTCAACACCTGTTGTCAACAAATATTGCACTGACTTTTTTAAAATAAAGTGAGAGACTAACTGAAAATGAGAAAGAGGCTAAAGTTGACAGAAATATTAGGTTGGCTGTTAGATAACACAATTTTCATCCCATGTTGCAATGCCAAGGGAAATTTTACCTCACTGTTCTGGCTTCTCAGATAGTTTTGCTATTAATATTACTAATGTGAGTATTTGTAGTTTTTATTCATTTGCTGATTGACTGTTCTGCAGATTAAGAGGATATAATGTGTTTAGAAGTACACATTGATATAAGACCTGATTTCTGAGAGCTGAATGTAAAAATCCAAATGTTTTATTGCAGAGTTTTCAGACTGTAGTGTTTTTTCTTTGAAGTGGTAGGTGTATTTGTGTTTTTTAAAGCTCTGGATGAAGGACAGGTGGGACTATTTATTGGTTTAGAACATTGCCGGTCAGATTTCATGACTCGAAGCTGTGCACTCAGCTGTGACTAACTTTTTGTAGCAGGTGGGAAGGTGACTCACTGCCACAGTTATAAGGTACACGATCTAACCAACTTGGGAATTTCATTGGCATCTTTATTGTGCACCACTCCCTCATTCTAAAACAGACTGAGTAAATAGAAGTTTCTGACTAAACGGTGACCTTTTTGTTCGCTCTCCTCTAACTGTCTTCTTGGTGTTTTTATGATTCAAGACTAACATTTTGCCGGCTGTCAAACCAGCTAAAAGTTGTGGTTTTAGAGAATCTGAGATCGACTGACCTGGAGTTTCTATCCGTGTTTGTCTTTCTCCATATGTACCACTAGATGGCAGCAGGACACATTGAGTATACACGTAATCTGTGCTACCTGTGATGGGAGACACTGTGCTGACTTTTCCTTCTACTTCTAAGCATGGTTTTATATTAAGACAGTATTTAATTTTAACATTGACAAGATTAGTTAATTGACGCAACATGATTGATGATTTGAGACCTATTTACATTCATTTGTTGCTGTTTTTTTCGCTTATTTGTGCTTGTTGGTTGAGGAAGCAATGCATCATTTGACTAGTCTTCAGTTTGGGCTCTAGTAATTTGTGGTGGTGGTTTTATATTTCACATATTAGATGATATTTATTTATTATCAAAAATAATCATTATTATTTCAGATTACACAAGAATTGAAAAATATAGTCACAGCCGTGTTTACTGATCATAACCGTATGCTGCTATACCAGATGTTATATTTAGTCTTTTTGCCTGTTAATCTGGAATTTCTGTCAAGTTTTGGTTCAAAATAGTGCAAGACCCCCCCTGTATAATTTATACAAACACATCAAGTCTTATCTGAAAGTATTTACATTCTTCAGAGATTATTAGGGCCCGAGCACCAACGGTGCGTAGGACCCTATTGCATTTGTATTCGTTTTTATTATTATTATTATTATTATTATTATTATTATTATTATTTTTCTCCTGACGGAAGAACTGCATTTTTGAGGGCCTAAACACGCTCAAAAACTCACGAAAATTTGCACACACATTAGAAGTGGCGAAAAATTTTATATTTCATGGGAGCTGCACATGTGTGTGGCAAAATGGCTCTATAGCGCCACCTTGAAAATTGGGTTCTATGGGAGTTAATACGGCTAGTTTCATGTAACCCTACCAAATTTGGTACACATGTGCACTAAGACAAGACAAACAAAATTGCCTAATCAATCCATCAGCAAAAATGTACAGGAAGTCCGCCATTTTGCTTTATAGTTTTGATTTTTGGTCATATGCAAAAGCTATAACCGCACACAGGGTAACTCCAAGACAGGTGAAATTTGGCCAGTATATACAACAGGCCTTAAAGATGAAAAGTTATCAAAATCTTCCACAAAAGTCAAAGGATGTGACCGTGGTGGCCCTCTGACCTTTATGTACTTTTACCATTGTACAGCAGCTCTGGATTAAATCCAGATAAATGGTGCAACGCTGACACCTACTGTTCAAATCGTATAAATGCAGGTCTGTGTCATTGTAGAAAAATCCCTCTGTTTCAATACATTTTAATGTATTATCATTATTTGGTTGACCGTATTCAACTGAAATTTGGTGACATAAGCCTCAAGACATTGATGATGATTCATGGAGAAAACTGTGACTATTAGTCAAACGATGTGTCTGTGGTGGCGTGGCGAACTTGATGTCTCGTTATGACAACTAAAATGTTTATATGTCAGCTGTACATGATCCAATCTATCCCAAATTTCATATTCTGGACAAGAGTCCACTTCTGAACACATCCACATTTTAAAATTTAGTCATAGTCATAGCACCACCAATTGGTAACAGGAATTTAAAGACAGTATATTTGCAGGTATCATTGCTTCAAACTTTGCAATATAAGCAATATATATATAAAGCTGACGTGCAAAAGCTCATGTCTCTCCCAAAACCTTTCACTCATGTTTTAAAACTAAATTTCTTTCTCATATAAATAGTCAGTGCCACCAAAAATGCACTGACTATTCTCAATTGCTTTGGGTCATTTCTTGAAACAGACCAGACGTTCTCAACACTCTTGGTGCTTTTGCCAAAATAACATGGATGGTTCAGCACAAAACCATGGTTCACCTGCAAAAGCTCATATCTCTCCCAAAACAGTTCACACAACTGGTCAAAACTAAATTCTATTCTCATATAAATAGTCAGTGCCTCCAAAATTCATCGTCCCTTTGACATTGTGTGAGCACTCTGATAAATGTCTATTCATATAATGGTTTGTGTCATTTGAAAACAAAATAGCATTTTGAGAAGTAATAACATCATTTTGAATGTAAAGTTTCAATTGAAGGAGAATTGAGGGCTTTTGCTCATTGTGTGTGTGTGTTTTCTGATTTGTATGCAGAGTTCTGAAAGTATGAGGCACGCTTTCACAAAATGTGTGTAAACTATCAAGAAAACTGTAAGACACACATAAAGTAACTTTCATACATCAGAGTAAAAAGAAAATCTATACAGCATAACATACTGTAATACAAGCACATAAACAAAAAACGAGGAACATTATATGGAGCCTACAGTGCTGTAAATAAAGCTGTCCTCACCGTCCCTCTCCTGGCCACCGTATGTTCATGACTAATCCTGACAACTGAACAGACTATTGTGCATGTGATGACTTACACAATGAAATGATGCTGACATGTTTTGGAGTGAACGACCATTAGACTGAGAAGTAAACAATCAGTTTAGATCAACAAGATCTATTCACTTGGAAATTGTGCTAAATGAAGGCTACCTGTACTAAATCATTTGCAAAGATGTACTGAGACATTGAGACCAGTACTAAGATGTTTGCAATTTGATGAAATAAAGGACAAATTCCAGTCTGTTGTGAACAATTGCCAAGTAGTTTGGAGGTTTGTCCATGTTGTTTTGAGAATGTAATTTCAGTTTCGAGAAATGAGCCAAACCTATGGAGAAAAACTGTACAAACAACGATATATCAAATATGTATTTCAACTAGTTTAAATATACATTCGTCAATATTCATATCATCACAGATTGTAGCTAGAAAAGCACCCAGAGAGCACAGACCTCCGCCAAGGAGCTCCAGTCCACCCCAACACAATCTCCCAACGACAAAGTATACTTAAAAAACACTCAACATCTTTGTGCTATATATGTGCACATATATGCTCTGTCCTACCACAAGGTTGCACTGCAGGGCTTTCTAACACTCCCAATGTTAAATATCTTTTTAAAAAATTCCCAGATCGAGACACTGATCTGGATCACTCCCAAAACTCAATCATTTGTTCCTTGTCCCATTTCACAGGGGCTGAGGGGGCAACTCCCACTTCATTTCATGTGGCCTATTCTGCCTATGGCCGGAATATGTACAAATGATTATGTCTTCTTTGTCTTTTTTTAATTCATGAAAAAAAAATATGGTAGCCTCCTGAGACCGTGCGTTCACATGCGTGGACATGGTATTTTGGCTTCCCCGCACCATAAGTTGAAGCTGAGATTGTTAATTTGATTATAGCACAAAAAATAAATAGAAATTTGGGTATGTTGCAAATTTGCAACAACGGGCATAATGGTCAATAATAAGCGACCCAATAATACAGTAATATAACAATAATAAAACAGATTTTTAAAATCTGTAACAGAACAGACAAAAATGGAACATATAACATCTCACTCACAGATTTTTAAATTAATAACACAACAGACAATAGTCAATGAGAAATGAGTTTGACACCCCTGATGTACATGGTGGCCGAGAAAGTTTGTGATACAATCCTTGAAATTGGTCAGCTAAGTCTGAGCACCTTGAAATTTCTGCCACATCCCGACATGCGCCACACCTGGACGTGCGCCACGTCCCGACACGCGTGGGTGTGCGAGGGCCCGTTCAACGCTGCTTGCAGCTTTAATTTCTTCTTATTGTTGTAGTTGTTTTAGTGTCGGGATATGCTGTATTATCACATCACAGTACATTTTGCAAACGAATCGCAAACAAAGTGACTAATCTGATAAGTCAATTTGATTTAGATGTTTATAAGGTAGAAGGAGGTGGGAGGAAGTGTGTGTGTACGCGTGTGGTTTGGGGGAGGAAGAAATGTGAATGGTTTTTAAGTGGGAAAAGAAAACAGCACATACGTGTGTGACCCACAATCCCTGTTGAGATGTTTAGTGTTTGTTTGTTGTACCCAACCGGCCCCCTGGGAGCTCTCAAGAGGTTATGGGTCATTATCAAGCCGGTGACAAAACTCTCTCATACAAGGAGAGGTGTGCATGCTTAGTGAGTGCGTGACAATCCACACACATGCACACAGTCGCCACTTTTTTTTTAATGTGAATTATCAGCTTTGGCCTATATGGACGAGATCCTGAGGATTTCTCCCTAAATAAATGGTGTTCACCTTTTTTTTAACATTGAGCTACAGATTTAAAGGTAAAAACACACATTTGAAACACTACCAACAAATCCCTTTTATATTTATCCACTAAAATGTAAACCTGTATTACCACACACTCCTGGCAAGCACACAGGCACAGTTGGTGCTCTCAACCACCTGCAAAGTACAGATGGTGCATCCCGCCTCCACAGACACCTGCTATGGAGTGCACTAAATGGCCATTAGTGGAGGGGGGTAAGAAAATAACAAAGCAGTCAGCGAAAGTGCTGGCATGTCATATCATACACATTAGCACAGCCAGATGGCCTGCCTTCTGGAGTGACAGTGCCACTGTAATCATTAATGCAGTGTAGGTGTAATAACACATTTGTTTAGCTCGGCTTACTGGCATTGGTCATTTATTTTATCGCACTGGTTTTAACACGAATGTCATACAAAACAACTGTTCATGTATTAGAGATAATATCATCCTGAGGCACGGTCTTATAAATTCCCTTTTAATGCAGTCATCTTTGCTTTTTTTCGCACCTTTTGCAGTTCCAAGCTCTTTCCTCATGACTTGCTGTGTCAGTAACTTTGTGTGCAAATACCTATAATTTGATATTTGATATACAGCAGGCGAACTTTATAGAGGGAAATAACACTTTGATTACCTCCATTAGCAGTGAGCTATGGGATCCATTGTGAAAGTAGCAACTGCAGCCCAGTGAAGCCCAGGTTTGGCTGATTGCTGCTACCCCCTGCGGTGCTTCCTCCTCTGGCCACACACACTCTGTAGGCCCTGGTCGCCCTGGAGACCACGGCAGTCTTTGAGGAATGTGGCTCACTGTCTGGCCTAAAGGGCTCTTAACAACAGTTTTAGTATTGTCTCCTTTTTTACCAGTCCCCCAAACAAACAACACACATGGGCACACTCCCTGCCCGTCACTTGAGAGGAAAGATCCTGAAGACGCATGTAAATTCATGAATGCATGCTTAAACCATATGCATGATCTCTCTCTTTCCTCCTATGCACACAGCAACAGACAGAACTAGAGAAGCTTCAAAAACATGTTTGTCACACTGAGAAAAAGCCAACTTAATCCAGCTTTTGGAGCATGTGTTTGAATTACTATAAGAAAATAAAACTTATCAGTCAGTCAAGTGTTGAACTGTATTGATTATTGTTGAATTTTTCAAATCAAATATTGCTTAGTCCATTGTCTTAGTAGTGAGGATTTGCTGCTGTTATTGATTATAGATTGTGGCTCAATCATTCATTAATATGGTAATGTCAATAGAGGGTGTTTTGTCCTGCTAACTGTGCTTGTTATCCACATGAAGTTACAGACAGTAATTACTAAATGATTTATACGTTGTACGCAGTGGTGAAAGAGGTATTCAGATCCTTTACTTTAGTAGAAGTACCAATACAGCACTGTAAAATCCCTCCTGTACAAGAACTGCATGAGAAATCTTACTTAAATAAATGCACACTTGTTACATGTTACGATACATATATGACATGATTGGATTACTAATAGTGAAGCATCAGAGTGTCGCCAGATAAATCTTAGGATGATTCAAGGGAGAAAAACTAAAAAAAAAAAAACCACAAACTTCTGTTGCACAAATCAGTTTTTAGGGTTTTGCTTTTCCTCTGATCTTTGATTTTTAGTGCAGCATTGGTTCATTTGAACACTTTTTGAAATTAAACCATCTGGGAAGTGTAGAAAGGAAAAGTTAATGTGCTAAGTTACTTTCCACCGCTGATTACATGAGCGAACTAAGGTGCATTATTTACTATAAATGGCCTTAAATCCAAGTGTTTGGGCTTTATCTAAATACTGGACTTCTTCTTGTGTTATTAAAGCCATTTTTTTTCTGTGAGGTAATTTCACGACACTTTGAATCTTGTCTGTTCTTCAGGCAAAATGACCTCCTACGCTGACCTGGATGAAGAAATTGATTTCCTCCACTCTGTCATCACAAAACAGGAAGTGTCAGAGATGAAAACACCACAAAAGCAATCCAAACATCCTGGTAAGAAACCTGCAATAAGCACCAGAATAATATATAAGCAGCAAGCAAAACACAAAACATATTTCCTGTTTGTTGAAAGAGAGGTGTGTGTTTACTTCCCGCTGTAAACATTGTTTTTTGCAGTTGCAGCAATATAGGTTTTATTTTTTTCTTGATGTCTTCGAATCATCAGCTGTCTGTTTCATATGTTGTGTTTTTCCTTGATTATAACCTTTGATTATGACTTAGTCTTTGTGTGCTCCTTATTCTCTCTCCAGCTGCCATCACCTCTCAAACAGATGTTAAGAATAGCAAGACAGATGCCTCTCAACACCAACAGCAGAACCAGTTGAGGCTCTTAGCTGAAACCCAGCAGACCACCACTGCAGCCCCACAGCCTGTAGTCACTGCCCTTCCTAGCACCCCGACCCCCCAGCCCAGAGTTACGGGAGCCGGGGGCCGAGGTGGGCCTATAGCCGTGCCAACACCCAAGAACGACAGCATCATTGTCAGTGAGTACGAGTTCATATCCTCTGCGCTGTTAAGAGACCTGGTTCCCGCAGCAGCTTTAACGGCTGCTTGTGTCACCCACAGAGTGAAAACCGCTTTTTATCCGATGGTGGGAAATTCAAGTGTCTGCTGCAGGATAAGGGTGTAGCCAGATACAGTTAACACTTGGGTTTGTTGCGAGTTTCATTTCTCATCGAGCAGTTTGATGTAAAGTGGTTGGAAGGTTGGAAGTTTGCCAGCAATATTTTATCACTTTGTTTTCTTTATACACCAAAACAACACTTAATTATGTTTGTTCCAATGTGTCCTTTTACGAAACATATCAATTTTAAGACCACAACAAGTTATACTGAGCAAATGAGCTAAAATGTGAGTGAGTTTGGCACCCACATTAAATGTCGAGCAGGGTAGTGTTCAGACTCCCACTCAAGGATTCATCATTTTCTTCTTTATTTCTATCAATCTGTAGTTATCATCTCGCTGTGTGTGGTGGTGGGCACCGTGGCAGTAAGCGTGGCAACTATCTGTTTCGTCAAGTAAGTATGAACACAGGAAATCACAAGTAATAAAAGCGAAAGATAGGATATTTAGTATTTTTGTGGTTCAGTAAAGTGCAGTACATTAAAGAACTTTCTTAAAACAAGTAACACAGCACAAAGACCAATATGAAACTGCCTTTTAAAAATATTTTTATTGCATAAAACACTAGTTAATTCTTATTAAAAATTAATTTTAAAAACTGCACTCTTGTTCGCTGTGTTTCATATCCATACAGTTTTTGGCTTTACAATCAGCCAAGTGGAACTAAAGTGGCAACTAGTTAGAAAGTATACAGAATTACATATATTTTACTAAATGTTTCTTTTTTAGCAGAAGTGATTTCCTTTCTTTTAAATGTCTCTCAGAAGAACATTATGAGTTTAGAATTTTGTTTGATGGGTTTGAAATTTAAATGGGAGTGTGCATCACAGTGTTTTTTTAAGAGTGATTGAACAGCATTTTAAGGTTATGTGACTTTTAATGTGCTTAACTTCTGCTGGGAGTGTCCACATCGCTGTAGTATTTAAGGACCAAGGTTGCTGACCTTGTGTTTTCAAGCTGCAGTTGAGGAAATCTCTGTCCTTAATTTTCGCTATTTCTGTTCTTCATTTGTAGAATTTTCTATAACTATGTGCTACACCAGCATTCACACACTTCCTAGTGTACGTGAATGGTCATGTGCTATGCTGTTGCACAGAGACTATTTCTTAATGAATTAAACTAAAACGCTTGTCAGGATGGACATTGTCTTCATTTCTAAACCCCTTTTTAAAATGAAATTGTATTAGTGTGGATGTAGCTCCAACTCATCTTCACCTGGTGCAGCCTCTCAAGCTTTTATGAGATGAATTCAATAAACTGGAAAGTACAGTGAAAATACATCAGGAAAAAAAGTTGCTGCGTTGCTGTTAGATTTAGTTGCTCTCCGTGGAACAGATGGGATCCATCTCATAACAAGACTTTTGTGAATTTTACACCTGTGACACTTTCATAGACTGCACCAGACTTAGATTCATGTCTTACAAACTTCCATCTTTTGTTTTGAATTACGTTTTGTCTAAACACATTTAGACCATTTTATCCATGTTGATTTCCTTTCACCTGCCCTCTTCTGCCCGAATGCAGGCCAAGTGAAAACTCTGCCTTTGTATTTTTAGAGGTATGGCCTTGATTATACATCCTATGAAAGCACAAAGTCTCATGATTCAGATAGTGTAAATGATTTTAAAATACAAGTGCCACTGCTACAATAGCAGGAGCAGTTTCTGACTTTGTAATAAGAGTGCGTACGCTGCAAAACAGCAGCTTCTTACTTGTTTTGTCTGGGCACATACGTGTTGAATCACTATGTGCTAAGATCTTTCTTCACTGTAAGAGACCAACTAACAAAATACTTGCAAGCTTTTATTGTTCTATGATAAAAATGTCGGTGGACGTTGAGGGGCTACTTTTTGAAATTCTTCCCCACAGGTTTAAAATCAAACCAAACTTCAGTTTGCTGTTGGGGTATCATAAGCTGTGAGCTTGTGTTAAAGGATGTTTTAATGCCAGAAACAGGAAACCGCCTTCAGTATTTCAGGAAACTCATGAATCGTGATACCCCCACAGGTTGCAGAAAGAATCACGTCTTGCAGAGAAGGTGGATTACCCTGCCTTCGGAGGGGTCGGCCCGCCTCCTCCCCCTGCCACTGGTACTATGGTAAGTGCACATCTCCTCCTTTGCCAAACTGCTATTGTTAGAGCCTGTTTTGTTTCCATTTCTCACTTCTTCTTCTTCTGCAGTAACCACAAGATGTGCGAGTGTGCCCCGTGCTACGAGGCTTCTGTTTTTAAATGTGTCACCCACACTTCCTTCTTCTGTTTCGTTTTTCAGATGGGAGATAAAACCCTGGCCCAAAGTGCTCAAATGTATCACTATCAGCATCAAAAACAGCAGATGCTCTCAATGGGAAAGTAAGTTTTTTCTGCCTTCCCTGCTACATTCTCTCTTTACTCTTTACTTTTTTCTGTACACTTAACATCAACAGCTACTCTGACCTTGTTACACTCGAAACTGAAGTGTCTTGTCTTTGTATCAGTCACAAACCTGAACAGAAAGGTCATGACAACGAGGTCACATCAGATGAGGAAGAAGTGGGAGGAGACTTCACAGTATATGAGTGTCCCGGACTTGCACCGGTGGGTAGACACATACACACACACACACACACTCACTCTTATCATTTCTAATGCAACTTTTGTGGCTGATAATGAATTTTCTACCCTCCCTTCACAGACCGGAGAGATGGAAGTGAAGAACCCTCTGTTTGATGACTCAACTATACATTATCAGGGGAATCAAAAGTGAATGCTGAACACACACACACACGCACACACACACAGGCGCACACACACACAAACCCACACAGAGGCACACAAGCCATTTTTCCTGTAAGAAACCTCTTGATCTCACACTGCATGCATGGAAATGAAGGATTCTGGCAGAGGAGTAGGTGATAAAAATGATTGTTTATTCCAGTCCGCCCCTTTACTGTATCTGCTCCAGTACGGCTTTTAACACAACAAATGTATGTCGGATTCCTTGTTAATTTATTCCTGTCACTGTTTTGGACCAACCCTGTCGTCTTTTAATGTAAGATTTTGAGTCCTGCTGGAAATGCTCCTGTAGGTCTTTGTCCTGTTTAAATGTCGAACACTAAGTTAAGATTTTCTCCTCCACCTTTGTTACTGTCCTACATTTCCGCAGCTGTTTCCAAAGAATGTGTTACAATAGCAGAAATATGTACCACACAGACACGTAAAAAAAAATAGGTGCACTCCCTTGTTTTGTCATGCAAAATAGTGGCAGAACCACATTCCTAACACATGCCCATGAAATATTGGATATCAGACCTGTGTGATACCTCTGTAAAAAAAAAACAACTCCCCTGACGCAAGACAAGGTTTAGCATTAAAAATGTTACCGCTGGTGTTGCTAATTTTATTTCTTGTCACAAAAGCTGCACATAAAGGTTTTAAGATTATAGAATATACAGTAGATATATTAAACATAGATGAAAATGAAGTACTCAATGATGTCTGTTGCATGGTTTGATTGTACTGTGTTTGAATCATGGCAATGCTTTGATGAATTATCCTGCCTCCTGTATATATGCATCCCGTTGCTGCAGGAGGAATGTCGAAGTGGCTTCTGAGCACTTGAAATTCTGGAAAGGGGGCTTTTACAGGTGGACGTGTAGCTGGTAAATGTCACTATCTCGTATTGTCCCTCTCTTTCCCATCTGTCCTCTTATCGGCCCTGAGTTAACATTGTGCTGAACAATGTACATACAAAGAGTGATGGTGTTCACTTTTTATAGATATTTGTACATGCAAACTAAAGATTGGAATTAAAACTTTTTACCACATGCGAAGAAAGTCTTTCTTTAGCCTTTTATTCTGCTGCATTTCATTGTGTACATTCATTAATGTCATTTTAGTTTATTTTATTTTACATTAAATGCCTTGATTGGGTTTTAATTGTGGACAAATTAAGGGAGATGAGGGAGAAAGATGCAACAATGGAGCCTGACCAGATTCCAATTCATCACATCATTAAGAATAGAAAGAAGTTAAATGGATGCATATCAGAAAAGCAGGGGACAGAATGTTAACTGCGCTAATTTTTTGTTGTACTTCAATCCAGAATCTTCTAGTACATAATAAATTCTGTTTCCATCTGTCTTATCAGTACACAGACTCCTTAAAAGCTAGTTCTGTGCAGCCAAACATTACTCAAAGTTACAAAACTCCACTTTACATTCTGGAAAAGGATGCCAACAAAATATAGAAACTGTTGCACAAGACATCTAAATATTTCCGATTGATGAAATGGTGCTTTCATTGAAACATGGAAGCCTGGGATTAAAATATTCTACTCTTAAAAATCCTAATACTTAAAATTTAGAGCTAGAACAAGCTGATTTATGATTTAAAGCAGTGGTTCTCAACTGGTGGGTCGGGACCCAAAAGTGGGTCGCAAAGCCATTTTTAGAGGGTTGCAGAAGCATGCCCCCCAAAAAAGTAGTGGTATAAGGTCTTTTATTTTAAAGGACGTGTTTCTTATGACACAGTTTTCTTTCAGTAGCAGGATATTTAGTGGTGGTGACACCAGTAGCTGTCCACTAATAACTTCTTGATTTGTCTCTGCCAGGTTATTGGAGAAATTTATGCTAAAACGTCCCAAAAATGACCCAAAATGTGCTCCGAATCAGTCAAGATGAGCCAAAATATACCCAAAACTTGGCAAAAGCGTCCTAATATACAAAAAAATAGAAAAAAATAAGCTAAAATTTTCCCAAGCTGTATCAAAATGCATTAAGACTACATCCAAATAAACCTTAATTTGTTAACAGGAACAGCAAACTTCAAAAATTTGGGTCGCGACCGTTATTAATAGAGACATAATGGGTCCTGAGGCTGGACCAGTTGAGAACCACTGATTTAAAGTACACCAGGTGCTGCACAATAACTTCTGAGAGAAGAGAATTAACATAAATTTGAGGTTAAGGGGTTAAATAGAAAGATTTTGTTATTTTTAAATGCAATTTTTCAGTGAAGACACTAGTCAATCACCTAACTGGGTGATTCTGCAGATGATTTTGACAGAATCCTGTCTTGCACACATGCTGCTGTGGTATATGCATTTCCTCTGCGATGAACTCTGTCCCTCACCGCACATTCACCTGGCTGTTTGACACATTTTCCGCTGTCTCTCTCTGCTTCAAGCTGTCGCTGACTTTCTGTCTGTTTTGGGTTTTTTTTATTTTTGCTGATCCTGTTTGACCTACTTTTACCTTCAGGACACAAATGACCACACCCAGAAAGTGTGTAGCAACAGCGGTGGTGGTGGTGGGGGCAGAGAGAAAAGCTTGCATGCACCTCTGAGTGGGTTTTGTGTATGTGGTTGTATGTCCGTGTGTGTTGGGAGGGGATGGGTCCGTCCCCATTGAAACATGTGCCAAGGGCCATTAAAAGGGCCTTTGTGCCGGCGGATAGAGGTAGGAAGGCAGCCACTGGCCCCTCGGATGAAAACCTGAGTGGGTGGAGGGTCTGTGAAGGTGGGTGTCAAAGACAGGGCCGTTAGGAAGAAAATCAGAAAGCCATCAGACTTGTTTGTGGGAGACGATTGTGTTGCTCAACAGGAGGGGCGTATTTAAGAATCCAGAGCTAGTACTTGATCAAATCAGTAGCAAGCTGAAAACACTGACCACAAAAGTATCTGCAATTCATCTGAAGAAGACGCCGATTTGCGGGAAATTTTATAACTGATAGATCTTCTCAGAAGGTGCTTCTTTAGAAACCACACAAACCGCTGAGTGAAACTGACACAGTTTTTTCGATAACAAGAGCGATTAAGTCAGTGTGCTGTGGCCACAAGTATCACAACAAGTATCACAGACGTCAGCAAACACATCTGTGGATCGAGGCGGGTGAAATGCCAAGAAAGAAGTCAAAACTGATGTGATAGTAATTTAACTTCATGGTTTTAGAGATGGAAAAACTCTGTTAGACCTGAGATGGGAGATCTTGTGACTGCCGGAAACTGATTGATCAATTTAAGGTGGGGTCTTTATCACAAAGTCACAATCACACCTCTACAAAAAGCTGCTCAGAGGTGAGATCTCATCTGCAGACAGTTTCTTGCTATCAATCACAAGACCTAGGGAATGAACAGAATAACCGAAACACGTCCCTTACGTCCAGTTTTGCTTGCAATGACAGTAAGAAGAAGAGATATATTATGAAGAGCAACAAAATTAATGAACCACAAATATGGTGGATTAAAATGCACGGCTAAAACCTGACACTTTGGGGTTTATTTTGATCATCTTGCTTCGGTTAGAAGTGGTTTTGTCTGCACCCGTGTGACTGTTTGAGGTGTGTAACACATTCACACTGCCTCAGTATCAGCCGGCTTCTCTTTTATCTCCAACTTTCTCCCCTTCTCTGTTTGACCTGTCCTTCAAGTAGCTAGAAGAGGCCACTTAAAGAGAACTAAAGGCAAGATCTGAGACATCAGAGGGGGGGTGGGTGTTTCTACTAAATCCCTGGGTCTGCGCTCACACATCTCCTCCTCACTGTACCCAGCTATTCAGCGCTGAACCCCCACCCCTCCTCCTCCTCCCTCTTCCTTTGGACACCCTGAGAGCGCTGTTGCTCTGTTGTCCCCTTTCTCTCTCTCTCTCTGGCCCTGCCTAAAGTCTGCCATCTCTCTTGCTGTTTGTCTTTTGCATGACAATTATTCTCCCAAGTCCATGGCCCATGCAGGACAATGCTTGGATGGTTGGGAGTTTGATGTCTTTTAAGCCATTGACCAGGCTCTCGAGATCTCTGAGGTTCCCAAGTTGTGGGTCTACACTGCTTTGTATCCAGGCAGAGGACAGCCAGAGAGCCGAATGAGATTTCAGAAGGATTTTCATAGTGCATGTTGACCAACAGCAGTTTTAAGAATCATTATGAGAGAAGCTACTATGTATTTCTGCTGGAAATCATTATATTTTCTTGTAATTTTCTATTCCATACCACCTTTATGCCTCTAAATTATCCTTGAATAATAAATAAATAGCATTATCTGCCAAAGTAATGCTCCACAGTCAGGCATCACTTCATTATAAGTGGCAAAAAGGCAAAGATCCTTTCAAAAAGGATGATTTTTGTGTTTTTTTCACTTCAACCTAGATGCCACATTTGCAAATTATATGCCAGCACAACTTGCTTATTGCACCTGCAGACACCCCAGACCAGTTTTGGACCTTTAGGCCTCATCAGACCAGAGCGAAACTGCAGCCTTTCGTGTTTGTTTCAGCTGACATGGAGGAGGTGGTGGGTGTGGGGCGGAATCAAAGGGTTGAGACGTATTGTTTCAATGTGAAAAGGAGCTAATGGCCGACCATCGCAACTCGGGATCTGAAATCCACGGGGTGCCCCGGGGCCAGGTCGCACAATGGCCCCCCCTCTCCCTTCCCGCAGTGCGTCTTCCTGCCGCAATCTGCGGCCAACGATTCGCGCTGGGGGAGCGCATCTGCAGCGATGCTCCGGCCATCCAGGCCTCTGAATGGCCGCCGATCAGGGCCTGAATGGGAGAAGTTCACCTGAATGCTGTTTGATGGCTTGATGATAAGGCTTGTTTTTTTCCATTCCAACACGAAACTCAGTGCTGGGTGCCAAAATCTCCACATGTGTTTTTGTGGAAGCTTAGATCCACTGCGCAAATGTAACTACTGACACCTAAATCTAGTAACAAAAAAAATACAGATTAAACCACAATTACTTTGTTTGTTTTACAGACCTACAAACAAGAAAAACTACCCCAGATTTAAAGAAGTGGAGTGAAAACACCACAAACCCAATAACACTTATGGAAAACTTTTATAGGTGTAAAATTCACTATATATATGTAGGTGTATCTAGTGTAACATTCCACTTATAGAAGCCATAAAACATATATTTTATTTCTGTTGAGTATGCTTTGCCTAATTTATGAGCACATTTTATTCTCAGCACCATCAAACTAACCTTTCCATGTTTGTTTCTAATTTAATACGCCCTGATTAATTAAGTTAATTCGTTTGATCACAGTTACTTTGGATGTTATTTTTCCTAAATGGATGGATTCAGGCCACACTGACGGGGATTTTAATATCAAAGCCATCTCTTTAAAGTGGAATAATTTAAGCAGAACCTGGCGTTATAATTCATGTATGAGGCTATGGTGTGTGTTTACAGGAGCAGAGGTCTATTCAGCATTGTAAATACGCCTTTTTAAGTTAATGATTTCAGATTGAATTATTCACATTTTCCACTGCATTTCATAATAACTCTTAGATTCACTTTAAACATAGACAATGTAGGTGACCCACAGTAGAGTTTATGTGAAAACACGCCCACAGCTTTGGGAGGAATCAAGGTCATTTACAAATTCACCATCAGCTGTGCGTAATTGTCTTCGTCAGCCAATGGGCGCAGAGATTCTACGATCTCCAACACCCACAGCTGTGATTAGGAAAACCTGTGGATCCTGGGCATGAGAGGGACATTTGAGCTTGAAGGTGAGCTGAAGCTTCATGGAGTAGGCCGTAGAGATATTGGTGGTTATGCTGCACCAACACGGCAGATTGGGCCTTCGTTTTTACGCAATTTGATTCAAGGAGGACCTATCTCAGATCCCAGTTTTCGCCTCCTTTATCCCTCTTTGCTCCGAGTTTCAACTTGAAACGGATGAACAGCTTTAAAACCAGGCACCTCTAACTGTTTTTTGTTCAGTTTTGGAAGCGTCGCGTCCTTTGGAAGATGTCTGATAGATCGCAGAGCCCGGAGTGCCAGAGCCGGCCCTATGACTTCAGCCGGGCCAGCCACTGCACCCAGGTTTTGGGTCAGGAGGGTTTGGGGAACGCTGCGCCATTCCAGCTTCCTCACGGTGTCTTGCCAGACCCGGGTCTCCTTTACAACAAAACCACCTACAGCGGTATCACACCGGCTTCTGCGCAGACCTTCTTCCCGTTTCCACCCGTCGCCAGCGACTACAGAGGCTCCGACCTGCAGGTTGGAGAGTTTGGCCAGCCCAAGCACTGGTATCCCTTCGCTGCGCCCGAGTACACCGGCCAGGTACCCGGTGTAACCGCAGCCACCCAGCCCACCAACGTGAGTCCCCCCATAGCCGAGACCCGGGAGCAGATCAAACTCCCCGAGATTAAGACTGAGAAGGACGTCGGTGTCGAGTACTCCACGGAGGTGAAGGCTCAGCAGTACCAGACTGCCTCCGCCGCCATGCCCCACGGAGTCTTCTACCCCGCGGCCTGGAACCCGTCTTTCTGGCCCGGGATCACCCACATCACACCCCCCGGGGGAAATAACCAAAATCCCACAACATCCTCGGCATCTTCACCATCCATGTCCCCTTCACCTCCGAGCAACGGCCTTCCAGGGAACGCGTTTTTCAGCGTGAGCGCGTCCCAGGCTCCCACCGAGCCCCAGACGGACAACCAGGTCTCCAGCACACGAAGCAGTGGGTCTTCCAGTGGGTGCTGCAGCGACTCCGAGGAGGTAAGAGGACGCATTGAATCCCATTTTAACAAGATTATTGTTTCTGTATTTCAAATTCTGCGAGAACCAGTAATCTGCTCAAGCAATTCTCACTTTTCTCACTTGATTCTCTAGAAGTTTATAGTCTTAGTTTGATTTTCTATTCTCCTCTTGTGCAGGAGAGCCTTTCCACTGAAGAACTGGAGCAGTTCGCCAAGGAGCTCAAGCACAAACGCATTACACTGGGCTTTACCCAAGCAGATGTTGGCCTTGCACTGGGTAACCTATATGGTAAGTTCTACTATTGAGATACTGGTTTGTCGTGCACTCAGTCAGGTTAGTGTTGGTAGAGTTTAGGAGACATGCCTGTAATTCATCACTGTATTTTTTTAAAAATGTGTTTTGATATACAGATTGCTCCTCCCTAATCAGTTTGGTTTTTGTTTGGCAAATGGTTACCATGAGGTAGTATGGGGCCTCTAACTTATATCAAGTTCATTGTTTTGATTTTCAATCCAGCAAAATCCTGATGTATGTATTGCGTCTATTTCAGGTAAAATGTTCAGCCAGACAACCATTTGCCGCTTCGAGGCTCTGCAGCTGAGCTTCAAGAACATGTGCAAGCTGAAGCCCCTTCTGCAGAAGTGGCTGGATGAGGCAGAGACCTCAGACAATCCTCAGGACGTAAGTTTGCAACTCTGACATCTGCCAGCTAGTTTACAAGACAAAGATGATCACCAAGCTTGATGGTGGTGGTTGGCCTTTTCAGGCTGGGCTAAGCTTCCTGCTGAGAATCCCAAACCAAGGCCATCTGCTGTTGTGATGTGTAGTACGCCATCTAGTGGCGATAATGTAGTTGGTTGATGATCACAAGGGACAGTAATGGAACAGTTGTCTCCATACATTGGGCAACCGTCCATTCCAGTACATAACCCGTCTCATTTGTGTTGTATGATGTGCACATCCGTACAAATACTGTGATCAACATTAATGATCTCTTACAAACATGCTTCTGCTTCTTCAGATGTACAAGATTGAGCGAGTGTTTGTTGACACCAGGAAGAGGAAGCGGAGAACCAGTCTGGAGGGAGCCGTGCGCTCTGCTCTTGAGTCCTACTTTATCAAGTGTCCGAAGCCCAACACCCAGGAGATCACGCACATCTCAGATGACCTGGGCCTGGAGAGAGATGTAAGCACAAACTCTCCAAGCAAAGTTTTTTAAAAGAGTGTTGAGCATGTTTGAATAACCAATACTGTCCTCTGCAGGTCGTACGTGTTTGGTTCTGCAATCGAAGACAGAAAGGAAAGCGCTTGGCCTTGCCGCTGGATGAGGAGTGTGATGGCCAGTACTACGAGCAGAGTCCTCCACCTCTGAGCATGGCCCCTTCCCCCATCCCCGGCCAGGGCTACCCAGCTTCCAGCTACCCTGGAGGCCCTCCTCCTACACTCTACATGCCCTCACTTCACCGGCCTGATGTCCTGAAACAAGCCCTGCACCCTGGACTGGTTAGTCACCTGACTGGATAAACTGGCGGTAGTCCCAGCCAGAACCACCAGTTGCCTCCCCGAGCCTCAGTTCAACCTCCAGCACTGCTGGAAATGAGCTCTACATCCAGTAACCAGATTTTAAAAACCATATTGAAACATTGTAAGAGTGGGATGAGGCAAAGTGGTTTCTCGCTTCTGTTGTGATGGTGAAACTAAATCAGCTGCTGTGGGTCACCTTGTCCGATGACCTACACCTTACACTAGCTGCTTTGGCTTCAAACTAAAGAACAAATGTTTAAACTGAATGTTGGTGAATGTGCCTTTCTGTATTTTTTTCCTTTTGTATTCTTGCATTGTGTGTAGTAAGTTAATCCATAGGCTTTAATCACTGCAGGTTTAGAACAAAGGCGCCGCATTATATGGTCCAGATCTGGAATGAGGATGGGGTTGTAAATGCTCACAGGGTTAAAGAATCAGGCTAATTCATGGATAGGTTTTCTGTGGTGCAAACAATGAAGAATCTGGGTTGCCAATGAAATCACAATGTGAGGAATAGCCTCCTTAAACAGTATTCATTTTTTGACAGTTTGGTCAATACCTGTGCAATACTTCTGTGTCCCATCTCAGTAGAGTGGCTGTAGGCTAAACTGTCACTGAAATGGGAAATGCTCTTTTAAGATGCATTTTCACAATGAAAATTTGCACAAAGTTACTTTTGTAATGTTGTATACAATCTTTTTTTAAATGGAAAAAAAATGTTCATTTTGATACCAAAAATTTTCCCTATGGTTGTTGGTTGTCATTGACTTAAGTGGATATTTGTAATGGTAATGGGGGTTGGGGAGATCCAATGTAATATTTTGAGGGAATGTTTTCTGCTATCTGTCTTATTGGAAGCCACCTCTATATCTTTTACCTCATTTTGTTTTTATTGTAGGGTTTTATGTTAATGTTGAATAACACTACTAAAAAGACAAGTCTGAGTGCTATTTGGATTTTATGAAGTTATTTTTTACTTGGATGATTGTCATTGTTTTATAACTGATCGTGTTAAATGTCATGAATTCCTGAAGTGACGAGCAGAATCAGTCTCACAGTTGTCACTCATACTTAATAATTCATTTTGACTACTGCAATGTGTTTTGCCCAGATTTACTTCAGTATTAACTGTCAGCTCATCTTGCCTTTTGAGTTAATGCTCCCAACTTGAATATTCACCATAAGAGTGCAATCGTAATGGTTAGACTCCAGTTATTAGTTTTAATAGGACATTAGTGAGATTGTAAATGGATTAATATATATTAATATCAGCAACAATTACATGTTTTGACTTAAAACACCCTAAACCTTAATGTTTGTCTGCATCAAATAAATTTGCCTTTTTTCTTTACTTTAAAACTTTTTTTTATGTAATCCACTGAATTGTCTTTTTCTCAGTAAATTTGTACCACATCTCATCAAAATTAAGGTTTTGTTGTGCATTTGTGGTTTAATAATTAAAGTGAGAGTGAGATGATATATTCAGTATCTGGAAACGTCTTCTGGGGAAGCTGAGCTCTATTTTTGTCACCAGTACTACACAGTATTCCCCGTAGACTCTGGCAGTAAATGTTTTTATTAGTAATTGAAGAAAGACATGAAATTAGGACAGTTAACAGACCAAACACTAAATGAAAGTCTTCAAACATCACATACAGTACAGGAGAAAATGAATCAAACATTGCATTTTAAAATTAATCAACCTTGGTTAGACTCAAAGGATATGCAGGATTTTCTGCTACGGTTTCATTCTATTAAAAAACTGACTGCAGGTGCGTTAGCGCAGAACTGTTAGTAAAAGACAAGCTACGTAAAGTGATTTTACTTTGTGATAATCTGACAGTGGTCCTCTTAATTGGAAGAATGATGGAACCAAATTCAACCAAGGCCATCACTTCTTCAAAGGTCCAGTGTCTAGCATTTAGTGGTGTCTCGCAGTGAGGCTGTACCCAGCTGAACACATGTTGCTTCAATCATCTTTTCCAAGTGTGCAGGAGAATCTATAGTAGCCCATTAAAAACATGAAAGACCTTCTCAAAAGCCAGTGTTTGAAACATGGTAGTGCAAGATGGCGGCCTCCATGGGAAAGGTGCTCTACCTGTATATATAAAAAAAAATATATAATGAACACACAACTCTGTTGTTACCGTTTCTGCCAGTAGAGCCAACTAAATCCTACACATTGGATCTTACAAGACAAACCTGGTTCTGTCCAAATAAATAAATAAATAAATAAATGCCCAAAAGAAAAAAAAAATTGCTCGAGGTGATTAACGTAATGCATTTCAGAGTTTCTGACAGAATCAGGCTACAGCTGATCTGTACTAATCCAAGTTTAACGGCTGACGGCTTACCATGCAGACATGAGAGTGGTGTAAATTTTGCATCTAACTCTCAGCAAGGAAGTATATTTCCCAAAATACTGAATGTTTTTTTTATGTTACAGAGGTCAGGTGCTGGTATAAAGTGCAAGAGATATCAGCGTCGGTACGCCACTTGGTAACTGTTCATAATATGAAGTAGTTAAAGCATGTTAGTTGTGTTGCTGTGTGCATATACACTGATCAGCCATAACATTATGACCACCTGTCTAATATTGTGCTGGTCCCCCTTATGTGGTCAGAAATGCTCTGAACCACTGGGCATGGACAAGAGGACCTCTCAGGGTGTCCTCTGGGGCCTGCACCAGGATGTTGGCAGTGGACCCTTTGGGTGCTCTGGCTTGTGCAGTGGGGCCTCTGTCAATCAAACTTGTTCGACTGCATCCTGTTGATGCTTGCTCAGAATGAGGTCTAGTAAGTTTGGAGGTCAAATCAGCATGTTGGGCCATTGCCATGTTCCTCAACATGTTCCTGATTGTTTGATGTTTTTCCATGTGGTGGGGTGCATTTTCCTGTGGGGGTAGGCCAGTGACATTTGGGATTTCCATTTGCATGAGGGAGTGTGTTTGTTGTGGGACAATGTTTATTTGGGTGTCTAAGTCTCATCAATATGGATGTTAAAATCCAATGTTTTCCATCAGAACACCACATAGTACCAATATGATAAATATTATTCACTTCACCTGTCAGTGGTAATAATGTTGTGGCTGACTTGTGTATTTATGTCTTCACAATGTCCTAGACAAGGTATGTGAGAATATTTGCTTTCCTTTATGAGCATTTTCTTAATGTTTTTTTAACCTAATTATTCCTACGATTGTATTTATTAGCATGGTAACAAAATGCTTTACAAGGCATAGAAAGACAAGACAAATCATATGTAATGCAGAGAATGTGGTGATGATTCCTGTTAATGTGTTACAAATTGTCACCATCAACCACAGACATATAAGCTCAAGTATTTTTGGCGCTGACCCAGGCCTCCAGGTCTGAGTAAACTTTGTGCTGAGGTAAACTGCTGAACTGAGAGCAGATCTTGCACAGTCTCTCCCTCCAGTCCGCGTACACTTTCACTTTCCCGTGTTGTTTCCACATAAAATACTCAGCATAGCGTTTCTTGTCTTCTGCGAGCTCTTGTAGATACTTTCCCAGTTCTTTCACTGATGCAAACTCGTCGACGTGGATGAACGAATGAGGTGGAGCCACAGCTTTGTAATCGCCTAATGGTGCTCCCAGGACGATGGGCACGGCTCCGCCTTGGTAAGCATTCCTCCACAGCTTCTCTGTGATATAGTCTTTGGCAAGTGAGTTCTCAAAAGCCAGGTAAAAGTAGCAGCGAGAGATTGTAGGTAGGAGGGCCGAAGAAGTGAGGGGTGTCTTTGTCCAGCGTCCGTAAACCTTCACAGGAATTGTGGCGTTTAGCTCTTTGTACACTTTGCTTCTTTTGTGGTGGCTCCTGTAGTTGCTGACCACCCAGCAGACCAGAGAGCTCTTATCCTGAGGGTTGTCTTCCACTAGACTTCCTTCAGCCTCCTTAGGTAGCAGCTCTCCATAGGGAACAGTGACATCCGCATCCCTCCTGTAGGTGATGGTCATGTTGAAGATGTTTGCAAACCGCTGCAAATTTCCATTGTAAACAGGAGCCTCCAGGGACATCCAGGCCCATCGCTGGCCCTGTGGACGAGGGCGATCGATGGGCAGCTTCTGGCGGTGTTCTACCAGCTCTCTGTTGTGGAAGACCACCACATCTGCTGAGGGGAACATGGAGCGCTGGTCCACCAGGTGACAGTGAGGGATACGGTACAGATCCCAGCACACGTCACCCTTCAGGCTCACTGACCTGCTGAAGGGCCAGTACCACAGCAGGACAGTCACATTTCTGCTGCAGTTACCAAAGGCCAAGAAATTCACTGTAAAAGTTGTTGTCCATCCGTTGAAGAGACACAGCGATATAAGGCAGAGAAAGAAGAGGAGGAGGCGCCTCTTCATTGAACTGAGTACAGTCTTTTTAGTGTTATCACGCCCCTGCCATAAAAGAAAGTAAGAATGATATGAGGTTTGTGCGACTTTGCCTTTTGTCTTAAGCAGATACAGGAAGAAATATGTCATAGTGCAGAGTCTGTGAACATGATACAGTAAAATTAAGATATACACCAATCAGGCATAACATTATGACCACCTGCCTAACATTGTGTTGGTCCACCTTATGTGCTCAAAAATACTCTGAACCATTGGTCATGGACAAGAGGACCTCTCATGGTGTCCTATGGGGTCTGGAACCAGGACATTGGCAGTAGATGCTTTGGGTACTCTGGCTTGTGCAGTGGGGCCTCTGTCAATCAAACTTGTTCCACCGCATCCTGTTGATGCTTGATCACAATGAGGTGATTGTTTGATGTTTTTTCCATATGGTGGGATGCATTTTCCTGCAGGGGTAGGCCAGTAACATTTGGGATTTCCATTTGCATGAGGGAGTGTGCTTGTTGTGGGACGATGTTTATTTGGGTGTCTAAGTCTCATCAACACGGATGTTAAAATCCAAGGTTTTCCAGCCGAACAACACATCGTACCAATATGATCAATGTTATTCACTTCACCTGTCAGTGGTCATAATGTTGTAACTGATCAGTGTATTTTACCACATTTCCATTCTGTGAATCATTAGTACTTCTGTCCCTTGCCTGTCTGCACAATGAAAGACAATATTGGACAGCAAAATCGGTTTTACAAATTGTATTTTTAGCACTAAGGCTTCTGGTTATTTGAATTATAGCACTGTCTAATTAATATTATTTGCCATTTTTCTTTCTTTGGCATAACGACAGTGCAGAATTACAGTCACCCAGGACAAAAAAACGTACTATAGGTTACTACCTGAACCTCACAAACAGAAACAACACAGCTGGCGAGTGACTTTTTTCCGTAAGGGGAAAAAGAAGATGCATATCTGAAAATGAGACTCGCAGGGTGTGACAGTTCTAGTTTTGTGCTTTGAAGTGTGAAGTAAAGACATTCAAACTAAATTAACCTTGTCTATAATTGAATAATAACTCTAACTCAACTTGGAAAAGAGCCTTTAGAAAGAAGAGCAGAAAGAGATGCTAGATTTTTAGATACAATCAACAGGCACAAGGTGATTAAGACTGAAATATGAGAGTAGGTTGCATTTAGTCACCATCCTCAGTTTCTGGAACAATAACGATTGTATTCAGGACTCACCATCAGATCAGATCCAGTTCAGCTTGAGGCTCCCAGTTTTAAGGGGATTCACCTACTCAGATCACAGACCTTGCTGTCTCTCTGCTCTGCATGTCTCAAGAGACACTTGTGCAAGCTTCCTTTTATTACTGCATGAACAACACAAAGAAAGCATTAAGGGAAAGGGCATGACTGCAGAAAGCATACCTCAACATTAAAAACAGGACTTCACTATCAGTGCAGAAAAGCCTTTCAGTCACCAACTACACACAAACAATTAATGACATTCGCTACAGTTTGGCAGATCACACAAAATAAGTTAAGGGAGTTCAAGTACTTGCAGTAGAAATGTGAATTTCTTTTTTGTTAACTCCTGTGTATGTGTGTTCACTGTTCAGAACATATATTGTGAAATGTGAAATCACAAAGATGAACAGAAAACAGGGTTTTGCAATGAGACTTGAAACCATAGAGTTTCACTAGGGACAAACAAGGAAGTACGAAGTTTCACAGAGCATATATATGTGTAGGCTGTATATGAAACTAAATATCAAAAAACATAGTACATAGTATGTTTGCCTGAACATAAGATAGTAAGCAAATTGATTTCAAATTTGGTTCCAATCTGTGGAAACTAGTCATGGAGGTGTCATGGATGCTGAGAAAAGTACAACTCTTTCTATTTTCTATTGTCTGCAGAGAAAGCAGATCTAAGTTTACCAGTATGTTAGGATACTTTAAAAATACTCATTGTTAGGCTGTAAATTTTTCTTTCGTTCATTTTTTCCCTTCAAATACAATCTTATAAGTGATATAGCTCCTGTTTTCTACGGTAGGATTCTTTGCTAAAACTGCCTCAGCCCACTCAGGTTTGCTCTGCACTGCTCATTATAATACTGCAGCAAGCAAGACTCACCTTTCATCAAACTGCAAGCTGCGGCTACTACTATATACACTGGCATCCTTTGCAAGTACTTTGCATGGCTCAGCCGGCCACTATCATCCGTCACACTATCTGAATACATAACATAAAATAAGAATCAGACTGCTAACACAGAATCACACTGAGCAAACTGAAGCAGTGCAGTCAAGCAACATCAATGAAATATAAAAATAGACTTTACTAGTTGCAACATCCGTCTTACAACTAAAAATATCATCATAACATCATCATAACATGGCAAATTAAAATACAAAGGCATCCAGATGTGAATCCTGAATATTCTTTGCACCGTACCAAGTTTACTGCAGGATGCATCCAAGAACCAAGAACCAAATTCCAGGATCCTTTCTCACAGCTTCAAATTTGGAAGAAACGAATTTGGCTTTGGAACGAAGCCAACGAAGGCTTTGATCCATACAAAACTAGTCAGATGCTTGCACCCAGCAGACAGTTTAATGCTCTTTTTGGAGACACCTCCCCACAGCGGAGGGCTGCTTTAGCTGCTGTGACCTCCTAACCTTCTTCACCTCGTAACACACCGAACTCTCTGTTTGAGAATGAACCAAACAGCTGTCAAAGCTAAAATGAAGAAACTCTGGCATCACCTAAAATCTGTGTCAAACTCTCTGCTCGACGATAAAATAAACAACCCGGTCATCCTACAGTTTCAGGTTTATAGAAAACAAATTGGAATCAGAATGTGGATGGATGATGAATGCACATTTTCTCCTATTGTTTGAATATGTGTGTTTTTATATATTTAAGTTAATACTTTTTAAAACTGAAATATGTAATCAATTATTTCAAGAGCCATACGAGATAGACAAGATGCTCTCATTTGAATCTCCTGGGCATCGGGGTTTGTGATCTGTAATCGTATAGTGATTTAATAACCAGATCTGCATGTTTAAGAAATTATTTCAAAGTCAATTCTAAAGGTATTTGTCCTCTGACCTCTGTATCTGGAGTTGAAGCTGCACATCTCTGATTGGTTAGACACTGATCTGAATTTTACTCCAAAACCCTCTTGATGGAAGACTGTGAATGCAACGTGTGTTTTTATGCACCTTTTCTTAGTAAATCCGACCCTCCTTTGACAACAGCCTAATTTTTGGCCAGTTTCATCCTTTTCCTGGCAAACAGCTGCGAATCCTGAACCAACTCCTCTAGCAGATCTCCACTGCAACATCTCCTGGGTATTGCTGCGTCATTGCTGTGTCATTGTTTGTTAGTAGCACTAGTTAATAAATGTTAGGTGCATGATTAGTATTGGTGCTACCATGTATTTCTTGGAGGTCAACCAGAATTCATGACTTCTGAAAGCTGATAAATCGTATTAATAAGTCAGTGTGATTATTCAAGTTGTCTTCCACGTTAAAGATCCGGTAGTGGAGAGCAGTTTTATGCCTGAAAGTGTAGTAAAATCTCAAATGAACTTTTTTTTTCCCTCAACTGAGCCTCTATAGTGAGACATAAACAAGAACTCTGTACAGGATGTGGTGAAAGATTTATGTTGGCAGTGGTGCTGTTCTGCTCACTGACTGGTGCAAAGATCAGACTGATTTACTTTAAATCCTGAACATGTTATTAAAACTGACTGACATTCAGGTTCTGTGCATTTTATTGCAGAGAAAGAGATTTTTTTTAAAAATAAGTGAAAAGGAACTATGTCTGAAGTCAGACCACACTGACCAGAAAGACGCATAAAGACAAAACCCCAAGCTTCCTCCACTAACCTGATCTCGAGATGAGTGGTCGGTGCCGTCCTCAGTCACCACTAACACCATGTAAGGCTGCTGCCAGGAGGGACATGATGGTGAGCCTGCAGTGTCTAAAAACCATATATGCAAACCCTTTTAAGGAAGCCGAGGTGTGGCTCTCTGAGAGATAGTTCAAGTTCATCTTCGTGTTACATGCTCCCACCCTTTCTGCCTGCTCATCCACTTCTACTGTTCTGCTACCCTTCATGTCTTTGGCAACCGAGAACAATCAGCCTATTCAGAATGGGTTTGCTGCATGTGGGCACTGATGGGGAAAGAGGAAATGCTGAACATGACCTAAAATGAAGATAGGGGGGTGGGTTTACAAAAGGGAGATCACAGAAATGTGATGATGAGGGAAGCTGAAGATAAAAAAAAAGCTGTTGTAATACCAAAATGTAGTAATGTGTTACGTAAGGACCACTAAAATCTGCTCAAAGTTACCGCAAATGTGAAGTTGTGAGAAAAAGTTTGAAAAGAGGAAATGGGAACAGAGAACAAGTGTCTACCAGAGAAAGCAGACTATTCTGTTAATAGCACAATAAATGCATTGAGGCAAAGTTTCTGAATTGGGAAAGTTTGAGCGGCACAATGTGACTTTTATGACACCAGCAGATGGAAAGAATGCTGAAAACGTTGGATTTTATTTAGAATATTATCCACTTCCGCGTGCCTCGTTACTACGTTTGGTGTTCGGCCTTGCTAATGGTAAGAAATGAATAAGTTGGCGTCCCAGCAGCAACAGATTGTGAAACAGACAGATGAAGATGGGTATTTCCTTGCTCAGAATGGACTTTTAGGGGGTGAAACAGTCACACTAGCCCACATATAGTAAACACAGTTAGTCACCTTATCTGACAGAAATCTATGCCTTTTCCTCCTATATCTGACCATTTGATAAACAAAAAAGTATATTATGCAGAGTAAATGAAACCAGAAATAACACAATTGTTTAAATATATATATATGTCTGTTTTATTCTCCACTTTTTGCATTTTTGTATTTCCTTTTAGCACCAGCTAAAACCTCCTTGGAAGTCACTAAAAAGTAATCGTTGCAGGAAAAACCCTGAAACAAAGGATCAAATTCCAGGTCTGAAATGCTACTGTCATGTCATGGTGGCTGTGGCTTAGTTGGTAGATCAGGTTCCCTCATATTGAAAGGTCACAAGTTCAATAGCAGCTTCATCCACCACATCTAGTACAAGCTTCAATCACACTTGCAGTTTCTCCAGGAATTGCATGTTCTACTTTATCTGGCACAAGGTTTTTTTTTAAATCATATCTTACAATAATACATTTTGCAAACTGCATCATGTGTCTTCAGTGTTGCTTCTGTCATGAACTGTATGTGCTCAATGGCTGCTAAAAAAAGAGGAGTTGTGTATTTGAAGATGGCATGGCTAAACCATGCAGCCATGTTTGTAGTTTCTTGAAAGTTGGTCTGTACCTGCCAGCTGAGGGAAACAGAACTTTATTATCTGTTTTATTATCATGTGCTATGAAAATTAAGTCCCATTCGCATCCTAAGCTGCAGTTTAAACTGATGCTGATGTAACAGGGGGGGACTCTAGGACCCTGGCACAGTTTTGACCAATCAAGGTGAGAGCAAATCACCTGTCAGGAGAAGCTCAGGCGTGTTTGCTTCATTCTGCTTCTGACTGTGATCACTCCTGTGTACGTGATCCATGGGTGAGCCAAGCAGGATCTGTGTTTTACTGATGTTGTTTAAATTGTTAGGGTCATGCAGTGGTGAAAACTCACCCAACTGATTTTAATATGGAATTTAGATTGTTTATGAAATGTGGGTCTTTTAATAATTTTTTTTTAAACAACGAGGCTTGAAAGTCCAGAATTATTGGCAGTAACAGGAAGGCATCCCAATATCTTCATGATATTAAACTTTGTTTTCATCCGTGATCACAAGAGTGTCATGCTAAATTTACAAGCAAGGCACTGGTTGCTTTTACTTTGATGATTTCTTTTGTGTTGTTTCGCACTTGCCAAGCGACCGTAGTGCTGCAGGCTGGTGTTAACCTCAGGCTGCAGTCAGAGACTGAAGGGGGAGTTCACCTGCTCAACATTTCACCTTTGTTGTGATGTCAGTTAAGTTTTTGTTGTTGTTGTGGCACTTGTGGTAGTCTGGGTGTTTATTTCTTTGTTGGAGAAATAGTAGGATCTTTTTATGCATAGCTTTGGTTATTTACTGTTACTCTTATTGTTACTGTCACTCCCCCGCAACAAAACTCTTTCACTACTAGAGAACCAGGTTTTAATAAATTATCCTGTAACCCCCTTTTGACAAACACTGACTGTTGACTTCTTTATTGTCAATAATTTATTTTTATATGTAGTACAGTAAATAACCACAAGAGGGAGTGAATAGAATAGAATAGATTGCTTGATTGTCATCATATGGAGCATGATGAAATTTAAGAAAGCTGCCATTTTAAGGTGAATTGAGAATATAAACATAATAACAACAATATACAATAATATAAACATAATAATAAAAACAATATACAAGTGAATATGGCAGAAGAAGCAGTAAACCAGTATACTATTTCAAAACAAGAGCAGTTCCATCACACATAAGACAGATATTGCACAGATTGGAGAATGATAAGTAGGTAAATAAATAAATAAATATATAGGGCGGACATTGAGGTAGCAGTTTGTGTGAGTGAAGCAGCAATGTGTGCATTTATGCTGCGTTCAGGAGCCTGATGGCCCAGTCTGTTGCTTCTGAGTGACAATGCATTCATGCTGAACTTGTGTTTCTACTGGCCAAAGATTATCTAATGGGAAAAATGTCTCTGAGCCACCAGAAGCAACTGGTTTATGCAGGCCTGTGGTTTGCATATCATCCTTTATAGGTCATGCATTATATTTCTAGTTTAACTTTATAAATATTTATTTTAGTATTAATGAAGCCCTCCCTTCACTATGCACTGAAGGTACTCATCCTTTTGAAGGTTTATTTATATTATCAAGTCCTCCATTTACACACTGTTGAAGTTAGCCTGACATCACAGTATATTTTAGCTAACAGTAAATTTAGGTTAAAACTGCCACACAGAATAAATTAGTATTACTTCTGGTACATTCTTCCATTTTCTTTGTTTTAAATATTTACACAGGGGAACTTTAATACTAACCTCCCTCATTATTAGCACTGATTTAGATTAAGATGTAAGAAACAAACAACCAGGGTTTAGCACAAAGATGCCAAATCAGACAATGTTTATAAGTTCTAAGACTATCTGAAAACAAAATCTAGATATTCTACCGTGAATAAAGGTGAAAGGATTCTGCATTTACATTAAGCTCACAAGAAGAGACTAGTTTATTCCATCAAATTTCTGCCTCTCGCCGAGCAGTGTGTGTGCATTTTCAGGACCGTAATTTCAAAACATATGTCTGAGATCTTGTGACTTCATGCCACTCTTTGGAACCAAGTTAAATTTCAGTACAGAAAGTTGTATTTTTTGTAGAATAAATCTTTAAATTCATAACTTGTCAGTCAGAAAGTACTGTTTAGTTTGAATGTGGCCAACTTTAGTTGTCACCTAATTCAGTAGGTGAGGTTGTTGTAGAAATAAAACAAGGGTCCCAGAAGTGCGGTCCTGAAACTGCAGCTTCTGGTATTTGAGATTGACAATATTGATTCTGCTACCGCCTGTTATTCACTGCCTGGCCACCAGATGTCCTCAGACTTTCACAACCAGTTTGCTCAGCTGTTTTCACCCCCCTCACCACTGACAGCAGACATTTCCACGTGCTTGAGGACGGGTTTCTGTGTTGCTTCACTCCCACCAGCCTGTCTGCAATCCGTTCCTGTTATTGTGCCATTTTGGACTTGTTTGCCTGCGCAATTTTGCATGTTTACTTTCTCTTCCTTTTAAAGACCCCTGTGAGAATCTAGTGTCTGCATTTGGGTCTTCTGTCCTCTAAGCTATTTGAGTTGTGACAGTTTGTTTTAGCAGAGCTGCAGTTCAGTCAAATAAGGCACATGACAAAAATGAGACAGAAAACAGCACAAAAAAGGCACAGCATGGCAAAAATTTGACAAAAATAAGACATAACATGGAAAAAGAGAAAAGCACTCGGACAGCGCAGACCTCCGCCAAGCAGCTCATTTCCATCCATATTGTGATTTCCACCCTGTGTTATAGTTGTACATTCATTTTATATACACTATTAGATTCACTGATGATCAAAACATACCTTTTGCATTTGGAATCACATTGATACCATTGGTGTTATTGTTGCTGTTAGTTTAGTAGTTATTCACGAAAATCAATATTTTTCTGTGATTGCGGTATTCTTCTGGATCTAGCTCTATAACTATTGAAGAAACAACAAATCTGTTCGCACCACACTGATTCAGCAGACTCTCAGCTACAATTTGGTGCTAATTGAATGTTTGTATCTTCATTTGTTGCCTTACAGTGCCCAGACATGTGCAAGCACCGTATTTTTTCTGTTCTGGATCATAATATCCAGAATTTTTTTAGGATCCGGATCAAATTTTGATATTTTATAGAACGTATTGTGAACATATCCTGTATTTTTTGGCCAAGCAATCTGGCCTTTTGCACATGTGCTGAAAATGGTCCTATCTCATAATATTGATAAAGAATCCTTCAAAAAAAATTCCTGGATCCAGATGGTAATCCAGAACATCACTAAAGTTGGACCATCTGTTCCTTGTCCCACTATCAACATTTCCTGAAAATTTCATTTAAATCCATTCATAACTTTTCAAGTTATCTTGCTAACAGACAGACAGACAGACAAACACATTAACGCCAGCAAAAAATAACCTTCTGGCGGAGGTAATGAGACACTAAACAACACAAATAGAACACTACTTGTCATAAATGAAACACAAAATGAGACACAAAAGAAAAAGTGACGTACAATGTCACAAAAACAATACAGAAACAACAGAAACGAGACAAAACTGTCCCAAAGAGATGCAAAAAAGAGAGACAAAAACAACAGTTAATGTTGAACACAGCAGCACCCTGACAGAAATACATTTATTTATTCATTATTGGAAAGTCTAGTCACAGTATTAAACAGTAAACTTCATAAATCTATAGGCAGTATACTGGAATGCTGCTGGTATTTTACTGTAATTTTACAGGAGAATCTGCTGCAGTGTGTTTGTGACTTTATTTAATGTCTTAGTTTGCTTCAACCACTCGTTCTTGTGTTTTGGGGCTCGTGGGCTGAGAAATCTGGGAACCCCTTCAGGCTTTGAGTGGGAGATTTTCACATTAGATTCTCTGTTGGCTTTAGTCACCAACAAAAGAAACATTTTTTTTTTTGTTTTGTTTCTGTCGGCATTACTAGGGATATGTGAAGTCATCAAAGCAGAAACACTCTATTGTTCTGCCTCTTTATTACACACTAATTTGCTTCAGTTACTTGTGTAAAGTCTGTGACTCCAACTTGTGGAATCCAGATCACAAAAAGTCACCGGTGACCAACCAATGCAGATCACACCCCGATGATTTCATCTCCTCGCCTGTGGAATGACACCTTATCCCTGCTGATCTGCTTCTCTCTGCTTCAGGATCTTTATCTCGCTGCTCTCGACTTTGTTTCTGTTCATGTCAACGTGCCTGAGGGTGTTTCTCCCTGCTGTCTCCGATCACCCTCAGTGTCCTCGGTAAATACCTGCCACATGAAAGCATTTTCTGCCAGTCATGAATGCTGATCGGCAACTACGAGCAGCCAGTGGGATAACCGCAATATAAACAGTGCAAGCTGAGAGGAAGATGAGGAAACGAGGAGGAAGACACCAAAACAAAACCGCTGTTGTCAAGACAGAGCGATACAAAGGGGTTTTATTTCAGGTGAAAGTGTCAAAACACTTTCTCAGTTTGATGATTTACCTAATTATCAAGATCGTTCTAAAATTATGTTGACATATTTCGTGTATTCTTCTTACCTGTTACAACATGACAGCATCACCATGACCAAAACCAGCAAAAAACAAGAAATGCTGCAGTTTTTTTGTGGAAGACTTTTACAACATGAAGCAATGATCCCAACCCAATCCAACAAGTTTGGGATGAACTGAAAATCTTGGTTCCAAAAACCCTCCTAGAAGAGTGGAAGAGCATATTATTGGCCACAATTTTACGAGTGTAATATTCAAATACTTAAATGTCAGAATTGTATTTGGTGAAACTGCAGTCCTCAAGTGGCACTAGTCTGATTTTGGATTTGAGGAACAGGCCTACAGGACCCTTAAAACTACTATATAACAGCCACATAAAGTAAAAACTGATTAGACATTGTACTTAAAGGAAATTAATGAGTGCTGTGCTGTAAAATAATTGTTTAATTATATGTTATTCATGATGCAAACTACTGTAAACTTACAGCATATTTAAAACTTGAGTGTGTAGTAGTTTTATTTTCTTTTTAACTGGATAAATGTGTAGTATTTTCTAAACATGAAGTATTTTAGATGCTTAATTTGCATCAACCCCCCCCCTAATATACAACCTTCTGCCTTCTCTCTGCTAAATTAGTTTATTACAGAGAGGAAGAGAGCAAACCAGGGCAGATAGAGATGAATACAAAGTGGACAGACCGAGAGTTTTTCCTTTCAGAGAATATGCTGGAAGGCAGAGAGGACAGATCCAGATCTGCTGGTCTGACTGGTAAGGCCAGAGATGGTGTAGGCTGCCACTTTAAGCTGGAGAGGTGTGGCGCGAGGGCGAACATAAAACAGTAACAGGTGGAAAGAGCAGGAGGAGAGGAATCAAATAATACAGGTGAAGATAAAGCAGTGATCAGCAGTCAGTAAGTATAACCTTCTAAAATGCATCTTATTAGCAATTTTCAAGCGCCTGAGAGTGTGTGAACGACTGCAAAACAGTGATTGCTCCACACTCACAATCACAGCCGCGCCTTATCTTTGCATCAGCAGCAACAGTAACAAACCTCGTTGGATCCAGTATCCAGATAGTTGGGCTGAGGAAGAAAGAAAGACAGAAAGATGGCTGACGCCCCAAAGATTGAACTCTTCGTCAAGGTAAGATTTAAAATACTCAATAATATGATGTGTTATGCTTTTTCAAAAAGATCCTGTTTTAAAATGAATAAAATAAAGTGAATAAAACAGTAAAAATGCAGAATCTGTTGTAAAAGTTCATTAAAAATTCATATAATCACTCCCACCCAGTGTTAATATTTATTTTTTGTGAATGTAACTGCTGATTTTCCCATTGTTCTTCTTATTTTAACAAATATTTAGCGCAATCAGTCCCTTTTAATATCAGAAAGCTGTTCTTCTCTCTCAGAACAGCTGACAAAAAGCTCATTTCCAGGCATCAGTGTGACTGATTCAGTGTTTTTACCTACATTGCCAACAGGTTATTCTTAGATGTCCGTGTTTGTCACAGAATATCTGCTTTAATACCGTAGTGCGGTCAATAAACTGTGTAGTTGTAATTTCTGTTTGGTGTAGAACTGTCGTGGAAGAATGAAACATTTCACTAGATCTCTTCTCATTCAGTGTCAGTGTGAATACTTGTGGTGTATGACAGAAACTGAAAAGAAGACTGTTCCTTTTAGAAACCTGTGACCTGCTTACCTCGAAATTTTGCCTCTCCCGCGATTGGTATCAGGCTGTAGTGGAATATATATCCAGTGTAATGTGCTGGTAATGTCAAACCAGCATTTAAATAATGGGTTGTTTCGTTTGGGTGTAAAGCAGCCTCAACCCTCCATTTGAAATTCCTTCTCAGTTGGCTTAAGCTGCCAAAGCAGAGCAGGCTCGACTGGAATACCTGTGTGTGCAGGTATTCACGGTTTGGTCCGAAAGATTACAACACAGATTCCACAAACTATGCATCAGAGGGTGCTTTTTCAAAAACATATCGGCTTGTACTGATTTCATCTGTGTTTAAAATGTCTGTTTTTATCTGTCAGGCCAGTATGGATGCTGAGAGTGTGGGGAACTGCCCTTTCTGTCAGAGACTCTTCATGATTCTTTGGTTAAAAGGGGTCAACTTTACTCTCACCACTGTGGACATGAGGAGGTGAGAGCGCATTTTATTCTTTGTCCAAATAGTCTTTTTGGTTGGGTTGAACTCTTCAAACTAAACATTTCGAGCTTTTCATAAACAGCACTTATGGCAAGAGTATTTTAAAGGTGTTCATATCAATGTCCCCACCATGATAACTGTAAATAAAAGGCTGCTGTAGGTAATAAAACTCACATAATATTGTTTATGAACCTCCTACTTGCACTTCAATACTCCATCCTTCCATTTATCCAATCCTACCTATGGTATTCCAGCACACACTGAGCCAAAAGGCTATATTAGGTGCAGTAAAGATTCAGTAATAACACATATACTCTCTTAGAAGAACCTTAAAGGAACCTTTCATGATTCGTCACTATTGTCACTGTGGAGGAAGCGTTTGAGCTCAAAATGGTTTGTTGACGAACCCCAGCAGGAGAGGTTAATTGATCTTGAGCTCTTTATTGATATTTCTGTTGTCTTTATTATGTTTTAGCTAAAACTAATGGCTTAAATAGTAAGCTAAAACTTCTAAATAGGTCAAAGTAATGCAGCCAAAAGTAATGCATAGATAAAAAAAAAGATCAGTAAAATGATTAGCTGGACAGAAATAGTTAACTAATTAATTTATTTATATTTATTACTTTTAACCAACATTTTTAAAAAACTTTTATTTAACTATTTATTACTTTTAGCTAAGTATTTGTTGCATTTACTTAAAAAATTATCTTTAGCTAACTATTTGTGACATTTAGGCAACTATTTTTTTTAACTTTTAGGCAACTATTTATTGGTTTTAGCTAACTGTTCATAGTTTTAGCTAATTATTTATTACCTTTAGATCACTATTTGTCACTTTTAGCTAACTATTTATAACTTTAAGGCATCCATTTATTACTTTTAGCTAACAATTTGGTACTTTTAGCTCACTAATAGTTTCTTTTAGCTAACTGTTTATGACTTTAAGGCAACTATTTATCACTTTTAGCTAATTATTTGGTACTTTAGCAAGCTATTTATTACTTTTAGATAACTATTTGTTACATTTACCTATTCATTTATTATCTTTAGCTAACGATTTGTTTCATATACCTAACCATTTATTATTTTGAGCCAACTATCTATTACTTTTAGCTAACTATTTGTTATTACTATTTGTAATCATTGTTATACATGTTGAAATGATCAAACAATACAGGTCTAAATACCGGTTAGGCTGACACTTGGAGGAGCTGAGGATCTAACTGCCAAACCTACAATTAGTATGTAATAATTGTGCTTTTAAAAGTTCCTCAAGGAAAGCACCAAGCAAGCAGGGTTCCTCTATTATCCTTAAAGTTCCTCTTGGCTCTCCTTATTATAAGAGAGCAGACAAGCAAACATGTTTACTGTCATACAGTAGTTTTTCTTTTGGGCCACGTAGAGTTTTCTGTTAAAATAAATGTCTTGGGACTGTAGTAGAAAAATTAATGAGTGAAATCACTGACATGTTTTTCTTGACAATGTATTAATGTGGGAAACATCTTCCAGGCAAGATCCCTGAAAAATTACTGAGTGGAACAGATTGCTATCAGTCACCAGTAAAAAGAACCCCTGAACCTGAGTTTCTGTCAGAAATGACTGGTAACATGCTTTCGTGGAAAGTCAATCAACCGAGTCAAAGAGATGCAAAACAATGATAAAGACCCATAGAACATCTACAAAGAGACTGAAAACATCTACACAAAGATGCAAAACAAGAAAAAGGAAGGCAAATAACTACAAAGACACTCAAACCCAGAAAATCACACAAACCAGGTTAAAAGAAGAAGGTAAAACAATCACAGAAAGATGCAAACCAACTTCAGAGGCAAACAATTATACAGAGACGCACAAACCAGATGAAAAAGAGATGCAAGATAAACACATATATCTATGGATAACAACTTTAGAAAGACACAGAGAGACCAGATAGACAAAGAAACTGACCACAAAGAGATGGAACTGACTGAAAAGTGACACAAAATCAACATAGGTAGGCTCAAACCAACCCCACAATAAGATGCACAATGACATGAACAAATAAAATGACCAGGAATTTAGCAAATTTCAACTGTAAAGGTGGCATTAAATTCATTTTGGGTTCATTGCTTGTTTATGCTGCCCCCACATGGCCAAATAGAGCAGGCATATAAGGTTTAAGAAATGAAACGTATACAGGGAAACTAACTTTAACTAACTTTTTTAAACAGAATTTGTACAAAGCAAAAACAAGAATGCACTAAAGTAAGAATAATATAAATATAGATATAGATAATATAGATATAGAATACATAAGTCAATTTAACAGTTGACAAGTTTAAATCATAGGAAGACTTAGATGCTGTCTTTTTAGTGTCTGATCAAAACATTTGAAGGGGTGTACTAACAGGTTGACGTCTGTGTGGAGGGTTCGTGATATAATACTGCTGATTTATAACAATGAATTGCAAAACAACAACAATAGTTATGTAAGTTCTGTTTGCTTATTTTGGTTCAGGTTGTGTGTCTTCCTGAGCATTGTGTGTTAGTACATTGAGAGCCACTACAAAGAGGATTTAGATTCCTTGTGTGCATAAATATACTTGGCCAGCAACTCGTTTTCTGATTTTAGAAAGACAATTAAACAATTATAGCTCTTTCTCTTGAAAACTTAACACAAATTGGGAAATGTATATAGAGAAGATTAGAGGGAACTGTAGTGGTAATTAGTTGAAAGGATGCTGATGCTTTTCCACTGTATTTGTTTGGTTTAATGTTGGGAAGTTGATAATTAGTAATTGTTCTATAAACCATGTTATTTGATTGTTTCGTTGCAGAGCACCAGATGTGCTGAAGGCTTTGGCTCCAGGTTCTCAGCCTCCGTTTCTCATCTACAACGGCGAAGTCAAAACGGACACAAACAAGATTGAGGAGTTCCTGGAGGAGAATTTAGCTCCACCACAGTGAGTTGAGGGCTTCAAACTGAAGCCACAGGCTGACTGATTTTCATTCTCATTCATTGCTGCATTGATGTACGTTACCAACATCTTTATTTTACCAACGGCAGGTTTCCAAAATTGTGCTGTCGATACAAAGAATCGAACGGTGCAGGAGAAGACATCTTCCGAAAGTTCTCAGCCTATATTAAGAATCCCAATCCAGGGTTAAATAACAGTAAGTGAAGTTTTAAAAGTGTACAGTTACTTTTGTTTTATGTATAGCCACATGATGAAAAATGATTTTAAAAACAAAACATGTTACAACTTTCTGTCTTTCAGTGCTCGAGAAGAAATTTCTGTCAACTCTGGTGAAGCTGAACATGTACCTAGAGACGGCGCTTCCTCACGAGCTGGATAAGAACCCGGATGTCACTGAATCTTCACGCTTCTACTTGGATGGTGACAGTCTCACTCTGGCAGACTGCAACTTGCTGCCCAAACTCAACATTGTCAAGGTGAACGGCCGTCCTCTTACTTTCTATGGCAAAAGACAGACATTTGTCCATTTTATTCCTGGACTTAAAACTTGTATTTATGAAATCTCTTGTCCCTTAGGTGGTGTGTAAGAAGTACCGTAACTTTGACATCCCTTCAGAGTTGAAAGGTCTGACACGCTACCTGACAAAGGCCTACGAACAAGATGAGTTTAAATACACCTGCCCAAATGACCCAGAGATCCTCCTTGCCTACCAATCTGTGGCCAAGTACCTGAACAAATAGATGAAGAGGGAGTGATGAAGCAACATAAGTGAATGCCAAATATCTGAAAACCGTCCACGACATATTTTTTATTCCTGTTAGAATAATATGAGTCTGGATAGTGAAACATTAGCTGTTGCATGTTCAGTCATTTGCTGTCTATAAAAAATCTTAACATGAGCGTGGCTCCTACGCAAACTGCAAACTGCAAACTGCAAACTGCAAACTGCAAACTGCTTTGTATTTACTGTATGTACTGTTGATTGGGCTGATGAGGATTTCTGACGTCGCCCCAGTAAGAGCAAGAAAGCATCGTAAATCCTACAGAGCATTTATGTTGTGTCTCACTGTATGTGCATGTATTGTGTCTAAGCGTCATGTAAACTGAAATCAATTAATAACATTTTGAGGCAAAATCTGATATTTAAACTTGTTTTTTCGCATGTTCAGAAAAACACTTGCATAAACATAAAAAGACGAATGTTCTTGGAGGTAAATAACACCTATTACATCATTTTGTAATTTACTGCACGTATCTCAGGTATGTTTAATAAAAAATTTAATTTAACTGAATGAAAACAGGGTGAAGGACAAGTAAAAACACTTTAATACGGACAATATTAAAGGTTAAATATGCATATAAAGCTTCACTGGTGTTGATTGGATGAATACTGTGTTTATAATGATGTGAATGAAAGCATTTTTACATGTAGCAAGATGCTTGAAAGTTCGCAAACCCTAAGAATTCTATTTTTCTTATTCAGAGATAGAAAACCTAACAAAAAAACAAATAAAGCAAAAACACTGTACTTATTTGTTGAGGAAATTGATCCAACATTACATAGTGGCAAAGGAATTTGAAGGTATAATCTATCAAACCTGATCACAACAACACAGAGTTCTCAAAGTGTATCATGGCACGAACAAAGGAGATTTCTGAAGACCTCAGAAAAATAGTTGCTGATGCTTATTAAGGTACAAAAAGGTTTAAAAAAAACACCTCAAAAGAGTCTGGACTCCACTAATCCACAGTCAGACAGATTGTCTACAAATGGAGGAAATTCAAGACCATTGTTGCTCTCACCAGGAGTGGTCGAACAACAAAGAACCCTCTAGGAACAAAGTGTGTAACAGTTAGCATGATCACAAAGGAACCTGGTGTCACTTCTGAACAACTAAAGGCCTCTTTCACATTGACTATTGTGATTATTGTATACATGAGTTAACCATCAGGAGAACACTGAACAACAATGGTGTGCATGACAGGGCTGGAAGGAGAGCATTTTCAAACAAAGGATTGCTCATGTGGACAAGCCAGAAGGCTGGAAAAATGTTTTGCGGATGGATGAGACCAACAGAGTACTTTCTAGTTGAAATGTGAAGCATTTTATGTTTAGAGAGAGAAAAATATTGCATCCCAGGATGTCCCATGTGTGAAACATGGTGGCGGTAGTGTCAAGGTTTGCACCTGTTTATCTGCATCTGCATTTATCATTCATTCGTGGAGCAATGAATTCTGAATTATATCAGTGAACTGTAAAACAGAATGTCAGGACATCTGTTTGTGACATGAATTTTAGGAAAAAAGGGATAATTTAGCAAAACAATAACCCTAAGCACACAAGTCATTCTATGAAAGAAAGGTTAAAGAAGAATTAAGTAAATCTTATGGAACAGCCAATTCAGAGTCTTAACCTTAATCCTATAGAATGTAGTGGAATGACCTGAAGTGAGCAGCTCAAGTGAGAAAACAAACAAACATCCCAAAGTCGAGGCTGTTTTGTACGGAGGACTGCACTAAAATTCCTCTAAGCCGATGTGCAGGACTAATCAACAGTTTAGTTGTAGTCTTTGCAAGGGGGTCAAACCAGATAATGAAAGCAAAGGTTGACATACTTCTGGCACTTACAGATACTTACTCCATTCCGTTACTCATAACAGCTTTATCCTTCAGAGGGCTGTGGGGGGCTGGAACCTATTCCAGCTGAAACTGGGTGAGAGAAAAGGTACAACCTGAACCTGGTCAGGTCACAAAAGAGAGAGAGACAATTGTGCATGCTTACATCTACAACTAATTTAGAAAAAAACAATCAGGTAACATACATGTCTCTGGACGGGAGGAGGAAGACAGAGCATCTGAAGGAAACTCAAGCAGGCACAGTATATATAAATGACCAAGCATATTATTTTTGTGCCATTTGTTTGTGTTCTCTTTATTTACTCTTAAGACTTATAGGTTCACTGTTAAGCACTAGAGTGTGAATGCCAGGAAAAAACACCATTTTTTCCCATGACAGAGGACAAAAGTGAGTATGACACATAGTTAGATTCATTTTGAACTAGCTTAGTTCCAGACTTAAGACACATTGACAACATGTCAGATTTTTAGCAGATTGAAATAGCATAATAAATTGCATTATTCATAGGAATACTAAGTACTTACTCACTATTGATGCATGTTTACCTCTAAGTTAGTGTGTTTATTGTTGCGTAGCTTATATTATGCATGGCCATAGTGTAGTTATATACTGTGTGGGCAGTGCCAGAAATTATAATTAAGTGTATGTCCAAGCAGGCCATTTTCACCATGCATTTACATGCATTTAATAGAAATGCGGAATTATACAAACACAGAAGCAAAAATATATTGTTGGTTATTATTTAGAAGAGTGAAAAACCATTCCAATAAACTATACTGATGATCCATGCATATAAGCAAAGACCATATGGATCAGTTAGATCTTGTGATGCATGAAATAGATGGTCTACAAGTACCAAAAGCAAAGATTGTACAGGGTTTGAATGTAAGCAAAAGCTACAAAGATGCAGCTTGTGACAAGAGGTGAGAATGACGTGATAATCAAACTGTAGGGAGACCAATGACACACGGTGGCCAGGGTAAAGAATCTTTAAGTTGTTGCAGGGTACTTATTGTGTGGTGTACAATAAATCTACAAGTGGGCTGAAGATCAGTAAGTCTGCTTTTCCTTTTTCTCAAATGTGTCAAGATTTTTTGGTGTTAGGGTAACTCAGCAGTTTTAGTCCAGCTCTAAAGTGAGTGAGTGAGTAAAGTACATTATTTCAACCGAGTTGAAGTATACAGAGGTGTAAAATGAAAATAATAAAGTAAAACACTGTACTTGTAGCACAGTAGCAAATTTGCTTAGTTACATTCTACCACTGCAGCTCCATTCAGTGTTACTGACACATCACTCCAAAGAAGATTAGTAAAATTACATGGTGAAGATAAATATCAGATACAGGAGTTAAGTAAAATATCACATTCCAAGACACAGGAGTGCAGACATGACTGGCTGGGGTTGGTTAAGCATCAGAGAAGAAGACGGGGTTCAGGCTGGGATGAGGAGAAAGATATTTAGACGAGTAAACAGACTTCACTTGAATCTCCTCCTGAGTTCAGATCACCCTTTGTTGTAAACAGGAAGACAACGGTGTCCCGCTCCGTCTCTGATTGGATGAGAGCTTCACTCGGTACCAAGGCAACGCCAGATAGGGGCGGGGCAAAGCAAGTGACAGCACAAAAACTTTGTTAGCTTCTGGCTAACTTCGTCTGTTCAGCGATGTTACGAGCTTGAAACAGCACATCTTAAATCCAAGAAAAGTAAGGCTTGCGTTGTCTGTACAATGAGAAATTGAGAAAGCTTGAATGTGAAGTTGTTTTTAGTTATGTAGCACTGCTAATAAGACGGCTAAGCTCAGTCAGGTAGCTGCTAGCTAACGTTACCGCAGCTAACGTAAAGCTATAGGAGGCTTACGTGGAGAATGTATTGAGTTAACCAGTTAATTTCAGCCGGCAGTTACTTCGTTGCTGGTTCATTTTACTCGCTTTTTGTTTACTGGTTAAGTCCTAAACTTGTATTTAAAGACGGACACTAGGCAAAATGACGGGAGAGGCTGGTGGAATGCTGCTAATGCACAAATCTATCTTCCTCTTTTCATACTTTCCCTTCTTTCCAGCAACTTGTGATCCCTTCATGAAACGTGACCTCTTCTTGTGTAAAGTCCTCTTTGGGTCACAGGCTTGTCGTTTATAGGGATTCTTGTCTTACAGGATGGAGTGTAGTGGAGAGGATGATGGAGACCTGTGCAAACTGTCCAGCTCTGTAAGCAACACAATTTCTTTTTAAGTAAACAAACAGGCATAGCGAGTGTAGACAATTAAACACAGTTTAAAGCTGCCATTATTATACTTATATTAACTGGATTTATGAGATTGTGCTAACCTAACTTATGTTTAGATGCTGATGAACAGCAAAAATGACTTCAGAGCAAGACTACAACAGTTTGTGGAGGAGAGGATGCAGACCACCATGGTATGGAACTGGAATTAATTTACAGTCTAAGTTTTGCATAATAAGACGGACTCTATCCTGAATAGAGTGGGGCTGTTTACTGACGGTATGACAAGTTTTTATTTAACTGGGTGGGTACATTTGTTTTGGGATGGTTAGAATAATTTGGGTTACTTTTGTGTTTATTTTAACCATCCTTAGTTGCTGCCGAGCTGTATTTAATCTGAACGCTATGTTCTGCCTCTTTAGAATTTGTTTGCATTATTTATCTGTGACATGGATTTAGACTTTTGAAGGATAATGTTACTATAGCAGCAACTTAAACGTCCTGTGCTGTGTGCAGCTGCTCAGCATTCCCTTCTCATGTGATCATACTCTCATTGCATTGCTCTTATCTGTCTGCTAGCTCACGGGTGTGCTGATTGGAGCAGCAGTTGCAGTCTCACTGATAGGGATTGTGGTGCTTTTTCTTTACAAGAGATTCAAACTTGCTCGTGAGTCATTCAACTTCTTGCTCATTGTTATATTTATTCTATGATGTATATATTTTTTAGATGTTTTTTGTGTACCTCAAATTATATAGGTCTAAAGTAAAACTATATTTTCATCTTACATTTCCTTCTAAATATCATTTTAACATAGCTTTATTTGCATTTTATTTGTGGATTCTCTGACAAGGTCAACAACAGCCTGGTGTACCTCACTATCGCTTCAGAAAACGAGATAAAGTGCTCTTCTATGGAAGGAAGATAATGCGAAAGGTTTCTTTATATTTCTTTTATCTGTTGAAGCACTTATACACAAACATTACACTCACATAGGTTCATATCAGTATTCTAAATTGGGTAAATAGTTTTTCTGATGCATTTAGGACAATAATCACTTTGCACACATGTCTACATTTTCTCTGAATTAGACAAAATTCAGTCCTTTTATGCAAAGACTGAGTAGACACCTGTAATTTCTATCATCCTAAGACAATAAAGTAACACTGAAAATTTTCTTAACATGAAGACATGATGATGCAATTTGTATCAATTTTTATATGTATTTTTTCCTCCACATATCTATTAAGTATACACCTTTCTCTAAATATAATATATTTTCTGTCTGCAGCAAACAACAGTCAACTTAATCTTGAATATGCTTCTGCTTTCCTAAGGTCCAAACGCTGTCTTCAATTCCTCCTCCCTCCTCTCCCTCGTTGTCAAAGCAACCACAACGCATACGCAAAAGAACCAAAGTGTTGAGCATAGCTCGCAAGTATGCACCATTGTTACTTCTTTACTGGTTTGTTTTAAGTCCTACGATATATTGATTATTCAGTTGTTGTTTAACACATTTTTTGTGCTGACAGAATCCTTAGGATCCGTAAAGACCCTCCCACCCTGCAGCCCAAGGAACCCCCTCCCTCCTTGCTAGAGGCCGACTTAACAGAATTTGATGTGCAGAGTTCAAACCTGCCCTCTGAAGTCCTCTATATGCTTAAAAATGTCAGGTAGACAAATATTCAACTTTTTTGCAAGGTTTAGCCGTTACTGTTGTTTTTTTATGACATGTATGTTCTGCAACTTGTTGTAGGGTCTTGGGTCATTTTGAGAAGCCCCTGTTTCTGGAGTTGTGTCGCCACATGGTGTTTATTGAGCTGCAGGAGGGTGAAGGTCTATTCAAACCAGGAGATGATGATGACAGCATCTTCGTGGTCCAGGACGGACAGCTTGAGCTCTGCATCCAAGAGAATGTATGTGAATGCCATGTCGAGCAGCTTCACATATTGCACAGTCATTTTGTACAAAAATGTCAGTGGTGCCACTGGTCATTAATGCAATGGAAATGTAATTTTAATTAAATGTGATGCCTGGGAATAGGCACAGTTTACTTTATACAATGACTGTTTGAGCATCTTGCAAATATTTTTGTGCATGGTTAATGAAAAAAACAAACAGCAGAGGGCAGTAGTGCATTTTTTTTTAACCAAAAGCACTGTATTCTACTATTTAAGAACACAAGAATCTCATTCTGCTGTAGACTTACTTCACCTCTCCTCTTCAAGTACTCCGCTTATTTGACTTGACTTATGCAGATGTGTTTAAAAAGTGCAAGATCTATGGAGCTGCACAGCAAAGTCTGACAACGACAACAGACTGTTGTTGGTGTCATCTCTAATATTTGTATTTTCTTGTTTTTTTAGGATGGGACAGAACTGATGGTGAAGGACGTGCACCCAGGAGACAGCGTCCACAGTCTGCTCAGTATTCTGGACATTATCACTGTGAGCTCCCATTTATTCTCCCTCTGCTCATCAGACTTGGTTCTGTCCTCAGTTGCCCTCTGATCTGTCTGATCAGTGCTTTTATATTTATTTTTATCAATCAGTGCATGTATGTATTTAGTTCCATGTCACACTCTGTTCTATTTCTTATGTCCTTTCAGGTTAAATTTATTTTCATAAAAGACTGTCTTTCATGCTGTTCTCCTGTGATGAAAACTCTGATATTCTTTGTCAGTCTCTCAGATTATTATTGCTCAGAACAGATAGTACTTAACACTTGGTGATTAATTCAAACCACCAAAAATTAAGAACTCAAGAAAAAACCCATGAAAAACTTGTGAGAAATAGACTCTCTAATCATGATATTAAAATTGTATTTTTGAGATGTCTTGTGTTTTTTTTTTTACCCTGTAGGACCATATTACACCTACCTGCACTGTATATTTATGTTCATTATTAATCTGGCTGCATATTTAAAATGCTCATAGCACTGAGTACAACTTTATGGCATAGAATTGAAAGAAAAATTGATGAAAAATGCCCTCAAGTCATTTAATTATTCCATTGACATTTCTATTTGCATGGGTATCAGAAATGGAAGTCAAAGTTGTGGATAAGTTTTCTGTGACTGTGCACCCTGTCTGTGATTTATTTTGTATAATTTTCGTCTGTTTTGTCAGGGTTATCCAGCTCCATACAAAACTGTATCAGCACGGGCTGCAACTCGCTCCACCATCTTGCGTTTACCTGCGTCAGCCTTTGAGTCAGTGTTTAAGAAATACCCAGAAACACTTGTGCGCGTCATTCAGGTAACAGATTGTCCAAGAACAATTGCACGGCATGTAGTGTTTATGTTTCCTCTCTCTGGAATGCAACACTAAATACAGCACAGTCATGTTGATCTAATTTGGATGTAACTCCAACCTAATGTGTTATATGTTCTGCTCTGTTTATCTCCAGTGTGTGATTTTTGTTTGTGTTGCAGATAATCATGGTGCGCCTCCAAAGAGTCACCTTTTTGGCATTACATAACTATCTGGGCCTAACAACTGAGCTCTTCAATCCGGTAGGAGTTGAATTAATTAGTACAGACACATTTGTGTGTATACACACAGTCATGCAGAGAGGCTCAGATTGAATACCTAAGTACGACTTTGATGAAATCATACATAAACAAGCACAGAAACGCACGCGCACATTCGGCCACAGAAACACACACGCAAGCTAATTTCACACAACATTAAGCACAGCATTACAACTTGGTCCTTCATACAGCCCAGTGAAAATGAATAAAAATGACTATAAACCTTCCACAGAAGCAGGGAGAGCAGCAACCTTTAAACTTGGTTTTCCTCTGACTGAGTGATTCTCAAAAATATTCCTTAATTTTGTCCTTGATGGAAGGAAATAAGTGGAAGGGCATTTACTTTTTCCATTTCCTTATGGTTTTTGAACATATTTTTATTGTTGTAATTATAAATCTCCAGTTAGCATCAAATAATTAGGAAAATAAATGCTATTTTTTTCAGAAATAAATATCTTGTGTACACAATTTGCAAGTTCCCCAACAAAAATCAAATGTGTGTTCCCTCAGTGTTTTTCAGTTTTTATAGAAATTTATATTTAGCACGCAGGTCCCTGGAGACCTGATCTAAACTGAAATGTGGATTGTTTTTTTGTTGCTTGATTGACAGGAAAGTCAGGCTGTGCCCTTGACCAACATAAACAACGTGCTGGGAGAAGCAAATTCAGGAAAGATGACTCGCCGTCTCCACTTCCAGGATGAGTTACCTGCTGGGACCACAGACAGCCCTGCAGAGACAGGTCAAACACTCACAGTCATTTCAAACATACACTCCACACACGTTTCAAATTCTGCCTGGTGCTGTGTTGAAATTGATTTAGTGCTGGCACATCACTTTACATTAAACAGATGGTGTAAAGGACAGCCCTTCAAACAGCTACAGGAAGCTGCGATCCATCTCGATGCCCACTGACTGCGCTGGTGGGTCACTGTCTTGGACATAAGTGATCACCAAATGCCACATGCCTGTATTAATTTCCTGCACAGGCTCATCACAGTCACTGATCTGAAAGCAAGGACACACGCACATATGCATGGGCTAATTATCCTCATCCTTGTATCCTGAGTTGCAGGTAATGACCTGAACATGGCATGGGAACGAGCTCGAGTCACTATAGAGGAGGCTCCACCCAGTCCTGTCACTCACAAAGTAAGGTTTTCAAAGGTTTACTGTGTAAATATAACCCCATGTTCCAGCTATCTGATGCCTCGATATAAATTACTCTTATGTGCTCGTTTTTGTAGTCCAGTCTGAAGAAGAGTGTGACAATGCAGCACACACCATCTGAAGTGTTTCACTACACAGACAGTGGAGGGCAGTCTGATGCCACCCACCTCAGTAAGAGCAGCACCATCCTTCAGGCTGCCAAGAAGGACCTGCTGGGAATCATCCAGCTTCAGGTGAGCGATTGATCAGAAAAAACTAAGATGTGCCTGTGGAAATATGTTTAGGGTTATTTTAAAAAGAAAGGTAATATGATTTTTATATAGCTTGGTTAATGTGACATGTTTCATGGAAAAAGTCTGAAGGCAGGCCTACTTTAGTTTAACTGTTTTTGTGCCTTTTTATGATGATATAATAAGAAGATATTAATAATATTTTTTCTGTTACAGGACCCCAGTCTGCTTGAGGGCAGAGTAACCCTTCACCATGTCAAAGCTGGTTCTGTGGTAGCTCGTCAGGGAGACCAGGTTAGAACAGAAACTTGTAAAGCAGTTGCACCTTCTTTTCTCTGTTTCATAACACTTTCATGTAAAGATTTGTCCGGTTTTGTTCTCATCCTTATTTTTGGAATCCGTATCCGGTGGTCCAGCTGTTTTTGAACTATGATGCATGCCTCCATTGGTGGCTTGCACATGATTAGGGAAGAAGTAGCATTTATCTAAAATTGTATTAATTTGTTACTTTTGGGGATTATTAATTGAAAAGTGGTTTTGTTACTATCATGCGATCAGAGTCCTAATTCATGAGCAAGAGAAGAAACACAGGTAATGCCTGCCAAGCAAACAAACACATCAATAAGAACTGAAGGGTTTACTGGAACAGACTTTAATGTGTTCAGCTTGCTCTGTGGTGGCATCTCACCGCAAGAAAACTTTGACTCTGACTTTGAACCTGACTCTTGACATTCACCTTCAGAATTTAAAATCTGTGCTATTCTCTTGGGGTTGCAGGAGGTGAGCATCCAGTTTGTTATTTCTGGCCTCCTCCATGTTTACCAGCGGATGATTGACCGTGAAGAAGAGACACGCCTGTTTGTGACACATCCTGGAGAGCTTGTTGGTCACCTTGCTGTTCTGACCGGAGAGCCCCTCATATTCACTGTCCGAGCCCAGCGAGACTGCAGCTTCCTCTCCATCTCCAAAACCCACTTCTATGAGTCAGTGGACACATCCACACACCCATCTATGCAAGATAGAAGTGTTGTACACTGTAGAGTTAAAGGAAAACATTCTTTGCCCGAGAAAAGCTATTTTATTTGAACGATAATAATGAGCTGTGAGTTTTCTTTTTGTTTGTTTTTCAGAATAATGCGTGTGGAGCCGAAAGTGGTGCTAAATGTTGCTCACACGGTGGTGAAGAGGATGTCCTCTTTTGTGAGACAGATAGACTTTGCTCTTGACTGGATGGCTGTGGAAGCAGGCAGGGCAGTTTACAGGTATTCTACTGATGACCTTGCAGATCTTTGTGAAATAGTCTTTTCAAAAAACTGTTATGTGGGAGACAAATTTTAAAAATGTCAGACGCCAGTCAACAATGGAGGCGACTGAATTTTTAAATCTGGTTTCGGTTCAAAGTCTTGTTTGCAGTTGAACTGAAGTTATCTGTATGTTTTTCAGGCAAGGAGAGAAATCAGACAGTACCTTCATTGTGCTGAGTGGTCGACTGCGCTCTGTTATCATGAAGGAGGATGGCAAGAAGGAGTTGATAGGAGAGTATGGACGTGGAGACCTGATTGGAGTGGTAAGAACCATAACAGTCTGATTTGCTGGATGTAGACTGTGGGTATAAGCTGTGTATTTCACAACAATTTCCTCTCCTTCTGTAACAATATATAAAGAATATGTTTACAACATTTGCTGTCTAACAGGGACATTCTTGTATGTCTGCCCACCAGTGATGGAAAAAGTTTAATTTTTCACCAAAACAAGTTCAGCCCTGACACTATTTTTTTAAGGGACATGTGCTTGATCACAGTCGTAATACCGCCCAGGAGGATTGTGATTAAAGAAATAAAAACAATCCAGAGTGTTTATTGCCCTGTAGCAGGATGATAATATGTGCAGCCAGGCCATTCTTCAGCACTGACACAGCACTGTAATAGGAGATAGTTGTAACTGTGCAAAACTACAATCATGACAACCACAAAGAAGACAGTTAGTAGGCAGAAAACTATTAGTATCTTCATCGATATTAAAGACTGTATATCTGGATTTTCGTTAAAGTCTATCAGAAATATACAGATTTAAAAATGCATGAGAAAATGTAGTTAATCATCACTTTCATATTGTATTCGCTCAGTATGTATAGTTCACTAAACAGGCTCTTCAAAAGTATGGCCAAAAGAGTATTATCATTTCCAGTAAATAAAAACTCAACCAAGTACATCTTATGAATATGTAAATGGGGAAAAAGTGGCAAAATATTAGCTGCAAGACAGCTGAAATTAAATTGAAATAAAAATAATCAGGATCACTTTATGTTTTTCATGCTCTTTGTCCCAGGCTCATTTTGGAACAGCTCCAAGCCCATTGAGACAGGAGTTTGTATTAAAATGACTTGCCAGGCTGCCAGAGGAGTGTGGGTGTCTATATAACAGTTGTTAAGATGTTTCAGGTTGAATTTAATGTGTAAGAAGAAGTGATATATTCAGTACCTGTTTACCTATCCAGTAAATAAATACTTCTATCAGTAATATACAGCTTGTACATACAGCATTTATAGCTACACATCTTTTGTTTTTCAGGCTCTGTGCTTCAACACTGTCAGTTTGAAAGAAAGTACTAGATACTACATTAAATTGCCAAGTCTCAGCTTTAATTTAAGCAGATTTACATCAGTGAAGCAGGAAGGAGGAAATCCTTTGCGGTCAATGCTGGCTGAAGTATTTGACCCATAGATATCACCAAATGCTTTGGATCTTCCTGGTGATATTCTCTCAGGGGTTATTGTGGGGCCTCTCGCCTTAAGTCTGATTATCAGCATGTGGAATGCAGTTAATTTGGATTGAGATCACTTGACTGACTTGACCAGTCGAGGATATTCCACCTCTTCACCCTGAGAAGTTCTTTGTTTGCTTTATTGTTATCCCACTGAATGATAAAATGCCATGCGAGGAGTTTTTGTGCATTTGGTTGAATCTAAGCACACACAATAGTCCTAATAACCCTTTGACAGATTTTTTTTGCTTTTAAATGAAAACCCCATCAACCACCTGCCAACTCTTGTGTTCACACACAGCCGGCTAAGAAAAAGTACAAATACTGTTAAAGCCTTGCAATTTGGGTACTATGTGTTAAAAGGGCTACATCTCATACACAGTTCTTTATTTAAGATGTGACTTGAATGTAGTACACATTTATTATTTTCAGATGGTATGTCTGTCAAACATTTTAACACGCTGTACTGTGCAAATGTTTGAGGTCCTAAAAGTAAAGTATGCTTTCAAAAATATGCCATGGAAGATTTTTACTCACCAGTTAATTTGGCACAGAGTACAGTAGACAGACAAAATGAAGATAAGGGCTCTGTATGTAGGGACATTCTGCCTGACTTCTTATAATATATTACTACATAATATTTTATGACCCAGGCTGTTTGTCTGGAGTTATTATATTCTGCAGGACCACCCCTTAAAAAGCCCCACATGATATTATTTAATGTTTAAGAATCTAAAAAAGTGCCTAAAACCTTTGCAAATCACTGTATATTTTCCCGTGTTCTCCTTGATGGGTTAAAACTAAGATGGACACTAATGCCAACACTGTTTGCATGTTCATTTCAACAACCTATGTAAAGCAAAGTCACTTGGTTTCACTCACCTACTTTCCCATTGGCTGGTTGTGGCTGGCCTCTGCTTCTAATAATACCTGGGCTGATGGATGCTATGGTTACTGTTACCTGGAGGAGGAAAGCTGTCATTGCAGCTTCCCTGTGATCGTGGAAATAAGATTGTTGTAGAGGTGGCTAACATTCCGAGACATATTTAGCCCTGCTGTGTTGACGTCAGCTCAGGATGATGAGATGCAGAGATCTTATTTATAGAAGTTGTTGGAACCATACAACGCCCCTCAAAAGTCACGAACTGTTAAATTTAAATGAACTTCTCACTTAAATTACACTCAGGCACTTTTTTTTTTTAGATGTTCTGTGAAGTAGCTGCTTCTTTAAGTGAAGATTTATGTTATAGTACATGATGTTACATGCTGTAATGTTGGGTTTATTTGTTTTTTATTTGGGAATGACCTTCATGTTTTCTGACTAAGTAAACTAAGTGATTTATTTCTCTGCAGGTGGAGGCCCTGACACATCAGAACAGAGCCACGACAGTGCACGCAGTACGAGACTCTGAGCTGGCCAAGCTACCAGAAGGAGCTCTGAGCTCCATAAAGAGGAAGTTCCCACAGGTAGGCCCAATATAAAGTGTTAAATTCATCTAATATGAAAACAATGTCTTTATATGGATAGAGCTTGTATGTAGAGATTTCCAAATTGTCAGCTTTGAAAAGGAGGGAGGCTGATTATTTTAAAAATGTTGAGTTGATTGAACCTAGTCCCTAAAAACAAGCTGTTTGAATAATTATCAGCTAAACAATAATGTGTGTAAAAGGCTCCCAAATTACATTTTTTAATACTTTAAGTTGAAGTTTCAAAGCAAGCATTTCTCTCTACACTGAGAGAAAATGACAGCAGCCTGTCTGATGAGTCTTTCTGTGTATCTCAGGTAGTCACCAGGTTGATCCACCTACTTGGACAGAAGATCCTCCAACAGGTCAATGGCCCTTTGACAGGTGTGTGCGTCTACATCTGCATGTGCAGTGTTGCCTGTAAAAGTTCAGTTTTGGCTTGTGCTGCTGCTACACATCTGGAATCATGTTGCGTCTCACTGGTGCTTCGATTGCTTTGTGTTGTCCCACTGTGTTTGCTGTTCAACACAACTGGTACTGTTAAAGGAGAGGTTTACAAATCTGTAATGCATTTCCAGCTCGCAGTTTGGCCCTCCATACTCCAGGAAGTAAGTGGGATGCTGGGAACCAAGCCTCCAACCTGTCCACTGTGGCCGTCCTGCCTGTATCAGAAGAGGTGCCGCTGACTGCCTTCACCCTGGAACTGCAGCATGCACTCATTGCAATAGGTAAGAAAAAAAATACACAGGAGTTCAGACTGATCTAATGTTAATTTTTCACTTCTGTCCTTCACACAGAGGTCAGAATTCAGGGTTGAGGACATTTTAGATCACGGATGATTTTCGTAAACATGTGGCCTCTCTCCAGCTGCTGCCTATCTGATCAATCATTCTCCCAAAATCATAGCACTGGCATAGAGACATAAATTGAGAAGACGTGTCTCTCTAGTCGCGTTGTGCCATTAATATTCCCTGCTGTGATGCAACTGTTTTGCTCCTCCCAGTTAAAAGGAATTTTGATTGCATGTTTACACATTAATTTGAGGTCTGTCACTGTGACTACAAAGCAGCGTATGTGCTCTGGGCTTTTAAGATTTTAGGGAGTGTCGGTAAGTAAGGCTACTTGCTCATCATGTGTGTTTGTCTCAGGGCTTGGATTATACAAAAAGCTGAAAAGGTTAAGTAGGGTGTTCTCAGTGTAACGCCCTTTTTTGTTTTATTATAATATTTTGAATAAAAGCTTTTCACTAATTCCTCTCAAAGTTGCACACATTTTAACTGCAATTGAATGGTTACTTCTGAACAATCACATAGAACTTATTTTAAAGAAATTCTCTCAGCTTTCTAAGTTGCTTGAATATAGCAAGGGCATTGACCAGACACTGATTGTAAATGTAATCTGATCACATACAGGTCCAACTCTTCTGCTGACCAGTGATATCATCAAACAACGCCTTGGAGCTGCAGCACTAGACAGGTATGTGTAGCATTTATGTCAGTTGTATATATGTTCTCTTCAACATACCTCAAATATAATGAGTCTTAAACAAACATCATAACACCTTTTTCTCTGTCATTGATTTTTTTTCTCTTTCGGGATTTGTCTTTATAACTCGCTCATTAAATTCCATTCAAGTGCGCTTTCTTGGCACGACTGGAAAATGGATCAACTCTATGCTGCCAGCTAGGCAATGCCGCCTGTCATTAATGGACTCCTCTCCTCTTTAGTGTGCACGAGTACCGTCTGTCCAGCTGGCTGGGCCAACAAGAGGACATCCATCGCATAGTTCTCTACCAGACTGACTACACACTGACCCCGTGGACGCAGAGGTGCATCCGTCAGGCTGACTGCATCATTATCGTGGGACTTGGGGAGCAGGACCCTGCTGTTGGGGAGGTGAGTTGGTAGGGGAGGCAACTTGCTGGCAAAGATAGCTGCTGGTAATTACATTCTGGAGTTTCTTTGATTGGATTAGTGCTGCAAGTAATGATTACTTTCATGATCAATCATTGAGTAATTTTATTTATTTTGTTTATTAATTGAAAATGATTGAGTACAATTAGCTAGCTTAATTTTTGTTTCCCACCAGAACACCTCAAAATATTCCCTTTTACTCACTTCTCGCACTTCATTAGAAACACCTGTACACACTTGTTTATTCATACGATGCAATAAAAGGGATCTGAATGCCAGAGCCTAAGTGTTGCTGCTAATCATGTGCAGGGCATCCCTTTATGGACACAGTTTACACAAGTAGCCATTTCCAACAGGATAATGAATCACGTCACTAAGTGAAACATGTAAGATCTAAATCCAATAGAACACTTCTGAGATGTGGTTGAACAGGACAGTCGCAGCCTGAATGTGCAGCTAATGAATCTTCAAACTTTATCTATTTAGATTTATCGTGTCAAAATGGACCACTATCTCAAATAAATGTTGTGAACATCTGAATATTTTGTAGAATTCTTCCCACAAAGTACTGAAGCTGTTTTGAGAAGCTGTGCCAAGCACTGCATTGTGTTTCCGCTACAGTGATCGGTGACTCTATAAAAGAGAAAAGCGCCACACATATCTGTCAATTTTGACTTTCTGAGATAAAACAAAAATTTTTAAAAAGAAATGGGGTTTCAATGTGTGAAAATCCGTGCTGAAAGTGGGTCAACAAGCCAGGAAAATTATGTCAAAAAGTATTTGATATATCAAGCAAAAATTTTAAATATATCTCTACAAATATCCGTATTATGTGCTATACAAAATTCAGGCAACTAAAAGTAGGTAAGGCAGAAATTCTTTTAAAAAATGTGGTGTTTTGAGATGTAATTATCTTTAAAGGAATAGTACAATATTTTGGGAAACCTGTTTTTTCGTCTTCTTGCTGTTGTCCGTACAGTACTATGAAGCTACAAACAGCAACCAGGTATCTTACTGCTTGATCAGGCACAGCGGTGTCCTGAGGTCTCTGCATGTTGCCTGGCAACCTCACAGCATTAACAAAACTCCAGGAAGTCAGGGCAACCTGATAACCGAGTGGTTTACACATGGGTGCAAATGGCCTGAGCAGCAGATCCCCATTTTGATCTCGGCTGGTTGTACCATTTTGCTGCAATTCATTCCCCTACTCTCTCTCAGCACACATTTCCAGTCTCTCTCCAATACCTCTGTCAAATAAAGTCCTAGAATTAGTCCTGCACATAACCACTAGTAAAACCACAACTACTCATATTTACACTTCAGTCGTTATAGAGATCAAACAAAAGAGATACAACAAGTTCATTAATGATCTGTAGAAATGCTGGTAGTTTGTTTCCAAGGGTATCTCCCCTTCTGATCTAACTCTGGGGAAGAAAGTGAATGCTTCAAATACTATTCTTCAGTCTGCTTTGACAAGGTTGTCACATACATTTTGGACTATTTTTTACAAGTCCAGATGGGTTTTGGTATCTGAAATTCTAAACCTCATACTGGATAAACACATCTACACTTGTTAATGGTCCTTGTCACAGCGAAACCATACATTTCCTAATCTTTTTTATAACTTTTCTCTTATTTTTCTTTAGTAACCAAGTTTTTGTTCAGTCTGTACATGTGTGCCATCAGGCTAAGATAATGGTAGAGCAGGTCTCTGTCTGATGTGATATTATGGTTGCTTCTGATCGGTATTCTCTTGAATCATGGTTGCACACCCAGGGGTTTAACCAACTTAATGGTCAGACAGGCTGTGAATGGTTCGTATTTGACCCTTGGGCATACAGGAGAAATGAGCAAAGGGTGGATGGATGTTGTGAAAGAGAGGCTGGAGTGTGAGAGGAAGTGCATGTCCGGCTGATGAAGGTGAGCTGATTGCCTTCACAGGGAGAAAAGAAAAGAATGTATCCCCGTTAAACAGGAAATGGTGTGAGAATTGGTAAGATGGATCAATATTTGCTCAGGCTTGGAATGAGTCATAGCTCTGGGTTGATTTTATCTTTCAGGGCACACACTGTCTCACCTTGCACATACACTAAACCTTCAGCAGAGGTGGCGGGGGCCTGTCCACCAGGTTGCAGATCTGACCTTCCTCTCAGACTGTACAGCTTTTTTCTCATTAGACTGTTCATTTGGGAGCATGGTAAAATAAAAAAAAACAATGCCTGTCTAGGAAATTGCACTCTAAAAATACAAATGATTTAGCAATAGTTACATTGTAGTTGTTTAGATGTAAAGGTTATCAAGATGAGAGTCCTTTTGAATTTGATCCTGTAATTGTTTCCAAAGATAAATGTGGAATTGCAATCGCATATCCGTGCAAAAGAAAACATTTTGCTTGGGTAAATCTAGTGTTGTCTCTAGTACTCATGAGTGTTGCAGTATTTTTTCAGGGCTACCTCTCAAAGTTGTCATTATTCCATCTGTGTGAGCACTACACAGGAGCCGCCGAGTATAAAATGTTCTAAAGCATCTGTGCTTCTTGAATTCCCCTCTAGCTGGAGCGTATGTTGGAAGGAAGTGCAGTTCGTGCCCAGAAGCAGCTGGTGCTGTTGCACAGAGAAGACGGACCCCCACCCAAAGGAACTGTGGACTGGCTCAACATGCGAAGCTGGATCTCCAGACACCTCCACCTCTCCTGTCCCCGAAGGGTCTTCTCTAAGCGGAGCCTGCCTAAGCTGGTCAGACTCAGAAATATAGCCAGAATGTTGTTGTTTTTTTATCAGATGTCTCATCTGTAGATCAAAGCACTCTCTTTTGCCTGATCCTCTTTTAACCTGTCACTCAGCATTTCCACGTTCTTTCAAGACATACATAATTCAGTTCTCGTACATCTTCTCCTCAAATCACTCCTTTTCTCTACTTTTAATATAGTTGTTTTGCTTTTTTTTGCAGTTGGAGCTGTATCAGCGTGTGTTTGAGAAGCCAGCAGACCGTCACTCTGACTTCTCCCGCCTTGCTCGTGTTCTCACAGGCAACGCTATTGCTCTCATCCTGGGAGGAGGTGGTGCCAGGTAAAATTCATCCCACTGTTTTGCAACTGGTCTTTTTTGTATAAACTTCCTTCTGCTAGATCATCTCTGATTTGATTCTGATTTTTATCACAATATGTACAGTGGTACCCGTGAAATTATAGCTTGATATATCAAGTACTTTCTGAGATAATGAAAAAAGAAATGCCGGTCGACTTACATTCAGACTTCTTATTCTGCACAATGAAATTTGAGGCTAGCTTCATTTCATTCATATAACCAGGCAAAGAAGCATTAAAGTTTTTAAATACCTCACAGTTTCGACGGATCACTTCCGTCTTCTTCAGAACATCATCCAAATGTCGTGGATGACGTACCTTATCAGCTGACGTTACTGAGGCGTGGTCAACCTGTCAAACTTGACACGTCGAGCACGCCTCCTTTAATGCTTCTTTGCCTGGTTATATGAATGAAACAAAGCTAATCTGTCAAATGGAAGGCAAAATGAACTTCTTTAAGCGAAATTTGAGGCTATATTTGGATGACAGTATCTCAGGAACTGTTACAGATAAACGCCTGAAATGTTTGCAGTTATTTTTCACAATCCTATTATTTTGGAATCTACAATATTGTACAAGTACATCAAATAGTCTCTGTTTATGGGTGAGTTGAAATGTGAAAAAAATGTAAGCCGTCATGACGGATCCAATCTTTGAGCACAAATTAACACTAAAGCTGATAATGCAGAAGTTAACTAGAGATATTTTCTGAACCATATGTAGTTTTAGGTTGCAATAATAAATAGTAAGACCTATAGAATACTATTTAATATGAAATACTTGGTACCAAAATGATCAGGTAAAACAAGTTGTACCACCAAACAAAAATATTGCTAGATAGCCTAATCCAGATTGAACAGGGGTTCTGAAAATATACCTAATAACGGCATATTTTTCATTTTAGGACCCCACTTTGTGGGTTGGAGAAACAGGGTGATTTGCCACCTTACGTATTAATTATTGAAAGAGAGGCTTGACGAGAAGTAGTTGCTATATTCACAGATATCTTCATGAGTATCCATATTTTATAACATTTTCAGGCAAATCAGAGATGGTTGAGCAGAAATTGTTCTAAAAATTTGATGATATGAGATGTAATGAATATGATGTCTTTGGGGCCTCAGAGCATCATCACAAAGATTTTTGGTTTCTGATCTTACTGCTGGCTGAGCATGTTGATGTTTTTAGTCAAGATGTCCTGCCTTTCCATGTTTTTTCCCTTCTAATCAGGGGATGCTCCCAGGTGGGAATAATGCGGGCGGTCAGTGAGGCAGGCATCCCAGTGGACCTCATTGGCGGCACTTCAATCGGTTCCCTGATGGGGGCACTATATGCTGAGGACCGCAGCCACAGCCGCATGAGGATGAGGGCCAGAGAATGGGCAATGGTGAGAATAAAAGCAGCAATGACACATGTCCGGTATTAAATCCAAATGTTGGAGAAAGAACTGATGATATTTTAATTTGCTCTGCTTTGTAATCCTTAAAATGCTTCACAGATTTTAACCCACTCATCATTGAAAGAGCAGTTTTTGTCCTTTTTTTAGGCTGTTACAAGGACTAGGAGAACAGTTTGTAAAACATTTTTGTTCCTTTTTTCCCCACTTAAATTAGACCAAGGATGCTGCAAATAAAATTAAAAAGATGGCCGATGATATTCAACAAAGCTGCCTGGAGTTTATTCAACCATGGCTGATTTGATGCTTCATGACCTTGATCGAACATCTTCAGGATGTTACATAACACTGGTTGACTGCAGAGCTTGGACCTCGTGTTTTCTCTCTAGATGGCGTACTTTTAATTACCTTCGAATTAGTTTAAATAATCGATGGACAAATGGTTTAGAAGGGATCATTTAGAAGAGAATAGTATACTGCTGGGTAGAGGGGGAGCTGAGTTCAGCACTTGAGGAATATTTTCAGTTACTTTCAGTTTTCGGGTCTTACACTTGCCATGAACTGAATGTGATGTGAATGTGACTCATTCAAACAGAAAATAGTTTAATTCTAATCCAGTTTGGATCTCAGTTCTGCTTTTACCATAATAAACCTTGCTTTGCAGATTAACCATCAGGAGTTATGGGTTGCTGTTGCACCTTTGGATGGTTTTTGTATCCAGCTCTTGTACAGAACCCTTTTGGTTGTGATATGAAATGCATGCTCCTATCTTTAACACTGTGACCATCCATGATGGCTAATTTCAGACACCTGCTCTGTGTCCGGGCCTGCAGGCAGAGCATGTGGTAGGATTTGTCTTCCCACCGTGTGTACAGCCCCTCCTCCTCTGGCTCTGTCCTTGGTTCTGAACCTTCCCTGCAGAAGCAGCTGGCTGGGTTGCTGCTCCTTAGTATCGAATTAAAAGAACCACTGTGCCATAAAAAGAGGTTGTCCTTAGCAAAGTCACATGAACAAAGTGAAAAAAAATCAGAGGTAGTGAATTTATGTTTTACGATTTTTCAAAAGACTGTTAAACATAGGTTATTAGAAAGCAAAAACAAAATGAAAAATATACTGTTTATACTGAACATTAAGTTCACCAGGTTTTCTTTTCTAATGTTAAACTCTTTGTGTCTGAAAAAAACACATCATGGAGTTGTATAGAGCAATAAACTATCTGACCGTTCTTTTGTCTGACTTTCCCTGTAGGAAATGACTTCAGTATTTAAGAAGGTTCTGGATTTGACATATCCAGTCACCTCCATGTTTTCCGGTGCTGCCTTCAACTCCGGCATCAGCAATGTCTTCAAAAGCAAACAGATCGAGGTGAATTGAATGAGGAGATTCAACAGAATCAGAACTGAAATACTGAGTTAAAAAAGAGAGAATAGCAAAGACAGTTGTTAGCAGATAAACATCCAGAAATATGACAGTCTAGGATAAGTAAATATTTCACGTGAGCTTATTATCTGTCACCATGTCCTCGTTTTTGTGTATAGGACCTTTGGATCCCGTATTTCAATATCACTACTGACATCACTGCCTCAGCCATGAGAGTGCATACTGATGGTAGGTACAGTGCTGGTTTTTGTTTTAAAGAAGTCTTATGTGCTTAAAGGGTGGGCTAATCCGTGAAAGTAATGAAACGGGAAGTTTTCTTACCTAAAGAGGTTCCTAGCTGTAAAAGTTTAATGTCACCTGCTGACTGCTGTCATTTCTGCCACCATTGTCCTTGTTGGTGAACTGACCCTTGAATTAGTCTCATTAATGAGTTTAACTTTCAGTCTGTTAGGCTTGGTTGCTTTCAATTAAACACGTTGCTCTTAAAAAGCAAAAAAAAAAAAACGTAAGTTGCCTGTTTGCTGTTTGAGGTTCTCTGTGGCGATATGTTCGTGCCAGCATGTCTCTGTCGGGATATCTGCCTCCTCTCTGTGACCCCAAAGATGGACACCTGCTGATGGATGGAGGCTACATCAACAACCTGCCTGGTCTGTTACACTCAGTCTTTTCAGGTTTAATACCTCATGATGATGGGTATTCCTCGATATGTTCTGGTGTGTTTTTACCACATCTGTGTATTTTACTTTTGCTCTCTTTGTCTTTTGTCCCACGGTGTTGGTTTCCTCCGCCTTCGCCAGCTGATGTGGCGCGCTCCATGGGGGCCAAAGTGGTGATTGCTATTGACGTGGGCAGCCGGGATGAAACCAACCTCACTAATTATGGCGACTCACTCTCAGGCTGGTGGCTGCTATGGAAACGCCTCAACCCCCTAGCTGAGAAAGTAAAGGTGATGAATTGATTAGGAGTAAAGACGCAACATACTGCACGAGGATGTTTTTTTTAAAGTAACTGAGTTGAATGAATAAAAATGAGTATATTTTTGGAGGTGTTTTTCAGTGATCCACAAGTTTTTTTTCGACAGGTGTTGAACATGGCAGAGATTCAGACTCGACTGGCCTACGTGTGCTGTGTGAGGCAGCTGGAGTCGGTGAAGAACAGCGACTACTGCGAGTATATTAGACCTCCAATCGACAGATACCGTACTCTGGAGTTTGGAAAATTTGATGAGATCGCTGTAAGTTTGTGAAAGGTGTTCTCTTCTAAACTATTTGCTTTACCCCAGATCAATATTGTTGTTTTCAGTGACAAATATCAAACAATATTAATTTCCACAGTGTATTCTGTGTACATTTATCCGCATTGCTTTTAACGATTTTGGCCAATACTATGTATATAAAATACTACTAACGTGATTGTTTGTGTGCATTTGTGTCATGTAGGAGGTGGGATACCAGCATGGCAAGACTGTGTTTGATGTGTGGAGTCGCAGCGGCGTGGTGGAAAAAATGCTGAAAGACAGACACCAAGAGGAGTTCCACAACACCCAGAGCAAGAACAATGTAAGCATGGGGGCAGTGATCAATATATGGAAAAGCTGTTGATTATATCAATAGAGAGAATTCAATACAAAGCAGCAACCATTTTCCTTGTGTGTTGACACTGTAACTCAGAACTCTGTCACCTATTTCAGTGTGTATTTAACCAAAGATATATGTGACCAACTGAAATGCACCAGACTTAGAGTTAGAAATTGAATCACCGCCAATTATAAGTTTATGACTGCAGGGTTGTGTTGAAATTAATATCATGTTTTGATCACCTGGTTTCTGCAGTCAAATTGAGAAAAAATCCAAACTCAAGTAATTTATTAAACCTTTATTAGCTTAATTTTACAAATGAGACACTTCTTGGTGCAGTGACCACTCATTCTGCCCTCAGAACTATATATATATGTATTTGTTACTGCCAAGGACCTTACGTCAGAGCTAACATGACTAATACGCTTTGTGTAAATCAATGTTTGACCTATGAAAAATCAAGAAAACTGCAGTAGTACCTTCCTGTGCCAAAACAAGCACATTGTGCGTTAAATAACAAACAAAAGTTTATATTTTGCTGCCGTAATAACACATTCTTCCTATAAATATTTAATTCCATACAAATAAATGTACTGTTAAAATATTTAAACCTCAATAAGTAGCCCTTTTTAATGGCATCAACAACACCCTGTGTACTGTGAAGACACATAATCAAGAAAATAGCAAGTCAGTGCACAAATTCAGTTGAATTGAGCTGATCAGTATTTTGCACTTCACCTGTCTGTGGTTTTAATGTTGCGTCTGAGCTTGAAAAAATTAATCACTGTTTAAAAGAAAAGGCAGTGTAGGTGCACTATTCATGGTATGTCAATGTCAAATTCATGAGTTTACTTTAAAAAAAAAAAAATCTTTTCCATAAACGCACATCTGTCATACAATTTTTTACATACACAATACATCTTAGTTATGTTGATGTTTCGTCAATGTTTAATTGACTAAAAAGGCAGAGTAGGTTGGGTGTGTTTTCTTCTTCTACACTATATCCTTTTGTCAGCTGGAGTTTGTTGTTTACAGTGTCACATTTTAGGCCTGGGGCTACAGGTCTGTTAAAGTAATAACATTAAAACTATGAATCCGTTTGCTCGGAAATGGATTTACCGTACACTAGATTTGTCCTCCAGCAATGCCAAAGAAAGACAAAGCACCTACTAAAAAAGAGACAAAGAGAATGATGAAGAAAGATGAGATATTTACCTTCAGTCTAAGCAATAACGTGAAGCGGATGAAGGGAAGAATGGCAGGACTGATATTGAAAGGAATCATGACAATAGCCCCAAAGCAACAAACTAACAAATGCACCTGAACAACTGTGGAAAGAAGGATGGCACTACTGTTGTTGTTGTTTTTTTTTGTTTGTTTTTGTTTTTTACAGAATTGAAACGGTAATGTTTAACATTGTCTTATAAATGGCTTCCATTCTCATTCTTTAAAACAATAGCCATCCCACACAGACAGTTAATGAGTGTCTTGCTATTTTCAGATGCTAGTGTAGGGTGCATGCAACTCTCTGGGGAAATAATGCATCTCTTCCTGTGATAGATTTGACATTATGTTCAGTAGTTTTGCACCAAATGCAGGATTGAAAAAAAAAAAACAGATGGCAGAGATTTCAAAACATAACAGGGGGTTAAGTGTGGCTAGTTTAGCTTACAAAAATAGGAAAAAGACAATAGCTGGGGGAAAACAATCAGTTTCAGCAGCTGAAAAAATAATCAGAAAAACAGCAAGTGAACTATGTTGCTGTAGCATCCATAGTAAGGCTATATACTTATTTGACCTTGGATCAATATTTATATTTCTACATTTATTTTACTCTTAGGAGCACTGTAAAGCAAGTGAAACCAATCTAGGTCGGATCATATGTGCTTAACTGAAAGAAAACTGCAACAAAGGTCTATGTCGGGAGAAAGTCAGCAGTAAATACAGGCTTTTTCACAACACAGCAGTTTAGCGATGTAGTATGTCAGCACAAATGGAGAGAAAACGACTAAATCCAGATCAGCCCTGCACCTTTGTCCTTACTGAACATGCTGGCTGCTATTTATATTTTCATAAATAGCAGGTTAGTGTGTGTAATACTCTAATAGCTGAGGTGTTGATGTGTGCCGGCTGGAATAATGAGCTCATACTTATAGAACTTGCATGACATAAGAGTGACTGTTTCTGTTTTTTAGGTGGTGACGTGTCCCAATGCTTCCTTTACTGATCTGGCAGAAATTGTGTCCCGCATCGAGCCTGTCAAACCCACTGTGGTGGACGGTAAAACTACGACACTCACTCCAATGCTGTCACTTTCAGCCACACCCATGATGATGGCACTTTTTAAAACGTGTAGACACTGTGTCTGGGAGAAAGATTTTACCATTTCTGCTCCGTGTCTGTCTTCCCGTGCGTGCTCTTATTTGTTTTTGGGAGGGTTTTCCTGTCGTATTTTATTAGGAAATGAATCTTTTTTCCATGGGAGAAGGAAATAGAAGAATGAATCTTCATTACTGAAGGGATTTAATCATATGAATTATGTGTGTACACGACACACTGTTTACAGCATGCTGATGGAAAAGTGAACATATAGTATTGATAGAAAATATGAATTGTTCAAATGACTGCTTTAAATTAGGCATTTACATTCAAATAAACTATCCACATTTAAATTATGTTTAAAGTGGTGCTTGAAACCTTGTAAACAAAATAATATCTTTCGTGACATATGATTTAATATGCATATATGTCTGTGTGTTTAGAGTATGTAAACCTTTGCTTTCAGTATCTGGTTTGACCCTGTTGTGCTGAAATAACTCTTGATCAGTCGAGCACATCAGCTTGAAAAGACCAGCTCCAACTCTGGCATGTTGGTGGATTTCCTCACATGAGCTGCTCGCTTCAGGTCGTTCCACAGCACTTCTTTTGGATTAAGGTCAAGACTTTGACTCGGCCGATCCAAGACATTTACTTAATTCTTCTTTAACCATTCTTTGGTGGAACGACTTATGTGCTTAGGATCGTTGTCTTGCTACATGACCCAGTTTCACTTGAGATTCATTTTACAGAGAGATGTCTTGAGATTTTCCTTTTTTTGATGCTGTAATTCAGAATTTGTTTTTCCACGAATGATGGCAAGCCGTCCTGGCCTAGATGCAGCTGAACAGGCCCAAACCATGATACTACCACCACCCTGTTTCACAGATGGGATAAGGTTCTTGTGTTGGAATGCAGTGTTTTCACTTCTCCAAACATAATGCTTCCCATTCAAACCAGAAAGTTCTATTTGGGTCTCATCTGACCAAAAGATATTTTCCAAAAGCCTTCTGCCTTCTCCACGTGATCTTTAGCAAACTGTGGCCAGGCAGCATGTTGTTTTTGGAGTGCAGTGGCTTTCTGCTTGCAGCCCTGCCATGTACGCAATTGTTGGACTCATAACCATTAACAATAGCCAATGTGAGAAAGTCCCTTAGTTACTTAGAAGTTATCCCGTGTTCCTTTGTAACCACAGAGACTACTACATGCTTCGCTCTCGGAGGGTTCTTTGTTGTTTGACCTCTCCTGGGGAGGGTAACAATGCTCTTGAATTACTTCCATTTGTACACAATCTGTCGGGCTGTGGATTGGTGGAGTCCAAACTCTTTAGAGGTGGTTTTGTAACCTTTTCCAGCCAGATGAGCATCAACAAAGCTTTTTTTCCAAGGTCCTTAGAAAGTGCCTTTGTTTAGGTGTAGAAACACATGTTTGTCCACTTCCACAAACATGTGTTGTGAGGATCAGACTTTGACAGATTTGTGACTCTAATTTCACCTTCAAATTAACTGCTAATTCTAGAGGTTCACATACTTTTACCACTCAGAGACAGTTACTATTACATTATTTTACTCAACTAAATAAATGGCCATGTATAATGTGTGGTCATTTGTTTAATTAGTGTATCATCTTTTAATGTAAAGAAATCGGGTTATATTTAGGTCATACTTATGCAGCTATAGAATAAATTCTAATAGGCTTGCAAACTTTCGAGCACCACTAACAGTAAAGCCTAATACAGCAACGGTTTGGTTTTTCTCAGTCATCTGCATCCTTCTCTTTATTTCTGTTCGTCCTATTTATAAGCTATTTGTCATCCATCGCTCATCAACGTGCCCTGTGTGACCTTTCACAATGTTGCACATTTTTGCTGTTCTGACTCATTCACCTGCACACCCACTTGTATTTGTCACCTCTTTTACACTCCACATTTTCCAACTTACTCACCCACAATGTGCTTCTGTGCTTCCTGTCCCCCACTGTTTGCCTTCATCAGAGGAGTCGGACTACCATACTGACTACGAAGAGGAGGCACTGGAGAGCGCTCTGTCTGACATGGAGATGTACAATCGCTATGGAGAGCACACTGAAGGGGAGGAGACCGCTGACACGGTACAGACCTCTGGTTATAAGATGGGACACTGTGGGGTCCCTTCTACATAGTTACAGCACTTAGGTAGCTGTTTCACTTTAGTCATGCCTAACAGGAGCTTCTCAGGGTAAATCACATTGGAATGAATTTTATACTTTTTACTCTGCACGTCGTTTTCCTTAAATCTAGACTTTGAGAAAGTCAGAAGTATCTTGCTGGCCGTTGTACAAAAACATATAAAAGGTAATACTGAAGTCAGGCCAAATTGTGCTTCAAAAGTGATCAATAATACCATATAATTTATTCTAAAAATTAATTAGATGATACGTCAAGGTCACCTAATTCAGCTGAAATGATATATTTTACCTGTAGTTATGAGCCCGGGGCTATGGCAAGCGGATTGACCTGGAGTCAGGACATGCAGTTTTTAAAAGAGGCAGAAATTATAGAAGTCAACCTGACTCAGAGGAAAAATGTGCTGGTACATTTTTGTGCAGAATGCAATTGAAAGAACACTTTCTTTTAATATCTAGAGTACGAAACTTCTGCTACCAAATGACCATCTGGAACATTGAAGTCAAACGAGTTCACACAGTGCTGATTAAGTCTTTCAGTGTTAGGTAAATCTCTACAGTCTAATTTCGTAGTATACCGAGGTTTTTAAATCCGCTTTCTGTGGGGTCATTCCTGGGTTGCCACAATGGTAGCGATGAGTTCTTTGTTAACCAACAAATACTGGTCTGCCACAGCCAAAGAGAGAAGCAGCCATAGTGATGGAGAACGCTACAGCTTCTAGGTGTGTTGGGGGAAAACTGAGGAAGCGTCCAAGAAAAGTTAAAATAAAAATAAACTAGGCATTCAGAAAAAAGATTGCAGTACAAAAAAGAAAGCGATTAACTGCAAGGCATAATTCATAAGCACACATGTAATTACCATCACTGGAATTGCAATGAAGCAAAAGTTCCATATCGCACATCTTAATCAATCAGCTGATTGTATAAATCTGTCTGTAGTACTGAAAACACTAAGGCTGCATGCCAGTATCCATATTTCTATATTATGTAGAATGCCAGAAAAAGATTTAGTACATCCATGTCAAATGTAGTGTCAGTATATCTTTTATGTCCAGTTGAAGCCAGAATACTTTTCTGGCCATTCTGACCCACAATAGTCCGCGCAGTTACGTTACATACACAGTGTCATGTATGAGTATTAAAAAGCTTCAGCCCACTGAGAGCGCATATACAAGTGATAGCTCATTGTGTGCTACAAACTGCAATGATAAGAGTTTAAGGAGCATCATTATGACGTTGTAATACACCGATCAGTCACAACATTATGACCACTAACAGGTGAAGTGAATAACATTGATCATATTGGTACTATGTGCTGTTCTGATGGAAAACCTTGGATTTTAAAATCCATGTTGATGAGACTTAGACACCCAAATAAACATTGTCCCACAACAAGCAAACTCCCTCATGCAAATGGAATGGTCAATGTATGTCCCAGTTGTATGCCCACTGCATGAAACAGTTTGAGCCCTAACCCTAACCCAGCTGTAGTATGTTCCTAAAGTAAAAAGACAAAGTATGCGATCCGGAACGCAACTTAACTGGAGTACAGAGATAATTAGAATCAGCTGTAATGACATGTCCAGCTCAGGTAGTTAGAGAAGGTTTGCCTGAAAGTAATGAATGGTTTGATTTACCCTACGGTGTCCATTTTTTAGCATACAGTTGTACATAATATAGAATGGCAAGACACTGCAATGTCTTCAATGTTTTTCTATGTTTTAAGGGCAGCATGTAATGGTTTTGGTTGTAGTGTACTGATGCCAAATGAAAAGTGAATAGCATTTTTTTTTAGTTTTCAGGTAAGGAATTCTTTTGATTAACAATCTGCAGCAGAAATGTAATTTTAATTTGGTGTCTCACCTTGCGTCTGATTGTCAGGATGAAGAGCTGGACGGGAGACGTGCACGCCCCATTACCTCACTCACCAGCTGCCACCCTCCGTTTACCGCCGTCCCTGACAGGCCGCTGGGGGAGCCGTCAAACCACCAAGTCCTTTCCAAACAGTCCATTAAGTGAAGACCCGTCTAATGAACTCTGCCTGAACAGGTCATCACTGTTTAACCTGCCTATCTTTGCCACATTTCACCCTTCAGTCTGTCCCACATGCAAACCTGCTCTCAAGTGATGGTGATTACCATTCTGACCTCTTTAACCCGGCCTCGTTAGCTGTGTGGCTGACATGACAAATGGACAGTCCCTTAAAGAAATTAATTCATACAGTAGCTGCTAGATGCATTTAGTATGCATCCAGTGCCTATGTGTTCCCAGTTCAGAGAGCAGCCGCTGGTCTAATCGTTTCTCATATTGAGATAGTTGAAATGATTTCTTGTAGCTTTACATGAATCACACCAGTACAGCGAAAGATAAAAGGAACACTGGTGAGGCAATACTATTTCCATGAAATATTCATTACTTGGACCCAGGTGAAAGCTATGAATCCTCACTGATTGTATTTAGATTTGAGAAAATTTAACCAGATTTGAGATAGTTGAATGTTATAAAATATATATTTTTTTCACCCCTACTTTGTCTAAACACACAAATTGCTTTGGAATGAGGTTGCTAAGTTCTGGCATATCCATCTCTGAGATCTGTGCCACATTCACTGTTAAAAGATTACAGAAAAAATTCATCACACCCAAAGATGTAAGGGGCGTGAAAGAGAAAATAAAATTGGAATTTTTTTTTTCTGACAACATTTTTTCCTATTTGGGTATGTACATCTCTTCAGACCTCTGTAATGCTTCAAATGAAACCATCTAAGAAGACAAAAATCACTGGCTGAACCGCTCACAGCTACCGTCTACAGTACTGCTATAACCTGTAATGAGGGGTCACAAGTACTGAATTCTCAGGTGCCCCCAAGCCAAAAACATTGTGCGACTGATTCTTAAGAAGAGAGCAGATCAATGCAAGCTGGTGACAGTGACATCTGTGGATTATCTGATGAGAGAGGTGTTGCTCTAGTTTTTCATTAGTTTCATCACCACAAATAAAAAGCCACTCACCAAATGCGTATATGCAGTGGCAAAAAATCTCAGAAACTGGTATGTTAGTACTGTTTCATTAGGAAAAACTTGGAAAAAGCTTTAACTTGGCCTTTTAATGCTCTTCTTAACCAGGTGGTTGTTACACAGGGGGTTCGTGGGAACAGTGTTTAGATCAGTTAATATAAACAAAAATCATACAGAGCACGATGCGGACTAAAAGCGCCACCAAAACCCAGTTCTGAGTGATAATTTTTGCACAAATTTATCCCCACAACATAGGTTAAACAAATACTCGCACATATGGAGAACGGAGCAGAGAGGGGTTGTATTTTACTCGAGACTTCTCCATAAGTGATAGTTGTCAGTACGTGCTAGATATTCCACCAATAATGGAGATGTTACCTGCAATTTATGACACACTCGTAGCACAAGCAATGCACTAATGTTTTCAACCGCTCTGCAGGCGGTGAACTCTGACCGTCCCCTCTTTACTTCCCATTACACCAGTATTTTTTATTACACACTCATATGGTGCTACTTAAGCAACTTTGTTTTCAGCAAATTGTGACCCATCTAAAAACAAGCGGCAGTTGTTTGTAGCAGTTGAGTCTGGACCTGTTCAATGCAAAAACCTTTTTAATAAACTGAAGTTTAAATCGCTGACTGTGACACTAAGCACTCTTAAACTTCTGAGCGAGTGGGAGGTGAGCGCGAAATATTTTCATCCTAAAAAGGGGGTCACCGTCCTAAAAGGTTAAGGACAACTGCTTTAACGCTTTGTACACTCATTTCTATGTAGTGATCGTCACCAAGGTTTGCTTGCCAAACAAAACTAATTTAAAAACAGAAAAGGGAGCAAAACAAGCAGTGCGCTCCGCGGCCATGGCTGTCAGCACAGTTTTGTCATACCCAGTGTGCCAGGGACATGGAGGGAATTAATGATTCCAATCCACTTCAAAGCTCTAGTTTCCCTCTCGGCTGAAGAGAGAGAGCTTCCCCCATCTGTTTTCTGGCTTGAATCTATCACAGACTGGGCAGCAGACAGTGCGGATCTGTTGAGTGAACTCTGAGGCTCAACTCATCTCTGTACACTTTATGCTCCGGGGCTATCACAGGAGCGTGTTGGAACACAAATCATTTGGCTTGTCAAGCAGTATTTTAGATTTTTTTTCCAGTGATTTGGATCTAATTTGATTTTGAAATTAAAAATACAAAGCGATTGCATGCCATTGAAACTATATACATATATTCAAAAAGTTCAAATAAGTAATAGAGAATAATTAAATATATCTAATATGTAAACCCTAGATGATTATATGCACAAGTTACATGAACCAGACAATCATTCCAGAAATGCAATTCAATGCACAATATTAAAAACGAATGAATCGTTATATAGGTTTGATTAACATGCCTCTTTATATAACATTTCCATAGACTTAGCTCAAGCTCAGTCATAATTTAGGCTGGAACTAACAACTGATTAATGCGATGATTATTCGTTTCAACTAATACGTTAATCTTTTGGTATATAGAAAATTGTGAAAATGAAACATATAAAATGAAAAATTGTACCTTTTTTTTTCTCGAACAACAGTCCAGAACCCAAAGAAATTCACATAACTTTAATTTTATTACAACGAAAAGCAACAAATGTCACAACAAATAGTTTCTAATTACTTTTGTGTGGACTGACTAATCATTGCAACAGCATTGCCAGTCTGACCAATACAGGCACCAATAAAGAGAACTTAACAAGTGGGATATTAACGCATACAAGGGATAAACTAAAAAAAAAAAATCAGGCTCAATAAATGCACTGAGTGTCACATTTTACAGCAGAAAAATAAACTTGTCAATGCTTTCTTGTTGGAAAACTTGGTGATACTGTTTTAAACTGCCATTAACTTGTGTTTAGTACTGAAATCTTTTTTGCCACTTACTTTTCATACACATCAATAAACCCATATTTCTGCAACATCAGCCGTCACATCAGGCACTGAACGATACTTCTGATTTCATTTCCTCTGAGTTGACATAGCACCTTGTGACCGTTGCTGCATGAAGCTGTGATCTTGGTAAATCCTGATGCCACAGTGCCTGCAGCCTTACATGTGTGGACAGCAAGAGAAAAGCTGTGATAAACACTATGGGGCTCCCATATGGTGTTGGTTAAACGGGAGTCTGGACGGAGAATGTGTGAGCAAACCAGAGATGGAGAAACGTTTGCTGCTTACCAATGAGGTGGTGGTGTTGGTACGGGTGTTTTTGTTTGTAAAGGTGGAGCATGTGGTTCGAATTCAATACACTTTTCTTGTTGTCAGATTTGGTAAATAACTCCTCACAGTGGGTAGCTGTTTGTCCTGTGTGTGCGCCGGTATTCGCTCACAGCCCCGGCTTTGTAAATGGGAAACAGATAGTGTGGCATCACAGTAGGACAGGAGGAACGTGGCAATGTGAAAGAGAGGACCAGTCATCCTGGCACATGCTGACTATCTAAATATCAACAGCGTCTCTCCAGAATCACAAACTCCACCTTTCAACCGAGCACAATGAATTTATGTTGACAGACAGAACGAATGTTTCATTACTTTATTAAATGGGACACAGTAATGGATGAAGTGCTGATGTAATGTGTGGAACTGTGCCATGAAGTTAATGCAACAAAGCCTTAGATGAACTGTAAGGGGAAAAAACAAAAACCACTCGTGTCCTCATTTGGTTCGATTGTTTTTGTACAATGAGGAAGTTTACCAATATGCCTGTAACATGACCTGTTTATGTTTTTTAATAATCAGCTGTTACTAATAAACACTATTTGTTGTTGTAGTTTTTTGTTTTTTTTGAATCTTTGATTAAATGGCTGATGACTTTGCAATTAATCGTTTAGTTTTACGAAAATTTGCAAGTTTCCAGAGTCCAAATCTGGTGTAAACACACATATGTATCTTTTAAGTAAGAAGATAACTAAAATATCAACTAGGGTTCGACCGGTGTGGGTTTTTAGGACCAATGCCAATTATTTTTAAGCAAACATGGATGAAAGTTCCTCTCTAGTTGTTGATTTGACCCTGAAAAACGCATCTGTGTGTATCAGAGTGACATATTTAGAAGTTTTTTTCTGTGAAATTCTTTCCTTTCTGCCTTAAAATGTCTCAGATGTAACTCACCTACAAACTACTCTACGCTACAGTGGAGGGTTTTAATATCGGAGTAATTCAGTGATCCTTGTTGGAACCACAAACTCCAAAATTTTGGAGAAGAATAATGATACAGACAGACGTATCTGGAAATTCACATGATCACCTAGAAGTCTGCAGTTGTGTTTTTATCATCGGTAGTAGGGATCGACCGATATGGGTTTTCCCAGGGCCGATACCGATGCCGATAACCAGTATTTGGAAATGATATAGATTAAATGTTTTAACAGCATGTGATAGCAGAGAACCTGTCATTCATAACTAGGCTTCTTCATTAATCAGGGTGACTATAACTGAATATGTAAAATAGAAACAGGAGTGATTAAATTAGGACACTCTCCTCTGTTTATGTGGGATCGACTGAGATTGATCAGTTTGTCTCCTGCAGTTCTTCTCTATTTTCTTAATCTTTCACTGTTCTATCACTTTGATTGCCCACTAAGATTCAGATCTTAAAGCATTATTAATTATTGTTTTCCAGACTCTGTTTCAGGTTAATCTGTGGCTGCCTTCTAACTTAGCCGTTAGCTATTAGCATAGCCTTAGCCACTGTGACTGAAACTAATTTCCTGGTTTGCGGCAACGGCATATGTTCAGTTTTTGCACTCTGCTTGAGAGAAATTTCTGCAACCACAGACAGAGAGAGGAGGCTGCATCAGACCTGAAGTAGTGCATTATATTTAGAAATCATCAACCAATAAAAATACTAATACTTATAACTGGAAAAATGGCAAATAAATAAAATATTAGCCACAATAATTTGCCAGGCCAATAATCCATTTATCCTTAATATTAACCAATAAACAGCAAAGGTTTCAGCTGGGTGATAAAATACTCTTCAGCACCACAAAGGAAATTTTCCAAAATTGTAATTATGCTCAAAGAACAACAAATATTGAACATTTCAACCATTTTCCTGCAGAGAAAAACATGATCCGCCCCTGAACATCTTTGTACTAGTATATGTGTGGTACCTTCCCTGAAATGCACCAGTAATCTGTCCAGGATGTGTCCCTGCTGCATACTGAGATACCCCCGACACCATAAGAATGAAATATAGAGGATGGACAGGTGCAGTCAGACCAGAGAAAATGTTTAAGGAAACCTAGAATATTTCAGTCGCAGACACACACACACAGGAAACCATGTTTGTGTTTGCAGCGCCGAATTTTGAAGAAAACAGAGATTATCATAAATTAAGCGCTATCGCACCTGTGGGACTGTTTCCTGCACACACTCACTCACAGAACGATGGATTGCACATACCAATGTATGATTAATCCCACCTTATTGATGTGTCCTATAATGAGCTTTTTCAATCCTCCACCCTCCCCGGGGGCAAGACTAGCATCAGCTAATTAATGAGCACACAAGGGGGAATTTAGGTCACAGAAAGGGGGCTGTGAGACGAAAACGAGAGGGGAATAAGTGGCACTCGCGTCGATCGATACATCACAGGGAAGGAAAGTCTAGGTCCGAAAAAAAAGGGGCGAATGCATAAAAGGCTTCCTGGAAATTAGAGTCCCTTTTTTGACAGGAAAGACAAGGTTGACAGTGAACAAGAGGAGTTGCAGCGCTGGTGTGTTAGCAGACAGTGACCCCATCTACTCTGACAGGCAGCAGGAGATTTGGAGAACCATTTATGGAAAAATAAGGGTAAGGATACACAAGGGGAACTTTCTGACCTCAACCACACGAACAGATTGATTTATAGGAGGTCAAACATCCACATTCGGTATTTCTCTCTCGCTCCACCTCTCCATCCATACAGCCCTGCCGCTCTTTTTTCTCCTCCTCCCTCTGGTTTCATCTCATTCTTCTTCCCGTGCCCAAAGGGTTTTAGGAAAATGGGGACAAAAAGGACTTAAACAGGTAAGTGGGTCACACTTTCTGTTGCTGTAGTAAAAGCACCTCTGTGACGTGTGAATGCAAAAATAGACAGAACGGTTCCCTACATGCACAAACGTGTATCCCCACTAGGGCCAAACGAATTGGGGGAAAAATGTAATTCCATTTACTTTGATGGGTTTTATTTCTGACGGATAATGAAGTGAAGAATGCAATCGAATATATATAAAAAATATAAAGGAAAAAAGTCAAGATCAATTTAGTTTTTCACAGCTCTTAAGTAAATAAGGAAGGAAAAATGGGTGTATTAGAAAGTATCTGCTTTAGGATTCTACACCAATCATGCATAACATTATGACCACCTGCCTAATATTGTGCTGGTCCCCCTTATGTGCTCAAAAATGCTCTGAACCATTGGGCATGGACAAGAGGACCTCTCAGGGTGTCCTATGGGGTCTGGAACCAGGACGTTGGCACTGGATCCTTTGGGTACTCTGGCTTGTGCCGTGGGGCCTCTGTCAATCAAACTTGTTGCACTGCATCCTGTTGATGCTTGATCACGATGGGGTGTAGGAAGTTTGGAGGTCAAATCAACATGTTGGGCTATTGTCATGCTCATGTCATGTTTTTGACATGTGGTGGGGTGCATTTTCATCCAGTGACATTTGGGATTTCCATTTGCATGAGGGAGTGTGTTTGTTGTGGGACAATGTTTATTTGGGTGTCCAAGTCTCATTAACATGGATGTTAAAATCCAAGGTTTTCCATCAGAACACCACATAGTACCAATATGATCAATGTTATTCACTTCACCTGTCAGTGGTCATGATGTTGAGGCTAATATATAAAGACTCTCATATTTGATAATTTTGCCACTTTTGTCAAGACATCATGAGGCTGACATTTGGTTATTTTAAAATCAAATTATTTTGGTTTGCTGGCTTTTTGTTGTTGTTTTTACTAATTAGCAAATGTGAACATGCAAACTTGATAAACTAAGACAGAGAAAATGTGAAATCTTATACTGACTAAACCCCAGCATGCCAGCATTGCCATTACATTTGGCTCAAATTTGCAGTGATGTGGCATTCATGGTTTTAGGTGAAAGTAGCTTATTTTAAGGTAAAGAATGTTGTATAATTTTTAGTTTGCCTCTTTTTTTGTTTGTTTAATACTAATTCACAAATGTTAATATGCTAACTTGATAAACTGAAGAACATATTACACCAGATTCTGCATGGCAGCATTGTCGTCGCATTTCAAAGCACCAAAGCCACAACAAGCAGACTCTTAGCCTCACTCACACTTCATAGACTTAACAATTACTCCACAAAAAACTAATCAATACACCAATGAGAAGTGGTCCACCAAAGAATACTCCATACACAAAAAGAAAATGCTTTCCGTTATTGATCTCCATCAGTTAATTGCAACCAATTTGATTTTTTTTGTTCCACTGCAGCCAGTCAGTTATCACTCTGATGCAGGCAATCATTAGGAGGCTCACATGGATCCATAAATTCTTTGCAATCACCAGTTAGCAGCTACATACGAAAGAAATTTCCCGACACGCTGCTGCTGGGTTCCTAATTTCCTTTATTTCACACGGCAACAAATTTGCCTGAAAATGCAACTGACCTGAGAAGAAGTGTGACTATTTCTGGGTGAAACGCTTTTATTTGTAGGTGAGATTAAAGAAACACTGGGAAGGAAAAAGCTGAGAGGCAGATGCAGTCCCAGCAAAAAGCATGTGAGTAAGATCTTGTATTCAGCGAGCTTTTCTGCCAGATTTTTGAGCCGAGGTCTTGCAGGTGAAATCATCTTGCCGCAGTCACTTCTCCTCACTACCCTCCAGTTCACAGCTCTGTCAGCCTGCAGCTACCACTTGTGTAAACCTTTCCCTCTCAATATGTCTCTGCCATCCATAACATCAGACCTGTGCTTTGTTCCGGGGAGAGAAGCAGCAGCTGACATGCTCCCTTTTTTTGAGAGAAAAGCTCCTGATAGATGTCATTCTCCAAACTGCAGCAGTGAGACTCATTTGAGTTGAAATCACAGTGGTGGCGCCGGCGTCATTTCTGTGTGGATAGTAGTTTATTACACATTGTCTGTGTTTGATGTTTGCATTTTAGCACAAATGCAAATTGACCGTTTGCGAGAACATTTTGTATTTGCGTGTCGTTTGATGTAGTTGTGATGCGGCAACCCCTGAACACTGTTCAGGCTACACTTATTAGAGAGAGTTACTTATTTATATACAGTACTGTGCAGAAGCTTTAGGTGATCTACATGTTAAGATTCTTATCCATTACGCAAACACAATACAGCCAGAGACATTAAGAAGAAAAAAAGGAGTCCTGGAACAGATGTTGCTGCCACACAGAGCCCTGATCTCAACATCATGGAGTCAGTCTGGATTACAGGAGCAGGCAGAATCAACAAAAGAACTGAAGAAGTATTTTGACAAACTACGCGCAAGTGGTGCTGTTTTAAACACCAACAACTAATTTTATAGTGCTCTACACCGATCAGGCATAATATTATGACCACCTGCCTAATACTGTGTTGGTCCCCCTTTTGTCATCAAAAATGCTCTGAACCACTGGACATTGACAAGAGGACCTCTTGGGGTGTCTTATGGGGTCTGGAACCATGACATTGGCACTGGATCCTTTGGGTACTCTGGCTTGTGCAGTGGGGCCTCTGTCAATCAAACTTGTTCCACTGCATCCTGTTGATGCTTGATCACAATGGGGTGTAGGAAGTTTGGAGGTCAAATCAACATGTTGGTCCACTGTCATGTTCCTCTGCATGTTCCTGGTTGTTGGATGTTTTTTCCATGTGGTGGGGTTCATTTTCCTGCAGGGGTAGGCCAGTGACATTTGGGATTTCCATTTGCATGAGGGAGTGTGCTTGTTGTGGGACAATGTTTATTTGGGTGTCTAAGTCTCATCAACATGGATGTTAAAATCCAAGGTTTTCCATCAGAACAGCACATATAGTACCAGTATGATCAATGTTATTCACTTCACCTGTCACTGGTCATAATGTTGTGCCTGATTAGTGTATAATCAACCAGTTTGTTACATGTAGATGTACGGAGTGGAATTTGCATTTAATGGAAACAAACCTGTTCCCCAGGATAGCAGCTGCTAGTCGAAAGGGGGAGAAACTCGGAAACTAGATTTTTTTTGACATGCTGAGAACTATTCTGGAAATAATTACTGCAGGCACAGCAGCGCTGTAGAAAGTATTAATTCCCCTTAAGCTATTCCTACGTTGCTGTCAACACACCAGAAGAACTAAATACATTACAAACACACAACATGCACACAAAGAAAACTATACCTGGAAGTTGAACTGGCTAAAGCAGCTATAACTGTTTAACCTTTGCTCACTAATTCATACTAATTAATCCGTGAACAGAGAATTTATGAGGAATAATAATCCAATTAACGCCAACATTTGTTACTTCTTCGTGCTTCTTTTCTGTCAACATTTTAATGTTTTTATGTTTTGTATATAAGACAAAACTATTTCACGTCACCTTGGACCCTGGAAACTTTTTATAAGTATATTTCTCTCTTTCTTTGTTTTTACCTAACATTTATAGATTACACTACTTAGTACTGAAAATAACCATCTGTTGCATCCCTGTAGGTGAAGTTTAGTCCACAAACCCTGTAAAATCAGGTCTATCACTCTGTCACAGGAGTGACAGAAGGAAAGGCTGCAATCAGTGATTATTTTCTAATTCATCTTTTTAATTTTCTTGATTAATTTTTGCAATTCGATCTATAAAGTGTTCACAAAAATATGAATATGAAAAATTACTGGGCTCTCCAGGAAAAAATACCCAATAAATAATTTTAGGCTTCAGGCAGAAGCTTATTCTTAAACAATACGAGCGTGCAAAACAGCTTATACCACAGTGTAAGTGGCAAAATTCACACAAATTTCCACCACATATTTCGAACAAATAAGATTGTGTTGTTTCGTGGACAGAAATAAATGCTGAGCAGACTTGTTTTGTGTGAAAGATGTAAAATCCAGTGGAGGACAGAGTGTTGTTTTGCTAAAATCTTGTATCTAAAAGTTTGCTCCATCAGCTCAGCAGGGTCCAGTAATTTAAGGTTGCCTGCTATCTCTAGATATTTCTTTGTTCTTTATTTTTTGGTTTAGGTTTCAGCCTGTCTCAGTGTGAATCTGCTGATCACAGCTGCAGGGGCTGTACAGGATGGAGCGATAAGAGGAAAATGAGATTGTCTGTTGTAGCAGCGCACGCTACAAGCTGCTGCTGTTGCTTCCGGATTCGGGGTCTGTTTACCTGTGTTTCTATGTCGACACACAGAGGTGATGATTAATATTTTATTCACCTCTCGGCCGTAAATAATATGCTTAAACATTTACAGTAAATATGATGGTACTAGACATTAACAGCCGTCTGCCTACACGACCGAAGCGCTCGTGTACATAACAGAATCATCATATAGAGTACAGTATGCCGACCACTTCACCTCCCGCCTTCACATCGCTGCAGAAAAACTGTCAGCGCACTCAAACACACCCCCAAACACTCACACATACCGTCAGCTACCTGATTCCCGAAGACAAAACGCAGAAATATGTGTGAAATTTGCAGCCCACCTCTGAGCATTCCACTGCTGTAGGTGAGAGAATATTTCTCAAGTGTTTCTGTCTCAGAGGAAATTAGATCATTTGCAACCAGGGAAACAATACGCACATCTCTGTACCTCACAGGTTTCTGCAGTGGCTATGATCACGGCAAAGAAGAGCGTTTGAAGGAACTAATGCACTGTCTGAACAAAGATAGTCAATAATTGTCAGCTAAACAGGAGTCAAAACCGCAACAGAAGCACTTATTTTAATTACAGACTGCCTTTCAGGTGGTTTATCAAAACATTGGTATTGGTTACACAGTGAACAACACAAGCTCTTAATCTGAGGTGCTGAAGCCGACGTTGTTTCTGTCATTGCCTGGAGTTCAATAGACTTGATTAAGAACCTCAGTCGCTACAGATAAAGGTCCTCCTGTCAGCCAATTAAAATCGAGAATTTGCTTCACTTTATTTGCAAAAACATGAAAATATTAAGTTGGTGCTGTCTCATTGGGTCAGATATTATTGTTTATTTGTGTGTAAATGTGTCATTGTTTGTTAGTTTCTGCAAATGTCTGCTTTCAAAAAAGACACTTAACTTCAGCTGTAATGTCTGTAAACCTCTCCCACTAGTATCCAAGAACTATTACAACTGGATTTTTTGGCCACAGCTAGACTGAAATTGTGGCACATCCATTGGTAAACAATTGAATGTTGATTTTCAGTCCGATACTGACTCAAAAAACTGTTCAATTCTGTTTATGTTTATATCTACATGCATATGCTATGTCATGTTTCAGCACTGCACCGGTAAGCTCGTACACTTCGCCGCAAACACAGCATGCAGGAAGCTAACAACAAAAGGTATTTCACATTTGCTACACCGCCGAGTTCGACTTGCAATACCTGTAGAGTCAGAGCTTAGAGTGGAGTGGTAGCTCTGTGAAATACAACACAACCAACATAATCGAGCCCCTCCAGTAGCATCATGCCAAAGAACACGACGAGTGCAACCAAACAAAAAAACGTGATGATTCCAAGAAGCAGCAAATGTAGAGGGAACATTTGTGTTGAGACAAATTTTGTATTTCCTGATAGCTGTTCAATGTGCCACCAGAGAATTAGGCTGACTCTTCCAATGGCCCTGCACCAGACTGAGGGTATTTAAAGCACCTGTGGCGTCATGGCCGCCTTTTTTCTCTGCTTCCTGGTTGCCACATGGGTTCCTTTGTGACTCTGAGGTAGGTGATTTAGTCAGGATTATTTAAAATTTGTTGGCTGTTTAAAAGAGTTCATTCATTCATATGCACATAAGGATTACAGTGCATTTGTTTGACAGTCTGTTTACCTCATGATATTCATACTGGCTGAGGTTTGTGACGCCATGTTTGTCGTAATGTGTATCCCCTCAAGTCTGCACGACAAAGACACCATTATACTGAGGTATGGCTTATTTTGGTCATCAGTTAACAAGAGTGTGATGGTTAAAGGTAATCTGTTATTACATGTTATAAACCTGTTATTAATGTAATTTTTGTTGTACTGTAAGTTTTTATCTGCTCTTGTTTTGCCTTTGTTTCTCATAGATTTGCTGTGTTAGCTTTCATTCTTTATTTCAGATTGAGCCAATTGGTTTTGTTGCAGTTATCCCCGTTAGTGGAGCTGGTAGCCAGCTGGTGGAGGTTAGGCCCTCTAATGTGGTTTTACCTTCAAAGGTTGTAGTGGTTGGAGCACTAGGTCACCTTATCTTACACCAGTTTGGTAGTGGTTGCAAATTGATGTGAGCTCACGAGTGGTTGGTGGTTTATGGCACTCCTGGAACACTTAATAAGTAATTGGCCATCTCCCCACTTCTGGCATCCACTTTCCTCTCCCTGGGATAATTTCACTGTTGAATAGAATTAAATTAATTAACTAAATATTTTGTGCATTTTCACTGGCTCAGTTTATTCTGCATTTGTTTGAGGTTACTATCTCTGCAGACACTTACAAAAAATCCAGCATTCAATCAATTATTTCATCAATTATCCAATAAATGTAATTTCCTCTGATTCAAAACACATCTGTCTTCTCTGTAAACCTAATAGTGTGACCTTTGTATGACTAAGGTGGTCGTCCAGATTACATATAACAGTTCCTGTCAGGTTTATTAGATACTGGTACAGCTCCACCCAGCTCCCTCATTCTTCTCTCCTCCACCTGTTCGTAACCCCATCACACAAAAGTGGGAGAAACTTCATAGTGATGGTGTGAAAGTGACGAAAATAGAGAAGAGGTTCATTGTCCTGGATGAGCAACTCCTGGCAGTTGTTGAAAATGAGGGCTTTAACCATCCATCTGGTACAGCCTGACATCGCGGAGACTTCTTTGCCTGAACTCTTTAAGAAACTTATCAGAAGAGATAAAAGATTTACAATAGATATCTGGAGCTTCAATGTATTTTACGGATTCAACCAAGCTGCTGGTGCACGATTGTTTATTATTTTGATGATGAATAATTCTGTAAAATCCAGTGAATTTATGTGTATTGATTTGCTGTATTTTGTCTCACAAAGTTAGGAAAGCAGGGTTTAAATTAAGCCTGATGCTGTCTTAAACAAATACAAAGATACTCAAAGGTTTAGTTTTGAAATCGGTGTTAAGATTGAAAAAGACGAATTGATGCACCTGTAAATTTTACAAGTAGAAAGGTGAGCTGATGAACCATTTAACACAAAAGTTCTCACTAGTGCACAAACTTGATCGTTTATACATGTTCCATACTGCACTTTCAAGACTCACTAAAACTAGTATTAGACAAATGACAATAAAAATCATGAGATGGACTGTAGACAAGTAAGTCTGAGATATTAATGTTGCCAGCTGAGAATAAAATCACTTTCTCATCTGGCGTATGAGTCTGCAAAACCCCAGTAAGTCCAAGAATACAGCTACAGATTTTCGTGTGGGACTGCAGGTCCTGTGTGTTTTGTACCGTCTCATACGTTCACAGACAAACAGCATTGGAGGTCAGGATGAAAACAAAGATGGAGTCTCAGTTGCCGGGTGATCCAGCATAAGGTCTGAGCAGAGCTACTGCTTCTCTCAGCTCTCTGCCGGTCTAATAATACCTCGCAAAAAGCTGCTGATTGGGAACACGAGGTGAGAGAACCTCACTGTCCAAGCACGTCAGCAGAGTTTGCAGCTGCTAAAAGAAGTTTCCCCCAGGCAGAATCATAGCCCTGGGTTTTGGATATTCGCAGTTCGAGAGTAATACTCTCAGGTATGGAACTTGCTAGAGCCTAAAATGAGCAAATGCAGAAAGCAATGACGTGAATAGTATATTTTTATACTAGGTGGCTTCACACTGTCTTTCAAGGTTGGTTTTTAGCAAAATGAGATAAATTTAAAACAAGATCTGGTGACTAGTGTTGTTGCTCACAGCTAGAGAGGTGGAAATGCACTTCAACCTCATGTCCAGCTTGGATGGGCGACTGCAAGCTTTAAAGTGGTGCTATCGTGTATCTATTTTTTAACAAACAGGCTCATGTTTTCTGTACTAAACTTGCACTAAATGCAAAGTATAACCTGAAGCAGATCTCCAGTTTATAACTTGACAAACATACATTTTCTATTGTCAAATTCACCCCCCATTTAAAAGGAAACCATCAGAAATATGGGGAGATTTCCCAGACTTGTCTGCATGGTACCAAGTATGAGATCAGACTACATAGTAGGTATGTAAACTGCTGTAGAGCAGTGAGGACCTGTTAAATCCTTACCTACAGTGGAGAAATGTGTTAAGACTGGATGACAGGAGTAAAGTTACTGATCACAAAAGAGGAAAGAAGAAGGAATTCACTGATGCAGAAACACCCCCTGATGCAGCCCAACTAGACACAAGTTCAATAAAATCAGCAGAAAACCTTCCAGCTTCTTACGAGAAAACATTCTCCATCAATTTTATAGTCTCACTTCTTCAGGTGGAGCATTTCTACTTTGAAACTGCAGCCTACCAGTTGGGGATAGACTGATGATTGGCCTGGCTCACTATCGTGGCCGATATTTGGCATTTTTCCAGTTATCAGTATTGGTAATTTTCTTGGCCAATAAATGATAAATTAAATGCTCTGCTTCAGGTCTGATGTAGCCTCCTCTCTCTGTCTGTCATCACTCTGTGGTCACAGAAATGTCTCTCAAGCAGAAAAACTGAACAAGTAGCACAAGCCATTGCCACAAACCAGGAAATTAGCTTCTCTCACAGTGGCTAAGGCCATGCTAACAGCTAGCAGCTAAGTTAGAAGACAGTCACAGATTAACCTGAAACAGAGTCTGGAAAATGATAATTCTTTAGAATATGGACCTAAGTGGGCAATAAAAGTGATAGAACATTGTCAGATTAAGAAAATAGAGAAGAACTGCAGGAGACAAACTGATCAATCTCAATTGATCCCACATAAACAGAGGAGAGTGTCCTAATTTAATCACTCCTATTTCTATTTTACATATTAAGTTATAGTCACCCTTATTAATGAAGAAGCCTAGTTATGAATGACAGGTTCTCTGCTATCACACGCTGTTAAAACATTACATTTAATGTGTATCATTTCCAAATATTGGTTATCTGCCTTTCTTGATTACCAATAGTCAGTATCAGCCCAAGAAAACCCCATATTGGTCGATTCCTACTACCGATGATAAAACACAATTTCTAGGTGATCATATGAACTCTGAGGTGGGTTTTTCTGTATCATTTGTTTGTGGTTCTGAAAAGAATGTCTGAATTACTCCAATATTAAAACCCTCCAGTGTGTAGCGTAGAGTAGTTTGCAGGTGATCTATGCCATTTTAAAGCAGAAATGAAATAATTTCACAGAAAAACCCTCTCTGATACACAGAGTTAAGTCTTTGGGGGTCAAATCAACAACCAGAGAGGACCTTTCATCCATGTTTGCTTTAAAAACTATGCTTAATGTGTTTCAGTATTAATGAGCCCGGCTGCATCGTCCTCCTCCAGCGTGCATCAGGGTCTAAGTCAACCTGTCAGCATCAGGGTCTCCCATATCTCAAACACCCAGCATCCCAGTGACCTGCTCATTTATCACTTTCCTCTTCCATCTTCACTCTCTTGTCCGTTCGATTCTGCCTCAGATGAGCTGCGACCATGAGCTCCCTCCATCTTTTATTCCTTGCTGGTTTCCTACCCTCCTTTCATTGGTGCACTCTGTGAAGCACCATCACTCCTTTTCCAACTGCTCCTCCCTTTTTCTGCATCTCTGTCTTTCTCCCATCCATTCCTCTCACCGACCAGGCCTTCCTCTCTCGTTTGTTTTTACCGCAGGAAATCCCCTCGTCCCAAAATAAATCGCCTCTCTCTCATTGTTTGCCAACTCACAGAGGTCTCAGGCTCGTTGGCTCGGCCGCCCCTCGGAGGCATTAGGCCACAGTGAGTGAGAAACCCAGTCAGAAAGATATGACCTTTTCTCGGCTAAGCAACGAGAAAGAGCACCAGAGCTGGGAAGCAAAGAGGTTTAATCAGATCAATGTGCCCTTTGTCATCTGGCTGTCTGCCCTGTCAGTCTGTGTATCTGTCTACCTGTTTGTTGGCTCACTGTCGCATCTATTTTCTGTTTGCCGATCTGTCAACTGTCTTTCTGCCCATCGTTCAAATTGCTTGATCGGCTTTGCTTATGAAACCACAAGTGTCGCAGCAGCAGCAGCTCTTGTACCTTAAATTATCTTTTGATATCGCATGGTACTGTGCAAAAGTTGCAGGCACTTTAAATGTTTAGATTGTTTTCAAATGCACATGGGAGAGACACTGATCTCTAATTCCAGCATGGCCATCCCACATACCTGCCCAGTAGCTTGAGATATTATGTGGATGGAGGTGAGCTGGTGCTGCATCCACACTAGCATCTTAAAAACAACAAAGAATTAGGTGTAACAAGCTAACATGCTAATTGAGACAATATACTGGACTTGTCAATTACAAAGTAGCCACGCCCTAAAGTATACTCTGCTTTATTCTTGATTTCACTCTAAATGGGACCATAATTCACGAAATTAACATCATGCTGTATTGAAGGAGACTTGAAATTAGTGACTGAGACCATAAAGTTATTGGGAAAATGTTCACAGAGTTAACAGATCAAGTAAGAATTAGGGTCATTGTCTCATAGACTTCATTACAATTTGACGATTTTGCAACCAGAAGAGTCGCCCCCTGCTGGCTGTTAGGGAGAAGGCTCACCCATGTTTTAAATAAAATGTATGATTGAGACTAAACACAGTGTAAACGTGACTGTACACCGATCTGGCATAACGTTATGACCACCTGCCTAATATTATGTTGGTCCCCCTTATGTGTTCAAAAATGTTCTGAACCATTGGGCATGGACCAGAGGACCTCTCAGGGTGTCCTATGGGGTCTGGAACCAGGATGTTGACACTGGATCCTTTGGGTACTCTGGCTTGTGCAGTGGGGCCTCTGTCCATCAAACTTGTTCCACTGCATCCTGTTGATGCTTGATCACAATGGGGTGTAGGAAGTTTGGAGTATGCTTGTTGTGGGACAGTGTTTATCTGGGTGTCTAAGTCTGATCAACATGGATGTCAAAATCCAAGGTTTTCCAGCAGAACATCACATAGTACCAATATGATCAATGTTATTCACTTCACCTGTCAGTGGTCATGATGTTGTGGCTGATCGATGTATGTTTCCTGAACATTTCACCAGATTCACAAATGTCAGCCTGACAGCTGTACAAAACAACACTGCACAAATATGTTGAAGTAATTACACAAGTGGAAACTCTTAAAGGTGCTTGAAGAAAAGTCATTGATCACCAAAGTCTTTAAGATGCATCATCTGAGAACCATGAATGACTGAAATATTCAACTATCTAGCTATTTGTTTGCGGTGAAATTTTAAACAGCCTTAACCAGAGTGCTGGACCAACCTACCACGAGTTACTGTTTAAAGTGAAATATTAAATCTGTGAATTAAACATTTGTTGATACACAGCTGCTGGGCAAGGTCTTTCTGTGAGCAGTTTTTCTTTTCCACGGATGAAAGGCTTTGGCTTCATTCATAACAGTTCTCTTGTTCCAATGCACTTCTCAAAATTGCAGCATGTGAAAGCTGACTTTATATTTCATCCACTAGAAATAAGTCTAATTATATAAGAAGTGTGTTTTTGCCTGCCAGAGTCACGCAGCACAAACACTGCATGTTATGTGCCTTTTTTTGCGTGTTGACTGTTTCTCCATATTTTTTTTCTGTATCTCTGCCTGTCAGCTGTTCTGTCATTTCAAATTCCTTCATATGTGCTCGTCTCTCCAGCTGTCTCTCCCTCTGTCTGCCTGCTAGTGGCTGTGAAGGAGGGAAAGCTGCAGCACAGGACAGGCAGATGCTGTCTGGCACTCTGGCTTCACGTTCAGCTTCATCATGACGTCCCTGAGCTACAATAAATCACCACAGCCTGCCCGCAAAGGACACGTTGCTCCTGATGTTCTCGGTATGCACCAACAGAGTTCAGAGAGTAAGAGGGCAGCGGGTTTGTGAATGTGAGGAGGGAATCTGTTCTTGGCTGATGTGTGGTTTTATCACTGCACTTCAGTTTGTACAACCTCAGGTTTCCTTCTCCTACTCTTTCAAATACACGCTGGAAGTGAATGCATTCTGCAAGGGCACATTTGTCGGGGTAAACAGAGACAAACGGGCCTTCATAATTCATCATTCAGCCTCCAGGAGGACGGCCAACACTGACCGAGTCCCTCATTCATCTGCAGTGTGACATCGCTGTAGTGGAGCTCCATTCACTCTGAGCAAAGCTTAACATTCCCAGTGGATGCTGCCTGAGGTCTTACTCAAATTTGTTTACACTATAATACCTGCTAACTCTGCAGGAGTTACAGGAGAGTGAGCTCCATCAGGGATACTGGATGAGAAAACAGTGAATAAACCACTCATGCTGTTGTAATCGTAAATATTGACCAAATAATAAGCCTGTTTATGGGGTCTTAGATTGTTTTCCAGTTTTATACGATGCACATACACATGGAGAACATTATATTCCTGGCAGAGGTTTACTATTGCCTTTCTTTACATCTCCTTGAAGTACCTTCTTGAGGCATGTAGCTTCTTTTTTTTTCAATGATTTGCATTTAATAAAAGAAACAACCAAACCACAGTTTTTTTTCTACCGAAAACATAGTTGATGAAAGCAGTACTTTGTGGCACTCTCAAATGTTAGAATGATAATTTTACAAATTAAACTTAATTTCCTACTACTAAAACAAAAATAAATGTAACTTAACTGTGCTATATTATCTAGCAAATCTCGTACTGAACCTAGAAGATCTGCAGCGGCCCAGAAGGAGCGAAAAATTTAGAGCTGAAATGATTATTTGCTTAATTGATTATACAATTGTCAGAAAATTGATGCTAAACTATTTCAGTAATTAAAAGTTATTCACTAAGCAAAAATGTCAAACACTCGCTGGTTTTAGCTTCTCAAATGTGAGGATTTGTTGCTTTTCTTTGTCATAAATGACGGACAAAAAGTGAAAAAAACAACAAACAGCAGGCCATTTTAGTACAGTTTGATAACATTAATAAAGGAAATATTAGTTACTGGCAGCTTTATTTAAATTGCATGCTTTAAAATAAGGGTAGAAGAAATCTATAAATGAGTTTTTTTCCCTTCCAGGTGCAGCAAAACCTGTCAGTCCACCAAGTTGGTTCAGATAGAAAGTATAGGGATCGACCGATATGAGGTTTTTAGGGCCGATAACCAATATTTGGAAATCGATAAAAACACCACAAACTCCAAAATTTTGGAGAAGAATAATGATACAGACAGACGTATCTGGAAATTCATATGATCACCGAGAAGTCTGCAGTTGTGTTTTTTAATCATCAGTAGTAGGGATCGACCGATATGGGTTTTCCCAGGGCCGATACCGATGCCGATAACAGGTATTTGGAAATGATATACATTAAATGTTTAAACAGCTTGTGATGGCAGAGAACCCGTCATTCATAACAAGGCTTCTTCATTAATAAGGGTGACTATAATAAATATGTAAAATAGAAGGAGTGATTAAATTAGGATGCTTCCCTCTGTTTATGGAAGGATCGACTGAGATTGATCAGTTTGTCTCCTGCTGTTACGTTTGTTGTTCTTCTCTATTTTCTTAATCTGTCACTGTTCTATCACTTTGATTGCCCACTAAGGTTCAGATCTTAGAGCATTATTAATTACTATTTTCCAGATTCTGTTTCAGGTTAATCATCGGCTACCTTCTAACTTAGCCACTAGTCGTTAGCATAGCCTTAGCCACTGTGAGAGAAGCTAATTTCCTGATTTGTGGCAACGGCTTTTGTTCCTTGTTCAGTTTTAGAGACCACAGAGTGACGACAGATGGAGAGAGGAGGCTGCATCACACCTAAAGTATCGCATTTAATTTATCAATAATCAGTCAATTTAAAAAAAAACCCAACAACATCTATAATCGGGAGACTGCCAAATATCAGTCATGATAATCAGCCAGGCTGGTAGTCCATCAATCCCTGATGCAATATTTCATTTTTCAGGTTTAATATTTCAATTAATGTATGTTTCTTTAGCTTGTGTAATATTACCTCAGTGTATTACTTTCTACTCTTCTGTTCTAATCTTATTTTAGCTAACTTATTTTATTTTCAGTAGTGTATCACACCTTTATCTTATTGCTTTGCTACTAGGCACTGCATTTCTATGTCTTTTTCTTGTAGCAATATCTGGCAAAAGACTCTCCTTCGAGATTAATTAAGTTGTATCTTATCCTTTCTAACCACTAAATTCTAAATAAAGAACACATATATTGAATGGACTGTTGAGTTTATGCAGAAATTCATTTTCCCCGGAGAACAAATCCTAAAAGCTTCCTCTGACTTCTCTTCTCATGCCAACATGAGGTAAACAATCTCTGTGTTTTACTGAAACTGTGAAATATCTCTTCAAGTGCCGGATGGATTATCGAGAAACAGTCAGTCACTACTCCGCGAGGATGAATCATCACTTTCGAGGTCAGCTGACTTTTCATTTGGCACCATAATCAGGTCAAAATTAAGATTATAATTAGTAACGCCGGCTTACGTGCTGCTTCATTTTCCTGCCTTTTGTGTGTGAAGAGTCTGAGTCAGCACAGGAGTGACAGACTGCAACACATCAGTCCTACCTGTTCGCACAGATGAGACACCAACCTCTGCTTCATTTTTTATATATATTTTACACATTACCATCCCACATTTCAGCACTTTTATCTCTCCTCCACCTTCCTCCCTCCATACATTTTCTCCTCATTTCACACCCTCTCCTACTTACGTCAGCTCCGTCTCCTTTACCTCTGGAGTGAATCAAACGACTGTTCCTTTAGCCAACCACGGAGCGCAGGAATCTATTAGGCGCCATAGTGGAAATATGTCACCTGGGAGCCGATGTTACGAGCGATTTAGTGGGGAGGGAAGGATGGAGAGGAGGAGGTGGAGGAAAGGAAAAGAGGAGGTGTGCTGCAGTACCAAGGTGAGACAAGGTGGGGATAGGCATGGGTGTCACGTAGGAAGGTCTTCCCACTTCTATTTCTTTTATTCACACCTCACACATACACACACACATACACACACACTCCGTGGTTGAATCTTAAGGACCAACGCCATTATTCTCAGAGGTGATTCTGGACCAGTAATGAGATTGGAGGACTGCCCTGTAAGAGTTATATCACCTTTTACAACACCATAAATCCGCCTGCTTACACCGCAGCCGGAAGACGTACATGACAACTCATCTGCCGCCATGTATGAAAAAGAGCGAGTGTATTTTTCAATTTACTGCGACTTCATTTTTTTGGGGTTTTGCACTCCATGATTCCATGTGATATACAGCTAGCGAATCCATCGTAGGCTTGGAACCACTTTACACAGATTTAAAATAGATATATACCAGTCAGCCACAACATTCTAACCACTAACAGGTGAAGTGAATAACATTGATCATATTAGTACTATGTGGTGTTCTGATGGAAAACCTTGGATTTTAACATCTGTGTTGATGAGACTTAGACACCCAAATAAACATTGTCCCACAACAAACACACTCCCTCATGCAAATGGAAATCCCAAATGTCACTGGGCTACCCCCCAGGAAAATGCACCCCACCACATGGAAAAAACATCAACCAATCAGGAACATGTTGAGGAACATGACAACGGCCCAACATGTTGATCTGACCTCCAAACTTCCTACACCCCATTGTGATCAAGCAACAACAGGATGCAGTGGAACAAGTTTGATTGACAGAGGCTCCACTGCGCAAGCCAGAGTACCCAAAGGATCCAGTGCCAACATCCTGGTTCCAGACCCCATAGGACACCCTGAGAGGTCCTCTTGTCCATGTCTAATGGTTCAGAGCATTTTTGAGCACATAAGTGGACCAACACAATATTAGTCAGGTGGTCATAATATTATGCCTGATCAGTGTATGTTGACTAAAACACAGTTTTGTTAACATAAATTTCTATTTTGTGACTGCCAACTGTAGATACTTCCTGCTTTGCATATTTCTTTCACACAGACGCTGTAAAATATGACGCATTAATGGAGCTTAAACTGCAATTGGACAAATGAAAATGTGCTGGATACAAATGTTAAGTTTTCTAGGAGGTCTTTTGATTTAATATGACATTAGCAGTGTGAGTGTTTTTGTTCATTTGTAATTGATTTATAACAATTATTTCATCAGGACTTGACTAGTTCACTTCAGGCTCCGTATGGGAACGTGTGTCATCTCTCTTGTTCAATAGGCTGTAAGTGAAAGCTATTACTTTTTAACCTCTCATTCAAGGGATTTGGGATGTAACATAGTGAAAGGAGCCATTTACAGTACATTTGATATCAATTTTGCCAATTAATGTTTTGTCAATTTGCTTTCTTTAACAGGTTTTACCTTTAAAACTATTTATTCTCAATCATCAGCGTCCATCAGCAGTGAAGGTTCTACTTTTACAGTTGTCTGCCAAAAGAAAAAGTTGGCTTGCTTCATCTTTTCACAGCTCTTACATGCTGGCACAGACGTACAGTTGAGACAAGCTGTGGGAAAATGTGTTATGTTAGTTTTATATATGTGGTATTTTGTTTAAGTTATATCCAGTCGAGACAAACGGTTGCTCTGCTGGTCAGGATTTGAAGCACAAACAAGTGATTTGGCCTCTTCTTCAAGAAACAAGAAGAACATGAAAACTCGAGAGACATCGTGGGAAAGATCCTCAGTGGGATTTTTTATCGATCGGGTAATAAGTGGAGTCGACTGCAGGTTGAGGAAGGGGCCGACGGACAACAGAGCAGGTCTTCATCCTGCAGAGCATCGTCAAATGGGTCAATGAGTGGCAAGCAACATGCTACCTGAGCTTAATAGATTTTAAAAAAGGCTTTTGACTCCTTCTACAGAGAAAACCAAGCGGGAGATCACAGAGTCCTGGAGAAGGTTGTGAAAATGGTGAAAACATTCTATGAAGACTTGCAAGGCCGAGGAGAAATATATGAGTGGTTTGACATAAAAAATGAAATCAAGCAGAGATGCAACATGTCAAGATGTTTGTTCTTGATTGTCATGGGTAGAATAATGACAAAAACAGCTGGAAATGACAAGAGTGGTATTGGATGATGTAACGCTACGCTTCTTTACCAAACAGGATAACATGACAGAGCTGGATGAAGACAGGTGGGACTCAGGATCAACAGAGAAAAGATGTAAGTGATGAGGATTAATGCAAGAAAGGACGAAGATCGATGGAGAAATCACTGGAGACGGGTTCAGTGGAGGCTCCAGCTGGTACGAAGAACCTGAAGAACAGATTTCGAAAGCCGTGGGTGCATTGATTTGCTGGAGCTCCAACAGCATCTCAAGAAGAACAAAGCTGATGCTGGTGGAGCCGGTCCATATGTATGAGTGTGAAACATGGGAAACCTCGCTGTGTTCCATAACAGGACGAAGCCTCCAAATCCAAAGACAAAATCGCGTCAGTGCGAATGGGGAAGGTCAAGGGTTGCAGTGCTGGATTACTGCAGCAGGAGGAAAAAGAGGAAGACCAAGGGCTGCCTGGAGGCAAACAGCTGAGAAGGAAAGCGCTGCAAATCATGGAAGGAAGTGTAGATTATAGCAGCTGACCAGGAAACGATCTGTGAAGGCCTTTATGTGCTGCGAGGCGTGAAGTAGATAGAAAACGTGAGGTCACGCACTTCTGTACGACGTTTGAATCTAAATCTGGTGAGAGCTGTTCACAGTGTTGGAAAAAAACCATTAAAAATACATTAAATAGTTTTTATTGTAGCCTATCAACTCATGATTATTGAATATTATAGAGGAATCAAGTAGCATTATTTCTCTATAACATTAATTACAGTCAAACAAGCCACCAATAAAGTTGAAGGATACATACAGTCTGACAAGTTCACACTTAGTCATGAAGCTGTTGCTGCTTCTACCTGCTGCATGACAGTTTTTCCAGCTCTGTCAGTTTCTGGGATGATTTGTCTCATCACATCCTCCTGTTCTAATTACATCTTACTGTACTCGCTGTGCTGAAATCTTTGGGGTGCTAAAGCCAGCAGGGAGCTCCAATAAGAGCAGACATGGTAATTATTTTTGTAATAATAAATTCTGTTAAGTCCTCTGACGTAAGTATCTCAATTAGAGCTGTGTGAAAGGAGACACTGAACCTTTCGCATACTGCACATGTTCAGCAGGTGCAAAACCTATTTCGTCCCATTCAACCAATGATAAATAAGTCATTCTGTATAACTATCCTAAAACTACAGTCCTTGAACTACTCATTAAAGTAATTTGGTCAGAAAGCCTGACCAAATCTAAGTTAAGTTCGCTCCAACAAGCTACACCTCATGCATCCTACATTGCAGCCTAAACCCTTGAAACTTCAAAATGAGTTTGAAAGGTATAATGTTGTTTTTTTATTTTTAAAATTCCAAAACCCCTATTGATCAGGGCCAGAATCTGCAAAAACAGAAAGCATCTTTAAACTTGCAGCTTTCTAATGGTACTACTTGTCAATAATGTACTATTCGGTCGGGAAACTCAACAAAATCTTAACTCAAAATTGTGATTTTTCTTTATTTTACATGTCTCATTAAAAAAAATCAACCACAGTTTGCTCAAACCAGTTTCTGTAAAAATACATAAAATTCTTCACTTTTCAGCACAACTGAACAGCCATGAGACGTGCCAAAAAAAATTCTGAGACTTTTTTGACTAAACTTGGTTGAACTGCAGGCTGTGTTTATGCAGAGAACATAGAAGACAAGTATAATAACTGACATTTTGTATCTGTCTCTCTAAAAAAATGCCAAAAATAAAGTGTTTGCTTGAACTAGATATAGTGAAAAACTTTAAATTCTGTGCTCCTCAGCAAAACTGAAGTCATGACTGACCAAACTATGACCAAAACGCACATAACAAAAATTACATTGTTTACTGAACTAGGCTGAACTGCAGGCTGTGTTTACACAGAGCAGATAGGGTATGCAGATATGCAGATGGTAAATGGTAAATGGTCTGCACTTATACACCTTAGTGATATCCAAAGTGCTTTACAACACGTTTCATATTCACCCATTCACACACCAATGGCGACTGAGCTGTCATGTAAGGCGCTTGACTGCCATTGGGATAAGTATGGAAACTACTTAAAAATGTATGTAGTAAAATATTGCTATCCCATGTGGGCATTTGGAAAAATGTTTATTCCAAGTTTTTTCAGTTTTGTGTTTTCTGTTTTATGATTTGTGATGTTTTATCTTTGTTATACTGCACAGACATTTTTGAGTTCTTAAGAATTAAGTAATATTATAAAATAGTGACATTTCACTAAAATGACTTTATTCTATGTGTCTAATTCAAAATATCAGCCAAAAAAACAGTTTAGTCTAATGGAAACATTATGGCAATAGTATGAAAAAACAATTCAATAATCTAAGTCGAAACAAACCACTCAAAGGCATTTGGAAAAATTTGATTGCAGTTTTTTTTTGTATATTTTGGTAAAATAAATAATCACAGAAAAGCCACTTTTGTGTTTCCTGTTTTATGATTTATGACATTATCTATCTGTTATACTGCACAAAAGACATGGGTGATTCTTTCTACTTCCAGCCATGGTTGTGCTGTTTCCACAGAGGGTCAGAGCTTTATATTGCAGTGGAAACTGTGGAGGACTTTGTGACACGGCACAGGTCAAACCACCTCCAAAAGACGGTATTATATCTATTTTGTCCCATTGAACCAATGAGAAATAAGTAATTCTGCCTCATGAGCAGAGCTTGTTATTGGTCTAACTCAAGCATTATGTTCAAAGGTTCACCCACACATCCACACATGAAACATTTTCCCACTGTGTTTCTGCGTGTGAACTCACAAGCTGTGCAGTGCAGAGGAAGACGTGACCGTTTGACCTTCTAGCTGAGGGAGCTCCAGCCTGGCTCTCCTCTGCCTCGCCGTCAGAGAGGGAGGCTGCTTTTGCTCAGGAGCACACAGATGACAGAGCTGACAGTAATCGCTGCCTTTGTAGAGCAAAGGGCCATCTCATCACTGTCAACACCGCTCAGGGCTGCAGTGTGAAGCACTTGCCACACCGCCGAAGCAATCCACTGTACACACAAGGGACAAAATCTATGTATGCAGCTAGTGTTGACTCACATCTTCCCTCAAATGCTTCAAAAAATTAAAAGTCTTTGATTTTTTCCATTGGAAAGAAGATAATTGGTGCAAAATGCTTCATCCTGATTATGGTCCCAAGTGTTTGATGTGGAGGCCAGAAGAAAATGAGGTGTTTTCTCCATTATATCATACTCCATGTGGCGGCCCCTCACACACACATGCAGATGAACTAAGACATTTAATTCCCCACATCATCTACGGGATTCCACATCTCGTTTATTGCAGCTGCTTGAATGTCAAAGGGGCCGTGGGTGGACGACGTGACCACGGGATTCCCGTTAACCGAGGAGAATGACAATTACCGTCCTGCCACCTTTGGCCGAGAAGGAAACAGACGTGGAGCGACGGCGGTGGCGGGTGACTCACGAGGATGGGAACCACAGCTTAGCCGTCTAATGAAGCTCATGTCCACTGGACTGGTGGTAAATAATGAGAGCTGCCCTGCGTCTCTGGGGAGGAAGTGGAGGACGGCACTGAGTGTGACGCAGGCTCAGACACAATGCACACATGTAAGCACTGGACATGGACAACCCCCTTTTTGTCCAGGGCAGTTATATTCTCCATCTCTCTTTGTCTTATTTCATTAGTCGATTTCATTTCCCCCCGGCCCTCTCTACCTCTGTCTATTAAATTCTTGTCTCCCATCTGCCCACTTACTGTCCCCTATTTTGAAGTCTCTGTTCCCTTTCTGGTTTTCTCCTTGGACTCATTTAGGGTCAGCCATCTTTTTCCAAGACTCTGCCAAATGCTCTGTCTAGGTCATTCCCGGCATTAGTATTCACGGCAGTCATTTAGCTCAGTAGTTCTCCTCCCAGTCCAGGAAAGTGTCTGGTTTCAGCACCACGAACAGCGGCACAGACTTGCTTTCTGACTTTAGGAACACAAACAGAGAGAATACTTTTCTGTATGAAAGATTTTTACTATCATGTTGTTGTAGTTAGGGTGAGTTTTGATCATATTTCAGCCACTGACTTACTCACTGAAATGTGGTGACGCAGCAACATTGCTAAAGAGCAAATTTGGCACCCATGTAAAAATAATAATAATCCTATAATCTAACCTTTGTTGATCCCTTTGGGGAAATTCCTTCTCTGCATTTGACCCATCCTATTCATAGCTAACTTTAACTATACATACTAGGAGCAGTGGGCTGTTGCGGTGCAGCGTCCGGGGAGCAGTCAGGAGGAGCAGTCCACAAAGAGGCCAAATCCTCCAGCACTAGCACAGGTGCATGAGTCAAAAAAGGTCAAGTATATAAAAAAAGAGACACATTGGCCAAACAGACAAACTCTGTCAACAAAGATGGACAGCGGTCACTAAGGATAAGACGGGTGATATTTTTCTTATTGTCAGCAAATCCCATGAAAAGACAAAACAAACCTAATATTGATCCCACCGTCTGTGCAGCAGAAGCCTGACAAAGCCTGTTACTCTGGCGATCCTCCATTCCAATCCAGAAATGACTTAAAACACATCAATGAGTCCCACACTTGTACTGACTGACATGTTCCCTCATGAGGATGAACATCGGTGTCGTAGTGTATTTTGAGTGAATCCAGTGTAACCCTAAATACTACACAAGGCTTCCTTACACCTGGACAAGCAGAGTGGTGCTGTGAGGATTGTGTTTCTGGATTGTTTCAGTGCCTTCAGCATCATTCAGCCTCGAGGCGAGTTGAAAAACATGATGGTGGAGTTGCATCTGATGGCCTGGATCATGGACTGCCTCACAGGAAGACAACAGTATGACCGGCTGAGGGACTGTAGTCAAAGGTTTGGTTCAGTAACCACTGCATAGTAGGTTTAATCATGATGGACATTACAACATGAGACACCATCAAAACCTTGACTGTCACACAAGAAGGATGGCATGAAGTTTGTTATTTAACAGCAACATCTCACCCTATGTCCTCAAATGCAGCTTTAAACATCAAACCCACTAATGATGTTCATGAAAAAAGAAGAAGCCAAAATTAAATCTTTCAGAGTCAAAACAGTAAAAACAGAAACCATCTTGATTTAAAAAAAAAAAAAAAAAAAAAAAATTCTTGAACTTCTCAGTGATGTGCTATTCTGTTGGGAAACTTAACCTGACGGACCTAGGCTCAAAAGCTTGTTATTTCATTAAAATTTCTTTAATCGACATGTCTCATAACAAAAAAATAGCCAAAAATAAAGTGTGATTTTAAAAAGCAGAACCAAAAAGTCATCATTCACAAAGCTGCACGCAACAAGAATTCAGGAACTTTTTGGATTGAACTGCAGGCTGTGTTTACACAGAGCAGATAGGGGACAAGTATGGAAACTAATTAAAAACCTAAGTAATTATATATTGCAGCTATGGGCACTGGTTTATTCCAAGTTATTTTCAAATTTGTGTTTTGTGTTTTTTAATTTATGGCATTTTATCTTTGTTAAATTGTACAAAATACATTTTTGAGATGTATAATTCAAAATATCAGCCAAAAATAAACAATTTAGTCTAATGGAAATATTATGGCAATAGTATGGAGGTGAAATCAGGTGAAAACACCTGTGGGCATTTCAGAAAAACGCTGATTGCAGTTTTTTTTCTTTGCAATTTTTGTAAAATAAATAATTACAGAAGTGCAACTTTCTTTCTCTGTCTAGCAATTTTTTGTGCTGTTTCTGTTGAGGGTCGGGACTTTATATTGCAGTAAAAACTGAGCCTACAGTAAGAAACTGGTTAAATGCAATTAGCTTTTTGTCAAATTGTGATTTTGATGTAAAATCGATGGACAACAGGATGAGTGCAGTGTGTGGAGGACTTCGTGACACGGTGCAGTTTAAACTATCAGCAGCTTAAGCCCTCCAAAAGACGATGATGGATTTCCAGATGACCCGGCCCTGTCTGCAGCTGGTCTCCACTGAGGGGAGTCGGGGTTATGTACCTGGAGCTACAGCTGGTTGGAAGACTGGACTGGCCAGCAAACACTGACAGGAGGGGTCAAAGCCAACTCTATTTCCTGACAAGGTTGCAGAACTTCAACATCTGCAAGAAACTACTCTTGAAGTTTAAACAGTCAGTTCTTGCTGGTAGGGCTACCATTAACCGCAACTGACTTACATTATCAAATAGTCTCAATTGATCGATTAGTTTTTGGGTCTATAAAATGCCAGATAATGCTAAAAAAAATTGTTAATCACTGCTTCCCAAAGCTTCACATGACATCTGCTAATGTCTTGTTTTGTCCACAACCCAAAAATATTCAGTTTATTGTCATTAATGACTAAAGAAACCAGTAAATATTCAGATTTAAGAAGTTGAATTCAAAGAAATATGAGCTCCAGTCACCAGTGTTTCCTCCTATGCTGTGGAAACAGCATTAGGAAAAGATGCAGTTGGACAGCCGGTGAGAAGATCTGGTTCTGTGGTTGGCACAGAGCTGGATTCCTTTATGTTAGTGGCAGAGAGAAGGACCCTAAATTAACTGTTGTTGATTGCAAACATCACCTATAAACAGCACATCCACTAAGCAGACTGGTCTGTTCGCCGGCAGACTGCAGCTCAACAAACAGACCGAGGAAGTCTTTGGTCCCTGAGGCTGGACGGCTATTCAAGTCCTTCCAGCGACGATGGAGGGAAACTGACTGAGTGCAATCTGTCACCAGACTGGCTATGCTTGTGTGAAAGTTATATCAATTTGAAGTTTACCATTTATTTATATGAGGATCTTGTGTTTATCTTCTATTATTGATCAGTTCCTTTTATGTTTAGTCATTCTCAGAGAAACTAAACTCTTACTACAACTGCTTATAATCATGTGAGATGTGTCTGTTGTACAACAAGAGTAAAAAAAAGAGATCTTAGATCCTGTCAGGTTTGGAGTTTAAATCTAAAGAAGCTCCTTGATCAACTTATATCTAATTACCTACCTACCTACCTACCTACCTACCTACCTGCCTGCTTATCCATCCATCCATCCATCCATCCATCCATCCATCCATCCATCCATCCATCCATCCATCCATCCATCCATCCATCCATCATATGTAATGCAACCAAGACCAAAGAATCTTCCAAGAAGATGCCTTAGTCTCATCTTTAGGAAGCTGTTCTCTCTGAGGAATGTAGGATTTAGAGTTTTACATGCTATGGAAAACCATCCCATAAGGTTTAAACTTGCAACCTGTTTACAACAAGCCAGTAGGTAAAGAGTTTATGTTCACTGTTGTGTTAAAAATAAACCTGTATTCCTATTGTTCTTTGGGAAAAGGAGCAGTGAGGTCTCTCTCGTGGTGTAATATTTCCAGGACAATACCTTTTGCATAGTCTGATTTTGTATTTGCTTATATGTTTGTCGACAACTTGTATCTTCTATTATCCACAGTAATTTTAAATACATATTAAATTCCCAATACCTGCAGTGCTAATCATCTTATATTTACACTACCTTCATTAGCCTCAGCATTCTGTAGTAGTTGTGGTTTCTACACTGTAACCTCACCACTATGTTTTTATTTATTCTTTAATCTTCTATTGATTCTTATATTCTTCTGTGTTTTGGGTTTTCTATAGGGTTCTGGATGCCAGCGTTTCCCTTGGGATCGATAAAGTATCTATCAAACATAAAAACCCACTACAGCACCACATTCGCAGCTGAAAAATTGACTATTGACTCGTGTTTAAGTAACATTTGTCAAAAACTGCACTATAACCTGTTGTACACACACACGCAAACCTAAAAAAGTGTGTATGTTGGGTGTGTTTGGATGCATGCACACGTAGCTAGAAGTAATCAGATATTCAGTAACATGTTCACCCATCAATCTGAGGAGACTATATGGGGTTCTGCCACATTGTAATCATATAGGCTCATCTTCATACACATGGAAATGAACTTTTACGTATTTGTATGTAAATCTCTGGGTGGGCTCTTTTCTCCGCCTTCTTGTAATTTGGTTCAGTCAGGATTTTATTTATTATCGTTATCATTTATGATTGTTTTGATAAAATCATTTATTATTTTTTTATTCATAACATTTGAATAAATGTTTCCAATGTAATTTTCTTTCTTTCTTCCTTCCTTCCTTTCTATGCTTCGTTCATATTTAAAAATAACTTCAATGGTCAAAATGTTCTTGTATTCGCTTTCCAAACAAATTTACTCCAGAAGAAGGAATTTTATAGTAGCTTTGTAAACCCCATTTAGCATCTTTTTTCTGTTCTGTTTTTCTGTTATCTGAGCGCAACCTGAAGTGTATAAAACCAGTTTGATCTAGATTTTAAAAGTGTGGACTACTTTCTAGCTCATTTTGATTTAATAAGGAAATTGGTCTGTATAGTTGAGTTCTATGCAGGAGGCCGAAGTTCTTTCTCCAAAATCCAATTAAATAACTCACATAAAATTGTAAAACTCATTTGTGTGTTTGTTTTGCCTCATATTCTACTTTTTTTTTGTAAGACTAACTGCTAATGTGTTTATTGATTTACGATACATCACGTTAATAAGCTCAAGCACAGTTTTCCTCAATTGTTATTTCTTTAAGTTTCCTCATAAAAATTTGCTTTTCAGTAAACATTCTGGGAGTTTTGATTCTTTAGTGTAGGTAAAGTTTTGCCCCTTTATTTTAGAGATTATGACTCATTCTTTTAAAACATATTACATTTTTATTTATTTATTTATTTATAAGCTATTTCTGTTTCTTTGGTTAACAATGGATGTAAGTAGTATTTTCTTCTCCTGTAGTCCTAAGCATCCTTTGTAGTTTTTCTACACTCTATACAGTAAATCAAGGGACTAATTCCTTCTATATAATTAAATGCAAGGCTTCTAGATAAAAATTTTCTTTAAAAGTACTGATTTAGATCGACTTTTTACGTTGCATACATTATAATAATTTAGGTAACTGCATTAACTTAACATTGTGTGTAATTTAAAGTTAAATTTCTGAATTAGCTGATTTAACTCAATGAAACTGGCTTGCCGACCAAATTGTTCTTCACCCTGAGCTTCCTCATCTACATCTTAACATCGAAGCGACTTAATTTTCTTACTTAGCCAAGTTAAACACAAGTATTCACAATTATGGTAATTACATGCATAGCACTGAAAAATTTCTAAATAACATGGAAATACTAGTTAGAACACTTTATCAGCTTCTAAACTTGGGTTTATGCCACCTATCATTACATAAGTCACAATTAAAAATCCTTTTAAATGAAGCAGAAAACCTAATTTCAACAACTCAGCATAGTTTGTTGGTTGAACATAACTTTATTAGAAGTTGTCTTAACTCAATTTAGATGTTTTTGTTGTTGCTGTTGAGCCCAAGCATTATTTTTTCGAGTGTAATTCTCGATGTGTTGCTTTTGTTTCACTTTGAGTATTGTTCTCTTTCCATGTCCGTGATATTATGTCTCCATGCATCACTGCTTTCACTCGATACCACAATACAGTCGGTGTTACATCTCTATTGTTCCTGTTCTGGACGTAACTTTCAAAAGCAGGTTATATTTATTGCTTGAACAGGGAATGATTTAATCTCATGTTGTCCGTCTTTCTGCTTCCAAATCTGCTGTTTACTTTTTTGAAGAATGGTCTCCCAGGCTTATTGCTTACATTTCACATTTCCTGTAATGCAATGACATCTCTATGTGACTTGTTTTTTAACATTAATATCCTTACTCGGAATAAATGGATTTGGACATGAGTGCTGCATACGGTGTAAAGCCCAATCCTTGAATTTAAACTCGGATATTAGAGTTTTACCATGCAGTCACCTATGTAGCAGTGTTTGAAATTAATTAGTTTTAGTCCTTTCTCATGAAGCATTTACATTTATTTATTCACCCACTGAAAACAGACGAAAAACCCAACATTCACAGTCTAAATAAACAGTATCCCTCCTCTGCCTGATGATTAATATAAAGTAATTTTCAACTGTTATTGTCATTTCAAATTGAACAATTTGTCAAATGCTGCATTAGCATAATTCCCAATGACTTATTTAGACAGACCACAGGCTCATTTAACCTGCAGCTGGCAGCTTGTCTGTTCTGTTTAGCACACGAATACGAGGCTGCAAAAGTACAAAGTTGGGTTCTCGCTACGGTCATGGCACTCGATAGGGATCTGCTCGTATGGCAGCTTATAGCATGCAAAGCCGGCCTGCCTGTGAAACGGTTCTTTATCAGCCATGTGCCACTGTAATGTATTCACACACGCTTCTTAGAAGCGAGACTGATGTGGTGGCGAGTTCATGTGCGTATGCAGAGAGGGGATAAATGTCTCTTGGCTGACCTTGTTTGGAAGTTTATTTGTCACCGGCTCTGCTGGCTCTGACATGCTGCAGCGAGTGCAGAGGAGCAGAAAAAACGGCCAGAAAGAGATTCACTGTACCTGACAAAATGTGCTGTTCGGATTTTTCCAGAAATATGGGGATGCTGAATGGCAATCACTGCATTTTTGTAGGCCTTTGCAAGCACATGATTTGAAATTGGCAGGGTGTAGGGCGGCAATACAACACATTTTGCAGATTTTAAGTAATTCTGATGTCTGAAGTTGCAGTAAGGGGATGCAATTGGCTACAATATTCTGGCAGTCTATTTAAACTTAAGCCTCTCAGCGCCCTTGTTACCACCCGGTTAAAACTGACACACACACATGCACACACGAACATACACTCAACACACTTTCTCTCTCTCCTTGGCCGCGGATTGCACTATCCATCATCTGCCCGAGAAATCTCTCCTCCTCCACCAGCACACTTCATTTCTGTGCCTCGCTTTCTGTCACTTTACTGCTGCCATCCATCTCCTCTCACTCCTCCCTGCTGCGTCAGGTGAGCGGCGTCCTCACCGGCACAGAGCAGCTTTTTCAAATTATCTGGTACACTGTAATAACACAAAGTAATAGCAGTGAAACATCACTTCCCCTCTTTATTTGTTCTCCAATGCATTCTCTTTACTTTTCATCCCATCACTGTCTTTATTTGCCCTCAGCCCACCTGCCTCAAGAGACACTGTTTACCGCGAAAGTCCTTATGAAGGAAGATATAGAGTTTGTTTAACAAAAACACTACACAGCACCATGGGCCAGATTTATGCACAAGTCAGTAGCCTATTTGCTGAAAGGGTTTGAAAGGCATCTGTGCTTTTTCTTGATATATTCAAGAGCCGGAAGCCAGCTCAAGCTGCACCATAAGCTGAGTGGTAGCAGTGCTAATGGAGGTAGTAGCAGAACAATCACTCACAAACTTCCATTTCGGTTATTCTTTAAATAGGACAAACAGTCTACAGCAACACTAGCAGCTCTGTTAAGCTCAGCTTATTTACTGTGGTGCTTTAAGCTAAATGCTAACATCAGCATGCTAACACGATCACAATAAGAATGTGAACGTGCTGCTTGTTGGCAGGTGTAACATTGTGTTATGTTGACCAGATTAGCAAGTTGTCTCGCCAACACTGATGATTAGCAATGGTTTATGTCCAAATATCTATTGTAATTTTAAAGGGTCACAGTTATCGAAGGTCCTTTTGTGGAAACATGACCAAAAGTCATAGCAATCCATCCAAGGTATTTTATCTAAACTGGAATGTCAACCTCAAGGTGCCAGAGGAAAGGTCAGGAGATCACCAATGTCATTATGCCACAAAACCTGGTAATCATGCTGGATAACTGGAAATTTTGATCTATCAGAGGAGCTAGTTGAGAAGTCCCAGAATCAACAAAATCCTCATAATTCATCATGTGGTAAGCTTTCTCCTGTCCATCAATCCATCCATCCATCCATCTTCCTGTATGGAGTCGGGTTGCTGCAGCAGGCAAAGCAGGTCATTCCAAACATCCCTCTCTCCAGCATCACTTTCCAGTCCTTCCAAGGTGTCTCCAGGCCTGAAGAGACTTGTCATCCCACCCATGAGTTCTGGTTCTACCCTGGGTTCTCCTCCCAGTTGGATGTGACTGGAAAACCTCGACCAGAAGGCATCTTAATCAAATGCATGGAACACCTAGCTGGCTTCTCTTGACACAGAGGAGCTTAGACTCTACTTGGAGCTTCTCTCCAAATGTTTGTCCTTATTCTATCTCCAAGTCTGAAGTTCCCAAGACTTCCCAGAGGTCCTATCCATAAGTTAGGGTTGGAGTATACATCAACTGGTAAAACAGAACCTTTGCTGACATTCCAGTTGTTGACAGAGGGGTTTGTGTGTCCCTGTGATCCCAAGGTTAATTGGTGCTAGGGGAGGGACCAGACTATGGGCGATTTAAATACCTTGATGAATCCATAGTCAAAGAATGCCACAACTCACCCAGAATAAGGAATAAGGAGGAATAAGGAAAGGGGCCCCTATCTGAAGCCAAAACTAGGAGGGGAACTCCCCGGTGTGCATCTGGTGGCCAAGCCCTAACACATGGTCACAGCTGTAAAGGTATTTTCCTCTTAATCAATACTGTTTACTTCATGTTGGCTCAAGAGGAAAATGCAAAGGGTCATTACAGTCTTTTGGCTTCATTCTCTTGGGTACACGAAGATAGTAGTATCAACTCTAATAGTGATCTATTCAATATACGGACAGGTGAAAAAGTGAAGGAAAACCTGAACCTAGACCACTAGAGCGAGGGGATCTAGTGACTCTGTTAAGCTGTGGAGGGCATTTTGCTAGCATGGTTTGGATCCACTCGTCCCCTTAGAGGGAAGAGACACAGCAAACCAATACAGCATAGCTTTGAGGGATCACATTTATCCTACAATGAAACATTTCTATCCTGATGGAAGTGGTCTCTTCCAGGAAGATGATCCCCATCTATAGGGGTCAGAGCTCCTCACCACCATCATCAAAACATCAAAAGAGGGAAAATCTTTGGAGAGAATGCTTCCTGTAGAACTCCAGAGACTTGAAGAATCCATGCCAAAGAATATTGAAGCTGTTCTGGTGACACATGGTCGCACAAACACTTTGCTAATACATTTCATGTGGGTTTTTCCTGCAATTCGTCACCCATCTGTATGTTCTTTATATAGAATTGGGTAGTTCAGTCTGGACCAAAGCAGTGAACTGACTGGCACTGAAATCCTCACAGCCTCATTAATAATTTACCAACAATGGGCAATGAACAGCCAATACAAAAAGCTTTTACTTAAGAATAAGACTTCAGAGATGTAGATGCTTTTTGGTAGAATCCACAGACGTCTGTATTAAATTGCATAGTAATCTCTCCGGTTTTTGCTGGGATATTTCAGCTTGGATCAACATTAACCTCATGGTTGACAGACAGAATCACAGGCTAACCAAATGTGTTATCCTTAGATGCCAAAAAAAGGACACAAAAGTGAACTACCAACTAATCCAAACTGGATTAAATCCATGGGAACATAGTTTATTTTTAATAAGAGCTGTCTTAAAATAGAAATTATTACAATTTAAAGGAAGGAGAATTTTAAGAAAACCTAATAATAGATAAGTGACATCATAAACTATAAATGGCCTGGTGTTTGTAATAAGCATGTAACATTCTTTACAGGACTAAAATCTAAGAAGCAGAAAAAAACAACACCATCACGGGGAGTATATTAAGTGTTCTCTGACGAAGATGATGACTCAGTGTTCACTCCTCACCTGCTAATGAAGTCTCTTCACACTAATGTAAGAAATAATCTGTGATATGTTTGGCCTCAGTCGAGCAGGAACACACTCAATTTAAATCATTAGAGCATCCAAAGATACGAGCGCATGCTGAAATTGGTGAGATGAAGTGAGAATTAAAAAGTCTAAATATAATTTTACAGCTGCCAGCAGAGCAACATTGCAGCACACTGAACATGTGTGTCTTTAAAATCTGACTAAGGCTGGTCTTTCTTACAAATTGCCCCTTTTTGTGACATTCTCCAAACAACTGCGTCTTGCACCAGGCAGTGTTAATAAAAAAGTTGTGAAGTATGTCTATGAAGCTTTGTGCAACTGTCCTCTCTAATGGTCATGAGCTTGTGACTTAATTAAGCGGTCAAATATAGCAAATGAGATTATAATGCACTATCAAAGTTCATTACCATTGGGAAGTATCACTCTTTAACAGGGGTTGGACCCTCTACATCATCCTCGTTAAATTAAACAGTATATTTAAAGAAACAGGAGTTCAGTGTTATTAACATTCCCTCGGGTGGGCATCAAAGTTTAAAACTGTCTCACTTACAGTCTCTCTTAGCTTTTAATCTTAATCTACTCTTAAGCTTTACTACTTACCACTATACTAACTACACATTCATTCATCATCCCATCCCCCAAACTTCATCATAAATTTCCTCAAAGTCTCTAAAAATAGGATATCCTTCACAATTCTGATTTCAATACTGCCCTTATGTGTGCAGATTAGATATCTGGACAGCCCAGAGATAAAGCCAGAAATCATTATCACTGTAACCATGTCCCAATTCAAGGGTTGCAGTCTTCGCATCCTCCAAAGGATGGGTCCTTCGAAGGGCGTGAAAGCTGCATCTGAGCATTTGGTAAATGAGACGGTCTAGCCTACGACGGATTTCTTGCTTGCATCGTCACGTCCTGTAATGCCGCTCCTGTTGTCTAGCAACCCGGACTGCCGAATTTATATCCCTAAGATCAGGATAAAACTACGTTGTAATTTTACATAATTTTTTGACTGAAATTGATCCGAAAATTGGGATTATTGTTTTTAATATTTTTTATATACTTGAAGACTTGAGGTGCTTGTACTGTACAGTGGTACGTAGAGGAATAAACTCTGTAAAACAAGAAGGGTTCACAGCTTGTTTAAATCTGTTCATATATGAATATAAAAATAAGAAAGTGATATGAACTTCAAATGTTATAAATCGTCACAGTCTCTGCACTGAGTGTTTTTGATGAGAATTTTTTTTTGAGGATCACTAAATACACTGTTGCCCATAAAGTTGGAATAATTTAGTTTTTCAGACACATTCCTCTTTTATTCTTATTAATACACATCAGTATCACTTTTGACCAGGTTCAGTGATTACATACTGAGTCCATGGCTGTGTTGTCCTTTTGCTGCTTAAAATCTGTCACGTTTTCAGAATTGGCTGCATAATTTTCAACCAAATTTCACACAGAAGTTCTCCAGGCTATATGCCTTGTTTGACGCAACTGACAATACACCAAAGAGTGATTGCACTCCGACAGGATGGACACAAACAAGCCAACATTGCTGATTTCCTTGGAAAATCGCAGAAAGCGGTCTGTAAAATCCTCTAACATCATCGAGAGGAGGGTCATTTGAGGCCACAAAAATCTCCAGGACAACCACAACTAACTACCAGACGAGTTGGTCGACAACTGTTTAATCTGTGCAGTAGAAATCAGAAAATGCCAGCGAGCCGCTTTTGTCGTTTGTGGAGAAGACACAGAAGTAAAAAATATTTTTTTCCAACTTTATGGGCAACAGTGTACATGCTGTCTTAACAGAAATCAAATATCATTTCTGCTAAATTTGCTATCAGATAACTTGGTGGAAATAAACCGAGAAGCTCACACCAATAATGCTGCGTTACTCAATCAATTTTTTTTAAAACAATTTTTAAGGTTTTAACATTTGTAGCTCCATTAGCGATTGGAGTGAGCTGGAACAAAATACTTATATTTAAAACAACAATCCTCCGCTGCTGATGAATCCATCTTGTCCATCAGCTGTGAGCAGTTAAAACTCTACCTGTTGATCAAATTGTCACCGGCGCACAATGAATCTTGGGATATGTTGGGCTGCGAAGGATCCACCTAATGCATCCTTTGCAGCGAGGGAAAGAAAGATGCATTCGTCGGCCACATTTGAAGGAGTCGTCGAGTCATAATGAAATGGGACAGCCTTTGTCGCACCGCCTTCGAAGGATGCAGCCCCTGAATTGGGACACAGCCTGTATCTCACTTCCTCTTTAGCCCTAACTCAAGCTCTCGCTTTGATGTTTTTTATCAGTTGCTCTACACACATTTTCTCACTGTCAGATGGATTGATTAAGCTCCAGATAAAGGACTGATAGCATGCGACAGCTGAATGTGTTTGGACTCTACACGTTTGATAATGTTGAAATAAAGCAGAACTGAATTTTATTGCTTTTGAAAGCCTCTGTGATCTACCAAAAATCAAACAATGCTAAGAGTGTACAACCACGCTGGCATCTCTTGGAGGCTGAAAAGCAGCAATTTATGCTGAATGATATCATCAGTGTGTTTAGGATATATGAAGTTCACAATGTTAGTTTAGGAAAGTACAGTTCAGGCTGGTGTCATTAGTTGAGCAGGTTTTTAAGTTATGAACCAACAAATTTAAAGATCCCTGATGGTGAAATCCATTTTTATGATGTTTTGTGGTTGTTATAATGCGTATTTACACATGAAGCAAAGCGATGTTTCCAATATCGCACAATTGATAGGCATCTCACTAGCGGGCCACTAGTGGATCATATGATCATATCACAAACTTTCTCTTTTATCACGAAAACAGTTCAGTGAAAAGTATTTCTGAAAACATTCGAGGCGAGAAATAAGCTATGCTGTTGCTGAACCTCTCCTCATTTTAGTTCAGCAATGGCTAGTTTAGAGGTTTTACGAAAGTTTCACAAGGTGTGCCTCATTTGCATAAAGTTGAGGTCCAGGCTACTTTATACTAATGAGGTGCAGGCAGCTAGTGGGCAACGCAATGCGACGCTACCAGAATGCAATGCACAGTGTTCACATCGACAATGAATGTAAAGCGTTAAACTGATGGATCCTGTGGATGTGTATCACTACACACTCAATCACATGTGTGGGCTGCCAAGTGGTCAGTTGTTTGACTCTGCATTGTTAATTACAGACACAGAGAGAGTCTTTTTCCTGAAGGGGGCATGGACAGCTCAACTGTATTTAAAATTGCGGACACTAAAACAGCTCATTTAGAACAGGACTAAAGTCAGGGGTTATACAGTCATGGGAACATGTTTCACTAATTTGGTGAAAAGGAGCACAATATGGGACCCTTAAATTGTGCCCTGATAGGTGACCTGACAGCTGAAGGGTTGGGGCACGTACCATATATACCATATATTCCAGTTCATGGGCCGCATAAATGCGTAAACCACATTTCAAGGCATTCCACCCATGAGACATTTCACCCCATATCAGTGCTTTAGAGGTGCTGAAGGGAATCACTAAAGTCAGTCTGATTCAATCGGTGGAAATCATGAAATTTCATGACAATCCATCCGGTAGCTGCTGAGATATTTCAGTCTGGACCAAAGTGTGACTGACTGGCATCACCATACCTGCAGCCATGCCACTAGCACAACTGCAGTACAGATACTAGAATAATAGAAAGGCACTTTTCATATTCCGCAGTGGGACAATTATTTAGAGGGTGCTTTAAGGTAAATTACACTCCACATATAAAATTCGATACATTGTATATCAACTTGGTTCATTCTTTAATGAAGATTGTCTTTCCCTAACTAAATGTATACTTGTGAATAATCTAAACTGAGATCGGAGTGTGAGTTCAGTCCCCTCAGAGGAACTATCGGACCACTTGGCTGCTGTTGTAAGTGTTGCAGACTCAAATATCGATCTGCTTTGCAATCAATCAAATGGTGAGTGCTTGTCAGGGTCAGAGGAGACACTAATATCTTGGGCAGATGTGGATTTATGGCCGCATGTGTCGTTCCTCTCCTCCCATTTTCACTGCCTTTCATCTATTTTGTCACCCCTTTCCTGCCCTTTCTTCAGCATGCTTGAGCACAGCGGCATCCCACTGATAGTAGCTGCACTCTTTTTATAGGCGAGCCCCGCTGTCCATTCATGCTTCCATTCAAGCTCCCCTTATATTGTCTTCCTCTCTTTTTCTGGTTTGCGTGAGGAACTCATTCATCCCTCCTTCCCCTGGTGCTCATCTACAGTCCATCCGCACAAGCTCCCTCAGTCTCGTCAGAACTGCCTGGAATTATTTACTGCTTAATGGCCTACAGCAGCTCACACCAGCCCAGCGGTGCTTTGCTTTATTTATTGATTTTCATTCCTTTTGTCTTAGCGAGTGTGCGCGGGAGAAGCACACACTAAAAGATAAAAAGCCCAAGGACAACCTGCACATTCGAGCTGCTGATGAAATGACCTGTGGATTGAAAGATTGATGGACTTGATGTTTGAAGGCTAATCGGCCATTACTGGGCGACTCGTCTGCTGTCTGTGCTTCTGTCTGTTTGTATGATGTATGCATGTACCCGTGTGTGTGTGTGTGTGTGTGTGTGTGTGTGTGTGTGTGTGTGTGTGTGTTTTTGCATTCACCACAATGACCAACACTCACCATCTTCCATCATGGACTACAGTGATTATCTGTCTCTGAACAGTGCGATTCTTTGCTTCTGGGATCTTAGCCAACATTGGCTTCTTCAAATAAAAGGGAACATCAAGCTGCACAGCATAGCATTATGTGAATAAATCGAATGTCCACATGCAGCATTGATCTCTACTATTAATTACATTTAAGTTTAAGAGTTTAAGGCATCTCAGGATGTTTTTTCTGTCTATTTGTAAAAGGTCTTCAGTTCCTATTTTATCAATAAAAAAGATATATTTGCACATTCCTCTTTTATGCTCTTCATGAAACTACATGAATCAATGACAAATTCATGAACCTACTATTTTTATTGCCACAAATTACATCATCAAAGTCTCCAACACACCCAACTTATAGACACACAATTGCTTGAAGCCCCTTCTAGGTAGGTTTAATTTTCTAGGTTTAACAGAAACTTAAGGACCTATGCAACTGCAATTAATTTGTGTGTCTTTGTTATCTAAACTGAATTTACGGGTTTAATGGGTTGTTTTGTGTTACTTTCAAGATCAATACTGAGCTCCATCTCCTAAAAACTACACTCCTGTACAACTAAATTGGATTCCCTACTATGTTTTAAAGAAATGCATTTTCTTCTGGATTACATTTGTTTGTTATGCATCACAAATACATCTAATCAATATATCTTTAAAAGTACTGTATTGTTTGCTAACTGTTGGTCCTTTCAGTCAACTAATCGTACATTTTAGATGGGCACAGAGTAGTCACCCTGGCAACTCAAAGGTTTCAAACATGTTGTGAAGAGCAAACCAAGTAATATTGGTGCCAGACCCTAACCAGACGTTGAGTGAAACCCGAAGTAGCAACATCTGGGGCTGAAAATGAAGCCAACATTGAAGTGCCCAAAAATTGAGTTCCTCAAATGACCACTTGAGGCTGAGTCTAAAAGTGAGTCAATCCCCACAGACCTCCATGTTAAAATGACCAACTTTACAGCAGAAATGAACACATTTACAGCCTGGTGCAAGAAACAGTTTTGGTCTCTATAGCTGATTATCCTTTAAATGACAATTGAACAAAGGTTGATTTTTCTTATATAACTATCCTGTTTCAATTGTATGAAGGTTTAAATTCTGCTTAATTAAAGGTGTGACTGCTTTGAGTGACAGGTGGGTGCCGTAAGAGGAAAGTCAGTGCCCTATTCACGGAAGGTTTGTCCATCTATATATACAGTCTGTAGCAGAAAGTCAAACTGAAGTCTACAAAAATGATTCCAGACAGGACACAAACCCCATTTTCCTGGTTGTCCTGTATTGGACTGATGCCACCACGAACCCTCCAACCTCCGAACGTGTTCGGCTCTTTACACTTGTAACTTTTCCTTCTATGGAATTAAATATCTTACAGAGAGAAAGTCATTTAAAACTTAATCACAAATGCTGTTTACAGGAGTTGTACAGGAACATCATTTTTGGGTAGACCAGGTAGGAGATATCAATCATCCCATCCTTACATCTTCTACTGATCGCCTATTTTTATTTTTGACTCCTTCAAACAAAACAGGTGAACTTGTATTCTTTATTCTGGCGTATATTTAATAATACAAAGAATTTACCTGACCTGAGGGGGTAAAACTATTTCACAAGAACATCATTTCAACATCATTTTACATACTGCTGGGGGATGAGATTGTCTTCTGAAAGGTGGAAACGGTACATTTTGTTCTTGCAATGCAACTGCAACTCTTCTTTTCCAAAATGTTAAATATTTAAAAATGGATGCATTGTGAATGTATGAAGTGAGAATTCTCTCATTTGGGTACTAATTAGGTAGCCACACTGTAATTTTAGAGAGTCTCAGAAGGAACTGGCCTTTATGATCTCTCACTCTCCAGCACTCCTTTGAATACTGATAACACTGAGGGTCCTGAGGAAAAGAAATATTAAACAGCAGAGAAACCAGCTCAAGCTCCCTGTTATCATTTTCTATTGTTGGGAGTAAATGCTCTGCAGCGCCTCAACCTCAACCCTCCTCTCCGTCCTTGGCTGTGGATAAGCAACCTTTGCCTTGAGCTGGTCTCGGATGAGAGTCCATTTACCAAAAAACGATTATATAACAGAGGGTAATAAATAAAGCTAGAGCCTAAAAATGGATGAGATGAATGGCACAGGTGGATGGCACCAGTGTCCCCCCCCTCATTCAGCGCCTCCACGCACCCCTCCTCTCTGTGAGCCTGATGATGATGATGGTGATATCGCCACCAATCCGCCCATTGCATTTTTAGATCAATGAGAGAGAGAGAGAGAGGAGGAGGAGGGGGGAGCTGTGTATTTTCAGCCTCTCTGACAGCTGTGCAGATACCCCACGTACGTGCTCATATCAGACACTCAGACACAGAGAGCGAGCAGAGGCTGACGTCCTTCCTTTTTTGCGCTCCGCAGACTCGTGCGTGACCCAGCTTCCCCGGATTTCCCTTTAACTTTTTTCCATCATTTTTTTTTATATACCATTTCCCCCCCCTCATCCTTCCATCCATCCATCCATCCCAGGCTTTGGAATGAACTGTCTCCCTGCCTGCGTCGTTTCCATGTCAGCATGGGAACTGCCGTGTCCAAGAGGAAGAATTTGAGAAACGATGCGATATCTTCCGTGGCGGCAAAAGTTAGGTGAGTGACGCTCGGAGCTCTGCGCCTTTTTTACGCGGTTTTTTTTTTATGGCACCACCTGGAAGTCTTAATTATGAGTCTGTGTTCTAACCCTCGCCCAAGTTGGCAGGTGTGACAGTTGTGTGTGTTTTGATGAATTGCCACTGCGCTATCCCGGATCCAGCCCGCATGTATTGCAGTGCGCAGAGAAGGGATCTTTGCGCTTTTGTCTGCCGACTGTCCCGTCTGGCCCGGGGCGTGCGTCTGAGCAAATATGCGCTTTAAATTTCCCTTTATTCTCTCCAGTTTGCACTTGTAATTGACAGTGCAGTCACCTAGAGGGGGACGTCTTCCAAAATACTGTGTTTTAAAGGGTCTAAATGAGCTGTTGGAGGATGCGCCTCTGGCACGTCGCTGCTTTTACTGATGTTGTGAATGGAGCATCATTGTATAACCAAAGTCATGCAGAGGCAGAGCGGGGACCGCCGTGACTCACAGTAAACCCTGGTGCATTTCCTCACCTAAAACATCCCACCGTGTGATGTGAAGCCGAATGCCATTTGATTGTTATTCCAAATTTAACCCCCCCAAAATACGGCTCTGCTGTCTGGCTGCATCGACCCCCAGCGAGCAGCGCAGCCATGAGGCGGCCGCCTTCACACCCTGGCGGGCAAATAGCCCCGCTGCCAATTAATCAATCACCCCAATCGATTGTGTCCCTCCCGCTGATCACCTATCACGGTCGCTTAGGCTACTGGGTCAGGTGCAGAGGGCAGCGGCTGGTAATTTATTCAGCAGACTGTTTGGCAGGAATCCAACCCGTCCAAAGCTGTTAACTCTAGAGAGGAGAACCGCATCCAGCTGTTTGTAAGTAATGGCACCCATCTATCCATCCCGGGCTGCTCCTGTGAGGCTGTAAAGCACGTGTGGCTGTGTGTGTTCACATGCCGCACGAAGCGCAGACAGTGAGCCACAAATCAGGAGTGAGATCAGAATACAAATCCAGCATCTCCTTGGCTCCGCTGGTGCGTGATTCTAATTCAGTCAATGAATGACCTTGACTTGTGCAGACTCCCAACAATCCACAGATGTGGGCTGATGTGCTATTACGTCATTCTCTCAGTGTGTGTGTGTGCCTCTTTCTTTACATTGCACAGTGAACCCACAGCAGTGCAGTTTGTGTGCTGCCTTGAGAGGAAAATGTGATGCTGATATGCAGAGGATGTCCTGAGCAGGCAGCTACTGTATACAGATGTGCAGATATGTGTGTGTGAGAGAGAGTCCATGTCAACAGTGGATCCAGAGAAACACTTCCACACGCCTGAGGATGAACACACACATGCCTTCTCACACGCTTTTCATATGTCCTCATCTCCCTTCTCTCCTTCACACACAATTCAGAGTTTAATTTTTCGGACTTGATGGCAGAATGAACCTCGGCTCCATCGGAGGGGAAAATGCAGCTGAATCACATCCAATATTTATCAGCCTTTCACCAGCACATGACCTCCATGAATGTGGAAGCGAGCACTCAAAAACTGGTTTCTTTCCATCTGTTCACCTCCAACACAAGCTCGAGCACATCTACATGCACACAGCGAAGCGTTTTGTGCGTACACTCTCTTCGTTTGATCTACATATGTTTGTTTCTCCTTCCATCCTGTCTGAAGGAGAGGCTGGACTTCTCTCTGCACATAGAGGTTTCAGATCAGTAGATTTTTCTTCCGATTGCACTCATTTATGTTTCAGTTTCTTACACTGAATACACGTTGAGTTTTTTTTGTTTTTTTTTTACAAGGATCTCTTTTGTACATTTTGTACTGCTCTTTCCAGAACACTGAAAGCAGAAATGCACAACTGTGCCCTCGAGAGAAACATTTGGAAACTTGAATTATCTGCTTAGTAATTACTGGGATTTAAGATTTCCTACCACTGATACGAGGCCAGACAACTAATTTTTTCTCATTATGTTTCGATGAGGCTGTAAAAGGTCTGTTTATCTCTAATTGGTTGTAACACTTGAGGAAAACAGACCTGATAAATCGTCGAATTTTGGATTATAGCCGGTCAGATGGGTTGTTATGCACCTCTGTGCAGTTGCAGTCTTGTTTGCAAATCTCCATGTTCCTGCATGGTGGGAATTACATGAGTAATGAGGCTTGCGGCACACACACGAACACACAGTTGTGCTTCCGTCACTTCGGAGGACTCTACATTGACTTACATGCACTTACCCTAACCCTTATCCTAACCTAATTTAATAATTGATGTTATGTTGACTTGTTTCTTGTCCCCAAAAGCCCATAGTGTAGCTGAGATCAAGTGATACACCTTAACATGCTTGAAGGATCTAATAGGCAAATGCAGTAGGAACATATATCTCGATGAAAGTTGGAGTCGTCATTCCTTGTCAAAAGATCTGCAAACAAAGTGGAACGAGCAACAGTAAATACGATTCTTTTATCTGACACACACAAACACACACACACACCTGTTAACCTGCACAGCACATAAACTCCCTTATCATTCCCCACAGCGGCTGTTTTCTGATTCTCTTGCATAGAACATTAGTTGAACAAAAGAATATGAAACATTTATTCAAAAAGCTGGCTTGTTTTTGGAAGTCATGGACTTAAAGTTTTTGGGAACAACCAACAACCAGGACAACCTAGAACAACTTCATACATGTAGTTTCCTACCGATAGAAAGCTTCTTTACTGTGAGATAAGCTAAGACAAGGTGAAACTTAAAACATGAAAATCTTGATGCTAGCAGTTGCTGGGATGTGTGCTTGGTGGTGCTTTGAGCTGAGTGTTAATTCCAACATGCTCGCAACAACAATGCTAAGAGGATGATGTTTAGCAGGTGTAAACTTTACCATTTCCTCATAAGCACTGAGTGAAAGTGAGGCTGATGGGAATGTCATTGGCTTAAACTTGTGATGTGATCATGGCTCCAGGACCACCAGAGTAATTCCAGTTCATCAGAAGGACTCATTTCTAGGTTGATTCATCCAGCAGTCAGCCACATTTCACTTAAAAAACCACAAATGTCAACACCAACAAACGCACTAATGAAAAAGTCAGAGGTCATGTATCAGTATGCTTCAACCTCTGGGGATCATGCATGTCTGTACAAAGTTTCATGCCAGTTCATCCAATAGCCGTTAAGATATTTCATCCTGAACCAAAGCAGAGGACAGACCGGCACTCCCATCTCTAAAATGACTTCTTCTGTGCCTTTGTCCTACTGATAGGTGTGCCAAATTGGAAAACACTCATAAGGGTCGTTTTGACAAGCACTGACAAACGACCTGCTTTGTCTTCCGTTGTGATGACTTATTAGAGGACACCACGCTGGTGTGAATGACCAAATTCAAAGGAGTACAAACAATGCATCTGAAACACTCAGGAGATGCTGGCGTCTTGCACCCGTGGTCCAGCGTGCCTTTGTGCATGTTTATGGATTGCTGGTTATGAAACAGGTCACACACTCCCCTCCAGCAGCTCATGAGAAGAAGCTAGCGACTGAGAGCGAGGGGTACAAAAAAGGAAACAGAGACAGAGAAAAGGGAGAGAGATTACTTCTAATTTAAACAGCAGAATTCTGCGACATTGAGAGAGAAAGCAAATGCTTTGATCTGTCGATCAGCCTGTGCTGCGGTTCGGCTGAAGGGCAGCGGACAACGGCGTTCACGGAGCTGTGAGGCTGTGAAAAATGGCACGAAAGATGAAAGGATCGGTTTTTACAGAAGGATGCAAATGAAATATTGTGTCTTGGTTTATTCAGGACAGTCAGGTGGGACTTTGTTGTTGGCCTGCAGACACTCGGCTGATGGGGTCTAATGATGTTGCGTAGCTATTTTCTATTCCGATTTAGGCTCCACAGGCAGGTGCCATGCTTCTTCTTAAGTTCTGAAAATCTGATCATTCTTTACTATAATCGTGGTCCATTTTGCTTTCCTGTTTCCTTTTTAGTCATTCATTTATTCATGTATGTTCTGAGCGCAATCATTCAAGTAAAACAATTCTCTTTCTATTCCATCTATCTCCCTCTTCATCTCTTTTCCTCAGCCTTTCTTCAAACAGTGTAACTCTTTGCTCTAAACATGCTGAATGAGGCAGATTCCATTGATTACAGTCTCAACAATGATTAGGACTCCAGCAGTGCTGTGGGATTGTTTGCCTGTGTCTGTTTGCTGTTGTGCATGTTTATTCCATTTATTATTCATTCTTTGACGAAGCAATCTGAACACGTTTTCTCAGTTGTGGCAGAAACATAGATGTTCAAAATTTCCATTATTCTGAATAATTTTTGTAGCTTAATTGCAAAGTTTGACCACTGAAGTGTGAAATACAGTACCTACAGAGGACAGTCCTCTACCAAGGCCAGTGCTCATCTCACAACTGAAAAGAACGTAAATCGGATTTTCACCAAAACTCATTTGGCTGTGCTCCACCTCTCCACTATCTTACACAGAATTCAGCCCAGTAGTTTCTGCATACTCTTACTTACAGAGAAACAGCACTTAAAACATACTTCCACATTGGCAAGAATAATTCCCTAATTTATGATGCAGAGTTGCAGTACTTGTGACCCTGTTTATTGTTTTTGGCTGATGCGATCCAAACTGTGATCCGTCTTGTGATCCATAGCACTCCTAGTTTGGCAATGACTAAGTTTAATCTGCTGATTAAAAAGAGACAGTGAACTTTATTTGAGTAGGAAAATGATGATGTGTAAAAATTACCAACAAATTCTGTTTACCGTCAAACTAGTCAGGTTTCAGTCCCAGTGTAGAGCAAATTGTAACAGACTTTCTAGACTATTAGCAAAGGAAAATGGAAATGAATGCATGTTTCCATCCACTGCTGCTGCTGTTGGACATGGTGACATAATAAAAGCACCAAACCTTAAATAATTGGAAAATTGTATGGAAAATTGAATGGAATTTGAATGTTATTTCACTTTGAAGAAGTCTCCTCATTGCTCCAAACTATTGGCTCTCCAATTGAGGAAGAACTTCAGTTGATCTTGTATCATCTTTAATTTGCTGTTTCAATTATACTAAATACTAAATTTGGATTTTATTAATGAAGCAAGATCTCCATTCTGGCAAAGCATCTACACTTTTTTGTTTGCAAATCTTGTTTTCACTTAATGTCATGGCTTAGCAGGAAACTGAAAGAGGACAGAGACGACACTGATGTTATTATTGACGCGCGTGTTTTTCTGCTGGGAAACAGGCCTTTTTTCCATAAAAGAATGTAAATGTTTTAGGACACTGCAGTGAAACAGTGGAGTGCTGTGGGTGAATCAGCATGCAGCGCTGTATGTGGTTGGAGTGATTGTGTTCAGCCATTAGTGTACTAACATTTTAATCAGCTCCTCGATCAGATGCTACGGTCCTACATGTCCCATAATGCACTGCACTGTCAAGACTGCAATTAACATTTGCAGCTCCCTTTGGCCCTCAACACGTGCAACAAGCCTCTCAACAGGTCCTCATCACCTAAGCTGTGCACATTTGTGTGTGTGTGTGCGCCTCTGCATGTTTGTGTGTGTTTGTAGAAAACCCAATTTAATTAGTGGATCCAAGAGGAGGATTCGATTAAGGAGCATAAAGAGTGAGGAATTTCTTTTCTTGGCAGCCCGTTATTTACAGCGGAGAGACACCCAGAGGAGACATAAGCTCTGATGATATTCAGACCAGTGGGAACAGTGCCAGGGGAGTGATGACCTGTTTTCAGTCATGAGCCCCTTCACCTCTAAAGATACTGTATACAGTCACTGTGTTATACAGCAGCAGAATCCACCAGGGAAAAAGCTTGGAGTGATTAGAAATAGGTCAATAATGGAAATGAATGCTGTATGGAGCGCCTTTATAGGTAGTTGAAAGTCAATTCTTTAATCCTGCAAGTCTATTTTGTAGCCTTTGAGATAAATTTCACAGCTTAAACATGAAGAGTTTTAAATATAAATCCAAAATTTATTACCTTTTTTACTTGTTTTTGTACTATTTGACCCACAATAGCACCGGCCCGTGCCTACAGCCGATACTTTGTTTGGTCCATTTTCTTGCAGAAATGTAATAATATGCAGCTTCAGTACTTTGTTTGCTGGCCTGAGGTCTATTGGTCTTTTAAAGGTCTCTGTCACGGTGCTCCTTTACCAGCCATCTCCCATAATGTCCTCTGCTTGCCAACACAGAAGTGTTTGCCTCCTCTGTTTGCTATAGTATGAAATAGTATGAATCCAACCATCCATCTAGTGGCACAAACAGATATTACAGCTACAATACTTGAAGTGTGTATTATAAAGAAGAACAGTATGAAGTACCAGCAGATACTAAACATTACTCCAATCGGATCGGGAGCCAGAAATGTATTATCGGGACATTCCTAGATATAACAGAAATCAGGATCAAACATGGTAGCATGCTACAAAAACTTTGCTAAAGTATTTGCCAGGAGGATTTCTAATTATCTCTTCCATTATTTGTTAATGAAATTTTGGATGACTGGAATTTGTACTCTAACTTGTAACGGTGAAATAAATATTCAAATGTTTAAGAGACGCCTGAACTTAGTAAAATGAAATGCTCCGTCACTCAGAACCTTATGAGTGTTAACAGACCAGAATCCTGCATTGGAGCAGGCTGCTGAGGGTGCAATTTGCAGGGTCAATTCATGCTTTCAATATCAGCAATGACGTGAAGTTTGTCATCCACCCAAGTCCATGAGGGTCCACAAGGATTGTCAGCGTGCAGACAAAGTTTGTGACTGTGCACTGTCCAGACTGGAAGTGCGGCGACTACACATTTGTCTTGAAAACACGTGCTGCTCAAAACAAATGTTTGGTATAAAGGGAGCCTGTATGAGGAGATTTTCAGTCATCCACACCTTTAGAGTTCATCATTCAAAGAGTTGTAATTGAAGTTGTCGCTGCCTTACATTGGATGAGCCTTGATTTGTACTTGGTTTTCATTGAGGGAGCCCAAACAAAGTAGGAAGTCCTCATTTCTTCAGAAACCCCGTGCTATGTTGACAGACTGCTCTCAGTACACCTCAGGAATAATAAGTGACACGGTGCTACAACATGATCTGAATCGTCTGCTGCTTCTCCGTATACTTTCTGTGTTTGAAATGAAGGAAATGAAACTGGCTGTGTGACAGACCAGCATGGCCCCATGGAATCCATGAACTGGCCATTAGGTGGAAGAGACAAGGTTCAATGTTCACATTTGAAAGGCTGCATTGAGGGACTTTGAACTTTTATTTCTTGTAAAGTAACTCAGGCCAATTGGTTGATTATTGAAGTGGTTGGCGACTGGTTTGATGATTGACAGCTATACCCTGAAATTCTAGTGTGATCCTCACTGTACAAGATGGGCCTTAACCTTCTTATACTCTGGATCTAATGCTGCATTTGTGTTCAGTCATGATGCCATTGAGATTCAAACTACCTTCCTAGATTAGGGAGTGTTTTTAGACCGTGAAGTCCATCTCGCAAAGGCAACCACTTGTCCCCGCCAGCCAGCCAGCCAGCCTCCACCAGGGGAGGTCTGGTCTGGTGTGCAGATGGAGGTGACGAAAGAACAGGTGGTGGCCGAGTCAGGAGACCTGCAGTGAAGCCTTTGGGGAGACTGATGGAGGGCAAAAGGTCGAACCACCAAAAAGTGTACCAGGCGAGAGACCTCACATGCAACCAAACAACACACGTATTAAAAGACTGGCTGTTTGCATGCCGCCACTTGTAGCACGTTCCATTATTAAGGGATATGATAGGCTGTTTATGAGCCAGAGAGGAAGCATACTTGGGGTTTGTTTATGCAACTAAGCTTCACATCTAATGCATTTAGGAGAAACTAACTGTTTCTCATTGGTATTGATGAAGTATCACTGGTAGATATCCCTATTGTTTAATTGTTCAGGCCTAGTTCTGCCATCTGGATTGTGCAACTATTAGTATGCAAAAACCAGAGGAGAATGAATAAAAGGGCATGTTTAGAGTTTCATAACATTCCCATCTGTCAAGTATCTAGTTATGCATTGTTCTGTCTAGATCCATTAAAAGAGCTGAAGTGCTGAGGTGTATCTTCTTGTTGTTGTGGGTCCTTTTATGCGCCTGTGAAGTGGTTAGTGGTGTTTGCCGCAAAATGTGTGTTCAAGAAGTGGAGTGTGTGTAATTGTGTCTGACTCATTCAGCTTGTGAAATGCTAAGCACACTACACTATCTGCTGAACTGTGGACCCAGACAAAAGCAAAATATGCTCATATTCCCTTTCACTCGCTCACTCAGACAGAACAGAGAAGATGACCAGACAATAAAGCTGGAGCTTCAGGTTTCATGATGTACCCACTGGAGTTTACATAACAGGATTACGTCTGCTCTCCAAGTTGAGTTTTTCGCCAGTTATTTCAGCAAATGGCTAAAGATGATATGTTCAAGCGAGAAAGCCCTCGAGCAGCCATAGTAATTATGAGTCTCGTCTGCTGAGAGAAAAAGAAGAAAGTCAGGTTATCTTCTGAGTGACAAAGTCTGCATATGGATGAGATCAGGGTGAATGGATGGGTCATGAAAATGTCAGACTTAAACACAGGAGACTGCTGTTTGTCTTCTCATTTTCCACTTAGAGATAGGGCTGGTTTCTTATAAGTGGGAATGCAGTTGTTCCCAAACTTAACCAAAGTAGTTGTTCTATTTTTTTTCCAAAATAAGTCTTTACAAAACCTTAACCATGATATTGTCACACTGTAAAAAACAGATATCCTGATTTATAATGTTTTTGGATGGCACATCAAAAGGATATGATTCTGGAAAAGATCAGGGCTTATTCAAATTGGTAAAACAAGGTGTTATGGCATTTAATTTGAAGGACCTTGGACACTATTGTTTCCAACATAAAGAATAAAATTTGATCCTCATCTTGTGAGCAGCGCGGGGCCTTAAAGTGCTGGGAAAAATAATGATATGAATATCTATAATTCAAGCACAACTCCATCTGCTGAGGAAGGTCTTACAATATAAAAGAAAGCTCTAAATGGCCATCTAAACTAAATGGATCCCATGAGGAGACTGTTATCTGTAATGCAATTTCCAATGAACTGTGAACATTGGTAAAAACTTGGGATTTGCATAATGTGTAATATGTGAAGTATAGAGTATGTTAGCAGAGATCAGCCACATCATTGTGTAGGTTGCCGTCATGTTGTCCAAACTCGACAGTTCAAGAGCTCTGAAGGTTTTCTGTAGCATCAGGCACCAAGATGTTAGCAGCAGATCCTTGAAGTACTAAAAGTTGTGAGGTGGGGCCTTCATGAATTGGCATGTGTTTTCTAGCACATGCCATAAACGCTTGATCAGATTGAGACCTGAGGATTTGGAAGCCAACACTGTATTCCTAAAACAATTTCTGAACAATTTTGTGCAGTGCAGTAGGATGCGTTGAGAAAATACTGTTGCCATAAAGGGTTTGTAGGTGGTCTGCAACCCTGTTTACGTAGGTGGTACGTATCAAAGTAACATCCACATAAATACAGGACCCGAGGTTTCCCAGCAAAACATTGCCCAGAGCATCAGACTGCCTCCGCCTGCTTCTCATAGTGCATCCTGCTGGTATCTCTTTCCCAGCTAAACATTGCACACACACACCCGGTCGTCCACATGATGGAAAAGAAAACATGATTCATCAGTGTAGGTCACCTTTTCCTATTGCTTCATTGTCTATTTCTGACACTCACATGTCCACTGTGGGCGCTTTCAGTGGTGGACAGGGGTCAGTGTGGGCTCTCAGAACACACAGTGCATCACAGTTTCCTGTGGTCAGACACCTTCTATCATAACTAGCATTAAGGGGTTTCTGCAATTTGTGCTACAGTTGCTGTTCTGTCAGATCGGGTTACATTGGCCAATCTTCACTTCCCATGTACAAATAATGAGCCTTGGATGGCCGAGACCCCGTTGCTGCTTCACTGGTTTTCCTTCCATGGATCATTTAGGTAGTTACTAGCTACTGCCTAGCAGAACACGCAACAAGACCTGATGTTTTGGAGATTCTCTGACTCAGTCGTATTGCAAATCAGCACTTAAACTCAAGCATTTTTCTTGCCTCTCACAAATCAGCTTCAAGAACTGACTATTAGCTTGGTGACTAACATATCCCACCCCTTGACATGTAATGAAGATAATCAATGCTATTCAGTTCACTTCTCAGTGGTTTAATGTTGTACATGGTTGGAATAATAGGATCAGACATGCAAAATCACAGATATGGTCCAGATAAGGTCCCATATGGTAAAAATGTATTTTTACCATGCTTTGTGGTTGTTATAAACGTGAAGGTGTTTACTTCTGCTATTTCTCAAGCCTCCCCATCAACTAGTTAGCCTCCCAGCTTCACAAGCAAGTAAGAATTAGACCTAACACCTAACTAACTAACCAGCTCCAGCTGTCAATCACCGATGCAGAGAGAGTAGTCTTCCTGAAGGGGGTGGGACAAGCAGAAGCCGTAAAACCAGGGGTTATACAGTCATGGTGAAGTGAAACATCTTTGCAGTATTTGAGCTGAAAAACTAAAAGACAGACTAAGGGGACATGTGAGACTTTGATTAACTTGCTAAGAAGAGGCACAATATTGGACCTTTAAGGTAAATGGTTTCACGATGACAGTCAGGCATCTCAAGTAAGTCCATCACTGCCAGAATATCTAATCTGCTCCGATCAGGATTCAAGACACTGAACTTGAACCTGGACTATCCTTGTCACTCCTGTTTGACTCGCATGCTTACACTCGCCATTTCCAAAGTAATATATAAAAGTTATATAAATCAGAGTCAGTAAGTTGCATATTTCATAGCATGGGCCCAAGCACGTCTCTTAAGGGGTTAAGTGACACAAAAGATTTCAGTTTTAGGGTTCAGTTGGCTTTTAAAGCTGCCCCAAGGTGGAAACTGAGCCTGTTGTCATTTTTTATCTCTTACTTCTTCACTGTCCTGACTGTGCTTTCTGTCTGCTTCCATTTCCTCAAGTTTACTCCACCTTTCATTTTTAATATGCCCCAGTTTTTTCTTTCTGTACACTCCCCTTCCTCTCTGCTGTAATCATTCCTCTTCTCCTCAGAAACTCCCCTCCCTAATTCATTTCTTTCCCCCCAAACCCCCGTCACATGTCTGCGAGCATGCAGGACGAATTTTATATCCGTCTGTCAAGCTCTTTCCTCTCCGTCTCCTCCTTCTTCATTTTTTCACTTGTGCAAGCGCACCTGTGCCCCTCATGTGATGTGCTCACGTATCATATATGAAGCGGGGTGCAGAAGGGCAATATGAGACGACACAGTATAGAGAGAGGTTTTTGCCTAATGGATGGATTGAGAGACGTTTTGCTCTCTCTCCGTTTCAGAACTCAGTTTCCTCTCATGTATAATGGATGATTTGAGTCTCTTGCACCATTGTTTGCTGATTCTAGACAGTGAGCCCAGCCTGTTGAATAATGAAACAGGAATGAAAATGTCTCAGAGCTTCTGAGGGACACCTGCTGATTAGAGCGCACGCTACATTCATCTCAACTGTCCCTAACAGGGATTGTTGCTTGTTTCATCACCACATGCAGACACACAAACACATTTTTATCTTGCTGTTTTTTTTTCCCAATTCTTTCTTCGCTCCCTGCTCCTTAAATCTAAATAGAAACTCAAGTGCACACAACAAACATGCACACACACTGACGCAGACCATTACAACAGAAGAAGTAGAGAATTTCAGAGATGATGATGCAGAAGACCAGAATTGCAGCGGCATGGTGAGCTATTTTTAGAAGTGTAGTGAAGGGAGTTGGATGGTGTCGCAGCACGTGCAGAGCCTCTCGCTCCTCAATAACACCCCCAAACTCTCAGGGAGTCTGATTTACTTTGGCTTCAGCCGCTGACAGTAAACAATGGGAGAAGCCAAATTGACTCTGCGGGCAAAGAAAAACATTTTCATTTCATAAATGTTGCACGGCAGAAAAATACAAATATAAAAATTAGATGAATGTAAAAGCTCCAGTAGGCTGCAATTTAGTGCAGTAAGTTTTCAATTTTACCCAAGGAGGTCCTGTAATGGGAAGTTTTGTTCATTATGTTTGCAAAATAAAAATAGGAAACCCTGCTGAACGGAGGCCTAAAATGTTCTGGGTAATAAGTGTTTGACGTCAAATAGCACAGACATTAATGTTATGCCATTTCGCCAATATGCATAAGACTGACAGCTAACCCGTGGAAAACTTCTCTGCTGCCCAAAGCCCTAAGAAGTCCTAAATGCTCCTTAAATGTCACTTGGTTTTGTGGTATTTAGATTTTTCCTTGTTTGGCCCAAAATAAAACACCAACTGAAACGATCATGGGTTGAAGAGATTTGTATGCTTCAAACATACAAGCTTGTCAGATCATCGAAACAGCATCTGAAACACCCTCGTACCTTTCTGAAGTCGGCACTGAGGCATGGTGCGTCTGAATGTTTCTGTAATCCGACAAAAACACAACAAGCGCACCACTTCAGGGAGCAGTTGGCCTCGCGTGTGGAGGTGAGGATGAACGCAGGATCTGAGCTTCTCTCTGAAGCTGTTGTTGTATCCTTCGGTTCAGACTGATTCTTCTGTCACTTTTTATGTGAACAAATGAGCACAAAGCTATGAATGCGGAGGAGAAGCTGTCCAAAATTGTTAATGTCATCCCAATTAGAGTTATTGTCGCATCTCACTATGACAGTGGGCTTAACTTCAAGTGTGGCCAGTTGGAAGAGCTGAGATGTTGTCAGACATGCTGTACCAAATTAGTTAGTTTCATGCATATATCTTTTGTACTTCTAAAGAGGTCTGTCCACACCTATATTAACAGGATCTCCTTGGGTCAAAGGTGACAGCTTTTAGAAGACCCTGCAGGTAAAATCTGTGTTTCAGTGTGCTGGAAAGAACTCATTTATGCATTTCATTTCGATTGAGGTCATTTGCTCTCAGGATGTTACTTTAAACATGTAGGCCAGCTTTGTTCACTAAAAATGTCTCTGGAGGAACTTCACTTCAAAGGAGTAAAAAGAGTAGATATATAGGGCCAAGTTTAAATAAGAAACCGTGTTAGAGGCGGGAAAGGACGGTGCATCAGATAAGCGTTTGAAAAGTCTGATTTCACAGCACTCCGGCGCTCCATGTGCGTTAGCGGGTGTGTGTTTGTGCGCTCGCTGCACTGGACGGGCTTCAATAATTGACGGAGCTGCCAGGGAGGAGGCGAACACCCACAGATTCCCCTGTATACAGGGGATTCTTCAGCACAAATGTGAGTGTTTATGTGCGTGTCAGCAGCCACCTCTGACATTAGCTGCATTAGAGAACATCAGGACAGCATCCAGGCGGTGTTCTGGGATGAACTCAAGGATGTAAACAGTTAATTAGCTGTTGGTAGTGAATGCATCAGGTTTTTTTTAGGATTCTGTGGATATAAACGCCATAAAGGTTGTATAACACCACATATAGCAACTATTCTGACTCTGAATACATCCTTTAGTGATAAACACGGTTAAAAGCCAGTTTGAATTATAAAACTGTGAATATTGATAAGGTTTAAAAGTAACAGAGATGGAGACTCTGTAAGCATAAAATAAACTAGTTCATTCTAAAAAATGCTAAACTGTGTTCATTTATATATGTTTGGCTATAGGTGGTTTCTGTTGCCTGGAATTTAAATGCTGATGGTTAGTTTAAACTGTGGAAATGTAGCAGATTTTATGAGATTACCAGCTGCTTTGCTTGCACATTAAAATAATAATCAGCAAAACTACATGAGTCTGTTATTAAACATCTGAATCCCAGCAGGTGTCTGTCAGGTTTTTTTGTTTCTGTCACAGTTTTCTTCACTGTGGCCTTATTTTTTGGCTGCAATATAAAGTCTTGCACCCCTATGGAAAGTGTGATACCATGGCTAGAAGTAGAAGGCACTCATAAAGGTCTTCTGTGATGTGTGACACAGTTACACCGACCAGCCACAACATCATGACCACTGACAGGTGAAGTGAATAACATTGATCATATTGGTACTATGTGCTGTTCTGATGGAAAACCTTGGATTTTGGCAGCCCTGTTGATCAGACTTAAACACCTAAATAAACATTGTCCCACAACAAGCACACTCCCTCATACAAATGGAAATCCCAAATGTCACTAGCCTACCTTGTATTCATTCTGTCTAAGCACAGCCTGCAGTTCAGCCCAGTTCAGCAGAGAAGTTCCTGAATTTTCACCATGTGACTGTTGGCTTTTGGTTGTGTCACGTGCAGAATTTTTCGTTCTTTACAGAATCTTATTAGTGCAAATATGTGTGGTGATTTTTTTTTAATAAAACATTTTGGTGATATATTGCATATTATAAGTTATTATGCGTGTCACAGATGGGAAGTTCAAAGACAAAGTTGAAAATCCATCAATTCTTTTTACATTTTCTGGCTCTGGTATAATTTGGCTACTGGCCAGTTTTGGGGTTTTGAGGGTTAAATAACTGAAATTATAAATTAATATAGGATAGCAGTATAGTCTTGAAGCCACTCACATTTTCTCCTTTCCTCTCCTCTCATTCTTAATTACTATCACGAATCATTTTTCCTAATAGTTATTGCTGCGGTACATTTCCCCTCAGTTAGAACCCAGACTGACACTAAAAGAACATCTTCAGAGCTATTCATCCTTTTTTCCCCCTCTTCCTCTTGTTCCTGTTCGACTCCTGCCACACACACACTCACCAGAGGAACATTAGGAGGTCAGTATCATTCAGCTGCAGACCTGGGGCCATTATATTAAAAGAAGAAGCCCTCTATGATATTAGGTTTTAACTGTATGTGGCTGAATGGATGTCTGCAGAGGGTTTCTGTCTGTGTGTGAGTAAAAGAAAAACCAAGTGGAAAAAAAGGCACCTGATGCGGTCGTGAAGCTCACAGAATCTATTCTCAGCACATCTCTAAGTAATGTTGCTGTCAAGGTTAAGTATTCCTCTTGACACATCGATGCAGCACATACAACCACACATGCATTCTGTGTGGGAAACAAGGATGCAAACACACTTACAGTCTGCCGGCTGCAAATTACATCCACCGACGCAAAGTGAGGTCATACTGAGAAATTAACTCCACCTAAAACAATCCTTCACTCTATCTCCTCCTGCTGTCTCACACTGTGTGTCTCTCTCAGTCTGAGGCTGCCTGAAGTGTGGAGATAAAACAGCGGCATCTTAATCTGTGGGTGGCGCAAGCCAACAAAGAAGGCAATTAGGATTATAATTTACAGTTCCCTTGCCCTTCTCTCCTCTTTCTCCCCCTTGTTTTTCTATATTCTCTCCAGTCATCCCTCCTTTCCACCCATGAATTAATGTCTTTATGTGTGTCATGTGTGTGTCCCCACAGAGCAGCACGAGCATTTGGAGAGTACCTGTCCCACACACACCCTGAAAACCGAAACGGATCAGGTCAGCGTCTCTGCCATCCTGCCATTTGTTCATCCCTCTATTGTGTTCTGCATATTCCGCTGTGGACTTAATCCTTCCTCCACCTGGTGCACCTCATCCTCTATTGAAATGCCACGCCGTGTTCATTAGCGTGTCACGACAACAGCTGATAGCCGGAGAAAGATGATGATATTGTCCTCTGTGTCATCCTCTTCTTTTCCCCCTTTCTCTATTTTCTTTAACACTTTGGTGCATTTCACCTTCTTCAAAGCTCATATTTGTCTTTGTTTCCGTCTCCTTGTTTCACGTTCTAGCTCATCTCCTGTGTGAAACCTTGGTGGGTCCTGACCCGGAGTCGCAAAGTGACACAATTGGCCCCGACAACAACAACCACCTCCACCCCTGCTCCAACACAAAGGGCTGTAAAGACAAACCGGAGCCCAGCCTAGTGAAGCAGCCGCTGGGTTTACTCCAGCCCCCTCCCCCTTCCATCACCATTTCTACCAAGCCACCGCGGCTGTCCCTCGAACGCAGCTTCTCAGCAGAGGAAGACCAGCAGAAGTGTGTGGAGTGCACCCTGCAGCCGGCCCGCGTGTACACCATCACCACCCAGCACGGTATGCTGATGAGCAGCGGCCGGGGCAGCAAGGAGAGCTTAGAACTGGACGTCCTAAAGGAGAAGTCGGGGAGTGGCGGGGTGGGATCTAGAGGTGGCTCGGTCCAGCCCTCCACTTCCCCTTCCTCCACCTCATCATCGCCAACACAATACCACCGGACCAGCAGCGGCCGTGGCACCAGCAGCAGCAGCCACCATCACAGCAACCACCACCACCATGGGAACCACCACCCAAATGCACCGTCCGGTAGTGGAGGAGGTGGGAGCGGAAGCAGCAGTAGCAACCAGCAGCAGCTAACTGTTGCAGGGTCCCACTCCCACCATGGAGCGCACCACCACGGCCACCACCACCACCACCTGTCCCAACCCCCACTGCAGACCTCTGTCAGCGCCCACAACATCCGCAGCTGGGGCGAGGGCGGGAAAGGGGAGGCGGAGTGCAGCGGGTTGGCTTGCGACTCGTGCAGCGGCGCTCCGTCGCGCAGCCAGGGCTCCCTGGACCTGGAGAGCGCATCCCGAGAGGCAGGCAAGCAGCACCGACGCCTAGAGCGGATGTGGAGTGTGGACCGGGTGACTGGGCTGGAGAGAGGTGAGAGGGCGGAGGACACAGAGGAAGGGAGAGGCGCTGAAATCCAAACTAAGGGTGGGAGGGGTGGCGGCAAGGTTGTTGAGGAACGCCATGTGGCAGGGATTGGCGGGATATGGGACCAGAGATGAAATAGCATTTGACTGCTTCAAGTAAAATACACACAATTAACATGAGGGCTGTGAGATGTTGCTATTTTTGTGGCTGTCTTTTCAATGTTGCATGAAAGTAGTCGCTATAAAAGTATTTTTGCCCCTGTGGAGACAAAATGTTGTTTTGTAGGGGTCTATAGTGGAATATGTATGTAAGGTGGCAAGAAAAGCTGCTTCAGTACTGTAAAACTCCAACTATTCAACAAGCTTAATAACTTGTCAAGTTAATGGCATGAAAAATACTGCAACCTTTGGTTCAAAAACAACCAGAGAGTCAACACAATCTTAACAAAACATATAGCGTGAGCCTCATGGTTGTATTTCTTGAAAGGTAATTATATTGTATTGCATTCAGAGGTGTTCTTTCTACTTTTACCATTGCCTGAAGCCGTTTTAGTTCAAATATAGTATCCATTTAAACTGTTGTCGGTTGTGACAGTTTAATTATAGTTGTTTGCACAGAGTAACACTTCCCACTTGAGTGTAACACAAGTAGGAAAATCCCACTTTAGTAATAAATACCTACTAAACATATGAGTTAAGTTTCATTTTAAGCTATTATTTTGTAACAAATTAGTCTGAAAGAACATGAAAAATCTTAATGAAGTTTTGACAAATAAAAGAGAAAATACCTGTTAACATTAGCTGATATCACAGGTAATCATTTCTACACACTTCCTTCAAATCTATTTCTTCTCAGGTCTGCTGGGGGTTGAGGGTTTGATGTTGGATGTGACGTGGTGGTCTGTATTTCTGACTCTTCGTCTCCCCGTCTCTCCTCTGCTGTCTCTCCCCTTGTGTCTCCCTCTCTCCATCTGTGGAGTGGTGGACTGTGAAGTGCTGGTGCTGGTTTTTCGTGCCTTCATTTTTCCAATATATTTATGACGACATTCGCCCAATTGCGGCGCGTAGATTCTTCATTGTCCGCTTAACCTTGGACTCCTCATTTTTTTTCTTCCCCCTCTTCTCTGATTGCAGAAGACACTAACTGGTTCCCAAAGGAAAACATGTTCAGCTTTCAAACTGCCACGACAACCATGCAGGCGTGAGTGTCCAACCTTCATGTACACAAACATGCATACATGAACACAGTCACGGTGTCTGGAAGGTCAAAGTAAACCGACCATACCGCTGTTTTTGCTTGTTTTAGTCCATTAACTGCAAAAGTCCATTAACTGCATACTTAACATTAACGTCAACCATTTTCCAAAGCACGCCATTGGTTTTTGAATTGATTTCCTATCTGGGTGGCCATTGACCTTCAATTCAGCAAGCTATAAAAATCACCTTGCAGTCCCCCTTAAAACTTGCTCAAGGAGGACAGTCCATCACAGTGAATACTTTGTCAATTCTCATTCTTTGTTAGAGTTAAATAACTGATGCATTTGCAAGCAGGGTTTGTTCTCTTTTCTGGTGCATTGAAAGATCATTTGACATTCAAGTAAGAAAAAACAATCATTTATTGTTTAGCTCTAATTTATTCAATGTGTTAATTGAAATTCGAGTGATATGTTGTTGACGAGCAACGACTTTATTATCGTGTAACTGCCTAATTATAGCACAGATGCACCGAATGAACCCAAACGCTTGTGCTTTAATGGCAGCAATGTTTGGTTTATGCAGTTTGGGCTAAAACATGCTTAACAAAAGTAAGTAAATTGAAAAAATATCAAATCATCTGAGTATGATATCAGCATATCTCAACTGTCACAACCAGTTCACATCAAAATGCGGAATCTCCAGCAATCTGTTTCTGTCCATCATCGCCATTTTTCTCTCTTTTTAAACCTAATCTTTCGCACCTTCACCATTTATCTTGCATTAGATGCTTGTTAGATCACGTTCTGAGCACACGCTCAGCCAATATGCTGTATAAGTGGTCATTCATTTGGCCCATTAAATGAGAACAGACCAGCAGCAATTATGTGGCGTAACCAGCTGACTTTTTTTTATCCTTAGAGGTCAAACAATAACTTTTTGTCTCATTATGTTTCTCCCAGGTCTTTCCCTCTCTGTGTGTTACTTGAACTCGGTGTCCACTGGTGCCTAAACATTTTTTTCCTTCTCTCTTCTCCTCTTTTCCTGCATGCTGATTAATCTTGGGACACTCGAACAGGATATCGTGAGTATTCTTCCCCGCCTGCTTTTTAAAAAATTTCTTACTTACCTCTTATCCTTAACTGCTGCCCTTTGACTTTGACATTCCCCATTTAACCTTCATCTTTGGGCTGTATTTGCTGAGTTAGAGGAAACTAATCGCTGCAAAGCAGAATGATGGGGTGTGGAAGCATGTGTGAGCATACATGTGCAAGTGTGTGGGGTTGGACAAGTAGTGATAAGGAGCCGTTGCAATCGGTTCTTTTGACTCATAGGAACCAAGATGGCAAACTTTAGATCGATTTCCTGACAGTTACAGACAGCCAGGTAGAAGCCCAGTCAGCACGAATAATCTCTTTTAATTCGAGCGAAGAAGGGAAAATTGAGCTACAGGACTTTAATGCAACAGCAGGGATAACGTCCAGTGTAATCCATAGCAGCTGAGTAAGTCAAGAAACTGTCTCTGCGTGTTGGATGACCTAAACCCTGCCAGCTCACATCCACCTAACAGATCTGTCAATTTCTCTCTCACACACACACTTAGCAATGGAGTTTGGCCATTTAAAATTTTGGTGGCAGTCGTGTTAGTGCTCTAATTCTGCTCCACAGCCGGCCTAATTATCGCAGAGTCTGTGCTGGCTGACTTTAGCTGTGTTTGGAACCAAGTATAGAGACTGGCTTCGGAGAGGTTTGATGAGAACAAGTATTTATAGTGCTAAAAATGTGAATTCCCCCGGTGTCTTTCTGTTCGGTTGTAGTTGTAGCAAGAAGTCAGTTATCAGTCAGACAGTTTGAGCTGTTGATTTAATAAGTTCCATTAAATCGCGGTAGGTGGAACGTGTTGCGTGCGGATCATTAGCTTCTGTCAAGTGGCTCCAAAGTGTACATGCTGACTAAAAAGCAGCTTGAGCAATTAGATAACCGCTAACATTATTAACACTGAAGATGTATTAACAAGAAGAACCTTGACATTTCATTGTGCATACTCCCTGCTCCAACACACTACCTAACTAAACCCAACTAACCCGAGCCGCTACTGAATGCTGGCATTTGTCGAGTTTTGTTTGTTCTGCTGGTCAAACTAGCTGCTGGCTCAAAGCAAAGGTTTGGGGTTTATTCTAATGGGTTTAGTGATATTCTGTATTTCTCTTATTATAATTAAAAGACCAAAACCAACAATCAATTGCTTCTAAGAAAAAGTATTGCCTGGTAGCTAAAGACATGCTGTGACACTGAACGCAATTGTTGTCCATTAAAAACACATCATTGAGACACTATGAATTATGTGTGTTATACATTAATCAGCCACATTATGACCACTGACAGGTGAAGTGGTGAAGTGGTGTTCTGATGTAGAACCTTGGATTTTAACATCCGTGTTGATGAGACTTAGACACCCAAATAAACACTGTCCACCAACAAGCACACTCCCTCAAAATGGAAATCCCAAATGTCACTGGCCTATCCCCACAGGAAAATGCACCCCACCACATGGAAAAAACATCAATCAATTAGGAGCATGTTGAGGAACATGACAATGGCCCAACATGTTGATTTGACCTCCAAACTTCCTACACCCCATTGTGATCAAGCATCAACAGGATGCAGTGGAACAAGTTTGATTGACAGAGGCCTCACTGCACAAGTCAGAGTACCCAAAGGATGCACTGCTAATGTTCTAGTTCCAGGCCCCATAGGACACCCTGAGAGGTCCTCTTGTCATTCCCCAACGGTTCAGAGCATTTTTGAGCTCATGAGGGAGACCAACACAATATTAGGCAGGTGGTTATAATGTTATGCCTGATCGGTGTAAATTGCTTCATTACAATTTTTTTTAAAAAGTTTATTTTGATGAGTTATTAACACAGACACCATCCTAATGTTATAAAAGCTGACAAGAGTTTCAGATGTGCAACTGTGGTCATTGATTAAACCCCTAAAAACTCATCTCTGTGTACCAAAGCTACAAAATTAGTTTTTTTCTCCATGAAAAAGATACGACTCTGCATCGCTGCATCCTTTAGATTGTGCAGATCTACTTGCTGCAGCTTTAGCACACCAGCTCACCTATGCCTAAACACTGTAAAACTACTCTAGACAACACAATGACAAGCTGTAATACTACAAACAGTTCAGCCATGCATCAACTGATTCTGAAAAAGAATAATAATGCAGCAAGGCCCAACCATGAATTGACAGGATTGGTTCGTTAGATTTATTACATATGACTACCTAGACGTCTGTGATTTTAAGACAAGTCAGTTCAGCTTCAAGGAGAAAGTGTTATGCCATGGCTTAGTTCGCTCCTGAAGGCTGTAGTACGATGCAGGATGCTGGCTCGACAAAAACTAAAGCCAGAAAACTGTTAAACGAGCGTAATGTATTTATTTTATCGATCAATGCCACCGCTTATTTCTGACAGCTGCACAATAAAGCTATTGAACTTAAAACTTCATATATTTAAACACATTTGAAGTGTGTTTAGGTCTGACACTGTCTCATAATGGAGGATGTTATGTTAATTTGTGGCCAAATCAAAGTGAAATTAATGCTATTGACTGAATGTTCTCTGTAATAAATACCAGTAGAATAATCAGTATTCAAATATGTCTTCTATCAGCTGTAGTATCAGCAGCGTAAATAGACTGGACAGCAAATTAGGACCAAATTCAACACATTTATACGATTTCTGCATTACCAACTAAATACATGTTGGGTTCCCATGGCAACATGATGCATACAGTGTGCGATACTGTAATTACACAACTTCACTCAGTGGTTTTAGTGACATACAGCTCAAGGTGTTCAAAGACAAAACATTTTTCCTTCAGCGGAGAATCCGTATCACTCTGAACATAACCTGCTCCCGACCAGGTTAGCTCCTCAGCATCAGTTACCATGGTGATCTAGCAGGTTAAAAGAGGGCCGCCTTCATGATACTGAAACCTTACAGCTCAACATACCCCGCTCATCCACTAATCGTGCTTTATAGTACAGCCCTCTGATGTGTCCTCTAGCATATAAACACCACCATGTCGACATGAGGGGGTCTTGAAAGTCCTGTTTTAGTGACACCCTTAGCCTATTTTGAGATTCTTCGGTCTAATTTTGCTTTAGTACCACAATCTAGTTTCCAGAAAATAACTACTGCATTGCTGGTTTTGGTCTTTTCATGGGATTTTTTTAAAAACTAAAATGAGAAGGAATAAGGCCAGCCATTTTCATTCAAATGACATGTTGTTTTGGGGGGAGTTTTACTGAATAATTTCCTCTACTTTCCCAGAATCTACGTAGCCACAGTGGAGCATCATTAAACACACAAACCATTATGCTCAGCGGGGTTGGAGATCCTTCTTTTTTCCGAACAAAAGTTAACAAGCTTCACAGAATCGCCGGGTCGCACCTTTTCTTAAGTCTGCCGAGAAAATAATCGCAGATCGAGAGCGATGCATTTCACACCGCGTTTGTACTTTGACACGTAAAAGTCCAGAGCGAGCTCGGCGCTTTCACCTTCTGCCGGTCTGAACATGTTCAAGTTTCACAGTGGTCGGGTAAGGAGGAATGGCAGGCTGTTCACGACGACTTTGCTGCTTGCTAGTGGATGATGGGTTTAACGTAGACAAATGCATCCATGAAAAATGGCTGCACACCAGGCTGTGAAAAAGAACAGACAGCGGTGAAGAATGTGCAGTTTTTGAGTGTTGCTGCTGCTTCTTCTTCCAGCCTCCAGCAGCTGAGTTAAACCAGCATAAGCTCCAAACTCAACATAACTTTAAAATTCACATGAGGATATAAAACAAACAAGCTTGACTGATTCTGGGAAAGTGTCAAAAAAAGTGTAAAATCCCCCCGCCCCTCCCCGAAAGCTCACCCTTTCTTTAAGAAGAGCAAACAGAACAAAGTCACATGAGGTCACAAGATTAGCGTTTCTATTGGATGCCGGATTAAATGGCATGCAGGCTGGTGCATTTGTTTCAAGGGTGAATGGAATGTAAAATTTGAGCTGGGTGATGTGATTCGACTCTGTGGTCTTTATAGTCAAAGCTATCTGCTGCCTACCTACAACGGCGTCCCCCTTCACAGCCAAATAAACCCCTGCAGCTAAACCCCCCCCCCACCCTGCACTGTCCCACCCTCCCTCGCTATGCCAGCAATCTCCCTCTCTCATCCCTTTAACACTGTGCCACGTCCTGGCAGGGCTTTCCGGGGATTTGTGCAGAGAAAAAGGAGGGAGAGGGAGCAGGATTCAGCACAAGTCATCCAGAGGTACGAAGCGTCCCGCCTCTCCCCCTTGAGTGCCGCCGGCGCTCGTTTTCTGGCTATATAGCGCCACTGTTGCTTATTTACAGCCCCATCTAATCTGACTAAGCCAAAGAGTCAGAACATGGCACTCAAAGGTGCGAGGAAGTCGGCAGCTTTGAAAAGCACTGGGATCTGCTTACAGTGCCTCAATTTCGAGGTCAGAGTTGTACCGCCAACCTCAGTGAATCAGACTTTTATTCCTTAATATAACTGAAAAGATCAACACAGGCACATACTGTATAGTTTTAAAAAAGCTTAGACTATACATACTTCAACATTTACACCCACGGTACAATAAAAGCAGCTGCGCATTGCAATGTGTCAGTCTTTGTGTGTATTCCCCTAATGAAACAGCAGCATTATGAGGAAGGAGCAACATTTTAAAAGGCCAATCGTGAGGTTCTGTAACGCTCGGAGGAGTAATGACTTCAGTAACAAGTTCAGAAGCCATCCCACTCAGGCCCAGATGCTGTGACACAAAAGGGGCAGATGGTGAATGTGACACCAGGCGGTACATCTCAGTTCCTTTTGACATCTCGGTGTCATCCATCTGCAGTGTCAACATCATTACCGGTATGTGTTATTTCAGCAAATTGAATGAAAAAAAAAAATAGCAGAGCAAACTTTTAGGGGCACTTTACAGGCCACTGCTCTTAAAAAAATGTGCGCCGTCTTCCGTCTGAGGCTGTCAGATTTTAAAGCGCATGTTTATTTTTCTCCGTTGTGGCCTTTCATCCACATCTGACCACCAAAATCGGAGAAATCAACACAAAGCGAATCAATTAGAAAATGCCAGCTTTGTGTCTCAGCATGACACGGGGAACATTTCACATGGGAGCTGAGATCTCTTGATACGTTAGTCTGACTTGGTGAAACACTTTGTTCCTCGCCCTGTTTTCTCTCCGTGCTGCTAACAAACAACACTTTGAAAACAACAGAAAGCTTCTTCGCAAAGCTGCTCGCTCGAGATTGAACCGAGCTCTAGTGTGGATTAAAAACTTTTAAACACAGAAACAGAAATTCAAAATGTGCCTGCATTTGTTTAGACACGGCCTACGCAACAGAGCAGGGCACGAACTACCAACGCTGGACTGCTGTGGCTGATGCTAATAATGATTTTAGGGAGCAAAAAAGCTTTCATGGTAGATTTAATTTGGATTTTTTTGACGAACATTTACAGAAAAAGTAATGTCAATGAAGTACGAAACCTAAAATAAGTGACTGCATTCATATTCAGCCCCTTCAAATCAGTGTTTAGTAGATGCACCTTTGTCTGCATTTACAGCATTGAGCCTTTGTGAATTGGTCTCAATCAGCCTTTGCACATCTGGATGCTGCAGTTTTACCCCATTCTGCTTTGCAAAGCTGCTCAAAGTCGGGTTGCAGTGGGATCATGCACGAGAGAAAAGGTACATTTTGGCCTAATCTGACTAAAGAACCTCCTTGAGTTGACTTCAGAGTCTCTCACATGCCTTCTGGTGAACTCTAGTCGGGATTGATTGTGACCTTTCCTGCCCCCACAGTGGCTTTCTCTTCGCCACTCTCCCCTAAAGCTTTGACTGGTGAAGAACAGCAGCAGTTGGTTGGTGGCCTCCCTCACTGGTCTAATCCATTCACAGTTACTCAGGTTTTGAGGACGACCTGCTCTAGGTAGATTCACGGATGTGCCATGTTTAACTGTACTCCAAGGGACATTCAGTGACTTGGAAATTCTCTTGACTTATGATTTTTCAATGACCTTTTCACTGATTCAGATACAGATTCAGGTTTCTTTATACTCCAATCACTTAAGGTACATTCACTGAACTTCATTCTACTAACTGTGTGACTTCTAGCACCAGTTGGCTGAATGAATGAAGTGAGCCACATTAAACAGAGCGAATACTTATCCCATCACTTATTTTCATTTTTTAATTAACTGACATTTCACTTTGGCATGAAAGAGTTTTTTTTTTTGGTAAATTCTTTCAAAAAACGCCTAACTACACTGACCACGATTCAATGTTGCAAACAAATAAAAAAGGAAAACTCCGCACCACCCTCTGCTCAGCTGTACACTCTGCTACATGTGCTGCAGACAATGCCATAATTATTATTAGCAATGGAACTGAAGCGTGATCTGCTAGACAAACTATGTGATGACAACTTCTAAATGATCCCAAATATTTCTCCTACAGTATGTTCTGTAAAGAGGGAAAGAAACGGCTTCATATCGACGCATATCAGAGAACATTCGCTGAAACCAATATAAATGTGCGAGGCCAATATTGACCGATAATATCTGCTGAGAAATATATTGGTCAGAGTGTAATTTTCTTGTAATAGACCAACAGATTTGTCCTAATAATTCAGCTATTGACTTTTTTTTAAATCAAAGTTGATCAAATCTTAACTATATTTTCCTCAAAAGGAAAAAAAATGGAACTGACCATCTGAGGTTGAAGTTTATGAGTGTATTTAGCAGCTACAGGGGCAAAAAACTGTTAAAACACATTTGCCCCCATATTTTTCTTTCCCATTCGACCTCTTGGGGCTTTGGAAACTTTTACACTAAACTGACTCGAACTCTGCTGCGGTCATCACTTTCTATAACCGTGGCGCTCACTGCAGCTTAACAATGACTGGAGCCAAAAACGAATGACGTAGAAAAGCTTTTTAAAAGTCAGTTTAAAATACTGATGTTGATGCATTATTGGCGTCAAAGCCATCGATTATACTGACTCGCAGGCAGGAAGTGAAGCCAAGGGGATGATCCTCATCTGCTCCCTGGGTCCTGCTGTGTTTGTACTGATGCACTGAAAGTTTTCTTCTGTGTAAATCCGACATAATAATGAAGATAATTTTAACTGCAATTATAAGTAAGCAAGGCAAACGTAAAAGAGCTGTTTCAGCATTGCTCTTAATCACCCTGTTGTTTTAGGAGGGGTTGATTTCTCCCTGCACTCTTCAATGTGAGGTGTTCCCCTTTTATCATGCAAACAAAAAACAATGCTCTGTGAATTATCTGTGCTCCAAACAACATACTTTGTCTTTTTACTTTAAGTACACACTACAGCTGCCCTCTCAAAGGGCAGATTTATTTTTGGCATACTAAATCTTTCTCTGGCATACTATATTATATGGCAGTTTGGGTATTGGTACACACCCAGAGTAGGAGTTCTTACAGCAAGTACTGCCTCTTTCTTTGTTTAATCAGTCCATCTAGCCGTTGCTGCGTACAAAAATAAATTCCTCACACTGTGTTTATCTGGCAGGAGATGCTCGCTAATAGCTGTACTTGCACTTTTCACTACCTGACTGCTGACTGCGTAATTATCACATGTTCACAATAAGAGCATCTAAACAACTGATTATTATACTACAGTCACAAAAGTTAAGTAGATTTATATTCACAAAGTATTTAACAAGCACAGGAAAGATGTTCTGAACAAAGACACACACATCACTGTACATTATAACAAAATACATTACTATGTCAAAGCATAGATAATCAGAATGAACAGTCAGTTCTGCTACATGTCCACCCACAGTCACACAATATTACAATTACATTTTACTTAATAACCACTATTATCATTTCATTAATCTAGGAGATTGTTCACTTATCTCAGATTGTTTCATACCGTTAAGGTAAATGGTACAGGAGCGGGCAGTAGGGAATCCAAAATAAGTCAAATGAGCATATGCAACAGGCTCTATATATAGGTAAAATAAATTGAATTGAGTTACAAAAAGAGGCGTAGAAGTGAGTGGGAGGACCTGCCAGATTGCCATTAGTTGGAGGTGGATGCGGTTTCTCTCACATTTTCTTCCCTTTCTGTGTAAATCTCATTAACCGTCTCCTTTTGTGGGCAGAAGGCTTAAGGACGAGACACTCAGGGTGAAAAGTTCTGCCTGACTCGCTGCATTAGTGTGTTAAGGACATCTGTAATTAGTGCAACACTGGACCTCATTTCGGCACGATGCAATTAACGTAGGTGACAAAGTTAGCATTGAGATTCATTGTTTGATGTTGTAAGTTAACTGTTGTTCTGCTGACATGCACACGGAGGTGACTCAAGGACAAGAAGACTTTTCCTTTTTTGTGCTGCCTCTATATTTATGTGCTTCTCCATCTACCAGATAAACATGGATACACTTCCCACTCGCACATAACCACATGCAGAGACCATTAATAATGAGTGTTGACTGGTAGCTTGGTGTACTGATAGATAGTGTGTGTAGAGGCGACATGGGAGGGGCTCGGAAAGATAAAAGGATGTTTATCTGGGGCTCTTGCATAGAACATTATGTCAGGATGAGGCACAGAGTCACAGGGAAAAAAGCTGCCCGAGCCCTCATGCTTTGTTGGGATTACAGACACGAAATGGATTTGAAGCACAAAACCTGGATGTTTAATTACATACAGACAACAAACACATAGTTTCTCCAACTGTTTTACTGTTGCTAAATGACGTAAAAAACCTTTTCAACTGTCAAGAGGTGAATACAATTGGCAAAACCTACTGAAAACCAAACCTACATCTGCAGTTGAGTAGCTTGGCTAGTAGTCAGCTGCTAATTAGTAACAAGTGTGATGTGCTGTTAGACGGATTTAAAGCTCCTCTATTTGCAAAAAAGAAGGTTTCTACTTGATTTATGAGTCATTCCATGTCAACTTGCCCAGGGGCTCCCAGTTGAGGTAATGGATATTCTTGAAAAAAAATCCCACAGCTCTACTCCAAATATTTTTTTAGTTATTAATTTTTGAAAATCAGCCCTCAGTGTTAAATTTGATAACTTCAGCGATTCCTTTAAAGCCTCACCAGTTGCTTTTTTTCCCCCCAGGATTTGGCTGATTATTTTTACTGAATATCCCAGAAATCTCAAGAAAAAGTTGGAACTTGTCATCAAGTCAATAGTTTATGCTACAGAAAACAGAAATTAAAATAATAAAAATCTGTAATTTATCATCAAAACAAGAAATCTTCAATTTTCAAAAATTAACATCTCCACTAATGTTAACTCAATTCCAACCAAATTTTTGTTGTGGGTAGAAACAACTTAGTTTTGTTGTATCTAAATGACATTTGGTGCTACATCAAATACGTCTTCCTAAAATCAGCTTCGGAGCTGGAAAATCCACTTTTTAGGACATTTTAACAGTATTGTTTCAGGAAGGATTGGTTTGATTTCTTTGAACCATAGTGAAGGGAACATCTTCATATCCATTGAAAACATATTTAAAAAATTAAAAATGTCATATTACTCCTTCATTATTTAAGCATTTTATGAAAATGGCACATTTTTCGTTGTTTTCAGTGGCTTTGATATCACATTTCGTGGCTTTAATTGTCTGATAAATATTTGTATTTGGTTGATTTCAAGGTTTTATATGTCTGTATGGTACTTGTTGAGCTATTGAAGCTCTTATTTAAACCTGACTACATGTTCAATGTCCTTAATTATTATTTGAGACAACTATATTTTGATATTGCCTCACGTGGTTTCCAACATATTGGAGACTAGAATTAACAATATTGAGTGATCGCACTTCCAATATTTCCAAGTATTGCTCCAATAATTGCTTTTTTCCCCCTTCTATGCAAATCCTGTTACATATAGTGGAAAATGACTGGCTCATTTCACAAAACAATTAGTTTGTGGCCTTTATTAGTAGGAAAATATTCTGAATTGCTACTTTGAGTAATTCTCACCTCACAGTTACAGCAGGAGCTTGTACACAAGGAGCTTCACATTTCAGACTCTAAAACTGGCATTAAATTGAATTAAATCTTACTATAGGAGCCATGAAGTAGATTCAGTGAGTAATGCACTGTGCTAGCATTAATAAGGTTTGTATTTGGATATTGTCGCTGTTGTTGGTTATTTCAAAAGTGTGGTCACATGGATAGGATGATATTTACACTTCTTCACTTATGTGTGGGGAAAAAGAGAGGGCAGGTCGGTTGCCATACTTTTTCTTTAAACGCCACAACAAGCCAGTTTCTGAGCAATCATTTTCATTTTTTGATAACATTTGGGCACATCGTAATTAAGCGGTTTCTTTTTTCCTTAATGAAGGCTATTCAGAACAGATTTCCAGAGTCTTTTTGGTAGCGCATAACACAGGAGAAACCAGGCCCGACCTCAGCCCCTCAGTGACTTTTACTCTGTTTCCTGAAGTCGCCACACTCGGACTCCTCAAGTTCCCGGTTTGCCCTGTAGCGCGCCTGCTGGGACAGACATTTGAGGCAGTGTGGTAAATACGTCGGGCTGTCTCTTAATCTTGAGTGTGCAAACCATCCGCTTTGCAGTAAGACTTTAATTAGAGGACTATCTCGATCTGTTCGAGCAGGAGTTTCCTAAAGATCCTGATAAAGGCCTGAGCGGCCGCTGGGACATAATCAGGAGCTTCATTAACAAACACATTGAAATGCTTCTTCGTCTTTATTCCATTAATTGTTCTGCATTTCAGTCTGGTAAGAGAAAATCCTCCAAATGCTTCCTCTGATGAGGAGTCTACCTACTCAGTGCTAAAGCAGGGTTTCCCTTTGGCTGTTGTTACATGAATGACTCTCTTGCGTTTCATAAATCTACTCCATAAAGGATGAAAAGAGGTATTGTTGCAGTGTGGTACATTACACCCACGACGCTCCCTGCGACCACTATTTTCCACTTCGACTGACAAGGAAATGTGTATATTTAACCAATTATGTCTTTTTATAACCAAAGCTCGGCACTAAAGTCTGCTCCTTTTTGTCTTACCTGGCTTTATTTCCCGCCCACCCCTTCCTCTCTTCTCTTCTTTACATTTCGCTCCTTCCTCTGTCCTCCGTTATTCCTCCTCCGCTTTGATTTCGCTACCCACAGGAACTTCCGGAAGCATCTTCGGATGGTGGGCAGCAGAAGGATTAAAGCACAGAGTGAGTCAGATGTGTGTGTGTGTGTGCGGTTGATATGTTTGCTCAAATTGACTGTGATGTTCTTCACCCCGCCATCATCAGTGGGTTTTTCTGTGTGTTTTTTTGTTTGGTGTGTTTTTGCATGTGTGTGCTACCAAGCGCTGCTGCTTCGTGGGGATTTTTTCCTGTCACTCTGTTGTCATTACTTGAGAAATATATATATGTATATTCATCAGTGCGTGTTTGATAAACCAGTGATACGAGTCTGTGCATGTGTGTGTGTGTGAGAGAGCGTAAGATGTACAGTAGGTGGCCTTTTCCTGTTGTTTCGCTTTCAGTGTTTGTTTCAGTGTGAAGAAAAGGGCATTAAATACTTAAAAAGGCAAAAAGAAAGGTAATGACTGGCAAAAATGGAAGTGTGTGTGTGTGTGTGTTGGTGCAAATACGCAACCCGGTGTCTCTGAGGTAAAGGACATGGGTGGACATCTAAAATTTATAGGATCTTGTTCAGCAGCCAGGAAGTTTTTCGGCAGCAAAAATTAAGGAAGTTTTTGTTGAAGCCTTTAATTTTTGATCTGGTATGAGGTCAGAATAGGAATTTATGTCAAAGGTGCCCATAAAAACGTCAGGTAGGGCTGCACGTTTGATCAAATATTAATCACAATTTTGATCACAATTAAATAAATATTATCAACTGCGGTATTGACCTTTATGTAGCTCAGAGTACTTGGTTTAATCTCACATTAAAAGTCTTCGTTTCACTGTTTTTGAAGTAACTTTTGCTCATACAGCTGAATTACTGAGTGGGGAGACTAGAGGCTTCTCTGTGCACAGACGTCTTCATGTGGTGCGTTTAGTGAACATCGCTAAATTGTAGTGTTTGTTGACAAGCAGATGAGGTGTTTTGGGTACATTCTGGTCATGTTTAGCTTCTAGGAAATGCACTGGATCCAGGTGAAGAACATTATTTCGAGTCAGGAAAGTAGCACAACATAGAAGTGAAAGCAGCGCTCTATTCATTTAAATGTCAAAGTACTGTGAAGATATTTTGTTGCGCACTCTTTACACAGGGTTGCAAAAGTTTCGCAAAACATTTTGTGGTGCCAGCTGCCACACTATTAGTTGTTTTCATCAGAATACAGAGGCTGTTTGGCCCAAGATGAAAGCAAGGCCCAACAGAAGCAGGTTTTGTTTAAAAACTGACAAGCCTGAGTCCAATTAAAACTCAAATGTGACACCAACTCCCCAGATCTTGCACATTGGCAGATTTATGCACATTTACACTGCAGAGATTTCCTAAATCCCCAAATCTTGAGGCTGCTGACAGTCATATCCAAGTTGTTCCACACCTCAGACGTCCCCGCTGTGAGGAGAAAATTATCCGACTGGAGCTAATTTCTAATTTCTTCTCACATCTTCTGCATAGCTTTGGGTGAAATAATGTTCCCCTCATGGTCACAGAATCTGGTGGCATGGCATATAAATGACAGGAAATTTAACGACATAAAATTAAACCAGGCCTGAGTCAGCCTGAGGGAATTAAGACTAAATTTGACTATAAAAAACAAAAATCAAAGCTGTCAAAGCTTTCAAAGATCACAGTATTAGAGATTGTAGAACAGAACAACCAGCTGACATGATTACTAAAGTTATTTTCCAAAGGAATCCTTGTCTCTCCTGTTCTACAAAAACATTCCTTCTGATTGTGAGGAAACATTAAAAAGTTGACCTTATGAATGCTTCAGCTATTAATGAAAAGAAAGTACTTGAAAAGAGCGGCAAAATGAATTAAAAGAGGGTTAGTGAGGATCCGTCAGCCTAGAAACCACAGACAGATTTGATTAACCATGTCAAACACTTTCAAGTAGTCTAAAAATACTCTAAGAGCACAGTGATTACAGTTCAAAGCAGAGCTGATTTTATCGCCCAGTAAATGTGAGAAACATGAAGCCTTTCTGAATCCATACGGATGATTATACGAGCAGCAGGGCGATTGTTTGTCTACTGTATGTTTGTTTGTTTGGCGGTTTGTACGTGCAGGCAGCTTGCGCGTTTGTGCAGAGGAGGGAGGGCGTTGTGCGTACACTCTATCTGTGCACTTGTAGCTGCATCCGCCTTTGCACTCCTATGTGTTTTAGGTGGTGAGTGTGTGTGTGTGTGTAGAAGTGACGGTCAGTTTGCAGGCCTTGCTAGCGTGTGTATGCGTGTGACTATCTCTCCCCGCCTGCACTAGCATTCGCTGAGCGTAGATCGAAGAGTTTCAGCCGTTCCTGGAGCGATCCCACCCCTGTCAAGACTGACTCTCCTCATGAGCCCAAAGACAGTGAGTTTAACACGGACTCACACATGAGCACGAAAACACGCACAAAGACACATACGCTGACACATGGTTTCTAACAGCTGCAGACAAAGATGGTGCAGAAGCAGGCTTTAATTTCAAGGTAACTGTAATCACTTTTACAGAACACAAACATTCATTATTGCACGTATATGTGTAGCACTTGTGATTGCTAAAAAAAATGCAAATTAGGTAGATTTGTGAGCACAGAACGACCATGTGAGGATAATATTGTAAAAGTGATAAGGGTTTTAAAGCCTGTAAGCGGAATTTAATTAGTGCATGTGTGCAAGCAGTGTTTTTTGCTGATAACTTTAGCTCGGTTTGTATATCTAACATTCTGACATGCACACTTAACTGACCTAGACCAGCGAGTAGCAAATATGTCCTTTCACAGATGTTAATCTTAAATTCTCAATCAGACAGAACAGCAGCAGTGAAAGCTGTGAGAACACATTAGGATCAACGTGTGCGGCCATAAATTAACCGCGTGCGCCTTTGTGCCATCACATTTTGACTGGCAGATTGATTACAGCTCGAGTTGGCTTTGTGCTCGCTCAGTACTTTTGTCATTAATTAATTTCCATGCGCAGGTGGCTCATGAGAAGTTGGAAGCCACTTAGCAGCGTTTGTCAGCTACGAAAAGGTTCTGGTAATCAGCGCTTTGATATATGAGCCTGAGCCGACTTACAGGGCAGCCGCAGTGAGGCTGAATCATCAATAGTCCTAAGGGTGCGTCATTCGGAACTGTAGAGCGTCACGACAGCAGCAAAATAAACAGGTGCACTGGACAAACCTTCCCCTCCCTCAATGTTTTACTTACAACCAGAAAGATTTTGTGCACGAGAACCAACAAAAAATAATTCAGCTCCAACTATTATCCCATGCTAGCATTGTAAAACACAATGAATGACTGTAGCAAGTTGCACCCAACTCGAGTAACATAACTGTTTGACTGATCTGTTGCTACGCTTGTGTCTGTTTTGAGCCAGTTCATGTGTCTGCGTTCCACATTGTTTCCGCACACTAGATAATAAGTGTGGAACATACAGTACAGACCAAAGACAGGAGCTGACACATGAGTGGAAACAGACAAACACAGAGCGGAGTGGGACGAACATCACAAAACAACAGTAGGACACTCCCACTGAGTGCTCAAAATTGATAAATAAAATAAATAAAATAGTTAGTTTTAAAATAATTTGAGTTTGGGGCACTGGCTGAATGCTCCCGACAGCACTTTTGCTTTACAGTGCATCTGTGAGGTCACTCTAGGTCTGTTTATGAATGCGGATAGTACACACAGTTTCAAAGGGAGGGACTCACATGCACATGTGACTGATTGCCAAAAGCTGGGATTACAGAACACACACAGAGGGAGTGTGACCTAATTCTTTGCTAACGATACCATTATTTCACTACATCTTTGCACAGCAGACAGTTGTAGGTATATAGGAACTATATTTCTACACAAAATCTCAATAGCTGCACCTTCGTATAAAGACCAGTCAGTCAAAAATTATAATTAATGAAAATGTCTCTTTCCTCCCTCAGCTGATCCAAGAGTATACAATTCCCAAAACAAGAGTAAATTTTATATTTAATTGAAGTTTTGAACAAAGGACTGAGTAATTCAATATGTTTCTTCTATGATATTGATTCATTTACTGCAATTATTTGAAGACTTCGACTCTCGATCCAAGACTGAAATGCAGCCCAGTGTCACCCCACCTTATCCATCAGTGTTTTCAGTGGTGACTTAGTTACTTCGAAGTTAAAGCCCCTTTTTCCACAGAGATTTTCCAATTTATCTGCAACCTGTACAGACACATGACAAACATGACTTGTAATATGAAAGTATTTTCTACAGACTGTGCTGTAGATTCTCTCTCTTGAAATAAGGTGACATTTTGTCAGCACAGTTGTACAGCTCAGTTCCTCGTTTTGTCACATCAAGGCCCCCCAAAAATACAGAAAAAACCCCAACGACACAGAAAAATGAAATCCGCGGACACTTGCACATAAATTACACGATCACACGTACAAACTGACCGTCTCTGCTGTTGACTCTGACCCTGTCCATCTGTCTCCTTATGACCGTGGGTCTTTCCTCAACTTTGTGATGCTCTCTCTTTCTGTGAGTATGTCTTCCAAAATGGAGAGTCTCAGTCCTGGTGTGTTGGCTTGTGCAAATGTTAATGCAAGGGTGTGTGTGAGTGTTGCTGTAAGGCTTTGAATCAACCTGCACCGTTTGCATGCTGTTTGTCTACGTTGATGTCTGAGTTTTTTTCCTCCATCTCCATCAGTGTTTCTGTGTTTCGCAGTGTGATAAAGATAAATGAATTGTTGATGATGCTCTAATGGTGTGCCTCGTTCCTCCTCTTTCCTGGGGGAGAGGTATTGTTCTGTGGTATTGACCTCTGGAGGATCTCCGGTGGCACGAAATGCTCATCATTTCTTCCGTTTTCACACTCATCTTTTTCTTTAACTCTCTTTTTCAAATTGCCTCCCACCCCTGAGTCATTTTATTTGGTAGTCATCATTCCAAAAGTGATGGCACCAATAACCAAGTCTTTGAACTCGACTCGACAGATTACTGGACTTTTGAAGCCAATATCATAATTAGAAATACAATCATTTTTTAAAAAAATATTATGAATTTCCACACCGCAAATATAAAATAAAAACATTTCCCCTCATGGCCCACATAATCACTATTCTTTTCAAAATAAAGTTAAAAAAAAAACCTGCATCATTGCTCCCTAGTGGACCAACTATGTAATAAAAACACACCTACTAAATTACATTCTACACATTTTTGGGTTTTCTATATTGCAGCTTCTTCTCTTAAGTATCCGTAACACATTAAATATCTTTGGTACACTAAATGAAAGAAAGGTGTCTGTGATAATGTAATGATTTATTGTGGCAGCAGACAGACATGACTCCTGTCGCATGTCTTCATATAATAACATCTTTATTTATCAAAATTACACAGAGCAGGAGGCCCTTTTTTCACACATTTTCACCATGAGCCCTCTGTTCAACTTAGCATCTGCTTGGAGGAAGGCCTTTTGTGATTGCGGATTAAGTTAATAGTCTGAAAAGCTCAAAAAAAGGTGAACAAATGCAGATGCATTAATAACAGAGACCGTAGTCTATAGCAACAATAGAGACCTATTGGCAGCCTGTGACCCAGATCTAGTCCATTAACAACCTCCATCCAGCCCTTTCATCATTTATAGTAAGAAAAAAGGATAAAAAATAACAATTTCGTACCATACAAGTTATTTTTTATGTACTCCTGTTCATCACTCACACCACTGACAGCCACATAAAGCCAATATCAGTTCACAATGCAGCTACAACCAAGAATCCGACAGCAGTTAATTTCACGTCGTTAGCAGTTTCGATTTTAGAAGTATTCTTTTCAACTGTGAAAATGAATAAAGTGTAAAAAAAAATATATATTAAAAACGTGCAGTATTTTAACGACAAACATGTAAATTCCTAGTTTTACAGGTCAGACATAGCAAATGTAAAATTCCAACTCCTTGGCATTTTAGTTTTGTTTAAATCTGGCCCCTCAGTAAACAGTAAACACCCTCAGCTCACATTTTAGTTTATCAACACTTAGATCTTATTAGCATAATAACCGGTCAATATGAAGATTTTCTATGAAAGCACCTAACAAGGATTAAAGCTGCCCATAAACAGGAAGAAAAAAACACTGAATCACCACCACCAGTCAGACATCAAAGACATAAGAGACGGCTGAGGAGTACCTGCTTCTCATTAGTGCAATTAATCTAGTGGTGAAACTAGCTTCAAAACATGTCTGAAAAACTACAAAAAAATGCACATCTACACCGATCAGCCACAACATTATGACCACTGACAGGTGAAGTGAATAACATTGATCATATTGGTACTATGTGCTGTTCTGATGGAAAACCTTGGATTTTAACATCCGTGTTGATCAGACTTAGACACCCAAATAAACATTGTCCCACAACAAACACACTCCCTCATGCTAATGGAAATCCCTAATGTCACTGGTCTACTCCTGCAGGAAAATGCACCCCACCACATGGAAAAAACATCAAACAATCAGGAACATGTTGAGGAACATGTTGAGGAACATGACAATGACCCAATATGTTGATCTGACCTCCAAACTTCCTACACCCCATTGTGATCAAGCATCAACAGGATGCAGTGGAACAAGTTTGATGGACAGAGGCCCCACTGCACAAGCCAGAGTACCCAAAGGATCCAGTGCCAACATCCTGGTTCCAGACCCCATAGGACACCGTGAGAGGTCCTCTTGTCCATGTCCAATGGTTCAGAGCATTTTTGAGCACATAAGGGAGACCAACACAATATTAGGCAGGTGGTCATTATGTTATGCCTGCTCTTTGTACACCAAACTAAATATTGGGGTCTACTGTAATCCACAAAATTGGTGGTTGTGGTGTCAATCTGCTTTTGCATTAACAAAAGTCGAGGATTCTGAGTCATCATAGTGGGAAAAGCATGTGTAAATCATAAGTGCCTCAGTGGCCACGTTAGTGTTACTTTATTAGTTCCGCCATCAAATTTATTCTACACATCAAAATCTCCATTGATCATAATTCTATTCTCTCCTCGTGCTAAAATAACCGTCACTGATGGTGACATATTTCAATTAAAAACTGCCATCACATTGATTAATCCCCCTTCTAGGAGTGAACATTTTGCCAACTGACGTGGAAAAGCCAAACATTCAGATATAAGGACACAATAGTGCCGTCACCACAGGTACTAGGGTGGTAATTTAATAACTGTATTGAAATATAACTACTGTGTGTCACACACTGTGCAAAAAGCAATTCGAAGGACCTGATGCTACATAAAACTTTCCCATTTTACAACAGCAAAATATACTCAGCTCGGTTTTCTCAGCTCTTCTTGTTAGTTGACATCTGCAGTCCTGTTCCCACACTCGCCATCACTCATTCTTTTTTCTGTTTCTGCCGCCTGTCTCAGCTTTCTCTTGCTCCATCTGTCATTTTCTTAAGTCACCACCATCATTAACTGTTCTGTCCTTTCCCCTTCTCCTTCACCTTTCTTCACTCCCAGGACACGTTCCTTCCATCACTCACAAGATTTTTTTCCTTTCCGTGTCACCCTTTTTTGCCTCCCATCCCACTCTTAACGCCTCTGCCTGCACCTTATTATCTCATATCTTCGCCCTCACCGGTGTCTTGTATTTTTTTCTTCTAGGCGGAGACCTGCAGACTTCCTGTGGCACCTTGGATGAAGGAGGCCTCGATGACAATATAGACTGGGAGGAGGAAAGAGAAATGGAGCGGCTGGCCTGCGAGGGAGACGACTTTGTACCTCCCAAAATCATGGTAAGATCTGCAGATTATTAAATCAAATGTGAATATCTGTAAGCACAGCATTAGCTTCCTGAGTCAACAGGGAGCCCATACTAAGATTCTGTATCAGTTTTTTGTTATTTAAAAAGAGAGTAATCTTTGATTTCACACTAAAACCCTGTTGGTGTAAAGATAATCATGAAATATATCAAGAAATTATCAAAATGTATTCATTTTTTTAGGAAATGAGGGATGAAAATGCCTTTCTCTAAGCTAAAAATCACTATTTTATCACAGTAAGATTATCTGCATTTCACTACATCTAAGGTATTCTCCATTATAGCGCTGGGATTATATAGAGTTCTACGTGCCAATGAAAGCCTGAGAGTGTGATAAGAAATTGTTCCCCTTTTTTCTCTCTTCTCATTTCCAACTTCAAAATTACCTTTCTTTGCTCTACTTTCTCCCACTTTTCCCCCCCTCTCTTACATCCAACCTAACAAATACTTCCTCTTCTGCTTCACCTTTAGCTGATCTCCTCCAAGGTCCCCAAGGCGGAGTATGTTCCCACCATAATCCGCAGGGATGACCCGTCCATCATCCCCATCCTCTATGTGAGTCACTGAGACATGCAGACGGATGCAAATATACCAAGCTGTACTTTAATAGAGACACATTTTTCTGTCCTCATACTGTATTTTCTAAGACGTTTTATCATATTTGTGATCGTTTTTTTCCTCAGGACCACGAGCATGCGACTTTTGATGATATTTTGGGTGAGTATTTCTGGCAACTGTCTGTCTACACTTATCAGCCACAACATTATGACCACTGACAGGTGAAGTGAATAACATTGATCATATTGGTACTATGTGCTGTTCTGATGGAAAACCTTGGATTTTAACATCCGTGTTGATGAGACTTAGACACCCAAATAAACGTTGTCCCACAACAAGCACACTCACTCACGCAAATGGAAATCCCAAATGTCACCCCAAGTCTAAATGATATGAGAAAATGGGACTACTGCAAATATTTAGTGGAAAACGCAAATCTCATAAATGAGAGCCGAACAAGTAAAATAATATCAATAATTACACAGCTATAAAATATAGATATACATGTAGATGGAAAAGATTTGCATGACAGTAAAGAGATTAGTAGATGGCATCAGTTCCCTCCTCTGTAATGAAACTCGGTCACCTTTAGTCTTTGGCCTCGACTGTGCAGCAGGTTGCCTGAGGAGAGTCTGAACTCTGACACTGTGTGAGTTAAACGTCATAAAAACAGCCCGATGATAAACCTCCCCAGCAACAAATATAAAAAAGATTAGATTTAGCTAATACTGTCTGTTTATTTGCAGCCAGTGAAATGATTAACTACTGTTTTCTCAAATTGGTTCCTGGATTCGGAAAACGTTGCTCATAATAAAGACATTTAGAGTAAACAGTCTCCTGGGATTTCTACATAATAATGAACTCTGGATGGGAAAAAAAGAAAAAGCTACACAGAGAAGCTCAAAGGAAGCCAGTGAATATATTTACATGCAGAGATTTCAGATTTGACTCTCTTTCATTGATCTGTTTTATGTTACAATGACTCGACCTGCTGAGTTCAACTTAAATTATATCTTCTGCTGTCTGTCATTACACCTGGACATGAACTCAGCCTCCAGAGGTTTCCTTTGTGTTCACATTTTTCTCAGTATTGCTACTCGCCTCTTGATTTTCCTTTCTCCTCTCTCTCGGCGCCTGTCGCTCACATCAATCCCACCCTTCTTTTTCCCTTTCCGTCGCAGAGGAAATAGAGAAGAAGCTCACAGCGTACAGGAGAGGAAGCAAGTTCTGGAGGATGCTTATCTTTTGTCAGGTGAGGAACAAGGAGGAGACGAAGACAGAAAAGTAACACTGTGTTCCTTGTAGGACTGTTACTGATTAACCTTCACACTCCACTGCACTACTGTACATGTATTGAAATAACGCTGTTTGGTGGGACATGAGAGGAAGGGAAAAACGGGAGAAGTAGCATTTGAGTCATTCCATGCCAACTCACCTAGGGCCTCCCATTTCAGGTCATGGATTTTCTTGAACAAAATCATGGACCTTGAGTTGTTTATTTCCTGAACTAATGACGAAATAGCTCAAGAGACATATAAAACCTTGAAATCTACATAATACAAATATTTACCTGACAATCAAAGCCACCAAATGTGATTTTAAAGCCACGCAAATCAAGAAAAACTATGTCATTTTCATAAAATGTTTAAATAATGAGGGAGCAATAAAACATCTTTCATTTTTAAAAAGGAGACGGTGGCTCCAGGTGTGTGTTTCAGAGCGGCGCAAGGTATGAGGTGTTCCAGTTAAAGAACAGGCAGCGTGACTTCCCAGGTTCAATCTTTATTGCTGATGTGAGGTGGGAACATAGCAGTTAACTGTGCTGCATTTAACTGGCAGATCGTAGCAGGGAGCTGTGACAAGTAGCTGTGACAGGTAGCTGTGACAGGTAGCTGTGGTTCTGAAAGGTTACAAATAAACAATAATAATCAGTGATGCATACCATAAGCACAACCACTATTAAACATACTTACAGTGAATGGTAATATAATGTCACATAATCACAACAATAAAGTGCAATAGTGTGTATCAAACCTTTCAACCACACTAACTCAAATGACATAAATAACATAACCAGACGTGCAAATGGTTAGCAACATCAAATGCTAATAGCGAGAGCTAACGTCCGTCACGAATGTATTTCGCGATAATATGCCCCAACATAACAACATAACAACAACAGTGAATAATCACACACTATACTTAGAAAACAAAGGACAACTCACCGTTGCTCATTTACACACAGCAAGAAGGAAATATAACTTGACACGGCTTTCGGTGCAACCACGAACTACAAGGGAAAACTTGTGCAGCGCTATACAGAAGAAGACGAGATACGAGGTGCGTTCAGGGACATTAAGGACAAAACCAGTAACATTCAAACCCTCGGTAAAATCGGAAAACACATACACTGAACGAAGCAAACAGCATTACACTCAAAATATGAGGGCTTTCTAACACAGCCGCCCCCGACTGTATACATAGACAGTCGAATCCAGGTAGAAAGTCCACCTAAGCAGGTGAATGTTCATCTTCGATCTTTGGGAGTTGGACCAGACGTGCTACTGGTCGAATATACGTTCTGTCCTTCACCTGAACAGCAGCAGTCCGGATGCGTCCATCTGCTCCAGGATAGGTACGAGTCACTTTACCAACTAACCACAATGCCCGTGGAAGCTGGGGGTCAACAATCAGCACCACCTGATCTACAGAGAGGCCTTGCTGATCTGCTCTCCATTTCTGTCTCTCTTGCAAGCTGGGTAAGTAATGGCTGACAAACTTAGTCCAAAAGTGGTCAACGAGGATTTGACTATGTCTCCATCTGCGATTTCCCAGGGTGTTGCTGGAGTCATAGAAGACTTGAGGGAGTGATGCATCATAGCGTCCCATTAGCAGCATGCAAGGTGTGATGGGATCTGGATCAGCTACATCTGAAGAGACGTAGCCAAGAGGCTTGGCATTAAGTATGCCCTCGATCTCTATGAGAACAGTGCGGAGGACAGTTTCTGGCACGGTCTGATCCCTTAGCACAACCTTAAGGGCAGTCTTTACTGATTTTACTTCCCTCTCCCATGATCCGCCGAAGTGAGGAGCACTTGGTGGATTGAAACAGAACTTAATCTGTTGTTGTGCTAATTGCTGCTTCAGGTGAGGTGCCATGACCTCAAAGGCCTCCCTTAATTCTCTGGCCCCACCAACAAAGTTGGTCCCATTGTCCGAAAGGACCTCAAACGGCTTTCCTCTTCTGGCGATAAAACGCCTCAGAGACATCAGAAAGGCGTCAGCATCCAGGCTCTCCAGAAGATCCAAGTGCACGCAGCGGGTCGTCATGCACTTGTACACAATGCCCCATCGTTTCTCAGTTCTACGACCGATCTTCACATTGAATGGGCCAAAGCAGTCAACACCGGTTGAGTAGAAAGGTGGTTTATACAAGCGCAAACGAGCTAGTGGTAGGTCAGCCATCTTAGGCACAGAAGGATTGGCGCGCCATGACTGACACTGCATGCAGGTGTTCTGATACCTCCTGACTGCTTCTCTACCACGAAGGATCCAAAACCGCCGACGAAGCTCGGCAAGTACCCTCTCTGGCCCAGGGTGCAAAAGGGTCTCGTCAAAGTTCTGGATGATTAGCTTAGTCAGGGAGTGTTTGGGATCCAGCAGGATTGGGTGAATGGAGTCCGACTGTAGTTGCTCTGCTCTTCTAAGCCGTCCCCCGACTCTTATGAGTCCTGTCTCTTTATCATACTCAGGAGACAAAGAGCTCAGACGACTGCTGGTTGGTAAGGGTCGGTCAGACATAAGCATCTTTAGCTCATCGGGGAATGACTCGGCCTGAGCCTGCCTCAAAAGAGCTTGCTCTGCTGTAATATAATCAGCTGCTTCACCTGGTGAGTTTGAGTCGAGTTTGGCCGCCCCATGTAGGCTCAGTGTCGCTGCCTGCATAAGCTCAGCCCAGGTGGAGAACATGCTAGCATCTGGTAGCTGAGGTTCAGAGCTGACGGACACATGTCCACAGAAGACAGATTTCTTAAGCTCATTATCCTCCTGGTCTAAATGACATGAATGATTGGCTGGCCAATAATCCTCTGGGTGATGCAGAAAGTCTGGACCTTGGTGCCAACGGTTTGGTCTAGACAGCTCCTTCAACGTCTTGCCCCGGGTAATGTCATCTGCCGGATTGTTAGCACTGTCCACATATCTCCATTCATTCCCCTCTGTAAGGGTCTGGATCTCGGCTACGCGAGTGCCCACAAACACTTTGTAGCGGCAGGAGTCCGATTTGATCCAGTGAAGAACTGTAGTGGAGTCAGACCACAGGATGACCTTTCTGATGGACAAGGTGATTTCTGCTTGAATGACGCTGGCTAGTTGAGCACCGGTGAGAGCAGCGCACAGCTCCAATCTGGGTATTGAAAGTTGCTTCCTCGGAGCGACACGGGATCTGGCAAGGATGAAAGAAACATAGACCTTGTTCTTGTGGCCTTCCGTTCTTAAGTAGGCCACAGACCCATATGCCCTTTCAGATGCATCACAAAATATGTGAAGATCTCTGGTTGTCACTGACAGATCAATTGAAGCTGGCGTATAGCATCTTGGAAGTTCCATCAGCGTTAGGTCAGGAAGTTCCTGTTTCCATGTGAGCCATCGGTCTTGCAGACTTTGTGGCTGGATTGGGTCGTCCCAGCCAATTTGCTCCTTCCAGATGTCCTGAACTAGGACCTTTGCCCGTGTGGTGTAGGGTATAATATAACCCAGAGGGTCATATTGACAGGCAAGCTCACTGTAAACACTCCTCAGAGTGGGCTCGGCCTCTTTAATTGGCTTGTGTTTATAGCATAATGAATCGTGGAGACAGTCCCAGCGTAATCCCAAGGTTGACTCCTGCAGATCTACGCTGTTTTGGGACAGCCACAGCTCGCTGCTCTCTGATCTAGCCTCTGGGGGAAGGTGTTCTATGACAGCTGGTACGTTGCTGGCCCACTGACGTATTTCAAAGCCTCCAGTTTGCAGCAGCTGGCGTAGGTCATCGACAAGGGCCTTGGCTTCCTCCACCGAATGGGTGCTGTGAAGGCAGTTGTCGACGTAAAACGATTGCTCTAGGCACTTAACTAGATTGCAGTTGGACTGGTCATTGTCCTGGATGTGCCGCTGTAGGGCGTAGATCGCACAGCAAGGGCTGCACGTTGTGCCGAATGGCAGAACTTGCCACTCGTAGATACTAGGCTCTGCTGTTCTCTGCATTTTTCGCCAGATGAATCGCAGTACTGGTTTATCAGTAGGCAAAAGGCGGATTTGGTGGAACATAGCCTTTATGTCACCACTCACAGCTACTGGATACTGACGAAATCGGATGAGGACGCCTAGCAAGGACGGACCCAAACAAGGCCCCGGAAGAAGATGTTCGTTGAGTGACTGTCCATTATATCGGAAAGAGCAATTGAAGACAATTCTGTCCTTGTTATTGTGGCTCACCATATGGTGTGGTATATACCAGCACTCCAGACTGGTTTGAGCTTCCTCTGGTGATATCATTGCAACATAGCCCAGCCTCTCCAGCTTCTCCATCTCCTGACAATAAACATGGGCACGGTTTGGATCCTTTGCTAGTCTCCTTTCAGTGCTTCGCAGAGATGGCAGTACTGCTTCCACAGGGGCCTTAAGAGGTGAGGCGTTAGGGTGTCGGAGTAGGGGAGTGGCGTATCTCTGTATGCCACCTACGTCGACCTTGACAGTGGAAGTCTGAAGGAGATCCATGGCAAGCTGGTCTTGTTTGGAACGGGTGGCCTGCTTTCCAGTCACATATGGCAGTGTGTCAATCTGCCAGAGGCGCTCAACATTCTTGATAAGCTCAATGGTGGGTGAAATGGTGGTGAATAGACACACCTGTCCAGGCTCAGAGATCTGGTCGATACAGGTGGGACCTTGGATGGTCCATCCAAGCTTTGTGTGGACTGCAATAGGTCCACCTACGGGTCCAAATCGCACTGGCTCTATAGGCATCAGAAGGTGAGGCATGTCAGACCCGATAAGCAGTAGAGGTTGAGCGTGATCCACAGAAGGTAGTGGAAGGCTCTGAAGGTATCTGTACTTCTGTTGTAGTGCCTTCACTGGATAGGAGTGCTCAGATAAAGCCAAGTTATCTGAAGTGAAAGCTTGACGGATGTAGTACTTCTCCTCAGGTCTCGACAGGGATGCAATGTGGAGGTTTACTGAGGCACCTTGAAGCTGGACCACCTCCTGGCGGACGGTCCTGAGGGGAAGGATTTCAGGTTCGGAGGTAAGTTGGAGCTGATGTACAGCTTGAGGTAGGATGATGCTACGCTCGGATCCATCATCAAGTACCGCATAGGTCTCTAGTGCCTTGTCACCATTATACAACAGGACTCTCACCATTTTCAGCATGACTTTCGGTGACCTATTTGGTCTGTCTAGGTAGACCTTTGTGCTGGGGGCTGTTACCATAAGCACAGTCTTCTGGGTCTGGTGCATGGAATCATGCAAAACAGTCAGGTGTAGCTCTTTGCAGGTATGACATGGACGCTTGAGGTTGCAGACGTCCGGTTTGTGAGTTCTTCCACATTTCCAGCACCGCTGTCCCTCTCTTATCCACTTGACCACCTGTCCTGTGTCCAGCTTCTTGAACTCTTGGCAGGCATTCAGGAAGTGTTCCTTATTGTCACAATAGGGACAATATGGCTTGGGTGAGACCTTGGACAACAGAGGCTTAGGGTGCTTAGCGCCTTGGTTGTCACTAGCAGTTAGGAGAAACATTGTGGATTTCTCCTTTGACTTGCTATAAGCATGTTGCTCTTTCCTTACTGGCTTGGCAGTGTCAAAACTGTAAAGAGTGGCTGCTCTGCCTGCTATGCGCTTTGCCTGGGATTTCATCTGCAGCCATGAAGCCAGGTCGGGCAAGGTATAAGTCTGGTCAGTTCCTGTCCTCAGAATGCCTTGACTGAGACAGAATTCGACAAATCCATCTCGGTAGCTTGGGGGCATCTTACTTAACAGTCGGTCGACATGTGACCCACATCTTAGTTCATAGCCATTCTGGCCCTCCAGGGTTCTAAGCATGCCTACTAATGACTGAATAGATAAAGCAAAGGTGTCAAATGCTTCAGCGTCTCCAAACTTGAGGGGAGGAGCATTCAGAATGGCTCCTAGCTCGCTCTGAACGAGCTGTCTTGGTTGACCGTATTTGTCTTGTAAAGCCTGCATAGCGGTGGTGTAAGGCCTTGGGTCGTGCATGTAGGCTTTAGCTAGCTGGAGAGCACTAGGGAGTTCCAGGTGTCCGAGGAGAACCTGATATTTATATTGTTCATTGAGTTGAGGGTGACTGTTAAGCAAATTGTCTAGAGCCATTTTAAGCAATGCAAAGTCACTTTCTTTACCACTGTGGAAGTGGGGAATTATCGGCTTCGGGATACTGTATGGTGAAGCCGCCATCAGGTCCATGCTTGAAGCTGGAACAGGGCTGTACGGTATTGAGGTGGGCATAGGACTGAATGTCACTTGAGGGCTGTAGGCAGTGGCTACATGAGGTGGATGATATGTGGGATGTGATGCAGCAAGTGCAGGAGCAGAACTGTAGCTCCACGATGCAGTTTGAGGAGGAACCACAGGTGGAGTTAGTGATGCTGGAGGAGCCACGAGTGGAGCTTGAGGCATGGTGGGGGACACAGGAGAAGGAGCCATGGATGGAGCGTGGGGTGTGACTATTGGTGGCATAGGAGGAGCAGGTGCTTGGAGTTGGCCATCCTCTGATGAAAGTGGTGAGGGCCTAGTAGCATTAGGATCTTCTGCCTTTGAGCTAATAAGCGATGTAACAAGCTTAGCGATCTCCAGTTCGCCTTCTCTCTTTTTTAGCTGCCGCCGTCTTCCTAGTCGCCTTGTTAATGACTCACGTGCCCTGTGAGCTTCCTCTTGTAGCTGTTGGGCCTCCCTGGCCTGGGCATCCAGCCGCTGACACTCTATATCTGCTTGTTCTTCTTCTGCATATTGCTGTTGGAGCTCCTCGAGCTCTATCTGCTTCACTCGCTCCTCAAGCTGGGCTGTCTGTAGGTCTGAGAGAACACTGGTGGGAAATCTGCCGACTGATGTCTTAGATGACTTGGTGAACCTTGAACTGCTGCTCCTGTGGGATGAGCTCCGGTAAGATGAGCCCTGGGTTCGCTCACTGTGGGAGCTGTGAGCAGGAGGAGCTGGTGATGGGGGTTGGCGTTGTCCCTCAGGGGGGAGCGTTGCAACCACATATTCTGCCAGGTAGGGAGGAGGGCGTCGTTCTCTCTGTGAGCTACGTTTGCTTGTGGACTTAGCCTGGGTGTCCGTTGATGCAGGTTCCATACCTTGGATAGGATGCTCTGATCCGGCTCGAAGGACCATAAAAAGGAGACGGTGGCTCCAGGTGTGTGTTTCAGAGCGGCGCAAGGTATGAGGTGTTCCAGTTAAAGAACAGGCAGCGTGACTTCCCAGGTTCAATCTTTATTGCTGATGTGAGGTGGGAACATAGCAGTTAACTGTGCTGCATTTAACTGGCAGATCGTAGCAGGGAGCTGTGACAAGTAGCTGTGACAGGTAGCTGTGACAGGTAGCTGTGGTTCTGAAAGGTTACAAATAAACAATAATAATCAGTGATGCATACCATAAGCACAACCACTATTAAACATACTTACAGTGAATGGTAATATAATGTCACATAATCACAACAATAAAGTGCAATAGTGTGTATCAAACCTTTCAACCACACTAACTCAAATGACATAAATAACATAACCAGACGTGCAAATGGTTAGCAACATCAAATGCTAATAGCGAGAGCTAACGTCCGTCACGAATGTATTTCGCGATAATATGCCCCAACATAACAACATAACAACAACAGTGAATAATCACACACTATACTTAGAAAACAAAGGACAACTCACCGTTGCTCATTTACACACAGCAAGAAGGAAATATAACTTGACACGGCTTTCGGTGCAACCACGAACTACAAGGGAAAACTTGTGCAGCGCTATACAGAAGAAGACGAGATACGAGGTGCGTTCAGGGACATTAAGGACAAAACCAGTAACATTCAAACCCTCGGTAAAATCGGAAAACACATACACTGAACGAAGCAAACAGCATTACACTCAAAATATGAGGGCTTTCTAACAATTTTAAAATATGTTTTTAATGGATACAAAGACATTCCCTTCAAAAAGTTACAAATAAATTAAAATAATTCATCCTGGAAAAAAATAAAGTTAAAATGTCCTAAAAAATTGAATTTTCCAGCTTCAAAGCTACTTTTAGGAAGACCTGTGGCAGTCAGTTTTGATGTAGCACAAGATGAAATTTAGATACGACAAAACTAAGTAGCTTCTACCCACAACACACATTTGGTTGGAATTGAGTGAATATTAGTGGAGATATAAAGATTTTTCCATTTTTATTATTTAATTTCTGTAAAAAGAAATTAAGTCAGAATAATCTATTGACATGATTACAAGTTTTAACTTTTTCTTGAGGTTTCTGGGATATTCAGTAAAAAAAAAAAAACAGCTAAATCCTGTGAAAAATAAGCTGGTGAGGCTTTAAAGATGCTTTAAAAGAATCGCTGAAGTTATCAAATTTAACACCGAGGTCCTTTTTTTTGAAAAATGCATAACTCAAAAAGCATTTGGAGTAGGGCCGTGGAATTTTGCAAGATTCCATGGTTTAGGTAGAAGTTTTTGCCTGATTTATTTCAAGAAAATCCATGACCTCAACTGGGAGGCCCCAGGTGAGTTGGCATGGAACGACTCATCTGTGGTGTATTTTATTCTATTATGTGTTTGTTTTAGGGAGGCCCTGGTCATCTGTATCTACTGAAGAATAAAGTGGCGACTTTCGCTAAGGTGGAGAAGGAGGAGGACATGAGCCAGTAAGTGACTTCTGGGTTCACCTCTGTTTAATAAATATTAGTTCTCACCACCTCTTGTCATATATTCAAATTTATTTTGACACCTCATAATGCACAGAAATGTGATGGTGCTTAACCTCTTAACATCTTTGTATCTGTACCTAAATACAAGAGCTTAAAACTGAAGGAATATAGGGCCAAAACACCATGAGACTCAATTTAAAAGTACTGTCTTCTAGTTTCTGAAAATGTATTTAGCGTGCAGTTGGGGGGAAATTATTCTATAAGTTTTGGGGTTTTTTTTGTATTTTTAACATCCATAAAAATATAAATAAAACTACAAAACAGACTGAATTTAAAAGCCAAAAGTAAAATAACATTAAATCCCTGCAACTGTGAATAACCATAAAATATCCATAAAGACTTTAAACTACATTCGCAAATTTATTATCATTACAGAATATTTTCATATTATTTATTGACAAAACCGTTAAATTCAAGTTTAACACTGTAAATAAGTTTTCTAAGATTAGCTACAATTAGGGACAACAGAAAAAGTAGTGTTGGTTCTGTAATTTTACATAGATTTGTCTTTTAAATGAAAGACAATGGGCTGCAAGTGTCCTGGTGTTTGTTGACAGGTTTTTAAATACAGTGGATATAGACAACAAGCCTATAAAACAACTTAAAAACTTGGTCTTTAGATGGCTAAACCCTCACCAGGACTCCTGGGAGCCATTAAAGTGAAAAAGGAAAATTTCTCATGTGACATTCCCAACTAAGTGCTGGGTTTCACCTTTTCATCATACATTCAAAGGATCACAGCCATTTATCCTTTAAATGCTTTTTGCTCTATTTACAGGATATTGTTAGGCTCCTCTATCGGTGGATGCTCTTCCATTTGATTAAATCAGAGACGTTCCACTGGGAACACGCACCACTCACTGTGAACTTGTCATTTATGAATGCCATCTATGACTATTCTGACTGATGCACATCCCCAGGAGGGGACCATGTTTGAATAGGTGACATTTACCAACACGAGGCTCGCTCTCAGTTTCATACAGTTTTGTATTCTGTTGCAGTCACAGCAGGAAACCAGTGAAAAGACGTGTATGTGTGTTCAGTGTTGACTCAGCTGTTCTGAATGCTTGATGTGGTGCATGTAAACAGGACGGGGTCATCTTACTTTCCTCTGGTGTATTTAATTTCATGGAAACTTTTAATCCGACTGATCACACTCTGCAGGAAAAATGTCGCCCCGTGTAACCGTAGCTTTTGTCTTTGTTCAGATTCTGGAAGAGACTCAGTCGCTTCATGAGTAAAGTCAACCCAGAACCAAACCTGATCCACATAATGGGATGCTATGTCCTGGGCAACCCCAACGGAGAAAAGGTATTCAGACACTAATGCTCCACACAGGAACAAAAAAAACATCCCTTTTCAGCAGGTGTCACCACGAGAAAAACACAACATTTCGACCATCATAGAGGTCTGATCACAGCAGCATGTGACAGCACGGTTTAACAGAAAAAAAGGAATTCATGTCAATAGATTTGCTAAGATTAGTACATGTGCTTGTGGGGGTGAGCTAAATGTGAGAAAATCTCCCACAAAAAGGTGAACATGCAAATTTGTGATACTGAACAATGGTTTCAACAGAGCTGATGGAACAGAGAGCTACAGAGTGGAAGCTATTGCAGCTTATTAGCTGTGTGGCACCATCCACTTTTATTTAACCTTCCTCTGTGGGAATATAAACCCCTTTAAAAACTGGTTTGCACATAGTTGCAAATAAACGGTGGCAAACTTGCTGATTGTCAGTGATGATGCAAAAATCTCCTGAACAGAATGTACAGTACAGAGATGCCCAACAAGCCAGCTGACTGTGACTGACTCGTACTTGCACGCTTTTGACTTGCCGGCATGTGGCCTGTTAGGTCGGCTGTGCAACCTTCAAATGTGACACTTTGAATCTTACAGAAACACCTCAGCAGTTGCTTTCACTCAAACAGCCACTAGCTGGAATAAAGAATCAGTTGCTGAAGCGTGGACATGGACCGCTGCAGAGGTGTAATTATACAGTCAAGTGGTGTCTACTTTTTTTGGTTCATGCACACTATGAGCATGACACAAATCCTTGGCTGCACATGGACGTCTGCAGAGGAGTTTGCATAGACTCTTGTGGACTTGGGCAGATGGCGAAATTCACACCACTTGGACTCTAGTGGACCTTCAGATACTCACAGATGCAAAAGTTTTAACACTAGCCTTAAGCCACAGAAACCACAGATGCATAGTTGTCATTAAACTACTTTCTTGTCCACTTGAAGGACTCGACCAATATGTTGGGTTTTTATATACCAATGCCGATTACAGGAGGTCCTCAGTTTACGACGGTCTAGTGTTACGATGTTTCATGGTTACAAACGACTCCCATAAATTACTTAGTCTGCGTCCGAAATCATCCACTTACTCCCTACTTCCTATATAGGGACCACTATATAGTACACTATATAGTGAACTATGTAGAGCATAGGGAGTGATTTTGGACACAGCCTTAAAAAACCTAGTTTCGACATAGGCGGTTTGGTTCGTAAATAATAAGATACTCACGTGAGAACTAGTTGCTGATGCGCAGCGTTGAACACAGTCACCTGGGCGGCGTAACAACGAAGAAGAAAGCATCACTGAGTTTGTTTTTTTTTCCGCTGTAAGATTTCCACACCAGTGGTTTGGTATTTATGATACAATGAAAGCTGAAAAATGGCCGAAAAAGCCTAGAATTCGCTTGTAAGATGTGCTTTTGGAAATTTTATAGTAACAGAGTAATTTCAGTATTCAGGATTGGCAGTTATTCTGCTGCCAGTGAATACAGTGTGTTTACTATGTATACAAGCACTGAGTACAGCCCCTTAGTCTAAAACAAGACTAGCCAACACTGATGATCCTATATGATGGTATATGAAATAGACAAATACACTGTACACACTATATGACCATGCATAATTTCACCTTAACATGTGCAACAACCTGCTCTCTGTGCCACAAAGACTGATTTGATAGACTCGTGGTTCCCTGTGTCTTCTCCTGCCCAATTTTGTCTCCATTTCATTTCCCCGTTTGCTGCCCTCTGCTTTCATATTTTTGGCCACAGTGTCTGTTCCTCTACCTGATAATCACCATGCTGCTGTCTTGTTTTTTCCCCCATCTCTTCCTCCACCTGTGTAACTATTATTTCATTCTGAGTAATGTTACTGGATGGAGCTGAATGATGCTGCACCTCTTTCTACCTGAACAAATAGTGAGGCACACAGCCACATACACACAAACATGAAAGAGGAGAAAAATCAAAAATGCACCAACAAGCTGGCACTCGAGGCTGCCATAGACACCATAGCCAGTGGTGTTTGTTTGACCTGACTGTCTGTTCTAGTCATGTCTGCCAAAAAAGCTTTGTTACATAAAGTGGATCTCTCCGGGGTTGATGGACAGTCTGCAGAACAGACTGCACATCAGTGATATCTCCACCCCGACAGACAAACACAGACACAAGAGTGTGTGAGTCTGAATCCGAAACAACAAAACTGGCGCATTTCTCTTCTTTCAAGGGTTTGGTTCAGTTCCAAGATCCCAAAATGATGTTTTTTTTTTTACAAGAGATTCCTCTACCAGAGCCTCTATAACCGTACACTCAGACAACTGAACGGATGAATTTTGCTGGGAATTATGCAGAAGACAGCTTTTAGAGGAAATTTTACCTGCATTGACCTTGTTGTTCCATTTTGAACAACAAAAACGTCGCCTCAGCTGCAGCTAACCCTGCCAAAAGTATGTGGACACTTCAACCGTTTATATAATACACTCTGTTCTGCAGGGATTTACTCATGTATTCGTTGATGGCTGATAGAAAGATGGTCTTCCAATTTATGCTCCAGGTGTTCATCCGAGTTTCTCCAGACAAGACTCAGAATATCATTTTTCTTTAAGGAGGTCTGCATACATTTAGCCCATGGGTGTATGACTAATCGTTTATTTATTGTTTTTGTTGCTTCCTTTAACACATCATATCACGAACAAACAGCACATCATCATCAGTACATATTGCTCACACCTTCCCATGTCCGAACTTTACCTCGGGTTATACTTTGAGATGGAAATTTTAAACTACTTCCTTGGCTAATGGTTGGCTGCATTAACAAACAATATATATTTAATCACTAAAATGAATGAAATATATGCTGATATGGCCATTTGTAACCACAGATATACAATTAATGTCGCTGCATGTTACTTTATGAATGTGAGGAATTAATACATATTATAGAGCAATTAAAAATGACTTGATCTTACTTAGTTATTTACTGATTTGTGCACTAAAAATCCATACATTGTAGAGATTTTGTGTCTCAGGAAGATTTCTTGGGGTACATACTATGCAGTGACATATGTTTTCCACCGACAATGCACCACAGAAACACTAAAAACCACTTAAGCCATGAACAACACTGAAAATTCAAATGCAACTCAACTGAAAAAACGATCACGATGCTACTAATTTAACTATTCGGATTTGAATATTCCCATAGTTCTTTGTGGTTGCCAACGGAGAACTGTCCATAGTCCAAAAACAAGCTGCAGTCTTCCACAGGAAATGACCTGTAATGTTATTAATCAACTTCTTCATTGTAGTTAACGTTAGTCCAGCTGCAGGAAACAGCTGTTCAGTTGAAACAGTTGTCCACACGAACCAACCATCACACCAACTTTATCGGTCCAGCAAAAGTGTCAGTATTTACTGCAACTTCCTAGTTTTACTGTTAGAAATCAGAGTCCTGCTGCTCTTACACGATACAGCCAGACAGGGACGTAGCCTCTGGTCTGTGCTAGTGTTTGGAAGTTCTTGCATGAGCCTCAGGTAGCCAACTAAACTACACAACCGCCAGACACATTTTCCGTAACTGTATGCTCCAGAGTTCATTAGCAAGAGGTGCACGTGTTTCATGAACCCTTACAGGTGGTCAGCAAACACGCCTGTAACTCCTTTACACCAAAGGCTCCACCTGGTGATACAACCTGGTATTACAGCTAATGTACACTATATTTTCTGGCCTGCATGTTCCCCGTCTTCTTCCTCAGCTTTCAACAAATTCCTTAATCCTGCTCGAGTCCATTTGTAAACAGCAGCTTCCAGTGCTTTTAACTGCTGCACTCTGGACGGCGCAAGGCAAACACATGAGTATTGACACATGCATAAATTTATTTATTGCAGCAAGAGCATTATTTAAAGAACTGAAGCACTCATTTACACATTGAGCTTGAGGTTTCTGACTCCAGATTTGAAAAGAAACGATATATATGCATCTCAAGTCACATACTGTAACTTCATACACCCACTTACTCACTGATGTATGTTTATATGCTGCATGTGAACATGTGCAGTTATGACTGGGGACACCTAAACTCTGGTATTCATAGTAGATATTTAAGCTTAGAAATACAGTATTCATCAAATGGATCTTTTAAGAACAACACAGATTGATCTCTCTCTGTCTCTAATGCTGCCTTTGGTTCTGAGCCAGATTTATCAAAATGAATGTATTTTGCTGTTTGAGGTTACATTTTGGATTTTGGAAAAAGTAATAGTCATTTTAGAACAGTAGGTGAGCAGGTCAGAGAGACGGTGTGACCTAGTTTTCAAACGATGTCAGCATTTCAGAGATTCTCAAGTGCGTTTCGGATTTGTCAGCACAAAATCTGTATCTTGTAATATCTTGGCAACAGCAGCCATTGACAGCTTGTAAGGAGCCACCCAGGACAGACAGAAAACTACCCGACATGCAGCACATTATTTAGGATTTGTTATTTGCCTCCAGCGTTCCCTGTACTACAGACGAGTCGCATTGCCTGCGTCTCCCCAAACATTCTCGCCTCCACGTCTGACATGGAGTCATCTTCTTTAATCTTTTTCAAAGGGCCGCAAACACAAGTAATGAAAGTTGCTTTTTCCCTCTACCGTCTTCATCTTAACATCACAAAGTGAAAAACAAGGGCATCGTTTTGCCTTTGATTCCTTTGGCATGGGAGATTCTTTATTTCAAGTGAGAAAAACAGTCACTTGTTGTGTGTGGGCAGCAGTGGAGCAAGAAACTATAGGAGGAGACTGAAAAACATAAAACTGCTTCTTGCATTAAATTCTCATGAGATCATGAAAGCAGCAGCTAATGATTGTGTTTGCTGTTGATTACTTCATTAATTATTTCTTTTGTTTGATGGAATAATCATCTACCCCCAACCAAACACCTTCTGCTATCCCTCATCCCCATCATCCCCACCCTCACCCCAACCGGTGGAGGCAGATGGCTGCCTTCCCTGAGCCTGGTTCTGTCGGAGGTTGTTTTTACCCTGCCTATTTTAGGTTGCTTTTTTTTGGTTCTTTCCAACCGTCGCTGACTGCTTGCTCATAGGGAATTCAAGGCAACTTTGGATTGTTGGGTTGTCTGTTCTGTTGTTTAAAATCTGTAAGGTCTGTACCTTACTATGTTAAGCACTGTGAGATGACATATATAGTGAATTCGCGCTACATAAATATAGATTAAAAAAAACATGATTTGATTGTTTCTCAGAGCATAGTGATAAACCAACATTAAATAAAGCTGAGATGATCAAATTTCTGTATTTGACCCATCTGTTTGCTTTACATTAGCCTGATTTTATCTCTTATTGTATTGTGATGTGAGAAATTGCAAATTCCTTCTAATCTACCCATCAGTTCACTGTTTTGTTTTACTTTTCTGAAGCTGAGACTCCTAAAAAAGGATACGAAGGCCTTTTATGAGCGATGTTGATTCATAAAAACAAAAGGAGGTCATATAAAAAAAAAGAAACTAGCAGGAAAAATGCACACCTTTGCAACTTGTACCCTCTCCCCATGTCCTGACCTACTTGTTACCTGCACAGGATGAAATGTGTATTCGTCTCTTCTGCAGTAACCGGCTGGATTCACTGCCGTCCCTTCGTGGCGTTTCTGTGTTTGTGTGTTTTCTGTCTGAAGACGCCGGCTTCCCTGCTGGGAACGCATCCAAGTGAAGTAGGATTAATTGCTGTTTGCTTTCTTATCTCGGCCCAACAGCTGTTCCAGAAACTGAAGAATCTGATGAGGCCTTATTCTGTCGAGTTCGAGTCACCGCTGGAGCTGTCTGCGCAAGGTGGGTCCAAACAAACGGGCAAACACGCTCGAACATGCAGATTATAGCGACTCAAACACGCGTATATTACAGCCGGTACATAGGAAATGATGCAGATACATGCCAGCTGTCCAGCACTGACAACTGGAAGAGGAATTTAATCAAACAGCTGCTCCATTATTTAAAAATTAGATTTTTTGTTCACTTTATGTCTCCTTCTCAAATCACAAATCTATTTAATTCTTCACTATTAGGATGGTGGTTTTCGATCTATTGATGTAAATCTGGTTGTTAATGCAACTGAGTCACATGTTATAGATTTCATACTTCAGATTCTGCACAACTCCAAGTTCACAGGAGAATACAGCCACTTTGCACTGCCTCACACTTCTTCTTTTCTTGCCACAGGTAGGAGAAAGGACATACAGTACTTTTCTGTTTAGCACAATAGCTGGTAATATAAAAGCCTGTTCACAGTTGAGGAACAAGTGGAGCTCTTCTGTTACACACAGATCCAGGCTCTCTGTAGCAACTCCTTTGTGAACCAGTAACTGCACCTCCTTCCAAAAGGCAGCAACCTCTGCACCCCTCATTATTCACAAATCACACATGAGACAGACATTAACTGTAAAATAAATGAAAAATCAATTTGCACAGGCGCAGTAAAAGACTCCCCAAACACAAATCCCTCAGATCTCACAGTGTTAAGCAAGAGCACTGATTTTGGAGGATTCTACAAAACCCTGAAAAACAGGACAAATCTCACTTTCTACTATATTTACACTGAGCAACAGGGGTACAAGACCCACAGGAGACAGATCATAAAAATAATGCCCAAAATTGAAGCAGCAGAGGCTGAGATATTGTGAGTCTTTGTTTATGTGAGTCAAGCTCCAAAAAACACTGATAGCATCTTTCATTAGACCTCTCCTGCCTCCTAAAAGCCCACCTGTCTGACAACCCACACCTCAGGTTTGTGAAACAGGATTTCTATTAAACATATAAAGTCTCAAGCCAAGATAAACCTGATGTTGTCGTCAGGGTTATGTTTTTCAAACCTTGGAAAGCTGCTCCAGACATTAAGTAGCCGTTTTTTTTAAAGGCAACAAATACTCAACTATAAAATCGATGGAGCAGCCTTGGAGCTTATGGAAAAAAATGTTGTGGTGAATAAACTCTGATTCAAGTATATTTTTAGTGCCAGGTAGCAAAATTGCTTGGAGGTAGGGTTAGGGAGAGATCATGGTTGTGTTTAATGAAAAGACAAGCATAAAGGCAGAGCTGCCACATGCGCATGAGTATTGGCACTGGACATAAATCATGTAAGATGATTTATTTAAGGTATGCTTCAGGAGATACTGGGCTAAATTTAAGGACGCAAACGTAATGAGGTTTAACTAAAATTCAATCCAAAGGTTTTACCAGATTCAATGGAGAAAAAAAACACTTTTCTCACCTTCAAACGACCAAAAAAGCCCATTCTAAACCTGGACAAACTCCCATCCTTCCATCGATTTCTACCGCTTATTGGGGGCCAGGTCACAGAGGCAGCAGTCCAAGTAGAGAGGCCCAGACTTCCCTCGCCCCAGACACCTCCTCCAGTTCTTCCGGTGACTTCCGCTCAGTCACCAGGGAGGAGCTCGGAGTCGAGCCGCTACTTCTCGACATTGAGAGTAGTCAGCTGAGGTGGCTTGGACATCTGTTCTGGATGCCTCCTGGACGCCTCCCTACAGGGAGGTGTTCTGGGCATGTACCACCAGCAGGAGACCTTGGACATGCTGGAGTGACTATGTCTCTCGGCTGACCTGGGAACGCTGAGCTGGAAAACTTAAATTTAACTAAAGTTAATCAGAAAACCTCTGACTACATTACACTACCATTGTCATAGTGTGTTTTCCAGTGTGCATTTGTGCTTCCTAAATGTATAATTCAACCTCTTCCCATCTCATTTACCATTTCAGGCAAAGAAATGATTGAGATGTACTTCGACTTCCGCCTGTACCGCCTTTGGAAAACACGCCAGCACTCCAAACTCTTGGACTACGAGGATTTTTTGTGACAAAGGCAGCGGGACGACGGACGCAGCAGAGCCCTCCAGTGCCACGAGGAAACCTGTTAACACTGATCCAGTGACTGAACATTGCTCAACTGTAGTGCTCGGCCCTTCAACCCAATATAAACGGTCACACCTGCTTTCATCCTGGAGAGGGCTGGGAGAGGAGGAAAGGCGATAGCAGAACAAAAGAGGCTGAAGATGAGGTTAAGCGACGCTGTGCCTCTGCTCTTCCTCGTTTCCAGAGTGAAGGTCACGGACTAACAACAACTAAAAAAAACGGTCAAAACGGTACAAAAAAAATGGGGGAAAAGCAAAAGACAGATGGACTATCTACATCATAGTCACCATATCTGTCCGCTTGTTGAGTCTGAAAGCAAAATCCAAATTTTAAATGTGTAAAAAAAAAAAAAAGAAACACCATCTTAGTCACACCGCTGTTTGCGAGGACGTACTTTCTGAAGTGCTCATCCTGTCATAATGTGGTTCTGTGTTTCGACCGGATCCTCTCAGATAATCTCAGACATCCATGTATAACCCATACGTCGATGTGTGTATATACCCCATGAATATATTAGCATAGCTTTAGTCATGCAAATAATACTCTATATGAGATTTAATGATGCATCATTTATTTTTGATGTGCATTGTTGTGCAGTTTCATATGGAAATACTTTGGAATAACTCAGGTTTTAGCCATGAAGTAATTAATCTGTTTGTCTATTCTATCAAGATATTGTAATCTCCATCGCCATCGCTTGGAACGAATGTATTCTCTCTGAGGAACCGAAAAAAAGTACAATGTGCGGACTTTGTGCGAGTGTGAGCGCGTGCGTTTTCCATGTTTTAAAAAAAAGAAGTAGAAAACATGCAGATGTGTGTATTTTCTCTTATTGAAAGCAAAAAGAATTATCACCATCGTCCCCACAATTATCTTCCTGTCACATATGTCCGCACACAAAGACAGTCTAGTGTGATTCATGATGTCAAGAGGGATGTAACAGCCATCCAAATGCTCCTGGACTGTAGGAGTTGCCCCCTATTGAGCTCTCGTGCCCTTTTTTTTTGCAGAAGTTTCAGGCCACTTAGCTGGCCCTCGTCAACAGCGCTGCCTGCTCTCACTCTCTGCCAAACACTCTTGGCTTTGCTTAATGGCAGCCAAATGAGCTTCCACCTCCCCTCCTCCCTCCATTCTCCACCACCTCTCACTTCGCTGGGCTGTGATCCAGTCTGAGGACTGGAGCTCTCTGAATTTAACAGATCTGCCAGGGGTTTAAGCTGTTAACAGCTATCTGCTCCTCATGCCAGGTGTCAGCTAGTTAAAAAACAGGCCAGAAATATGCACCGAGTGTGTCCCAGACTGGTCGCACCGCTGGGTGACCTGAGTGGATTACAGATTGCGAGGTGCCCACACACACACACACACACACACATGTATACACACACATGAATGCTATAGGGCAGGGACAAAAATACATTTTACAAAATCCATAAATCAGGACTAAGTTAAAGGGCGACTCCATAGATACCACATATGTAGGTCAGTACGCAGTATGTGATTTTTTTTCAAAGATGTAGCTCTGAGGGAAGATTTTTCAGGAAATAACCTGTTTTTTTTTTTTTAGCAGAGAGCTTGTGTTACAAACTGGTGGTGTTGAGTTTGAATGATGTATGTACACAGATCAGGCATAACATTATGACCACCCGCCTTATATTGTGTTGGTTCTTATTATGTGCTCAAAAATGCTCTGAACCATTGGACATGGACAAGAGGACCTCTCAGGGTGTCTTATGGGGTCTGGAACCAGGACGTTGGCAGTGATTCCTTTGGGTACTCTGGCTTGTGCAGTGGGGCCTCTGTCAATCAAACTTGTTCCACTGCATCCTGTTGATGCTTGATCAGAATCAGGTCTAGAAAGTTTGGAGGTCAAATCAACATGTTGGGCCATTGTCATGTTCCTCAACATGTTCCTGATTGTTTGATGTTTTTTCCATGTGGTGGGGTGCATTTTCCTGCAGGGGTAGACCAGTGACATTTGGGGTTTCCATTTGCATGAGGGAGTGTGCTTGTTGTGGGACAATGTTTATTTGGGTGTCTAAGTCTCATCAACACAGATGTTAAAATCTAAGGTTTTCCATCAGAACACCACATAGTAACAATATGATCAATGTTATTCACTTCACCTGTCAGTGGTCATAATGTTGTGGCTGATCAGTGTATATAGATGTAATGGCATCAAATTGCATTATAAGAAGTGTAGGATTTAGTGTTTTTTGGGGCTTGTCAGCTTATTATTACCTCTCCTGCTTTCATTCTGACCATGCAAATCACAGAACACCAACATTTCTATCTTTTTGCAAAGTTATCCCAAATGGTCTAATTTTGTGTTTCAAGGCTCAAAAAATCTTAGTACTCCTATTCAATTTCTTAGTTTGTTCCCACAAAAGCCTCCACTGAAGGCAGAACTGATGAAAGGCGTTGACCTAAAAAACAAGCCGAGGCCTCAGTATCGAGTGTTTGTGCTTCTTGAGTGCCGTATCAGAGGGAGAAATTATTGGAAAATGCGTTTGTGATTTACTTGATGAAGGGATTGTGAGTGGCGCCGTGCGTCAGTCACGCCACACATCGCTGCTCAGTCGATCAGGCTAAATGTCAGCAGCACTGCGGAGTGTAACATCAAATCAGTCGTCGAGTGTTTGCATTAAAGCATTTGGGGTGCAGAGAGTTCAACGTTTGCATGGGGAGAGCTTTTAGATTAGTGTGGGCAAGTAGTCCCGGCCCTGCAGAACACCTAAAAACACACACACCAGGTAAACATCTACGTCTGCGTACCGTAAATACTTTTCCATTTGTCATTATTTGTGTGGATGTGTTAATATTTGAGCATTTATGTGCAAAACTTTTTTGTTGTGTTAAAGTCAACCAATCTCACTGGAGTGCTCTCTGTCGCTCTACAAGCAGGACTTTGGTTGTTGTTGTTTTTTTTTTATTTGCCCTCTCTGACATTGCAATGCTGGCCTACAGTTTGTCTGGCACAGACAAGTGGTCTCTCAGCCTGAGTCACGCAGTACATGTTTTCACTACAGATTTAAAAATTCCACAGTTACGCAACACGTCATTTCACTGAGCCGTTTTAATTCCAGCAAAAGCATTAAAGCTGCCAAATTCTCAAAGAAGTCGCCTGAAACAGCTGCTGGGTTTAATAGAACTTTTTTTTTGTCTGAACTTCACCCCTTGGTAGAATTTTTCAGATCAGAAACATGGACACAGCAAAATTCAGTCCAGAAAGGTGCCATAAGAATAAATATAACTGTCATATCTATTCTATGGGGAAATTACTGATTAATTTATCATCCTGTTTGAATTTATTGGGCTGAACTGACCATGATGTGAAGAGCACTCTGACTCAGGAGTTTGAGAGAGCTTTCTTCTGTTTTCTTCTTCAGCAAAAGGAAAAAAAAACAAACACCGGAAATCTAATTAAAGATGCAAATGTGTCTATTTGTCTGTGTCGCATTGTTTGCCTTTTTTAAAAATTTAATTTTACATATTTGGATCTAACAGGAAGGAGCCCAGCGTAGTTTGATTTTTCTCTATAACACATCAACTTTAGGAAGGAACACACAAGATCTCTGAAATTTATGGATCAACTAGTTTTTTGCCTGATCAGCATCGAGCATTATTACAGTTATTGGTACCACTTTAATTTTAACCAATTCCAGATAAAACTAATTTATTTAAAAACGACGTTTGTTGTGATAGAGCTGCTTGTTGTTTTTTTTTTGTAATTCAAGTTTTTATTAATTTTCCAGCTTTAAAATAAACAAACAGTAGTACAATTAACAATCATATACCAATTTTCTCTTGGGCCCATACCTCATGTAAAAATAATAATAAGAATAATAAATGACTAATAAGAATAAATAAATAAAAATAAGAATTAAAACAAAATACAGGATGCCTGTACATATATAAAATAAAATAAAGGCGCACCTTATTTTAGACTTTTTTGCATGTTCACTTACATCAGATACATGTATGAAGAGGAAGTCAACTGCCAAAATGACAGAAGACCTCCAGAACCCTCCTCCCAGTCTGCCTATTCTGTCAATGACAGAGAACCCCAAGTTGATGTAACCTCATGACTCAAAAATTTGTCCCCAAGATTCATTAAAGTTCTCCATATCATCATTAATTCTGGCCAATAGTTTTTCATATGAAACAATTTTTAACATATTTTCTTTCCATTTGTTTAATACTGGGGGAGAAGGGTCCTTCCACACACTCAAAATGACCCTTGCGGCTGTAATTACCCCAACTTTTAGTACTACAAACTTCGATTTTGTTATCCCTAGCATCACTGACTTATCCCCCAATAAACATAACCTTGGAGATTTTGGTATGTCCATGCCAATCCATGTCCCTATTTGTTCTAAGACTCTTTCCCAAAATGGGTATATCTTATTGCATTCCCAAATAGCATGCAAAAACGTTCCAGTGGCTGACATTTCCAACAGATGTCAGTTGTCATAATTCCCATTCTTTTAAGTTTAGAGGGAGTCAAATACCATCTATGCATCAATTTATACTGTAAAAATTTTCCTCGTGCTTCTTTTACAAATTTACCAGAGTGCAGTAAGATTTCATCCCATTCCTTCTTACTTATGGTACATCCCAAATCCCTTTGCCAAATATTCCTCAGGTTCTCGCATATACCTTTTCTTAAATTGTTAAACATTTTATATAATACAGCTGCTTTCTGTATCCCCTGTGGCAATTTACAAAAGTTCACTACTGGGTTTGGTTCCTGTGTAACTTTACTTTTGATGATGCAGTCCCGTAATTGCAAATATTTCCAAAAATTACCCTTCTTTTCCAATGTATATTTTTGGATTACCTCATCAAAGGACATAAATATTCCATCCTTATACAAATCACTGATTTTATGTATACCTTTGTCAATCCACTCCTTCCAATAAAGTGCCCTTTTCCCGATTCGTACTGCCGGATGAGCTGCTTGTTTTTAACTGTAGACATCACTGAAGCAACGTCCCGCCCGCAGCACGATCTGATTGGCTACACTTCAAGCATAACAGCCAATCAACACTGAAGAACAAGTGCTAAAAAGTTGTCTTTTAATTAAACATGTAAAACATAAATTAATAGATTTATTTCAACAAAGTTTTGTATCAGAGTTTATCCTATTCTAAGTTCTTATTTTTCTTTATTGTTTAAATTCCAAATGTACCAAATATTCATCATTGGTCTTCCTGACTACTGGGTCATTCCATGTCAGCTCAGTGAGATTAGGGGAGGTCAGTTGCTTGACCACCTCAGAATCTGTTGAAACTCTCTAGGAATGATCTTTGTCATCTGAAACTGACATCTGGCATTTTTTTTAGCTGAAATTCAACATTTTCATAATTTTTCACCCAGTGGAACTTTTCAATAAATAATTCCTGACTTGGAAATTGAACAAGATGTCCAACTGGAAATTAATAATTTTTTTTACCTGTGTGAACTCTGATTGACCATAATTCCCTTTTCTACTAACATAGGGAAGCTTTCTAAGCATTGGTAATGTCATTCAGATTTTATTTTCACAATAAAGTGATCCTATGTATTAGAGGTATATTTTTCCAATTTTTTTTGGAAATCCACTTAATTTGTGATTTTTTGATCAAATCTTGAATTTGAGAAGTCATAAACAAAAAACATGTAGCCTTGATTACCAGAATTTGCTGCATTCTTTCCATTCACCAGAAACTTCTAAACATCTACTGAATATTTGAAGACTGTAAGACAGACACTTAAAGAGTTATGGACAATCTGAAAATGGCATCTCGTTGAATTTCCAACTAGTGAGAGATTTATTGAAAATTTCAGATGTCAGTTTCAGATGACAAAGATCATTCTTAAGTTTCAACAGATTCTCCACCTTTGCTGAGCTGACATGGAATGACCCTACTAATAACAGGTATCAGTCGCAGAAAAACCTCACCAGCCGACCCCTACTAACATCTGAGCGGCTCATTTCTTATTATGACAATGAGTTTCACTCCTCAATTATACAAATGAAGAGAGGTAAAAGTCCACCATCACCCCTTCCTCGCTGCTGTGCATCACATGACTGAGGATTAAACTGCAGAAGGTTCTACACTCCAAGACTTCTCGTTTTCAGGATAAGAGCTGTGAAGCCATTTTAGCTGTTATGTGCAAGCTGATGCAACTTTTCGACAACAAAACATCCTGATCACAATGTTCCCTGAGCTTCACTGCTTATTAACTTCCCAGTAGATGCCACAACAGGGCTGCACCAATAAAAGACAATTGTTGGACCAACCTCAATAAATTGCTTCAATTCATTACATGTAATTGAATAAGTTTATGTGAATTAAGTTAGCAGAAATTAATAATAGTTGAAATTAAATGTACTTAAATCATTTGATTCCTTTTAAATAAGCATTACAGGAAATTAATTTTAAGGAAACTCAACTTGAAGTTCCCAGTTTTTCCAATATAAGTATTTTGCTATATTGAAACATAAAAACATGGTTTGGTTGTTAGTGATTGGGTCATTACGTGTCAACTCAGCGAATGTGGTTGCTTGACCACCTCAGAATCTGTTGAAACTTTGTAGGAATGATCTTTGGCATATGAAACCGACATCTGCCCTTTTTTCTTTTAGCTACAAAAAAAAATCCAACATTTTCATATGCCTGTGAAGATTCTCAGTCATCCAGGTCATTGTTATCCTCATCGTTTCACCTCTCATCCAAGAGGCTTGATCAGTTCTAAACTAACTGGTTGGGAGTTCCAGATTTTGATGCTCGTCAGGAGCCATTAACACAACTGAAGCTTCAGTCTGCTGGGTGTGTGGTGCCCCTCCCCTCATTATGCGAGCCGTTAAGTCCCTTCCTGTTACAACGGGGTTCGTTAGGGCCCTCGCAGATTCTGAGGTGGTCAAGCAACCACCTTCGCTGAGTTGTCATGACATGACCCAAACACTAATAAGAAAACCATGTTTTTATGTTTGGATATAGCAAAAATACTTATATTGGAAAAACTGGGAACTTCAAGTTGACTTTCCTTAAAATTAATTTCCCACAATGCTTATTTAGAAGGAATCAAATGATTTAAGTACATTTAACTTAAACCTGGCCACAAAGGGCCTACACAGGTAAAAAAGTAATTAATTTCCAAACGGCCAGATGGACATCTTGAATCATGGGCAGGCTGATGAAATTTGGGATAGCAAGAGATGGAAGCATCGCCTACTGGTGTGCCGAGTTTCAATATCCTTCCATAATGCTTTCATGCTAAAATCATTCTGCTCCTGACCCCACATATGCATCCATTCATTGTTGGAGTAGCAACAAGATGACTCAGTAAAAAATGTTTTATACTCACATTAAATACTTAATTTATCAATGTCATTAACATATGTATGGATTACACTGTTTAATACATATATGTATCAATTTCAGCAGGATCAAGTCTATATCCATCCATCACAAAGTGGAATTATAAATTGGATTAAATCGAAGCAGCCCTTCAACTACAGCTTGAATACAACTTTACAGTGTATATGAGGAAGTCTCAGTGGATGTATTGTATATTAAATATTCCTCGTAGTCTTGCCTGTGGTCAGCAAGGGGTCGATACATGTCAAATGAATAGCTTAGAAAGCAGGTTTACTATACAGTACACTCAGTGCACTCTGGGCTGTGGACTGACTGATGCAAAGCCTTCATGTAGTCGAGAAAGACAGATAGAAGAGGCTGTTTTGAATTGAGGAGGAGAGAAACAACCAATCAGAGATTCATTTCTCAGTTCAGCCTCGGCGACGGATATAAATTGGGAGCACGCAGGGAGCGATATGTAAACAAAAAACAACACAAACGCTGAATTATTTTGTCTTAGGTGCAACTTATTATGCAAAAATGCAGATAAGGCAGCTCTGATGCTGGTAGAGTAGTTTTAAAGGTGTTCTATCTCGCCGTCCCAGAAACGCCTCGGATCCCTAATCTCCATGCACTCTGCCTTCTGTGCACCGTTTTTTTTCCCACCTCCGGCTCTCTCTTTTTTCTTTCCTCTATTAGAACTGGGATGGAGGAACAGGAACAAGTCTGGTATGCAAAGCGGAGTTTTCAAACATCACACACAGTCAATATTTAGCTGCAATCTGTGGAGCACAATCTAGAGGCTTTGAGTCTGGTTCTTTCCAAACGCCAGCACAGGCAACCATGTTGATTTAAAATGCACTGAAGACATGAGGAAATGTCCTATGGTATGAAAATTTCAGACTTAACAGTTGGACAGTTCTGCTGAGTCTTTAAGGGTCAGAAAACAACGTTGCATCACACATCCTGAGGTTTGTGCATGGATGAATGTTACAGTGATGTCAAATAATTTTCTGTAATTAAAACACACTTTCTAGCCTTAATTTAGGTTTTATTTGCAGCAAACATACACCGATCAGACATAAGATTATGACCACCCGCTTAATATTGTGTTGGTCCCCCTTATGTGCTCAAAAATGCTCTGAACCATTGGACATGGACAGGAGGACCTCTCAGGGTGTCCTGTGGGGTCTGGAACCAGGATGTTGGCACTGGATCCTTTGGGTACACCAACACCCCATTCTTGAGTTTGGAGGTCAAAATCAACATGTTGGTCCATTGTCATGTTCCTCAACATGTTCCTGATTGTTGGATGTTTTTTCCATGTGGTGGGGGGCATTTTCCTGCAGGGGTAGGCCAGTGACATTTGGGATTTCCATTTGCATGAAGGAGTGTGTTTGTTGTGGGACAATGTTTATTTGGGTGTCTAAGTCTGATCAACATGGATGTTAAAATCCAAGGTTTTCTATCAGAACAGCACATAGTACCAATATGATCAATGTTATTCACTTCACCTGTCAGTGGTCATAATGTTGTGGCTGATCGGTGTATGTAAAATTACAGAACCAACACTTAACAAGCAACAGAGTGCATAAAGAGGACTCATCTGTTTAAAGATGTTTTTAAAAAATCACAAAATAATATGTCTGGTAGCCGAACAGCAGATGATCAGTGTACTCATAAATGCTGAAAACACAGAAGTGGGATCGGCAGTTGAGATATTAGGCTGTGAAGTGACAAAACACTGATTTTGAATTTAAAATTTCCATTTGCTCTGACCTCCAATGACCATGCAGAGTTTCTCAACAAACCAGCACAACAAAGAAACAACAGGACGTGTCTCCACAAAAACAAACCAACAAGGTGCAAACAAAACGCTGAAGCACTTCAAAAACACAGAAAAGGTTCAGATTTCTGCACAGTGTAGATCAGCAGCTTAGAAGCACAACAACAACAACAACAACAGGTAAGACTGAGCTCACCAGCATCTTCAGATAGAAACCTCTAGCACTAATGCACATGACAGCAGCATGAAAACCCACAAAAGCAGCTCTACTTAGCTTTGCTGTGATGGCCGGGAGGAGTGCAAGATGTCAGCAGCAGGATGGAAGCTCCACCAGAAGTCTCAGCTGATCCGGTGAAAACATCATTCCTCCACAGAAAGTGTCTGCAGGCAGGTGAGTTTGTTCATTTAGAGTAATACGAGGCAGAAATGTCCGCACTAATGTTTCCAGGTGAAGCCCGACATACCTGCAGGAAGCACAGGTTTAAATGATCCGCCCGATCCCGAAGGGTGCGTTTGATTTGTTCACCGCGTCGTGCCAAAAACTGGTCGTCTGCCAAAAACTGATTATAGTCCACAAAAGCAACTGTCCTCATGTCTCTGCATAATTACAACCAATTCAGTGCATATTTTACCAGTTGAAATAGCTTTAAAGGACCAGTTCAGCTCATTTTCCACTTACACTGGAATGTTGATAATGCATCAAAATGACTTGGTTTCATTCTTTATTTTCATTGTTGATTCATCCGTTGATTGCTTTCTGGATTAATTCATCAGTCCTCTGGTTTGTAAAATTTCAGAAAACGGTGAAATATCTCGATCAGATTTTCAAGATGACGTCCTCACATGTCTTGTTTTGTCCACAACCCTAAACATGAACTGTACCTCTAAAAAGACAGTGTATTTTTTTTAATGCATTATTTTCCTCCTAAAAGTAGGGAAGTAAAGGGAAATAGATATCCCACTGTCCTACTACATATCCCAAATTGTAATTAAGTGTAATATTTCAGAAAATGTACTTATGTGAAGTTTTCTGCTTGAAACAGGCTTCATTCAACGTCTGACTTTAATGGCCTATAAAAAGTAAAAGCAGTCATTATTAGAATGGACCCTGCCAATGTTACTTAATGTGGAAAACATCATTATTCAGAAAATAGGTGACATTTATCTGTGCTGTAGGACCACCTATATGTGCAATTAAACTCACTGTACTTGAATGTTTCCATTTTCTGTTGCTTTATATTTTATAAATATAGAGAACGTACTTTATGCTCCACTACATTCACCAGATCATCTTAACCAGTAGTTGCTCTGCAGATTCAGACTCATAACATCAAATTTAAACAATATCAACGATCAACAATATCACACTTTTAAATATCAACATTAGTTTTTGGTACTCTGCTATTATTTTTGTACACATTAAAGTCTAAATTTGAAGTATTGTTTTTTTATTCTTCAGTAAAAGATCTGAGTGCTTCTTGCACCATCGACCATTAGTGAAGGATGAGCAGCCCTTTATAGTGGTACTCGGATGAAGTGGAGTTAACTTAACCTGCTTTATATACTGGTACTTTAAATGTCAGCCGTTTTACATGCATCCACTATTAATCAGTATCAGAGTAGCAGTAAAACTGGTAATTGTGTTTAAAATCTCAGCTTTAAAAGCAAACATGAACTTTAATAGTTGAAGAGAATGCGTTGTGATAAAACACAGTACTTTCCTCCTAAATGCAGTGAGTTGATACATGATTAAAGTACAAATACCAATTACTCGAACCGTACGGAATTTTAGTAAATGTACTTAGATTGTAAAGTTTTCTGCCTAAAGCCACCCACAGGCTTCGTTCAACATCGCACATTATCTCTTCTAAACTTTTAGGATGCCAAAGATAGAATGCTTAGTATGCGCCGACGCTGAATTCCACATGGAAAACTCCACACGGTCTGAATTTAAAAACAATCTGACATTTGGGCAGAAAGGGCAGCGTACACAGAGAAAGCTCTCAGGGGCCTTTTCACTCATGCAGGTCATGATAAATGAGCTGTGCACTATTACATCACATCCTCATGTACCAGTGGATCTAAGCTGTGATCACACTGTAAAAAAAACCTGTAATGTTATTTTATTTTTCCGCAGCTCCTCTGATATTCTCCTGACAGCTCAGATGACCTCTTGAGTGTTGGCTTTGTCTCCAAACTCGATCTCTTATAATTTACAGATTTTTTTCCTCCTTTTTTTTTTGGAAATACATCGACATACAAATAAAATAACAAAAATAAACTGATATGTGTAATACAGGAGAACATTAAAAACATATAATTGTTCATTTTTAAAAAATACATTTCTTCATGTCAAAAATACTTTTGCAAATTTATCAGAATTTCACCAATATTTTCTTTTTATTTAGCAAATAAAACTATGAAAATGTCAATAAAATTACAAAACCAGACTTTGCACATCTACAGTAAAATAATATTTAAAATATGTCACATTAAATAACCATAAAATTCCTTTTTAAAAGAACATTAATTTTATTTACATCAAAAGTCAGTTAAAAATACACTCAAAAATTCAACATAATGTCAGAATTTTTTTTTGTAAAAGATAAAACTGTTAAACTCAAGTTTAATAGATAAATATATTTCTAAATGTGATACAATTAGTGGCAATCATTAAAAAAAAACAGAAGCATTGGTTGTGTAATTTTGCATATATTTTAGATCTATCATCATTTCATTATACTTTATTTTATTTTATACATGTACATATGCTCCATTAAAGATTTTTAAACCCCCAAAATGCACCTTATCTTATATAGAATTAAGGCTTGAAAATGTATTTTTATTACAGAGAATTACTATATTTTTATGAGATTATTTTTTTTTATTTTACTGTATTTTTGACATTGACAGTGTAGTACTTTAAATACATCTCATATAGCAAACTCGCTAAAGAATCTCCAATCTGCATCTGAGATTCAAATATTTAAAATGTTAATATTTCTTTGTCTTATTTATTTCTTCTCTCCTGTTTTTATTCATCGTTATTTTCATTGAAATAACTACTTCAACGACAACTATTTTCCATCTTTTTAATACTGTCAGTATGATGATTTACCTCATAATGGCCTGAACAGGGCAGATTATGTTTTCACTACTGAACCCGAACACACTGTAGATCATTACTGAGACAACCATCAGAAAGTGGCTCAATATCCTCCAAAATCTTATTGCTGCTCGACAAATTGAGCGCTTTCATAATTAATGTCACATGAACAAATCTAAGAGACGCCACTTTGGAAGTCTCATTTTTATTTAAGAGCTGTGTTACTGAGATTCCTCCTGCAAAAATCTGTCTTTAAGTTCCCTGACTGATGTGTGAGGAGCCCTGTTTGAGTTCTTTCTCACTTTAAAGACGTTTTGAAGCACATGGTCCTTTAATCTTTCCAGATGTAGCACTGGCAGCAAGTTCATCTAAGTGTTATGATGTATTCTCACTGCAACATAGAGATTCTGAGATTTTAGCCAGCTTTCATTCAGCAAAATAAAGGTACTGAAGTAAGAGAGCTGGGTGTGCTAATGGAAGAAACATCTCACCTGCACAAGTAGGTCTAAGTGTGTATTTTTACAGAATGCTGATCAAGGCCTTTGTTGTTTTGTGTGAGTGCATTCTTTTCCCTTCTCCTTACCTCCAGCAGGTAAACAATTAACCGAGCATGATGACTGAAGGCCGCGATTCTGTTCCCATCAGCACTTCTCGTGTGCTGATGTGGAGGTTTCAGGCTCCCTTACGTGCCCCAGCAGGGATCATAACACACCAACCGGTTCAGGACCTGAATGAGCCTCTGAACCACGTCTACACTCTGTCTTATATGACCAACATTATATCGTGCTGCGGTGAGCAGTTTGCAATCAGCCCCAGAGACCTGAAACACTTCAAACCTGCCCTCTGGTTGTTTATGCTGATGCTGGATGTTCATGGTTGCATGTGTGGCTGGTGTTTAAACTCAGTCTTTGTTGTGTAGTTGCACAATTTTGTCTCTCTGAATTATAGTGCATCAAAAGCCATCATTTCAGATTTCAATGTCTGCGTTAAATGTTTTTTCCAATGATGCATACACAGAAAAGGGGTCTTCTTGTACTTTGGTGTATTTGTTTGTTTGTTTTTACAACTGGTTCTGTAATTTGAAATATATTCGCTATAAATAAAACTTAAACTAAAGCTAGAGGATGTATTTTAATTACAGAAAATTACTTGACATTACTGTAACATCCTTCAAAGCACAAACCTCAGTAGAACCAGAGAAGAGCACTAAACCAAAGCCAAACACTTAAATCCTAATTTAATTTCCTTGACCCATGAAGGAGCATTTCAAATTAAATTTAAAGTTGAAAGTTACAAATGAACTGCAATATGATTAAATTTGCACAAGAGGTCAGTGTGACGCCGTATTTCCCGAGATGGAGTGCAAGAGACTGAGAGTCAAATTATTGCAGGGTCACGTTATAAAAGCTCTGAGGAACAATGTGTTCATGAGTTTTAAAGCAAAAAAAAAAGATAAATATCAGAGTACATATAACACAAAGCTAACAAAAACTGCAGATTCATCCATTACATAGTTGATGGGAGTTTAAAAATCAGATCTATTTTTTATTTGTATAAGAACAGGAACATATGAACTTTAACAGGAGTTGTGAGTCTTTGAAAGACATTAAATTCTACTTTTTAATTGTGAATCATGTTTTAAGTGGACATTGTGCACATACACCAATCAGGCATAACATTGTGACCACCTGCCCTAAGATTGTGTTGGTCCCCCTTATGTGGTCAGAAATGAACCATTGCTCATGGACAAGATGAACCTCTCAGGGTGTCCTATGGGATCTGGAACCAGGACGTTGGCACTGGATCCTTTGGGTACTCTGGCTTGTGCAGTGGGGCCTCTGTCAATCAAACTTGTTCCACTGCATCCTGTTGATGCTTGATCAGAATGGGGTGTAGGAAGTTTGGAGGTCAAATCAACATGTTGGGCCATTGTCATGTTCCCCAACATGTTCCTGAGTGTTTATTGTTTTTCCATGTGGTGGGGTGCATTTTCCTGCAGGGGTAGGCCAGTGACATTTGGGATTTCCATTTGCATGAGGGAGTGTGTTTGTTGTGGGACAATGTTTATTTGGTGTCTAAGTCTCATCAACACGGATGTTAAAATCCAAGGTTTTCCAGCAGAACACCACATAGTACCAATATGATCAATGTTATTCACTTCACCTGTCAGTGGTTTTAATGTTGTGGCTTATCGGTGTATGTAATGTAAATATGTTGCATCACTATGTCCTTGACAGTATTGAGGCCCCAAACTCAAACAGCATTAATGAGGAAGTTCCATTTTATCAGCATTCTGAGAGAAAGTCATAAAAAGTCTGTTTGGAATTTAATTTAATGTGGACCTTTTTAGTTAGTTTGCTCAAAGTCAGCATCTAGTGACAAATGTATGAATTGCAGATAAAGTCACTAAATGATTACATATAGCAATTAAATGCAGAGCTTTCCTCTTGAGTGAACACAGATTTTTTTTAAAAAGGCAGACAAACATCGAAGCACATGAAATGTCATCTGTCTAAATGATTATTTCTAAATTGAAATGTTGCACACTGATAAGGCAGTCTAGTAAAACATGCTCCACTTAATGTTCAGCCTGAATGTAAAGATATTTAAGTGCATTCATTTGAAAGAATATGTCAGATGTAGACCCTTTTTTTGGTTGTACATATGTAAAAGGAACACAATGTTTTATTCAGGTTCTCAAGAGTAACCCACAGCTCCAGAGATGTTATGGTGCACAGCGCACACTAGTGGCCGACATGTGCGAGCACACTGAGCATATAAAACACCAATGATATGACCAAAACAATTACAGAAAGGCAATAATATTTTATTCAAATGATGAACAAGGTACAGTATGTATAGAATCACTAATTTAAATGTCCCATTTTGTTGCCAGGAACCTCTCATGCTATGACAATACAGTGGTATGCGTTCAGTATGTTGGCATGCATTTCAGGGGAAAAAGAGCCCCCACAGCTCTTAATAAAATGAATGACCGTACAGAATGCAAAACCAAGTGAACGATAAAGGTTAATCACTTAGCCTGGCCATTTTCACAACAATGGGCAGGTGTATAGAAACAAACTACCAAGTTTTAATACTGTATGTATAAAATATTTATCATAGTTTTTTTTGTGGCTTACATCGCGACCTCGCATTCACACTAAAACAGTCCTTCAGTTCATTCCTGTTGGTCACAGAGGGCAAAGTATTCACACCGAAGGGAATGCACATGTCCTGTTTTGATAGCGGTTAAAACTGAACCTGTCATGTGCAATGACATTTTACAACAAAACAAACAGCCATGTTTAACTAACCTTCTGACTAACTAGTGGATATTAATAATCTGTTGCCTATCATCCCCAGAACTACACCTTTAAAGCAATTATTACATTATAGAGAACTAAAAAACCAGAGTGCCCTTCTCTGTGTGTTTTGCCCCACAGTGGAGAGAACAACTTAATTAAATCTTGCAGAAAGAAATTAGCATCAATCGACCACATAGAGCCCTCTTTAGCCAACCACTGAGTGTTCACACTGTACGTGACAATCTGACAGGACGTACCATTGCACCATAAAGACACATCATGTGCATAGTACTAGTCTTAAAAACAGACATACAGTAGGTACAAGTTCAGAGTGACATGCAAATAGTAAGTACAAAAAGAAATTCCAGTCCCTTTCTTATACATTCAACACTTGAGTGCTGAAATAATTAGTGTGTGGAAGCATTAAATGTCATAATCAATATTGTGTTTGTTATTCTAAGTTAACTAGAGACACATTAAGTGACTTTATCTATATGGACACTAACAACTTTGGGAAAACAAATGAAGGGTAAACAAAAAAGAACAAAAAAGGGTGGGAATTACTGCTTTGGGATCTCAAATGAAGCACATCAACAAATAAAAAGTAGTTTAAAAGTAGAAATATTTGCAGAGTGGCCTACGTCTCCAACCAAAGATGACAACAGTTTTTTAAAGTTCAACACCTCTACAGATATGTCATGCATAGATTTGTACAAGAAGTCTGCATCTGCACTATGCTTCCATCTGAGCCTTAATTCAGTAGCCAGTCCTAATAGTTCAGTAACAAACAGTAAGTGTAAAGTCAGCAAACTTTACTAAATTAGACATAATCAGACATTTTTGGTGTCCTGGAATGTGCATTCTTCTAAAATAATACCAGTACAATTCAAAACAAATAAAACAAATACAAGCATTCAGAATTTCAACTTGAGGTTCAATCGTCATGATTTTCTGGTTTCAGTCTCCACACAGACATCCTCTTTAAGAAGTGAAACCAAAACAAATGAGACATGTTTGTCTAAACGTGAATATTAACCTGCAGAATTTTTTTGCACCAACACCTTCTGTTTTTATGCATTAGGTAGACCAGTAGCTTCAATACTCAATTTGCCGCAGCTCTGAGAATTTAAAAAAAAATCATAGTAAACACCTAAAAATCACTTTAAAAAGATTCACTAGAAGCACTACATGTGCAAATGAAGAAAATCCCAATTATTTTCCACGCCATCTTTTTGCAGTAATAATGAAAGTGATTGTTCACGTAGCACTACATCGACTGTTTTAAAGCTTTCTATTGATTGCAGTAAATGACAAACCTAAAAAAAACGTGTCAAACAGGGATGTCTGTAAGCATGTGAACGTTCATAAATAGCTTATACAGTGTTTGCATTGGGAAAGTAAACACATGCATTCAATGAAGTAAACATTTTTTCCACTCCCCTTTTTCAGTTCACGTAAATTGTACAGACGCTTCACTCTAAAATATGTTACAAAACTGGGCACTGCCGCTCTGAAAGCAGAGTGAACCAGACAATCGTTGTCAAGAAACCCGCTCTACTCAAAGAGAGTGTCAGTGGCGAAGACAACCATCCCTCCCCGTAAACCGTCACCATGTCTTGTTCCTGTGTCCTGTGTACCTGAAAGTATTGTCAAGTAGAGACAAGGAGAAACACAAGCGGCTAAGCTATGATAAACCTGTACAGTTGAAGCCTGAGACAAAGCATGCTGGGACTATAAACGCATGCAGGATAAGTGGGCTGGGAGAAAGGAGTGAAGGTTCAAGGTGCAGGAGGGTTCTCTCCTGGAAAGGTCCCAAAACCCCAAACTATGCTTGGTAAGAAGAGAAAGCAGAACAAAAAGCTTAGGAAATGTTGTCAAAGTGCCTTAGATCATTAAATCCTTCCTTTTTTTTTAAGTGTCCGTCACACCCATCCATCTCCCAGGAAACACGCGTAGGTGTGGGCTGCCAGTATAAAACTGTGAGTAAAGGGCCGTCGTGCTGTGTGGTTGCAGGCAGGCGGATACCAGCGTGCTTAATAAACCCTCTGCATCAGGAAAGAGCCTCATCCTCTCCCACGTAGGGCAGGTCCATACTCCTTACACCGTCACCACTCTCCTGTTTCCTAAGTAACACACCACAGACGCAGAATTAGTTATAGCAACGCTGCGAGCCGACTGTCAATCCTGCACCGCCAAATAGGGAAACAAACAAGCCACTATTTAGCCCTGTTTAGGAAATGAAAGCAAGCATTAAATTGTTACATAACGTAAAGCAGAGGCGCACTGAGGAGTTCATTTCCATACCACATACGGAAAACAAGGGGAGGGGGAGCTCAGTAAATATAGAGATGCTGAAGAAAAGGTAAAAAATTGGGAAACATGATATAATAAAAAGAGGTTAATCATTCCTGTTAGGAGACATGATAGCATGAATTTACAGGCAAATCCTTTCAGTTAATGCTAAGAGTGCATCATGCAAGGGATGAGGAACAACTTATCAAGATAAATGGATGCTCTTGGCTCGTGATAAACTGAGTGTAGATGGAAATGCTCCTTTCGTTTTGACTGTGTCACAGTTTTAAAGGTAAAAGTTCTGGTGCTGTACTTCACTGCGTTACAGAGTGACGCCAGTCAACACAGCACCACAAACTGCAGCCTCAAGTATTCCTGCAAAGTGTGAGTGTCAACTACAACTGGATTACATTAGATTGTGCAGGTGTGTCTGACATTTATACTTCTGCTAATATAGATCCCACATATCACATGGTCATAGCAAAATCTGTAATTATTTGAGAGCTACTCTGGGCTTAAATGAGTGAAATTTAGCTCTGGTTATTCGAATACCTTCATTCACCATAAGATGCTATATAGTTAAATGTTATATGCTACACCAAAAGCACCCTTAGACACTGAATAGACTTTAGACTCTTGAGCGAGGTGCACCGTTCCCAGACATGGCTTGTCCAAACACCCCTAAACTAGCACAGGCTAGTTTACAAACTTGATGCACAAGAGTATTTGGTTGTTATAGCCATATTGGGAAGCACAGCTGCTTATATCATGCCAGGGGTCTTAAAGTAAGTTCTCTACTGCTTAAACAGGACTACAGCAGGCAAGAGTTGTCCTAACATTATTTACCTTTTTTGGTTACAGTGAATGTAGCAGTATCTCACATTGCCTGCTCTGCCTCTCCTACAGGGCAGCAGAGGAGGGGAGAAAAATAATAACAGCCTGCTATAAGTCTCCAAGACAAACTACTTGACTGATACCATCAGAGTATGAGAGGACCCAGCAGTGAGAATACAGTGGTGACAGTACACTACTATTAGTACTGTGACTCCAAATATTATTTTCAAACCTTTGCTTTGAGCGTAGAGTCTGTAGTGTGTCTGTAAACTCACGTAAGCGTTTGGCCTGGAGCACACAAACTGCTGCGCTCCTCTTTCCGGCTCCAATCAAAAGGGTTTCCAAAGGAGCGCTTCCTCAACATAGTTCTCACCAGGATCTGCAAGAAAATTAACAATAATGAACAAATCTTTAAAAAAAGAAACATGCACAGAAATGTAAAGAGGAAAAGCTTCATTCTTAAACATTTTAAACTATGTTCTTTATTTTAGATCTTTTAAGACTCTGTCTGGTGAAATTCAAGTTTTCTACATTGTTTACATGCCCATACGGCATTTTTTTTGATGTGCTGGAGACACACCATGAACTGTACTGATTCAGACTCTCTGGCTTTCATACGTAACAAACCTAAGGAACCACTGCTTTTTGCATCTTTATTTGTCTTCAAAGTCTGTGCATGCATGTTTAGAGTTGCATCTAAAACATTTTAAGACAGGAAGGAATTGTTTCAGTGGGAAAACCTTCTAAATAATAATAATTTTGATCAAGAGAGATGGGTTTTAGGGGTTAAATCAATAACAGAGAGCAACTTTTAACAATGAAAATAGATTACAAAGCGCTCTGCTATATATTTGTTGTAGTATTTGCCATCATCTGTCATTTTATAAAACAACAGGCAGAACTCATCATATCATCCTGTGTTTGTAAATGGTAATGTGATAGCAAATCTGGTGAATTTTAAGGATTTAATGGATTTTTTATTGGTACATTTTATTGAGACAATGACCAGGCTTCACTAAAATATGCATGTGAAACCAACAGCACAAAGCGTCAATGGGGCACTTAAGTAGGTATTAAGTAGGTATGGTGATGACAAAGTGAGGTGGTGCAAACATAGATGTGATTGATAAATAAAAAATATATATTACAACTTGAAAAATACTCTTTATATACTAATCCAGATGTATGCACAATTAGCAGTTAATTTGCTCCTGACAGACCCATTCATTCTCTCTCAGCTTTTAGTGTAGCTGAACTGAAAATAAGCAACAAAAAACAAATCAGACTCAGGCGTGATGTCTGTTGATGTTTTTTTGTGAGAGAGAAAAGAGTTCAGAGACTCACCACTGTCGCCAGGCTTGGGATGTGCTTGACAGAATTCTCCACTTCCTCCTCGGTCACCTCAATCAGCATACAACAGTTGTCGTCCTCTGGAGGAAGAGGCTCGGCGCCATGCCTCGTCACCCATGGGTGCACCTGGACACAAGCGCAAGGAAACAAAAACAGTTCTTTGTGTATTTCATTTTGATTCTCCTGTCACATACAAACTCAGACATAACATCTTTGGAGGCAAATCTAACAGGACTGATGCAAGTGCAAAATTCTATTTTAGTAGGTCAACAAAAGCTATTCATGTTGCCCACTGGCTTATAATTAACTATGACATTAAAGCAAAATGTTACAGATTAAAGGTAAAAACACTTTATTCATGGACTTAAAAAGGTGTCATAAGCAGAACTAAACACTAATCAGTCTGAAATTGGTAAACAGCATAAGTTCAACACCTTTTTTTAAATCCTAAAAACAAATATTCTGTGTAAAGTGTCCAACTGCCCTTGGTGTAATATAAAACACAATTAACTGACGGAGTGTTTACCTTGATTTGTGGGACTGATATCCTGGTCTCTGGATTCTTGTCGAGCATTTTCAACAACAGATCTTTGAGATCATCTGATATGTCAGCACTGTTGTCATACAAGAAAACACAGCTGCAGATTAAACAGCAGTAACTAAGTAAACGCAAAACGAAACAAATACGAGGTCAGAAGGTGGATTTAATTAAATAAGCAACAGCCCTTGGTAAGGAACAGCCTTCAGACAAATGACAAGAGAAGCAGAACTTACTGTTCAGGTAACACCACAGGTTGTGTCTTGATTTTTTGATGAAGACTGAGAATGCGCTCATCCATGAACGGACACTGTGAATACATGAAATGGTATTACCAGAAGACTAGCAGATTGTCTTTTAGGAGAAACTTTACCATAAAACCAAGCAGTATTTACTCTACGCGTTTTTGTCATTGGACACACTTACCACTCCAAAGACGAAGCAATAAAGTGTCACTCCCATGGCCCAAACATCCAAAGCCTTTGTTAAAAAAATACAGGAAACATATTATATTTACTTTTTCGCTCAGTATATGGTGGCTGAATTTTGCCATTATAAACAAAAAATGTATACTTCTGTTCAAGATAAATATCAAAAGTAGGAAAGTGCTAATGCTAAGAAAATGAAAAAACAAAAAGCAAAGGTTCCTGCATTTCTAAACATCATCCCCAGATGGCACTAGTTAGCCAACTGTCACTTCACCTTTCCAGAGAAGTTCTTCCTGGTCTCAGAGAGCGCTTCAGGGGCGAGAAAAGCAGGTGTCCCCACTGTGCTGGTCAGGAGGGCATCAGCTCCCTCAAACTGGTTACTAACCCCGAAGTCGGCAATCTTGATGTGTCCGTCTTCTCCCACCAGCAGGTTGGAGGGTTTGACGTCTCTGTGGATGATCCTCTGATAATGCACTGTTATAATTGAAAATAGTTGCCATTAAAATAATTAAAATTCCCATTTGTAAAATACTGCTTATAGCCACAATGATGAATATTCTTTTTTGCTCTCGTTAAGGACAACCAAATCTGTGCTGAGAGAAGGGATCTTAAAAACGCATTTATTATTATAATTATGTATTTGTATTTTGTATTTGTAACGAAGAATAACAATAGCCGTCGACTCATGAGGAAGAATTTCTAGCAGCAGTTGGATAAACATTCCATCAATTACTCGCATCAACAGAAAGGATTACACCCACAGTTGCTGCTTGAGATGTCAAAACAAGAATTAAATGAAGCATCTGTTTGAACTGCATCTTTTAACAAACTACCTGCACTGTGATGAGCACTTAGTGAGTCCTGACTATTTCTGCGCCCCCAGTGCAGAGCCCTCCCTCTCCTTTTCCTCAGTACTAGTCTCCTAGACGACACTTTGTGCAAAAGCTCTTCTCCTGTGCTGAAACGCATTAAGAGCTGCTGAGATGATGTGAAATGAGCCTGGTGGGTGGCTGGAGTCAAGAACAGTACAGATCAAGGACTTGTGTAAATGGCAGGGGAGAATTATCGGACGAGGGCAGATCTCGGTAATGCAGAAAGAGCTTCGTCTTGTTACCGCTATCATATAATTATAAGTTAGATATTCACAGCCATTTAAAATAGACTCTTATCGCTACAGGGGAATGGAAATTTTAACTAAAATTATTACAGGCATATTAACATACCTAATGTCACATAATAATGTCTGCATGACAAAGGAAGTACATTTCCCCCCAAGAAGGTTAAGGTGAAATTGGAGAAATTAAACAATATAAGTTTCACAACTACACAAGCTTTGAGTAAATTAGTAAATTATGTTGCAAGTCTGAACAAATCTGAACAGATTCTATATTAAACTGCAATTTAATAACCAATAACAAATCAGCTGTGAATCCAAACCTAATCTAAATGTGTGACAAATCATCTGAGGGAGATAAGATAAACAACCCCAATGAACCCACACTTAACACGTAATGTAGTCACAGGCTGAGTGGAGGAGTAGCAGCAGACTTACGGTACTCGATTCCCCTGAGTAGATCCTGGAAGTAAAAACGAGCCTGGTCCTCGCTGAAAGGTTTATCTGTCGGCACTTCCATCACAGCCCTGAATACACATGAGGACACATAAACAGGTACACACGTAGCACACCCAATTAGCAATCATAACTAATGAGATTGAGCTCATTCCAGTGTCACAATCATTACCATAAAAGAGGCTTAGCTTACCCCTGCTTCACCAGCTCAAACACTGTGACAGAAACACAGATGAGGTTAGTGAGGAAAAGCTTTTTAGGTAATAAGACACAAACAAACTTTAAGATGAGGTTTAAATAACCTTCAATTATGCTAGATTTATGTATATATATATGTGTGTTTGTGTGTGTGTGTGTGTTTTTCTGAAGGTTGACTGTCTGAACACAACATACCCATGTACAGATGGTCCTCGCTGGGGTCATCCAAAACCTGGCACCAAATCACAGGGGGATGGAAATTAGTGTAAACACATACACACACAGGCACACAATGGATCATCTTTTGTATGCGGGTAAAATTAAATACAACTTCACTGGAGTTGCTAACAACAACACAAAGATTGCTTTTCGGGTTGTTAAAATGAATAGAAGCGTGCAAAGCAGTGTTGATGACACACGCAGCCATGTTATGGTATAACACAATTCAGGCGTATTTAAGGTTCTTAAAAAAACTTCCTGCTCTCAAACTTTGTTGCTCTTCTTCTTTGTGTTTAGAATGACATTAATACTCCTTCATGGGTATTGTTTTGATCTTTAACTCCACATTCTGCTGAGGAGAGGAGTGGCACAATCAAAAAACTTAAACTTAACACAATACCTGCATTTTACTTTGCTCTCAACGGACTTTCACAAAATAAAACGTGCATTTAAACAAGGGCAACAGAAGTAATATAAGTATTTGGCTACTATGGACAACTATAGATATGTGTTAAAGAACATGGTTAAAGTGAACCAGAGATTTAGTGCAAAATTAAAGTGAACACATGAATAGACATGATTACAAAGGTGTCAAGTTAAAATTACATTTAAAAAAGCCAATTGCCTGTTTCAACATTACTCACCTCTACCAGTTTGACTACATTAGGGTGGTCCAGCTTTTTAAGAATAGCAATCTCTTGGTAGACTCTCTCCAGTGGTCCTTTAGGCTGAGCAGGACCCTCAGGGGCTGCTCTGGCTCCACGAGGAGGAGGTCTCCCTAATGGAGGAGAATGTAGACAGAGATAGGTGACAAGTGAGGGATGGGGACAGGATAAGTACAAAGACAGGCTGGACTTCAGTGCTGGTATGTAATGTTCATATATCAGTGGTGCATCACAGATTGTGCTTTCTGCTGTGTTAACCATCTGCCCTCGTCTCCAGACTTACGTGGGAAACCTGCCTGCCTCATCAGCCTTCTCTTGGACAGCACCTTCATCGCCTACAGGAGAGGGAGGGAAATGGATTTGGATTGGAGGAGGATAAGAGAAAAATGGAGAAGGGGTGGGAGAGTCCAGCGGGCAAGAGATCCAAAGAAAAGATGAACAGAAAGGCAGACAAAAAAGATGAGTAAGATACAGCGCGGTGATATGGCGCCTGTTTGACAGTGCACCCACTCGCACACCTACAGATGACTATCTCAGCACTTATAAATTTCTCTCTACCTTGAACATCCTTTTTGTGTTTGTGATTACAAACACTGAGCAGTGTCATCAGTAAAAGAGATTATAAAAGACAGAATTACAAAAGACACTGGCTGTTCTTGCCACCAGTCATCGTGTATGGAAGCATACCAGTTGTGATTGACACATACTCAGTACGTGCACAACATGTTTTTCCTTCATGCTGCTTGGTCTGTGAGGTATGTTATTTTAGTGACTGCAGTTGCTAAATAAAACTTTTTTTCACAGTTTTCCCAAGGGAAAAAGAAAAACTGTGATGAATGTACAAAAGAATGTTTTCAAACATCAAATCCAACCACTTATTCTTAGCTGTCAGATCATCGAATGCAAGTATTTACTTTATTGGTTGAATGTTCATTGTGGTCAGATCGCCAAAATTATTGAACCTGAAAATACTGAGAATGATTTTATTCATGTACTGCACATGTCTAGCTAGTCAGAGATGTCCTGAGCCATATGTTGAGCAATCACAACAGCTAACAACCATCGAGCACAGCGTGTGACAGCTACATTGTTCAGTAGATATTTTCCCTGTTCCGGGGAAACAGATTCTTCCCTAATAGCCTCTACGCCCTCTGTTATTATGGCAATGATATAATCACTAAATGCGACATTTGGGCTTTGTCACTTGGGAGAAATAATAAAATAATCCCCATGTTAGTCACAATCATGCAGCTTAATGAGAATTGCATCAATAATCTTGAACAGCAAACAGAAAAGCTTGAGCTGATGTGTTATTACATTAGTCAGTGAGCTCAGTTATCTTGAGACATTTTCACATGTGGAGGTTTCACATAAAATCACACCAGATAATGTGACAAGTTGGTTGATTTCGTGGGATGAGGTGCTGGAGATAAGTGAGGCAATATTAATAGCTGGAAAGAAATCACATCTGTATCTGTGTGTGCATCAAAGACTTACATAGTATGTGTTGTCATCCTCATTGTAAGCCAACTTGACAACACCATAGGAGCCCTGTTCCGGGAATAGGTAAGAGAATAGAAAGCCAATAGCCAAAAGTGAGACTGAGCAGCTGTCAGTTCTTCGAGTGACAAGAAAAACCACATTATGTGCAAAGCAAACATTCAAAATACTTAAAAATACACATAGGAGCAAATACACAAATACATACACACAAGGGAAGTGAGTGGGCTGACAGTGTACACTGAGAGAGTACCAGCTGCTTCAAAGTGAGAACAGAGAAATTCAAATCATCTCTCCCTCTCTCTTTCATTTTTGATTTCAGGCTAATTAAGGAAACTAGATCTGGATTGTGTTAGCAAGCTCCCCCTGCCCACACACCGGAAATTCAGGATAAAAAGTAGGGCCCAATTAGTAGCCTGTGTGCACAAATTCATGCACAAAAAACAAACAGGGAGGGGGGGGGGGAGCAGGATCAGTTCCTGCTGGGGGAGCAGATTGGAGATTGAACAGGCAGCACAGAGCTCATCCTACAGTCCCAGAGATGATCTGATAACAGGAGGCTGTCCAGCAATCTTAAAAGCCTTTAAGTGTCTCCGCGAGGCTAAAAAAAACGCACTCATTGTCTTTTCTACATACATGCAGAAATACAGACATGCAAATTCTGTCTTACAAAATCCACAATCTAAAGCATGCGTACATGTACACACGCACACGCACGCACACACGCACGCACGCACGCACGCACACGCACGCACGCACGCACGCACGCACGCACGCACAAAGCACTTGCACAGCCCTTAGAGAGCGCTATTTATACCAGCTTCTCATCCATCTTCCAACTCTCCCATGGCCTGGTAGTTTACACAGAGTTTGGGAAATGAGGACAGCCGGGAGATAGGATATCAGAGACTGTTACTGCATGTCCTTGATGATGTGCGCTACTTGACAGACATGCAGTAGGTGGAAGGAAGAAGAAAATGGAAGAGTCGGTGAAAGGGAGCAATCAGTGAGGTGTCTCTGATGATACCTTTCCAATCTCATCTTTCAGCTTGTACTGGTTGAGCTGAACACAGTCCTTGAAGAAAGAGAGGAAAGGAAAAAGAAAAGAGGAGAAAATGGTTTCTATTCAAAAAAGCAATCACATTTCCTATTTTAGCAGTGGCATACTCTAGATAGATCAAATTTTTTGCAAGTCACTATGACTTGGCAAAGACTTCTGCCCTCATAAATTCATGTGTGCAGTTAATGGAAGTTTAGATATTTTGCCTTTATGATCTACAACATGTGAATATCATATATGAAAACCTCCACAGACTGTTGCCATAAGAGAGATTCTACCTACATCTATGTGTAACAGGGATCATAGGTATTATCTACTGGGACTACTTCTACTTACCTTTGCCTCCACAAAGCTTGATCTTTACCAGTGTGCTGCTGCTTTTAAGACAAATACACATGCAGTTCTGCTTACTTTGGTGCGATATGTATTATTATACACCAACACATGTTCAAGAGGAGTACCACTGGAACAGGCTGGCTCTGTGTGAACATTAGTTAGTTTGTTCATTCATGTGTAAAGCTTTGGGAAATACACAATCCCTAAGGGAATACACTGGGTCAGATGGTGCAAAGATGCTAAATTATATAATCACAGTTATTACTACACTGCCAGTAACCTCACATTAGCTCATTATCTGTGATTTCGAGATCAGTGACAGACCAATCTAGTGCAACTCTATGGAGCGTTGATGATAAAGTGAATTGCTGTCATCAATGCAGCTAACGGCAGCACTATTGTGTGTTAGCAATTTGAATTTTGTTCCATATGGGCTAGGACACATTACAAAAGCAGATAGATCAACTTCAAAGACAGTTTTATAGTCAGTTACTTTCCACTGGCATCATGTTTGCCTAAAGGCTTGACCATACCTGGAGGTCTGTGATGGAAACACTGTGGGACTCCACAGTGGGCCGGCGGGGCAAGCGTGGAGAGGAATGGGGTGATGTGATGGGAGAGTACGGTAATGATGGGTAAATATAGCGCCCGTTGAGTCCAGGGGAGCTGCAGGGTGATGTTGCAGATTGTGAGCGCTCCTGCAGAGATAGCTTCCTGTCAGACAGGTTTAATCTTCCCCTTTGCTCTTGGCTTTCGGGAAGGAGAGCCTCTGGCCGACCAACTGTATGGGACAGCAGGTCGCAGGATGGAGTCCGGAAAGGTGCCGCCGTAGAGGAAGCTGGCTCAGGCGTCTCAGAGCTGTCCATTTCTTCTACCTGACATGTGATACATTCAAGGTAATATTATAATATAATACAACTTCATTTTTAAGTACGTCTTTTTCTGTATTTATAAGATAGACAAAATAATACCGACACTAGAAAAATGCTTCTACCACATCTACCAAACACACAAATGATCCCATTGGATGTCATGTTGAAGTCAGAAAACCCAAGATGTGTGAGAAGACCCAAATGGCCAATTAAGCTCTATGTTTTGTACATACAGTGTTATCTGACTATGTTTCATCTTACCTCCTCTTCTCCAGCCTCTCCAGGTGGTCTGCTGGGTTCATACTCTGTAACCACGATGAGGGACTCCATCGGGTCCGGGGAGGGCGTCTCAGAGTGGGTGTTCAAAGGTGGAGCAGGACAGCTGCACAGCAGATCAGGCAGGGGCTGTGAGGGCTGCACTGGGGGTGCATGACTACCGCAGGAGGCCGGTGGCTCAGCAGATGGCCAGGGGGTTACGTGACAAGGAAACATGGTGCGTCTTCACAAAGGCTGACAACCACTGCTCCATCAGATGGGAACCTACGGGGGAATGGTGCCTAAGATACAACAGCAAATTGCAGAATGAGAAAATACACACAGAGAACACTTGTCTTTCTGTCAACAACTCTGTTTTGTTCCAATTTATATAAATAATGTCCTCCTGGAAGGCGACCCTAAAAAAGCATACTGCTTTCCATCTCTCTTGAAATTCTCTAATAACAGTCAAATTAAAACCACCTGCTCCCTTTTGCAGCATCTGTCCTTCCTGATAAAGATGACCACCATCAAAGGACAATTCCCTGAGCACCCCTCCCTGAGGAAGATGCCTGAATGTCTGCTCATGAGCCACCAACATTGTACTATGGAGCCTATACCTTCAAAGCTCTTTCAGCCCAATTCACCAACAATTCTGCCTTTGATCACGTGTATACATTCCATATGATGTTTAGGCAGACCCAGGTTACTCCTTTACTCAAAACACATACCAAGTTCAGAACTACATGTGGAGCTCATTAATAGCTTCTAATTCTAAAAAACTCTAAATTTTAAGAATGTGCAGCTTTCATCCAAATCTCTGATTTCTTCTTAATATTTAAACCTGCCTGGTTTCAAGAGATCTACAATGGCTTGAATTGAACCTCATTTGTAGAAAGGCTGCAACTAATGATAATTTTCAATATCACTTAATCTGTCAGTTATTTTTTCGACTAATCAGTGAGTCGTTTGTTCTACAAAACGCCAGAAACTGGTTAAAAATGTCTATCAGTGTTTTGCAAAGCCCTAGATGACATTCTAAAATGTCTTGCTTTGTTCACAAATGAAAGGCATTGAGCTTACTGTCACAGAGGAGTAACAGTACCAGAAAATCTTCAAATTTAACAGTAGAATTTAGATTTTTCCTTTAAAAAAAACTCCTGAAACCAATTAACTGACTTATAAAAATTGTTGGCAATTAAACTTGAAAACTAACTGATTCATCATTGCAGCCCTAATTTGTAGATAGCTTTGGACAGATGTCAAATTAATGAACAGGATGGTGAATGCATGCAAACTGCTAACACACAGCATCCAATTATCATGGTTATCGTAATCGAGCTGCAGGATAATAAATCTGCACATGCTGCAAACAACATCCACAAATATCAGTAAAAAGCATACAAACTACCAACAGCCCCAATATGGCGTTTTAAAATAGCCGCACTTTGCTGTTAACACCTCCTGTACTGACATAGCACATGGTTATCGTATGCCGCATTCATCCTAATAACTGCTGCAACAGCCTGGAGATAATGTTACACATTTATCTTGGATTTCTGCCATAATTTAATAGTACAGTGTGAACAGATCACAAAGGAGTCCAAGACCACGTTTAACCAATACCAACCTCCTGCTTCAGTATTATTATCAACACATAATACCACAACTTTACTGAAGGATGCCTTAACACGCAGTACATATCATTAATGAAGGAAGAATAAATCTGGACCAACAATAAAATGGCCTATCTAAAGCATGTTCAATTTTCTATCTCTGTTTTAGAACTGTGGCCATGCAGGAACTGACTTAGAGCCACTGTGAAGTGCTGTAAAAACAGAGGGCTACTGTATCTTATCAGCCAAAAATACTTCAGAGTTCACATAAATCCTGTGACAAAGGATGAAGGGGTTTATATGCACATCTAAGGTTTCATTACTTACAGAGCTGGAGCAGCACCAACCACCTTGTGAGCGTAACAAAAAGGTGCGTGAAAAATAATCAGAGATGCTATTCACTAGCTCTGAAACATAAGCAGAGACAGCTCTTTCCATATGAAACATCCGTGGAGCTTGGACTTTTCCCACACATTCTGTTAAGTGCTAATTAATGCATGCAAACACGTCTAGTATCACAAATTTCAGCTCTAAGTGGACAGATTTGATGTGCCTATAAAAGCTTGGTCTGCTTTTGATGTCAGTTATACAACATGGTTAATTATTATCTGCACAACATCGAACCAAAGCCTTTTTGCATAATTTCAAGAAGACCATTTCCATCTCTCCCAGCTTATCATCTGCTCATTATCTGTAAGAGGAATGAAGAAAGAAGGAAAGCAGACAGGAGGAGAAAAAGACAGAGAGAGATCTTTGATTCCCGTCATGGTTTTGAAAGGATTGTGGCGCTGTTGGTGTGTGGGAGCTGATACAGAATAACATACACAAAAAAACAAAGGGAAGCCATGAAGTAAACAAGACAGTGGGAGCTCCAGCCAAGTTCAGAAGGAGGGCCGTGTGTGGGATGAGACACCCACTCCAGGTGGCCTCTCTACCTCCACTTGCAGCCTATATATAGTGATATAAACTAACAAAAAGGAAGAATCACCACACATTTATACAGAGACTGGGCAAGAATAACTGTTTCATGGGCAGGAACTTACATCTTTTCTGTTTTTAACTGGCTGGTCTCTTCAGCCACTTACAAGATATGATATGGAATATGGGTTTTTAATGGCTGATATATAATGCTGATATCATGTTGTTGCTGTTTTTGGTTTTTATAGCCACAGTATATAACAGTTTAGTCACATATCGACAGATGTCCAGTTTTGCTCCTTAAAAACTATTCTGTTGGATATAATACTAATAAAAAAACAATCTGAAGTTAAACAATGCTAACAGTTACACTTGTCCACAGCTGAGCTGAACAATTTGGGTAAAATATCTAATTGTGAATTTTTTGGTGACATTGACTATTATATCAATTTGTGATATAATTTTTAATCAGTTCAATATTTGTTGTGTACAGAATTTAAAATGTGATGGAAAATTACAACAAGGCACCATCAAAATATTAACTACTCTATAATCTAATGCAACAAACTTAATATGTATATGTTACATTTTTTAAAATGTCATAAAAGATAGAACAATTACCACAAAAGCTGTGACTGTGTAATGTTAAATAAATATAGTAATGATAAAAAAATTAAAATGAGAACATTATGACTCTTCTGTAAACAACCTCTGACTCTGAAAAAGGAATGTCAACATGACGCAGGAGCAGCATTTATCTTCTGCACATTCCGCAATCAAGTTAAAATCAGTAATAATAATAAAAAAATAAACCCTGAGTCAGATGCACGGCATACCATAAATGGCTAATCTGGTAAATGTTTTGCAACCACAGCTTCTCGGGAGTAGAAATAGATGCTGGGTTGCCCATACAACAACTTTTCAAGCCCTGCAAGATTGTTGAGCTAAAAGATGACAAGCTACTTTACAATTCCAACTATGTTATCTCATTAAAAGACTGAAATCGATCTAATTATACAAACAGTTAAGACTGTATATGTTATCAATAGTGGCACCTTTTCTGGCCTTGGCCAATGCAGATTAATTTAAAATGGCATTTACTGACATGATAAATCAGGCAACCGATTAATTGGTCTATCACTAATCATTATTTTGAGATGTTATGACACTCCTGAATGGTCTTTATGACCTACACGTTTCTCTAATTACTCTTCAAAGCAGACACTCTGTTGGCATTTACTGCCCAAGTAAAATGGCCCTTTTAGTTGAGAAGAAAGCTCCTGACATGAAGTCTGACTTATAACACAGACTATCACTGCCACTAAATTAGCACAATGTTCCCAGATGAGAGTATTCATCCTCTTTGGAGTACAGAAAAGTACAGCCTTGACCCTTGATGAAACTCGCAGCTACAGAAGGCTTTTTATATCAGAAGAGGCCACTTACCAAGCTTGACCTACTTTGATCCCAGATAAATGATTTGATACACATCAAGGCCCGTTTCCATTCACACAGCAAGGTGTTTGTGCAGTTTCTAAATTGATGATAGTAAAAAAAAAATCTTCACAAGCCCTTATCACTCACAATGAAACATATAATATTACTCCAAATCTCATTCACCCTCTGGCAAATGCTGGAAATTTGCGCTAAGTGTCAGTCAAGCAGTGGTTTGTGTTATTTTTAGAGGTTAATGTCAGCAAAAAATATCTGGACTGCAGAATTTGCAGTTGCATGGTGAAATCTAGCCGAGTTGGTTTATGTCAATATTCGACTAGCAATGTCTAATATCTCATTATTTGAGTTTTAAAACTACAGACTATTGCCCTAGCACTCATCAGAATCTATTAACTTGAAGCTGAGAAAGACGCTATGACATAACTAACTCACAAGTCATGCTCACCAGTCTGTTTTAGTTATGTTACTCACCCATTACCACAAATTAGGAGTAATTAGACACGCACTAATACATCCTTTATCCAAGTATTCAGCAAAGCATGTGAAATCTCAGACTCTTTTTAGAAATCCTTGCTACCTAGGCTAACTGGCACGAGACAAAAGAAAGCCTACAATCTTGGTGGACGGAAACAGCATAGACTCGAATTTCTAAATAAACGTACCGTTTATCATAAATAAGTGAACTGCTGGCTAAAGCCCTAACCTTCCCTGATCCCTGGCAACTGCAGCAATAAGATGAGGAACAAGGAGTCAGATTTGAGCCCTGTGAAACACCAACAGATGCTGCCGGGCTCCAGATGCCATACTGCGCCTCTTATCATAACAAAAGTCACATGACCTGACTTTCACTATCTGGGCAGGAGGGGAGGGGAAGAGAGGACTTATCGAAGCCTGTAGGGGGTCCAAGCCGTGTACAGCATTAATAACAACACAGACGCGGTCCTACAGACATACCAGGACAACACAGGGCCATCTGGAGCAGAGGAGGATCCCCAGCTTCATTAAAAGATCAACAGGGCAACACTGTCGGCGATCTGCGGAGCCGCGCAAGAGATAAGCTCCTGTAAATGGAGGGATGAATGTCCTCGATCAACTTAACTGCAGCTTTATCACACAATCAAAGCTGAGCATTACTGAGAATCTGATAGGTAGCCCAGATATTTACCTCAATAACGCACCACGATCAGGCGATATGGTCAAACATTCTATGGGGTTGTTCATCCGTTATCAACTCTAAATTAACCACCAACCAAAATATAGTCGATGTCAAAGCTAGAACAAAGGTTTATATCCTCAGTGAATCATCAGAAGTGTTAAAAAGTATATCAAAATATCCTTTAACTATAATTCACGAAGAAATACGATTTCTGGCTTTTGTCAGCTGACTAACTGATTTATTGTGTCAGCTCTAGTGGATGCATTTTTTTTGCTCTAAAATTTAAACTGTAACACAAAAACTAGTGTAATGTTTGTGTAAACATTAGGAATAATAGTAATTCCCATCCACAGAATACCTAAATGACCTCAATGTGTCAGTGGAGACTATTTGGAAAAGCAAACACTCTTCAAATATTCTAACAGCAAATGACTCAGCTTCACAGCCATGTCTGAAGATATGTTGTCACTTGCTGGGTGAACTTGTAGACGTTTGACTTTTGACATTTCATCAATGACTGTGAACATTTGGATTTAACTAAAATGAAAACCTATGGAAGGCTGAATGAAGGTTTTTTTTTGCCTGTTTTTTTTATTTCGTGTGTTTTCTTAATTACTAGTAGTATTTCCTCAAGCATATTCTTTTAACTAGCCCTGCTTTGGCATATTAATTGCTAATTATGTTTGTCCTAACATTTGTGGGTCTATTGTCCAACTCAGTCTAGTGAGATATTTTTTGATCAGTTACAGCTGTTTTATCTGATTTGAAATTTAAGAAATGTGTATCTGGACACTTATATATATACACCAATCAGTCACAACATCATGACCACTGACAGGTAAAGTGAATAACATTGATCATATTGGTGCTATGTGCTGTTCTGCTGGAAAACCTTGGATTTTAACATCCGTGTTGATGAAACTTACACACCCAAATATTATGGCTTGTGCAGTTATAGATCCACAAATGGGATGTTTCCCATCTTAATTGGTACTTTCAGCTTTCCGACTCAAAAACTACAGTGAATTAAATCACCATCAAAAGCAGAAGATGTGAATTTTAAGTATAACGCGTCTCATAAAATGACAAGGCAGATTACTGTATCCTCATAATGTGGGCGTTCATTTTAAATCAGAAGTCCTATATCTTATATGAATTTAACAGTGGTCTTAAAACACTCCAACTGACCAAAAACACTGGATTAATCAATAAATAATATCAGGGGGGATCTCTACAGGCTCTCTTTGGTAAAGTACATAACAATGCAACTTTGGATTAAAAAAAAACAATAACGTTACATCACAACACCAGAAAACAAACTGTTTCTATCACTATCTTGAGCAGGAATACTTTGATCAGATGCAATTTCAGACAGCAATTTCACAAACACACAAATGACCGTTGAGTTACACTTCAACGTGAAACCTGTCACGACAATGTTTAGCTTTTTTCCAGTGCCATAACTAATAACTCTCACGTATAACTAAGAGTTGGTGTAATTAAATGGTTCTGTGGCTTCGTTAATAAAGCAAAGTGACAAGGAAAAACGAGTGTACCGTCGTCTGAGGTCTCACTAAGCTAACTTAGCTGTAAAGCTTTAAAGCCAACAGCTCGGCTAACGTTAGCAGCTGCCTCATCTGTCAAGATACAGATGTTGTAGATGCAGGAGTCAAGGATGCTAGTAACGGTCCCAGTGGAGCCGATAACAACGCCGCAAAACATGACAAAAGCACAAATAAAGCGGGAATTTTATCAAACGCTTACCTTAACGTGTTACTTGGGCCTACAAGTCAGAATTATGAGGCTTCTTCCCCGTCTTCGGTCAGAGTAGCTCCTGCCCTCCGACAGCTAGCTATAGCCGTTTGAGAAATGTAGCAGACTGATAACCGATGTTGTGGTGGACCAATCCAGCGGAGCTCGCAGGTCCCGTGTTTCATATGGAGGAAGTGTTGAGAGCAGGCATTTAGCGTAACGCAGTTTCAGACGAAATGCTCCTAAAAAAACACACACAGTGTTACACCCGAGGAGCAGCTGTCTTTTGTTCCCCTTTGTCGTTTAACTCACGACTTCAGCATAACACACTTTGTGGTTCTTGGGGCTACAAACATTAACCGAGTGGCTCCTCACTGTGGCGAGAGAGAGAGTTGCAACCTGGCATTCATAAAGCTACACCATATAAAAACACCTTTTATATATGAATATACTTCGATCAGCCACAACATTATGACCACTGACAGGTGAAGTGAATAACATTGATCATATTGGTACTATGTGCTGTTCTGATGTAAAACCTTGGATTTTAACATCTGTGTTGATCAGACTTAGACACCCAAGTAAACATTGTCCCACAACAAGCACACTCCCTCATGCAAATGGCAATCGCAAATATCACTGACCTACCCCCAGAAAAAGGCACCACAGCACATGGAAAAAAAACATCAACCAATCAGGAACATGTTGAGGAACATGACATTTGTCCAACATGTTGATTAGACCTCTAAACTTCCTGCACCCCATTGTGGTCAAGCATCAACAGGATGCAGTGGAACAAGTTTGATGGACAGAGGCCCCACTTCACAAGTCAGAGTACCCAAAGGATCCACTGCCAACATCCTGGTTCCAGACCCCATAGGACACCGTGAGAAGTCCTCTTGTCTATGCCCAATGGTTCAGAGAATTTTGATCACATAAGGGGGGCCAACACAATATTAGGCAGATGGTCATAATGTTATGCTTGATCTGTGTATATAGTAGACATGTAATGTCAAAGGTGTGTTAATAATGTCTGCATTCACTGTACATGCTGTATATCACGTACCTGTTTATATGTAATCCCGGAAATGCTGCTCTATGTTCCATTGCACTGTAATTAACCTGCAGTGCTGTGAAAAAGTGCCTCTATTTTTGCATATTTGTCACATGTAAATATTTCAGATCATCAAACTAATTTTAATGTAAGATAAAGATAACCCAAGAAAACACAAAATGCAGTTTTTAAGTTATGATTTCATTTATTGAAGAAAAAATGCTGTCCAGTACATCAAGTAATTGCCCTCTAAGCTACCAATCTTCCAAATGACCTAATTCATTTGTCAATTGGGTTCAGTCTCACCAGCCACACCCACGTGTGATTACTGCCAGACTTGTTGAAAATAAACATCACTAAATAGAACCTGTCAACCTGTTCAAGGCTAAGAAAAATAAAAAATATTCTTTCTCACTGCTATCAGGCTCTTAAGCAGGAGCCTATAATCGTGGACTACCTCATGACTGTTTGTTGTCTGTTACACATACAGCTGATGTTGCACTACTTATTTTGTACAGTCCATTGCCTTTTTAAAATCTATTTTACCTTTTTTAAAACCTATTTTATATTTAGATTTATATTGTTTGTCGTTCGTTGTTTTCATAGCAAAGAAAGAAAACAAACATGCTTTTTTTCCTGTGCATATGACAATAAAAACTTTGAATCTTGAATCTGTCTGCTATTGTGAAGTAGCTAAAGGTTCTGAAAAAGCAGCACATTCAAGAACAGATGCAAAACAAAGTAATCGAGATTCATCAGTCTGGAGGGTTACAAATCCATTGCTAAGGCTCTGGGACTCCAATGAACCACAGTGAGAGCCATTATCCACAAATGGAGAAAACACAGAACAGTGGTGAACCTTGCCAGGAGTAGTCGGCCGACCAACATTTCTCCAAGAGCGCATCAACATCTAATCCAGGAGGTCATAAAAGAACCCAGACGAACATCAAAAGATCTGTAGGCCTCACTGGCTTCGGTGAAGGTCCATCCACATGATTCCACAATAAGGAAGACACTGGGTGAAAATGGCATCCAGTGTTCCAAGGCGCAAATCATTACTGACCAAAAAACCCCCATAAAGGCTCAACCCCCATTTACAAAAAAAAGTTCTAGATGACTTTTGGGATAACATCCTATTGACTGATGACTCAAAGGTGGAAGATATTGGAAGACATGGGTCCCGTTGCATCTGGAGTAAAGCTAATACTGCATTCCACAAGAAGAACAATCTTTCCTCTTTGATAAAGCTTATAGTTAGGGCTGCTCAGGATCACCTGAGCTGTCCCTTAGTTATGCTGCTATAGGTTTAGACTGCTGAGGGACTCACATGATACACTGGGCTCCTCTCCTCTACTTTCTCTATACTATTATACATCACCACTCCATATCACTAACACTGTGTTTCCCCCGAGGTCCTGTAGTTGTTAGTTAGGGATCTGCAGCCACTGGCCTCACCACCTGCTATCTTGTCATCCCTTCCCCTCATTCCCACTCCCAACCTAACTGGTCGAGGTAGACAGCTGCCCTCCCTGAGCCTGGTTCTGTCTGAGTTTTTTTCACTCTCCCTATCCTAGGGTTTTTTTTTTTGGTTCCTTCTCACCGTCGCTGGTTTGATGTAATGGAAGCATGCTTTAACTCCTATACTTTGTGTCTTTCCTTTTGTTGTGACCATTCTAACCACAGCGATTGCTACCTTTTTCAGCTTTTGTTGACTGATTTAGTTTTTGCACATGATGCAAAATCCGTTTGGGTCAGGTAATATACTGACAACAGAAGTGATGAAATGTGGCCATATGTAAACCCAATCCAAGCATGTCAAAGTTGATTCAAGCAATGAACAGGACACATCAAATTGAATTATGTTTATTTTCATAAAAAAGTGGAATTAAAGCAATAAACTGCGGAGCAAAAAACTGAAAATGATACCTACATAATCCAATTCAAAGACGGAAAAAAAACAAGACTATACAATGCAACAAATTTAATCAAACTGGAGCAGTTATCGCCTCTTCTGGAAGATGTTGCCTCTTCCCATTCCACCACGGCCTCGTCCTCTTGCAGCCACTGCAGAGAAAAGTAAGAAAGACATTTTAGGTATATCAGACTCTAAGGTGGGGACATCTCACTAGTCAGGAGAAATTGTCACTTAGAAATCCATACTGGATTACATAGCTTTTAAATACAGTAAGTATAGTACTGCCACAAGATGACCGAAAACGAGAAAAGTAAAAAGGAAGACAGCTCAATAATATGCACAATATTATTCAGTAAAATATTTCTATGAAATAGAGGTGGACCAGTTACCAGCCTGGCAGATTATCAGATCCAATATTCAGCATTATTTTTTAATTATCTGTATTTTTTTTTTTAAACAACCGATTCCTGATACATTCATTTAAAAAAAAAACACTGCTTTGGCATTGATGCAGCCACCTCCATGTCACACACTGGTAACATATCTGCTAACCAACCATGCACCAATACGTAAAGATAAATGTTTATATTTTTACAGCATCAGTTCAAAATATAGCTTATTGATCTATATGATTACTAGTATTAAGTATCAACTATATCAATCAACCTCCACTATGAAAGGGTACCCATGTGAATCTAACACATTTTAGTTGGAACATTGTGGTAGAGATTCAGACAATTCTGAATGTTTAATACCCAGGGGACAAAATATTGGGTACAGCTTAAAATAGAAGGTGATACACAAATTGGAAACAAACAAAAAAAGCTGAGAAAGAATTAAATCAGTGCCCTTCTGACAGGATTATATTTAATACACCTGAAATAAAGCTGCACTTGTGGACTGGACTGCAGCTTGTATTTATTTCATAGCAAGTTGTGTTTCTGCTGCAGACAGACACATGAAAAGAAGGGCAATCTACAAAGCGTGAGTCGCATACTGACAAACATTCTATCATATGTATCCATCCAAATGAATTACAAGAGAAACGCATTAGACATGGAAACTCCAGAGTGGAAACTCCACTCTGGCAAATTTAGAGAATCATGTTGTGAATGTTGCTCACATCTCCCATGAAAAGTGGATTAAATGCTTAATTTCTGTGAAGGGAGTGCTGAGGTTGACAAAACTCCAGTGTCCTCTGGGGAAACATTGCTCCAAAAGTTTTCCACTCACCTTGTGCTTTAAGAATAGCTGCCTTTCCTCTTCCTGCTCCTGATCCCTGGTTCTTGTTCTTCATACTCTTTAACATAGGAGCGTTCTTTAACATGTCAGGTAAGATCAGAAAACGGATCTTGCTGCCACGGATGTAGACTTGCTCCAGCTGTGCCACGCGGCCATCACGATAGGTCACTGTGATATTGGACATCTGTAGGGACAGAAAATGAATTATTTTACCTACACAGGAATTTAAATTACATGCTTAAAATGCCATCTTTCCTGTGCTGGATGGAGGTGGCACTATACTAAAAGAAAAACAGAACTTCAAGCTGCACACACAAACAAATCTGTTTAGTCAACTGTTGACAGTTCTGACCTCTCAGTACCCAGGATACAAAAGTCTGTGACCTCTTATTTAAACCACTTGACCTGGGACTTTGACAACTTATCAATTAGCTGACAGTGTCAAGGCTCCATTACTTTAAGACAAATGCTGACAACTTGTGTGTGAAATAAACTCCCCACCACCACCAAAAGGGGGAGCGTGGAGACCTTGGATTAATAACAGTGTTATCTCTACTTGTATAATCAATCCCTGTCACAAAACCTCACATATTTAACTAATCCAGCCTCAAAACCTGAACCTGGAAATGGGTAAGTTTAAAAAGTAGGCTTCTAAACATTTAGAAAACCTCATTATGAAAGCAAAATTGCACCTACAACCCTACGCACAAAATATAGTGATGTGTAAAGCAAGTGAAAGCTACTTCATGTAGATTGAAAAATGCTTTCCATACAACAATGTGAGCCTCAAAAGTTGCAGGACCAGAGCATAATCCATAATTCCATGCAAATGTCAGATTTATTGAGAACTTTCTTTCTGTACCAACACACAGTCTCACATTTATAAGCATTTACCTGATGGTTCACTGAACCAAGTGAATGAAATGTGTTCAAAAATCACGCATTCTGACAATCTATAACACTTGATCTGTGAAACACTCACACAGAGAGATAAATGTAACTCAGAGGGAATGATGTCGCAAGGATGCTTGTCAATCCTGCTTTATTATGAACCAACCTGGCAGTTCATGTTGTCCTCAGCTTCGATCAGCTTGCCCCTGTACACCTCTCCGGTGTTCGTCTCACAGGTCACAATGTGTCCCTCTGCCTCGTGCAGGACCTTGATTGGTACACCGATGGACATTTTTCACGTGTCTACCTGGAACACAACAACAGATATTAGAATAAATATCACAATAAATCATGCAAAACTAGGCTGAGTACTCGTGCCAGTCTATTATCTGCTATCTACTACCAGTACATATGCAAAATATTTAGAGCAATAAAATTTGGTTGATGTTTTTCCCAACCATATCTGGTTAATTTTGCTGTGAGACACATTACTTGTATTTTATGGTAATGAAACCTCAACTCCAACTTGTTTTATCATTTTTGACATAAATGAAAATCTAAGTTCGTATCTAGGGCATAATTAATGCTAGCCATCTCCTCACTGCTATAGTTCCTTTACTCCTAGTGTAAATGAGCTTACAACGGTGCTAATAGTTATGTTAAAATTGCAGCTAATTTACATAAAGTAATGATTAACCGTTTGTATGATATAGTTCGAAAGACGCTATCGTCCATGTTGTATGTAATCATGGTAAATGCAGGACAACCTTAACCGCTAGCAAAATTAGCTACATTAGCTAACTAAGCTAATAGATAATAATACATTACAGAGCAAAAGTTGGGGCGTTTACACGGAATGCTACCACAGCTAATGACACACGCTGCAAACCAAAAACCAACGTGTTTTGAGAAGACGCATTTTAAAGTTAACATCTGAGTCTTTATTTAATCAGAAACTCCGACTTCGGCAAATAGACGGAGCCATGTTGGTACCTGAATGAATGAGCCGTAATATACACACAAGTGAACATCAGTTTTGATGGTAAAACAGTAATGCTGTTGTGTCCAATCGATTGAGAGTTTTTATTTACCTCAAACTTGTCTAGAAAGCTGTTTCCTTTGTTGGTATTTCTTCTACAGCGACTCCACAACGTGCGCTTGACGCTTTGGCGTAGCTTTTTGAGCCTTTTTCCGCCTACCCACAATGCCGCGCCGATTCAACAGAGTGCTTCCGGTAAGGTACCGCAATGCATTGTGGGATTAGTGGTTTTGCTTTGTCACATGTCTATATAAAAAAGAAAATCGTATTTTTTAATGTTCTGGTTCACAAAATCATTAATTTACTTAGCTAGAAATCTGAAATGTATTTATATATATATTTAAAAAATCTGTGAAGTATTATCCACCGGAAATCTAACCTGCTGAATTTTCAATATGGGTGGCCAAACGGGGTCACTGAAAATCTTGGATTGGCATACAAAAACCTGAAGTCATAACAGACTTTCAGTAGTTTTGTTATGTTGTTGCAGAAACCTATACACACAGTGAAAATTGTGTCAATATGAGTGTTAAGAAATGATAAACTCTGGTTTCTTAAATTATAGTTATTGTTATTAATTATCTGTATGCATACAGTAACAAAGGTACAGCTAGTCAGCTACCATTTTGATTATTAGGGCAACCACTGCTCACAACAATTTAGGAAAAGACATGCTACAGAGTATTTGGGGGAAAAAAGCTGAACCATAGTTATGACATTCATAGTTTATTTGCCATATTTGTCAGAATTTTATAGCAAAATTATATCGAGCTGTGGTGGAGCTCTTTCTTTTGGATGGTTGGTAACTGGCCTGTGTATATCACTTTGATTCATGTCACTTCGATGTTGAACCAGCAACGAGCATGTTGCCTGGCAGTTATCAAATCACTGATCAAACTAGCAACATCAGGTGTTCTGTAGCCATCCAGCACTTTGAGAAATAATTTTTTAAATAAATCTTTACATAGGGGACGAAGCGCTCGCTTGCCTTCAATCAATGCCATTATTTACCTCGGGTTGTTAGTTAGGGTCCACTGGTTACAGCTTTTAGAGTGTGTGTTCATTTAGAGCAGTATGGAGTCTGTCTGTGGTGTGGTTGTGTTCATGGTAAACTCTTAATAACTTGTTCACTTAGTTCTACAGCAGATGTGAAGTTGTTGAGGCTTTTAGCTCTCCAGTGGGTAAAAACATTTTTTTAATATGGGCAACCTAGAAAGAACATTCATTTTGAATAAGGAACACACTGCGATAGATGTAATTTCATAGCATATCAAAGAAATATAAGCATCAGCTCATATTAAACATCATAGTTGCATTCATTGAAGTTGGACATGGGAGTTACAGTGAAAGCGTTTTACCACTGCTGTTTACTATACCTGAGGCTTGGTATTTTTTAATTATTGTCTATTCATTTTTAGATGCCAAACAGCTACAGATGGGAAACAAATTAAAGCATAAAATTCAAAACGCCTTAGTAAGTTGTTTTGCCACTGTGTGCTGCCAGAACAGCTTCAGTGCACCTTGGCATTAGTCTGATGCCATGGATTTGAAGACAGTGATGGAGAGTGCTCTCTATCATTCTGGTCCAGAATCTCAAAAAGTGTTCCGCTAGGGACTATGAAGGCTGTAATATGATTCACATCACTTTCATCAAACTTCAGGCTCTATGAATGTGAATCGAGGTCACCGTCTTACTGGAAGAGATCACTGACTTCAGGATGGAAAAGTTTCACCTCAGAACCGCTTTGCATTGATTTGAGTGATCCATCCCTCTAAAGGGCAAGTAGAGCCAAACCATGCCAGCAAAATACCTCCCACAGCCTGACAGAACCAGCAGATCTCCTCACTGTGAAGGTCAAGGGTTCAGGTTTTTCCCTTAAATTGTCATCCGTATGTTATGTAAAAGCAAATAGAATCCCACAACAAACATTGCTGTTCCCTCTAGGAAACTTCAATTCAAAGCCTCTGTTATTTTTTCTTTCCTAGAGGGCACACAAAAATTTGCATACTATGTTATTCTTCCTTTTGGTAGTTTATGACGACTGTATATCTTATGCTATAAAGACAATGGGTTGCCTCCCTTCAGGGCATTATGCAAACATTTTAGTTTTTTTTTCTGGAAACAAATTAGATTTAAATCACCCATAACCAGATCATTTTCATAGCTGTTATGTCATGCTTACCACAACACACACACACGTACAAGCAAAGCATTAAAGCAAAAATAGTTTAATCTATTTTAATACCCCTGTACATGACCAGAAAGTGCGATAAACAACAGTTTTTGAATAAACATACAGTACGACTTTTCGACACATGCCCATGTATGTTTATTCCCAGAGACATGTCTCACTCTGGGAGTGCTGCAAGGCACATAAAAGTTGCTTAATGCAGGCCTTTCCCACAGTGGAAGGGCTTTTTAATGAGGAAAGAGAAAGCATAATGGGATAATAAAAGACACCATCAAATGAACCTTCATTTGATTTCCATTGCATTAGGCCCATTGACTGGCGTCAGCAGCTGGGCTACTCTGTAAACACCTCTTGCTGAGTAGTTTGTGGTCTTGTGTGTGCACTTTATGTGTGTGTGTGTGTGTGTCTTTCATGCTGTTTATGTGTGCAAGCCTGGCTCTGAAAGTAGCTGCATTACAGGCATATGGAGTGATATTTGAATAGATAAAACAAGCTCTTTGTTTTGAACGGTTGGTAACTGGCCCATCTTTATCATTACCTTTGATTCATATGTCACTTAGGCGTTGAACCAGCAGTGAACGCGTTGCCTGGCAGTTATCAAATCACCGATCAAGCCGGCAACATCAGATGTTCTGTAGCTATCCAATACTCTGAGAAATGATCTTTTAAATAAATCTTTACGTAAGAGATGATGCACACCTCATGCTTGCTTCAATCCATGCCATTGTTTTCCTCCAGTGGGTAAAAATAATAAGACAAACATTATAAAAAAGCAATTCAAAATACAGTACAGTATATATTTGCTTATTAATGTAGGCAATCTAAAAAAGAAAAGAGCATTCATCTTGGGCATGAGATAAAAAAAAACACACACACTGGCATAGATGTCATTTCACAGCATGTCAAGGAAATACAAGCTGGTATAAAACATCCACTTGGTTTTCACTAATTCTGTTGTGTGCTTGTGCATCCGAGAGAAAAGAGACAAAGGCGGCAAAAAATATCATCTGAAAACCAGTTTATGTGACTTCAGAGAAACAGATTAGCTGCTGGTGTTGATCTGCCAAGATTTAATTTATCCGGTTTTCATGTTTGTACAATGGCATGTGTGTTGTGGCAACAGACAAATGTCTTAAATAACAACATGACATCTTTGTCATGAGATTTCTGTAAGTTTTGAGCAGTGGGCACAGTCAGTCTGAGTTAGGGAGAGAGCCTGAACATTTACAAAAGCAACGCAGCTTCCCCTGTCGTTTGCTTCCAAAACATCCATTGTTCCCCTGAGATTTGATGCTGACTCTACTGCATCCCGTGTAGAAAATGCCGTGCTGCATGTTGCGTGTCCATTGGGCATATAGCTGCTTTGTGTGGTATCTATATTTGCTGTCCAGTGGGAAGAGGATTCATGAGTGTCCTTTGGTCTAGTTTGGTCAATACTGTGGTCCAGGACATAAGTGTTTACCAAAGTGCCGCTTGATGAGCGGTCTTTACTCATACGGGAAGAGGTCCGCATGATGTTGTTGGTCACTCTTCCACCATCCCTCTTGCCCAGGATGTGCTGGTATAGAATCCTCCGAAACGTCAGTCTGAACTCCCGAATGCGGTAGGCATAGATAAATGGATTCACAACGGAGTTAGCATGGGAGAGGATGATGGCGATGTTCATCACCCAGATGTCCGGGCGCTTGCAGTCCTGACATAGGTGGTTGAAACAGTTGATGATATGCAGTGGAAGCCAGCATACAGCGAAAAAACCCACAATGATGGCCAGTGATTTTGCAGCATGGACCTCCTTCTGCAGAACTGAACGAGACGAGCTCGAGCATACGGTTTTCTCTCCAGGAGCAGGCATGTGTGCAACTTTGATGCTCATTAGTCGGAGCTGCCGCCGCGCTGCCATGAAGATGTTGGCGTAGATGACCAGCATGATCAACAGTGGCACCAACACACAGCCAAAGAAGTTGAAATAGACCATGTAGTCCAAGGGAACTACTCCCTCGAACAAGCATCGGGTCATTCCCTCATGGCAGATGTTTCTGCTGGCAGTGATGGTGGAATTCCAGCCTGAGTAGAGGAAAAAATTGTTTTTTAACAATGTCACCCAAATACATTTTCATATAAGACAAAAAATTTTATATGGCAAAACATTATTTTATGATAACGTGGGGTTCAGTTCGACTCAGTTTTCCTCAAAAATCATCTCAGCTGTAAGAGTCACTCAGCTGAACTGAAACCATTAAGGAGTATTTCTTGTAACTGTCAATGCTAAGAAATTGCAAGCACTTTTCTCCAGTATTACAACAGCAATGCATTTCCTCATTTTTCGTAAGTGTTTTTTTAAACACACTTTTTTTAAACACTGTAGGTCAACTAGCTTGTCTTGTAAGAGTTGAGGCATAAAAGAGGGTACACTTACACCGATCAAGCATAACATTATGATCACATGCCTAATATTGTGCTGGTCCCCCTTATGTGCTCAAAAATGCTCTGAACCATTGGGCATGGACAAGAGGACCTCTCAGGGTGTCCTATGGGGTCTGGAACCAGGACACTAGCAGTGGATCCTTTGGCTACTCTGGCTTGTGCCGTGGGGCCTCTGTCCATCAAACTTGTTCCACTGCATCCTGTTGATGCTTGATCACAATGGGGTGTAAGAAGTTTGGAGGTCAAATCAACATGTTGGGCCATTGTCATGTTCCTCAACATGTTCCTGATTGTTTGATCTTTTTTCTATGTGGTGGGGTGCATTTTCCTGCAGGGGTAGGCCAGTGACATTTGGGATTTCCATTGTCATGAAGGAGTTTGCTTGTTGTGGGACAATGTTTATTTGGGTGTCTAAGTCTCATCAACACGGATGTCAAAATCCAAGGTTTTCCATCAGAACACCACATAGTACCAATATGATCAATGTTATTCACTTCACCTGTCAGTGGTCATAATGTTGTGGCTTATCAGTGTATACATGTGTTAACTTCAAATAACTCTTAATTTGCTGCTTATTCACCCTTTTTTCCAGCATTGAGATTGTCTGGCAATAAAAGAAATATAAACAAAACTCCTTGAAAACGTATGGATGATATAACAGATGCCATATTTATTTATTTTTTCTACATTTTCTGAGGAATTATAGGCATATATGTGCCTTTGCCAACATACATCTCTCACCTGTGTTCCAGCCAAACATGGGTGTAAGGCCAATACCTACGGAGAGAACCCAGCACAGTGCGATGATGCCCTTCGCCCTCTGCCCTGTCACCAGACCACTGTACCTGAAAGGTTGAACAGAGCCCAATATTATATTGTAGGAGTGGTTTATCTAATCTCGTTGTGATAGCATCCTCCTGAGTTAAAGTCAATATTTGGCGGTTTAAATGGGGAGAAAATGGTTGTTCACTGAAGCTTAAATGCATTATTTATTTCCCACTGCAGATTTTTATCATAATATAAGCTGACAAATCTGCTTTTGTGTCCTGTGTTGCCTATTATCAGGTTTTGGTGATTACAAACAAAGCACACGTTAAGTGTTTCAAATTTACTATCCATTCTGATTTTGTAAAGATTTGTTAATGGAACAAATATTAGAATTCATCAGTGTATCAGATTAGCAAAAGAACCATTTTGTGTGCTCCATGTTAGTTGGTGGATGGGCAGATGCAGAGTGATGCTGCTTGACTCTGCAAGCAGCTGCATGAATGTGCATAAATCTAGTCTAAAGGGCATTTCCTTTCTATACTGTTATTTACCAGCCCACCAGTTTTTCATCTCTGGCATTGACATACAGCTTTTCCAATCAGGTCATGTAAGAGCTTCTGAGCAACGCACTTAAATACAAAATATTATTATCGGAAGATTTTCTGCAATAACATATAAAAACAGTCAGAACAAAAATCCACAAATGTGTAAACTTAGTTGAAGACATATTCTTTAATATAAAAGGTTGTGATGTCTTGTAACAAAGCTCAGATTTGGGCTCAGTTTCGTACACTTTAAGTTGGATTTTAGGCCTTGGCTAAAACCATACCTGCTGACAGAGGTTATACAAATGTATTTTACAGTGCAGCCACTAAAACACTGAGTTATTTTAAAATCTTGTTGTTGTTGTTGTTAGCACCGTCGCCTCACAGCTAGAAGATCTCCGGTTTGCATCCCGGCCTGGTGCCTGGAATCTTTCTGTGTGGAGTTTGCATGTTCTCTTTGTGCAGCGTGGGTTTTCACTGGGTTCTACATGCTGAGGTTAATTGGTGACTCTAAATTGTCTATAGGTGTGAATGTGAGTGTGCTTGGTTGTTTGTATCTATAGGATAGGATAGGATAGGATAGGATAGGATAGGATAGGATAGGTCAGACTGGTGACCTGTCCAGGGTGTCCCCTGCCGTCGCCCTGAGTCGGCTGGGATAGGCGCCAGCTCCCCCAGCGACCCTACAGAGGATTAAGCGGTGTGTAGATAATGGATAGATGAATATTCTTCTTTGGTAAATTTTGACAACACTAATGCCCAGAGTGTGGAAATACTTTACTTTACTTTTTTTTAACTTTACTAATACTTTTTACTGTAAAACGCCACCTGTGCAACTTTTAAAGGCAATACACATTTGTGCAATATGTGATGTAGGAACAATGAATGCAGACATCTGGCTAGAGAAATAAACATGGGGAGCCAGAATGAATTACCAGTATTCTTGGTAACATGTTCTCCCATTCGCCGACTTAAAACTCTCCCTATGTTTTTGCCTGAGTTCTTGCAGGGCCAGGTTGGCAGCCAGTGGGCTCTATTAAGCCTCCTAAAATTCTGATGAATTATTAGGTCTTCGGTCTCCGGTGCCAGGTTTGTGGCACCAGTGTGAGCACACACAACTGACACACTTATGCTGTCATGGCATGAAATATCCTCACATGAAAGGAAAAAAAAATGCAATTGTGACAAAACGACTGTGGGTTTAATTGCACACATGAGTCAGTCAAAATACCTGTTGCAGAAACAAGGGACTTTGTTTTAGGCTGCAATATAATTGAGTCATTTTCAAGAAACTCAGTTTAAATGGTGCTAATTTACAGGTTTAGATTCATCAAGAGCATACAATAGTAACCCAATTAAGCCTATAGAGATATATATCTGTTAGATCAGATTAGCTTGAACTGAATAATGCAGTTGAGGTTTTGACACCTCTCTCTCCTTTGAACATACTTGGGAGATGCGTCAACAAAGCAGTAAAACAGTTCAAACTTTACGCTTACTTGCTTCTCTTATTGATTGTAACTGTCATTGCTTTAATTTTTTAAACCTATTTTATTTCACATTGACACTAGTCAGCACTGTTGAATTTAGTTTTTATTGGATATAGCTGAGCATTCTTCTCCTAATGCTTTCTGATTTGATTTTTTGTCTGTATTTTCATGTGTTGTCGGAGGTGCAAGAGGTCACAGTTACATGAAAAAATGCTCCGAAAAGTTAATTCAATTTGTGGAACTGTCGAAAGATATCACAGCTAACTCTTTTCCTCTCTCACCTGAGCGGGTTCTTGATAGCGATGTAGCGGTCCACGGCGATGGCCAGCAGACTGAAGATGGAGCTCTGAGTGAGCACGAGGACGAAGCAAGCGATGAACAGGCAGCCGTAGAAGTAGGCACAGAAACCAGTGCTGGTGATGAGTTGGAAGAAATTATTAGGGGTTTAAAAAAAAAGTTTCAGACGTTCCGAGTGAAACAACAACCCCAAATGAAATAACAAGAAGCGATACCTGATAGAGATAGCAAAGGGGATTGCCAGCAGCCCCACAGCAATATCAGCGACCGCCAGCGACACCACAAAGAAGTTGGTGATGCTCTGCAGGTTGGAGTTGATGCAGACGGACCAGCAGACCAGGATGTTCCCAGCCACGGCCAGGCACGCGATCACCAGCTCCAGGCCGATATAGACCAGCTGGTTACTCTCCAGCATGGTTGTTGTTTCCCCTTTGTTGCTTTCTTTGCGCTCTCATCCTACATGCTCAGCCGCTTAGACGTGTTTTCAGACAAAATACCTGCTTGCCAAACAGCATGGTGCCACGTAAGAAAAGAGCGATTGTGTCACAGGAGGACAGCCAAGGCAGGAAGTTCCCACCACATGCATCACACTTGTGATGACTTCACTTGTACCTTTTACCGTCACAAGTCTGTTAGTCTTCCTCTTTGCGACGATCTTTGTCTCCCCAGTTCAGTAAACCTTGTCACAGACGGCAGCAGGATATTGACGAGGGAGCATCTGGGAGGTTTGCCCAGAGGCTGTCGAATTAAGAGCGGTGGTCTGCAGAGAGAGAGAAAGATCTCAGCGGTGTTAGCCTGTTTAAACAGACTGCTGGTTACCACACAGACATTCACAAACACATCCAGGTCAGAAAAGCCATCTATCTCTGGAAGACAGGGAACAGTTTGCTTACCATACAGGGCCAAAGCAGACAATCCAACAATGGACCTTTCATTTCAGGAAAAAGTTTCCCAAAACCCCTCCACTAATCACTCCCACCACTGACATGCTTTCCACCACAATCGCTGATAATTAGACAAAATAAACCACCCATAAATTTCACAGCAATTGTACTATTGCTGGAACACTTTGTTGAATTATCTTTGCTGTGTTTTTTCAGGGTATTTTATCTGAATTCCTCTTTTATTGTAAGCAGATCAGGGTTTATGATACAAACCACGTACAACCTCAAATAACCTTTAGAAAAAAAGAGGTCTGAAATGTAGGAATGTAGGCCAAATTATTCAGTTTACTGGGGTGAAACTGCACAGGGGGGAGTGGAGTGTGAAGAACAGAGCAGATGAGCTGCACTGATACTGTAGATTAGTTAGTGTATTATCATTTATTTTCTCACCAGGGTTGAGTAGACGTCTGTGAGAAAATGAACCTCGTTCTGACCTGATTTGTTACCTCAGAAAACATTTTCCTAATGAGTTTATGATCTCAGTCACTAATTGCAAGCCTCCTTCAATACAGCATGATGCTAAATTATGGTACCATTTAGAGTAAAAAAATAGATCAGGGTTTGCATGAAGGTGATTGGAAAGTCGATACCATAAGCCCTTGAGTTGTATGTCAGTCACATTTGGTTTCAAAAGACCAAGATGGGCATGGCCAGATTCCAAACTCAAGGGTTCAAATTGGCAGTCCAACAATGGAATAAAAATATTGCAGGTTTTTGTTTGACATTTGTTGCTCCTCAAGCTTTTTATTTCAGCACAGACATTTTGTAATGAAATAATCCATTAGAGTCATGATAATATTGACACGAATGAAAGTGGATAATGCTATAAAGTACAAGGTCTTAGCTTTAATGTTGATTTGATCAAATTAACTTTCTTTAAAAAGTTGGTGCACACAGAAAAACAAGCAGCAACCTCTGGGGCTAAAAACCAAGCCATCACAGTGCTGCATAAAATTGCAGTTCCTCTAATGACCACTTGAGGCTGCTCCAAAAGTATACAGTATACAGTCAATGAGAAAAAGTAAGCCAGAGGTCTGTGGGCTGAGGAGCACAAGGTTTGTAGATAACCATAAAATCTTCTGCACTGGCAAAGAAAAACCACTGCTTGATTACACAGCAAGTCATAACATAAAAAAGAAGAGATCTATGTACTGATGGAACTACAATTTCCATCCGAATGATTGAGAGAAGAAAGTGAAAGCATCTCATCCACAGCGCACCACCTCATCCATCAAAACACAAAAACACAGTACTGTTATGGCAGCCAGAGCAACTGGTGCACTGGCGTTTATTATTGGTTTCCCTGTGGTCTGACGCAGCAGGGTACATGAAGGGACATTCAGGGGCCTTCTGTATGCATCAAAACAGGACCACAATCTGGCATATAAAGCAACCAAGCAACCAAAGAGCTTTTCAGCCTGAATAGGGGGAATATCCCGAGCTGGCTGTGTCACTTCATCTCAGTTAGATGAGCTGCATTGCACTTGGAGAGAAACTCTACAACAAGTGAGAACTAAAGGTGGCTGCAGTGAAAGCCTGAGAAACATCACCGGGAAAGACAAAGGTGTCTGATGATGCCTGCGAGTTAAAGACTTCAGACAGTCATTAACTGTAAAGGATATTCACAAAAACAAAAAAAAGTTTTCTTAATTTTGTGCACAAGGTGTTAAACAAGCTAGACATCTCACAAAGTTCTTAAATCTATGGTATCCATTTCAAACTGTATGTGTTGAAGCACAGAGCCTGAAGAATAAAATGTTTAACTGTCCAAACACTGTTTTTCTTGTAATGGCCTTAACAGTACAGTATCGCTTTGGCTATAATACCAGTAATGACATATTAAAGGGGCACATTAGTTCAGATGGTTTAAGGCTGTTGGTAGAAACAGAAAAATATAGATGTGAAACCTGCTTTTACCTCCTGTTAACTGAGGGATGAAGCACACATAACACATACTAACACTCACCACAGTCAAAGCCGTGGCATGTAAATATGACCCAGTTGCTGCCAAGGTCTATACAGTGAGTAAGATTAGACAAGATAAGATTCAACAAGAATGAATGAACGACAAACACATTTTTCTAAGGCAGCAGAAGGGATATTTGGTCACTACTGGAGCTATGCAGGGACCTTATTTTGGGAGCTTTACGTCAGCGTATCAGACACATTACGCAATCTGATTTTCATTCAGACGCCCTGTTGCTTATCAGTGTCCCAGTGTTGATGAAATGCTAAAAAGAAACACTGAAGAGGTGTTCATTTTTAATACAAATTATACAAAGTGAACTGATGAGCTGATTAGCCTTCATATTCCAAGAGTTTATGAGTCTACCCCAATTATGAAAATGACCTTTTCCCTGTTGGTTGAATTCAAACTGTGCAACAACTGGATGTCAAATAGTTTCATTCAAATCTTAACGCCTGTCAGATTGTCAATATTAATGTGAAAGTAGCTTTTCATCTTGATTACATTAATAATATTTTTTCAGAAATGATCTAAATTAAGTATCAATTCGGTTAAATTTAGTTGTGAGGGAATTCCCAGTTGACTAATATCGAACTACGGAAACACTGCAGAAAGAAACGTGACATTTCCTTTTAATGTCCTTGAGCAACTTTCAAAGATTAGTCAACTTCATTTAAATATAGATTTATTTTTTCTGCTTAAGCAGCATTTCCTATTATCACCAAGAGATATTTTATGGCTATACTTACTGTATACAAAGAGACTAAGTGCATGTTAGAGGTTCTAACATGAGAATGTAAGAACACAGAGCCAGTAGCAGCTTTAAAAAGATAAAGAAAAAAAGAACCACTTAACCATGTAGCTTTACCAGCAGTAATCCCAAAAGGCAGCACATCTGACCAAAGTCCCACTTCTCCTCTATTGTTGTGCTATTTAAACTTTCTCACGGGCCAAAGGAATTTAAAAACCACGGTTTATCCTGTGGTTTTGAAAAGCCAACAACCAACACACCTCATGAGGCTGCAACAGTTTCTGAACCTGCAAAAGCCATCAACGTTATAGTGGAAAAATAAAACAGGACTTACGCACCTTTTCCCCCAATTCTGAAGTTTATAGCTTGTAGCAAAAGCAATCTCATAATGAGCTTTCTTCCCCTATTTTCCAGTTGGCCGCTCTGGCAAAAAGCTAACTCCCCTCTATCATTATGACCACAGATATATGTGCCCACAGCAGCTTTGGAGGAAGTGATAAGAAAATGCACATCCTGCCGGAGAGGATCTGTCACTGCTCTGTCAATCAATGTGCCAGCTCAGCTCAGTCAAAGGAAAACAAAGAGGAACGCTATTGTGAAAGAAAAGCTACTGGCAAAAGCACTGGAACGTGGAACTAATGAGGGAGGCACTGGCATCATATTGTAAACTCCTGATGGCAGGGACAGATATGACAACAGAGAGTAAACATGAAGTAATAGATGCCCAGTGAAGGGAATGGACCAGTGGTGAACCCATGCAGGTTTTCATTTATCATCCCCACAAACTCACATAAATACTCACACTACTGTACTTATTATACTTAATCAGTACATAGGCTTAGTCATGAACCATATTTTTCATCAATTCATTGCAACAAAAAGTAAACATGTCTATAACAGTGAAAGTTTCAACAATTAAAAGAATAACCTGGCTGTGGATTGAGTGCGCTTTTGTGCAAATGCGTAAAATCCATGGATTTTACGCAGTCTGGAGACTTTGATCCATACGCTTTGAAAAACACCTGCTAATCTATAATACTCACTTTATAAAACAGTCAGTATATTCACTAACGCATTCAAAACACACCGTAAACAGGAGAAAAACAGTTACACTTTGCTTACCTTATTGTTTGGGTGTAAAAAAAAGCAGTCTTTCTACTCGATCTATGCGTTTGGATGAAACACTCCACTGGCTCGCAGCGCTGAGAAAGACGAAGCAAACGTCACAAGTTAAGCGCTTAAATGCGACGAAACAAACTGATAAAAAGAAGATATAAACCCGACAGAGAACCGCTGCTCATGTTTGGTTTCGCAGAAGAAGTCTGAAGGTGCGCACTGACGCGCTGCAACAGGAAAACGCGCGGCCGCAAGGTTGCCGCCTCTAGTGTGAGTGTGTGTCTGCTTGTGTTACATATGTTGTGGGGACATTAATCTGTTTATACAGTCACACTGTGGGATCCTGCCTCCTTTTGGGGACAAAGAGGAGTCCCCATGAGGTAAATAATCCCATTTTATGGAGAGGATTTTAGTTTGGTTTAAGGTTAAGGTAAGATATGTAGTAGTAAATGGGGTCACAATAAGTGTCAAGAAAATGAATGGAAGTCAATGTGATGTCCTCTGAAGCGATGGAAAGACAACAGTATCAGTGTGAGGAGGAGGTGGGAGAGAAGGGCGCCACCGTGATGTGTAAAGGGACGGAAATAATCAGAGATAGGCGGATTAGATTAAGAAACTGAGAGTGAAATAAAAATCTAATTTAGTTTACAGGCTATTGATCACTATAACTGCAACACTGGTTTGATGTAAATCAGGCTGTTTGTAAAATACACACAGTCAAATAGGATTAGGCTTGGTGCTGGAATACACTTCTGGGTATTAGTTGTATGTTGTTGTGTGCATGGAGTGGCACCATAATGTAGGTACTTCATCATCATCATTTATCATTTTATTATATTTGAGACTAGTGCTTGAGGTATCTTAGTTGTGGATTGTTCAACTCTTTAACTAATAAACAATTTGTTAGTTTAAAAGTTACAAAGGCTCACATGTACTATTATTTTTTGCATTTTTTTCCCTCAAAATTTCTCTTTGTTGTAGTCTTTCTTTGTCATGTTCACTTAGCAGGGAAGGCTGACAGCATTTGCATCAAAACTATCCCATGAATTCAGTTCACATCTAGTGGCACATTATGTCATAGGAAATTTACGAAATAGGAACCACCTCTAAATGATAAGCATATGATGGAAAATTACAGATTATAATGTGAACAATAGCAGAAAAATACAGTAAATATGTTAAGACTGAACTGAAAATAGAAACACATCTATAATTTAACATGATATAATTCCTCTACTGCAGAAAATATCTGCATATGACAAATACATATTTGTAGTTTTACAGTTAACTTTTACAAGGACATTCTTTGGAATATACACAACATGGAAGCTCACACACATGGATCCTGGAATGCTTGAAGTTGTACAATATCAACAGGACACTAAGTGCCTTCATCAAGAACTCAATGGGGCTGTGAAAAATGGCACAAGTCACCATCAAATGTGACACATACCAAAGCAATACACTATAGCCACGGCTGTTCTACATAGGCCTCAACCCCCTCACCCTGGGTGGTACTGATACCAGTAATCAGCAACCATCAGCCCCCTTCTCTACGTGGATGCCAAGAGCGAGCAAGACATCGACTCCTGATCCACACTACCAGGATCTACAGCAACGACATCAGGATGTTATTCTGACTAGACAAATGTGGCAGGATGGTTTCAAAGAGGGGAAAGACGCTCAGAACCGAGGGAGTTGAACAACCAGAGGGCAGCACTGCAGATGTTCAGGACAGTTACAAATACCTTGGGGTATATCACAGGAGAATGGGAACAATGAGGAAGCCGCAAGGAAGTCTGCCACAGCAAAATACTTAAAACGAATAAGACAGGTCCTGAAGAGTCAGCTGAATGAGAGGAACAAGGTCCGGGCCATGAACACATACCCTACCAGTCAACCGATACACCGCTGGTATGATCAACTGGTCAAAGGAGGAGATGGAAGCTACCAGTATCAAGACAAGGAAGCTCCTCACAATCCAATTTTATTTTTTTTGTGTGTGTGTGTGTGTGTGTGTGTGTGTGTGTTTGGTTGCTTCTGTTAAATAGCAGCTAAATAATGTGAGGTTGCAGAAAGAATAATCTAAATATTGTAAATGTATTATGATTTGTAGTAAAAATAGAAAAAATGTACCAATATTACCATCATCAGATCTCCATTCTGTGTAATTGTTCCGGTTATTTTCAACAATTCTGAGGTAGTGTGATTAACAAAACCAGAGAACTATTATCACCATTTCTTTAGAAAGACAAGACCAGACAAGAGTGAATTTGCAGAACATGTCAGCATGAGTCTTACAGTTTCTCTGTCAGAACCATGACTCATCACTTCTCGACAAGGTTCTCCACTTACAAGCAAAAATGTTTTGATAATTTGCAATAGATGAAAGATTTTAAAATGAAAAGATTTCAAAAGCACAACTGTGTGTACACAACATCACAAAAAAATGAGCCTGCTTCAGTTTGGCACACCCTGTTGTCTGTTCATGACAGTTGTTATGTCTTCTGCCATTATAATGATACTGAAGATATTACTTAGCCCTATATGTGCAAATAATTATGTTAAAGATGACTGTAACTTGACAAGTTGAAGATTCTGAACTACTACTACTAATATATTTTTATGTACAATAATGTTCAACTACAGCAGAGCAACATCAACGTGTGGCTTCCTGAGGTTTTCCTGAGACGCCGAGTGTCTGCAAACATCATGTCTGACTCAAAAGTCAGCCACAAGCAGAACCATGTGACTTCTAAGGTCAATCAGTGGGGGTTGAAGTCAGTCTTCTTCCTTGCATCTGCTGCTGCTCTCAACGTCCTGTGAGAAAAGATAAAATTCAAAATCAGCATAATTTCCAAGTTTTGTGCATCTCCAATTTCAGTTCACTGAAACACCAGGACTGGCATTAAAAAAACTTATCAGAAATAGCCTTAAGAATAGTTCTATGCTTTTAGTTATGAACCAAAATATTGTTAGTACATCTTAGAAAGCTGATTAAAGAGGATAAAGGCATTTTTAAAAAAACCTCTATCAAAGTGTTGTTCTTCACTGGAGTGCCTCTTCTATGTTGTAAAATAAAGACTACAACTGTGGCTGCCCACAATGTCCTCCTCACCAGCAGTGGGATACATGACCTCAGTAAATTACAATTTCACCTCACATTGAACACTGACTGTATGTTTCAATATAACACATGAGAGGAAAGGCTTTGTACAATATTTTTCCTATAGTTATGTGGGCAGTAACAATATAGACTATCTGGGATGTTACCTATAAAAAGGTATCTTTCTGGGCATTGTTTTTTTGCTACTGTGACATTTTTACTCACCTCATTCTTCACTGCAATATAAAGTACTGTGCTTCTACTGAAACAGTACAATCATGACTAGACGTAGAGAGAACTCAAAGATGTCTTTTGTGAAATATGACAGCTATAATGTCATAAATCATAAAAAGAAAAAAGTAAAATAGAATTTCTTTACAAAAACAAACTTGCAATCAACATGTACAGCATTTTTCTAAGTGCCCACATTTGTTACCAATACTGGAAAAAAATTTACATACTGTTGACATTTGACTACTTACATTTTTGTTTTCCACACCAGTCTTCTCTGTTTGCTCTGTGTAAACACTGCCTGCAGTTCAGTTGAAAAGTCACAGAAGTTTTGTCACATGACTGTATGTTGCAGCTCAGTCAGTAGTATGTTCATGGTTGACCTGAACAGGAAATCATTTTTTGTTTTAACTGAATTTCTTGAGTGCAAGCAATTTGGTTCTTCAAAATTTTATATGAAAAATGTAGAATAAAGTGAAATTAATGAAATCTTACAATTTTAAACTCAGATTTGGATACTTTTCCCCCAATAAGCATCTCAAAGGACTGTTAAGAGAGTTGGAAATTGTTTGTTTGTTTGTATTCTTTATTTCATTCATTTATTTAAAAAAAAACCCAAACAATTTAATATAAATACAAATGTTCTCTGATCCAGGAAATCTGACTATTGTTTCTCTTTTTACATTTTCTGGCTTAAATAAATGGTGTAATTTTGGCTTCTTCTTTTTTTTTAATAAAAACAACATGCCTTTCAAACATGTGGGCAGGTTTTGGGGTTCAGAGGGTTAAAGAAGACAGTGGCTTCATTTCAAGTGATGCTCATCAGTGGAGTAATCGAAAAATTGTGTGTGCAAATTCAACTGACATCTCATAACTTTTTTTTTTTTTTTTTTTATACAAAAAACTGCAACTCCATAAAGATTATTGACCACTTGATTTATTTCGGTAAATCCTTTTCCAGCTCACCTAATATGACATGTATTGCACTTTTAATAATAAGATGCATGTAGATAATGTGAACATTTGAATGAACCACACAAATTTGCAAACAGCTGATTGTTTTTATGCTGAATCCATCATGTCATGAATATTATCACGTTGAAGTGTGGGCAGTGGGATTGCAGTTTTCTGGGAGCTTCTTTATGTTTCGCTGACAAATCCCAGAATACACTTATTTTTTTTAAAAAAGTTCATCATTCTATGTAGATACAGGAGATTTTATTTAACATTTTTGTGTACAAACATAGGCTGCAAATGCCTTCCAAACATGTTTGCCCTCAGAATACAGTATTCCTTTTTACAGTTCTACAAGCAGAACATTGAATATTTAACAGGAACAAGAGTCAAAAGTTGAGGAATAAAAACGTTTGTGGTTGGTCGGCAAAGTCTCGTCCTCAGCTTTCACGTTGTTGTACGTTGAATTAAACAAAACTATTTCCCCAAAGATTAAAGTAGCCTAATTTAATGGTAGCATGATGTCAGAAGAGTGGCAGCATCTGAAAAGTATTAACTATAGTGTGGAAATGTAGTGATAAATACCAGGGTCATGTACAATAAATGCAAGAGATTTCATATCGAGTTATATGTGCCATATCTTCAGGCTACGCTGCAGTTTTTGGCTGGGACTGAGGTTATGGGGGGGGGAACTGTATTATGGAAGGTACATGCAATTACAGTGACAATCAACAGACCAAAACAATGCAGATTCAGAGTAATATAAAACTCTTTTCTCCTCTACCACACACTGACAGAGAGGTGCACCAGCTCAATCCTCAAAACGATCAGTGGACGCCACAATAAATAAAAGGGAAACCAAATTATGTATTCTCTAGTATAATACATTATTATACAGCTCTATGGAAAAGGAGTTTGAGTTCGAGCAAACTCGCAGAATCTACCGTTTTAAATTTGACAAGAACCTGCACCTGCTATTCAGTTATCTAAGTCAGATAAACAATCACAGTGGCCAGTCTGTTGTACAACACAAAGAACTGAAGAGATGAGCCGACAGTGCAGGAATTGAAGGTTCTTCACGCTGGTTGTGATTCTGAGACGAAATAGAGACAACTTTGTCGCAACTTTAACAGGATGTTCGAGAAACAAAAGCTGATAAACAAGAAAGCACACCATACAAAGACCGTTTTCTCACATTAATTTAGCTTTGATGACATTACATCATAAATAAATAGATCCAGCAGACCGTCTTGTAGCAAACTGGGAGAGAGCATCAATAAATAAGACTAAAAGGCATTAGAGGAAATTTTAAGAGCTAAAACAAGGACATGGGAAGGAGATTCTGCCCCGAATAAGACCGACTTCAACACAGTTACAGCGTCGCAGTCGGATGAAGGTGGCAAGTAGAAACAGGCATGTTACAGTATGAGCTAAGACCGTGCTTAAGTTTAAGGTCCTGTCTTAGTCTATATAAGAGATGAAAAGACGCGTGGCTGTCCTCAGCAAAGGCAACAGGAGAATGGACGTCACTGTCGGTGTTCCTCACCGACGTTTATTGTACCACAGGCGCTGAACAAAAGCAAAAGTGTCGAGGCACGATAGGGTAGAGCAGTGCAGGCAATCAAGACTTGTTGTAAAGGTGACGCGTGGGGCAACAAAATGAAAGGTTCATTCTCTGTCTCGCACCGGAAACATCGACGACGAGGGAACGTGAGCGTGCTACAGCAGGCCGGAATTTAGTGGAAGTACACAATGGTGGTAGTAATATAAAAACTGGGAAATCTTGACGGCATTATTCATGAAAATGACACAATAATGGTGTTTTGTTGATAATCTATGGACTAAATTGACAACAGCGAACAAAAATGTCTTTGGGACATTGCGAGGACAAATTAAACGTAACATTTAGGGGGTTGATATGTATTCAAAATCCTCCCAGAACCTTTTGAGAGGCGAAAAACAACCTTTGTTGAGCCTTCTCATGTATGCCTTCTGTCTTCACCATGGACGCAAGCACACATGAGCCCTTATCAGATGCATTGGTTTTAGTTTTTATGCCTATAATATATATGGGAAACCAATAAGGATATTTAAATTGACTAGAAAAGGACATGCTGCAGTGATGTAAACAAGATCCACATGAACATCCCGAATCCAATTCTATGAGGACACGTCAAGACAGCAGTAGCAGGACCAAAACAAAGAAAAAAGACAATAAAACATGCCTGCATGTTAAATCAACGACACAGAAATTAATAATAGAAATATGTCATTTAAGTATCAACAAAATAAGAGCTTCTTCTCTAACTTGGACATTGAGTTGCAGACAAGGTGTGAGAGAATTGAAAATAAAAAAAATCCTTCATTAACACCAAAAGCTCTTCATTGGAGAGTGATCAGGCCACTTGAATTGTAATACAGTAGTTCTAACATGAGTGCACTTCTGCAGCCACGGATGAAATGGTACAAAAAAAAGAGAGACAATGTCATAAGTGTATATGTGTGTGTGCTGTATCATGACATTGCATAATGTCTACGCTAGACAGGCGATGGTCTCTGGATGTGAGACGTTTAAAGAGCTTGTGCCTTTTTTTCCACAGCAGCATACAGTACGTAACTACAACGTGTGGGTTACCTTTCATAATAAGATCTAAACGAATCATTGATAGGCTGGACAGAACAGCTGAGTAGTTTCTATTAGAACAAGGCTAAATCTTGCTTATTTACAGCAAGACTTGAAGTCAAGGCTAAGACCTACCACTTTCTTAAACAGAAAAAAAATAAAAAGTTCACATAGAAAAACAACTTTGCCACCAGGCCCCCTCGAAATAAATTACAATAACAGCAACAATGATTATACTGTTAACCCAAAGAAAAAATACAACTTTAAGATTATGTACATGTAGTCTATCTGTAAATACAACAGCTTCCTTTTTTCCTAGAAACAAACAAAAAATATTAATTTGGCAAGATGTTACAATAAGAAGGACATGTCGTCAGCAAAGATATGAACACAGACAGATTCCTATGTTAGAAAATATATTGCTTCCTGGGTGTTTTAGCTGAAGACTACCTTGAGACACAAACAACACAAATAAAGGAAATTTGCATTTATGGTTGGAAAAAAACGCAGACTGTTGCTAATCATTGGGTTCCTTTTTTTTCTTTACACACGTCAACCGGGCTTGTTTACGTTGTAAACACTTTAACCTACAGGTGCTGGCTTCCTGTGCCATTTCAACACAGATAAAAAGCCAGTATGGTTGCAGCTCTGCATGCTGACTTTCACCTCCAACACACAGCACAACTGTTTCCTCATGTCTCAAAGAATGCAGCGACATTATGTAAGACACACTTTTTTCTTTCCTTTTACAGGACGTGAAGCAATGTTTGAGATGACTTAATGATTGTCCAAAATAAACACAAATAGGGAACAATGCCCGAACACAAAGATACGTGGAGGTTTGTTGGTGAAACCAATTCCAAGAATCACGACGAGATGCGTTTCCTCCTTTGTGGTCTGATTTAGATCATTCCAACGTCTTCATTTACGCCGTAAAGGTTTCAGCATCGACACTGACGAAAAGCAAGGTGGAGAAACGTGGATGGCGCACGTACCCATAAAATCACTGGAGGTACAAGGAATCATACTAACTATCAAATAATGAGAGACATGAATGGCAAGGACCTCCATCCTCTGAGCTCCAGAGGCCCAGTGGCACCCTCTTGTGTTCAAGCACAGCAGGTATCGCTGGAGACAATTCCTTCCCAGCTGCAAGAGCCGAACGGAGTCAGTCAATTCAAAAACATACTACAAATAGGCTCACTTTGAGCCAGCGTCCGTCTCTTTATCGCACCTTCAAAGTCAGACAGAGTCAGTGTCGGCTCTATACTTCAGTGGAGAAGAGGATGCTCTGTCGTTTACTGTCTGGGGTGGGGATCGTCTCCAACTGGAGGAAATACAGCAACACCTGGACCTGAACAGACAAAGAAAAAGGAATATGTTAGCAAAATTATTGTCAAATTTGAATCCAGAGGGAACAGACTGAAGATGATCTAACCTGTGCCATAACCTCCAGGGACCAGCTGTCCCCCATGCTGATGGGTTGCGTGGGGTTAGCAGGAATCTTGCTGTCCTTCTCAGCGGGTCTCAGCAAAGTCGGCCCGAACACTGTTGCCAGATTGTGGAGAGACATCTTGTTGATGCTTTCCTTCTCGGCCACCCTGCGGCGAAGAACACAGACGAGTTCATTAAGTGGTAAAGATAGTGAACCAGAGTACATACAGACAATGTTAATGTCCACTGATGGAGCAAATAGGATGATTATCAGAGACGCTAAAAATCTTAAAGAGCCCTTAGGTTGCACATTTATAGATGCATGATTTTTATTTTTTGGATCTACTTTAACATGTTTACAGGCTTCAATGTTCAGAAAACGTTATTTTTCTCATTCTGTACATTAGTGCAGCACCTTTCCTTAAATGCTCTGCTTTAGATCCCGTCTCTTTAAGGCTCAGTCTGCTCTGATTGGTCAGCTGGCCTGATTTAAGCGAGGTAATGTGGTCATATACTATAAGGCAGAGACATGCAGTTGTAGTAGAAGTGATTCTAGTGAAGAAATAATGGCGAGGAAACTACTCATTCTTAGCTTGAGGGTGTTATGAAAATGTGTTATACTGATAAGTCATGGAAGAAAAGCCTGAACTTGAAATGAGCCGTTTCAGAATCAGGTTACATCACAAACACATAAGGAGAAACTTCCATCTCTCTTTGGACTTTGAAGGTTTGCAGACTTTTTACACCCATAGTAAAGTTATGCAACACACTAACAGGTAGGGAAGACCTAAAGGAGGTTCCTCAAGGAAAGATTCAGTCTTACAATCACGTCAGGCTTGTTTTGCATTGACATTTTGAGGACAATGCAGGCGACAGCACAGCAGACACTTGCTGTTTTTCAATTTCTAAATGACCACACGCTCCTCAAACTCTGACAATCATCACTATCTACTAGGAGTCCACCAATTATTGGTCTGGCAGATTGTCAGATCTGATATTCTGCATTTTTCTGATTACCGGTATCATTATTGTTCTAGCCGGTTCCTGATGAAATAAATTAATTTAATTATGGTGTCTGGCAGCTGCATCAGGGTACTCTGGTTTTGAGCAGTGTCCCACCCATAGCATTATGGGATTGGTGATGACTAATAAACTATCAACAATGAGGGATAAATGTTGAAAAGACATTTTTTTAATTAAAAATATGTAAAACATAAATAAATAAATAAAGGCTTTTCAATGAAGTATTGTGTTGGAGTTCTCATGTTTGTTGCAAATGCATATGCATATTGTTTCTAAAGACAATTTATTGGTCTCTTTGATTATTAATAATTGACATCGGCATTGGGCAAAACCACATCAGGCCTTGTGTCTATTACTGGTGAATAACTGGTCACAAAGTGTTGATTGAACCCCCCAAAAAACTATCTGAAAGGTAGGTCTTAGGAAATTGTACTATTTTCTGACATTCTAAGGACTAAATGATTTCTGACAAACCAAACAAAACTGTCAACAAATAGTAAACTATCCAAAGCTTTGCCTCTAAACATAAATCAAATATATAAAACAAGAAGCTTCCAGCTCCATCCTTTATTCACTCATGCAGTGCTTTTAAACAGATGCATCTGCATTGTTAGTGCTCATATACCTCTTGAGAATCACCATGGTAACCAGAGGACATTTTGCTGTTGCTGCTGAATACCTCATAGCGTGAATGCAGCGTCGGTAAACCATTTTGAAGACTCACACATTAAAGTGATACTGAGATTTCAACAATATCGGGACACAAAAATGAATTTAAAATCGTAAAACATGTGCCTCTGAGGGACTGCCATTGAATTAACATACTGTCAGTTCATGGATCGATGTTACTTGAGTTTTATTTTGTCTTTTTGTGTGTCTGAGTGTTAATGTCTACATTTTGCACGTGTGTGTTGAGTTTGTTAATACCTCTTCAAGTGATCCAAAAGGAAAAGGAATGTGACCAGGTTGGGCTCTGGCAGTGACAGCAGCAAGTTCAACATACAGCTCTCTTTGGCGACACTATCAGACAGGGCTGGCAAGGAAAAGATAAAACCCATTATAATATTGTCTCCCATCCTTACAGCAGCTTTTAACAGACACATAGAACTTGTAGCTGCTATAATCAGTCTCAACTATAATAGTTGATTGATGGATTAATCAATTACAAGCTACGTCATGTGTGAATAACATCAAACCCAGCGTCTTACTGATGCCGCCTGCAAAATTAGGGTAGAGCTCGTCAGTGAAGAGTGGTTCTGGCAGCTCTCTAAAGTAAAGCTTCAAGGTCCCTGCAATGGCGTTGACGTCCATCTCGCTCATCATCACCGACACGTCTTTGTTATCTGCAGGAGAAAAGAACGACGGGAAGTTTGCAATGACGAAAGATAAGTCGGGGAAACACCTCGGTGCGAGCACAAGTCGCCACGCCTCTTAACTGTCAGCATTTCAAGTAGGAAAATACAAAACCTCACACAAGATGCTCTCATTATACATAAATAACTCTAAATGCAAGTAAATAAAAACTAATTTTCACATCAGGGATATACCTCATCCTCACAAACTCTCGATAATGATCACCTGTTTGACACTTTGATTAGATAAAGGATTGCCTTGTGGTGATGGTCAATAAAGCTTCTTTATGGCAGGTACAGTATTATCATACCACTGGTGAATGTAATATAATCCATAATAAATACTGAACATATGCAAATACAACATCAGTTTCAGCATGCTTTCGTTTACTCCGTTTTTATGAAGGTTTTGAGTATTTTCTAAACATGTGCACACGTTTCCAAGCTGCATATAAACCACAGCTGCACTCACTGGTGTCAAAGGCCGTCTTCAGGGCCTGAATGTCAGTGGCCACCCCCGACACTCGATAGATGCCCACCTCCTCCATGCCCCTCCTTTCAATCTCCTCTAGGCACTGCCGGACAATGTAGGGCACCTTGGAGCGCTCTCGCCTGGATGATGACAAAAATAAAGATTTATCACGGAAATAACAGTTTAATACAGAATAAAAGCTTAAATTCGGAGGCATTAAATTTGTGTTTTGGAATGTTATTACTACTGGATGGCACTTATTTGTTTCTGTTGAAATGTTTCATCTGTAACGCTTTAATTGATTTTTTGGGGGGACTCTAGTTAACCCACTTGCTATCTTTAAAACCTCATAACGTCACTCATTAGCAACGATGATCGCAAACATGCAACACACTGATGCGTCTACAAGCCCCTTCCCTCCCAACAATCTCCCTCCTTTCTTCTTTCAGGTCCTTTGACCAAATGAATTACAGCGACAAAGTTTTCACAATGGAAAGTTTCTGTAAGCTGAGATTCCTTGCATTGGACATAAATGGAAATTCAGTGCTACCTGGAAGAATCAATTAAAATCTGATTGTTTTAAAAATAATACAGATAATGTAAAATGACTTGACTATAGGGATGGTAGTGTTGCGGGGACTACTGCTTTGATCCAGACTGAAATATGAGCAGATATTGATACTGAACAGATATTTCTGGTACCCAGTGCTGGATTCACAGGTAGACTGAGACAAATTCTATGTAGACAATCATGATGATACGCTCCAGTGTGTCACCATGAGGTAGTCATTTCTGTTCTTCACTTCAATGTATGGAAATCTGGTTCAGACATTCATGTCTTATTCAAGATGAACACTAATCAGGCCATCAGTTAAAACAGTTAACCATTAGAATAATATTATAGGATGTGGGTAGAGAAACAAAAAGATGCACGAGGGAAGCGGAGGCAGAATCAAGCCCTGAGAAATGTTAAGGATTTGACGTCAACTCACTTGGTCACGGTGGAGATCTTGACTCCAAACACTCCCATGGGTTTCCGCGAGGGCATCCTCTTCAGGCTGAACTCTCTGCTGGTGAACTTCACGGACAGCTTCACCTCGATCTGACGCAGGAAAAAAGAGCTTAAAGTTAAAAAAACAGATTTACGGGGTGAGAAGCCTGGAAATCTGTCTGCGATGGCGTTTGTGATCTTGAGGAAATCCTGCCATGTTTAAACCAGATGTAGAGAAATCAAGTGCTAAACCACATCCTGGAGAAGAGGTTCAGAACATCCCTCAGCGCCGTGCGAATGTAAAGTTGTACTGAAGCTCACAATGACACCTAATATGAGCATTTAGAGCAGATAACTATCAGATTTGACAACTTTTTAACAGTGAAGTGAGGAAGTACGGACGCAAAAGTAGGAAGGTTTGTGGGATTAGTGTGATGTACTCACCCCGTTCATGGGAATAACTGTTCTCTGCCAGTCTTTGCCTTGGAGCGTCTGAGGGTCAAGCTGAGTCAACATAAACACACAGTGCATATTAACTAGTGCTGTCAATCGATTAAAATTTTTAATCGCGATTAATCGCATGAATGTCATAGTTAACTCGCGATTAATCGCAAATTAATCGCACATTTTCTATCTATTCTAAATGTCCCTTGAATTATCATTTTATAGGAGGAGGAGGTGGAGAATTCGCGTCAGCTGTGTTTGTCCATCACGTGGTATTACAGACTAGATATGCTACGATGATAACTCAGTTCACTCTGACAACATACACAGATAACTTTGGTCTTGTCAATCGTCATGTTCACCCCAGGCCGCCGTCGCCTGGCTGAGCATCTACATCAGCAGCACGCGGTTCGGGACGCAGAAAAGGAGCCAACAGAAAGGCGAGCGAGAATATTGCTGCTGTACCACCACCAGCAGGAGATCCTGTCGGACGGCGAACACCTCGCCCTCGACCTTGTCAACCATGCCCCCGCCCCACCCACCCCCGCCCGAGTTAATCTCGCGATAAGAAAATTGACGCCGTTAAAATTTATTTGCGTTAACGCGTTAATAACGCGATATTTTTGACAGCACTAATATTAACACAACATATTCATGGATTTCCTTTGACTTAAAAGATATGTCAATACATCTGCACCATGTTAAAAGCCTGCTGGGTAAAAATGCCACATTTCAAAAGCAATTGATCCTCCAGGGTGGCTCTAAGTTGGCTGTTGTTTTTGACATGTTTCACATCTGCAGTGGTGGAAAGTAACTAAACACATTTACTCAAGTGCATTTCGTACAATTCTGAGAAACTCGTCCAGCGCTACAGTATTTCCACATTCTGCTGCTTTCTACTTGCACTACGTCACATTTAAAAGGGAAACATTATTCTTTTTAGCCCACCATATTTCACTCATCTGACAGCTATAGTTCCAAGTTACTTACTTACAAAACACCTTCTTCAACATGAAGCCAGTGATTTCCTTTTTGGCTTCTTGCTAAAATAGTGTACAGGTTGGCCTGAATGTCACATTTTAGGCTGCTCTACCAATGAGATTCATTCCCCTCTGTACTTTTTCATGTTTCATGTTCAAATTATTCATTATTTCACATATAAAAAAACAAAAATAAAAGATTTGCTTAGCAGAACCTGATTTTTCTTCTTATCTTTTGGAGGGGTCTGAGCACAGATTGGAAACCAGTGGAAGCTTACTGTAATTTTAGCAGTAAAATGCTACCTATGCATTGATGCAGCATTAACAATCTAACATTGATTATATACACCAATCAGCCACAACATTATGACCAGCTGCCTAATATTGTGTTGGTCCCAGTTATGTGCTCAAAAATGCTCTGAACCATTGGGCATGGACAAGAGGACCTCTCAGGGTGTCCTATGGGGTCTGGAACCAGGATGTTGGCACTGGATCCTTTGGGTACTCTGGCTTGTGCAATGGGGCTTCTGTCAATCAAACTTGTTCCACTGCATCCTGTTGATGCTTGATCACAATGGGGTGTAGGAAGTTTGGAGGTCAAATCAACATGTTGGGTCATTGTCATGTTCCTCAACCTGTTCCTGATTGTTTGATGTTTTTCCATGTGGTGGGGTGCATTTTCCTGCAGGGGAAGGCCAGTGACATTTGGGATTTCCATTTGCATGAGGGAGTGTGCTTGTTGTGGGACAATGTTCTTTGGGTGTCTAAGTCTCATCAACACGGATGTCAAAATCCAAGGTTTTCCAGCAGAACACCACATAGTACCATATGATCAATGTTATTCACTTCACCTGTCAGTGGTCAGAATGTTGTGGCCGATCGGTGTATATAATAATATGTCAGTCACTAAGAGATTCTCCTGTAGATCTGCTATTTTGATGCTTTAAGTACATAAAGCTGACTATATTTATGTATTTTGAATGTATGTACGTGTAATCAAGCCTTTTTACATTGCTATAATTGACACTTTTGCTTACTTGTTCGTTTGTTTGTTTGGAGGTTACGTACAAAAAGGTGAAACTGGTGAATTTTATGGTACAAGAATTTGTGCAAACTGAGATCTGAGCAGATCAAAGAATTTCCTATATTATATGAATGAAGAAACATTTTCCCTCATAATCCACTGTGGCTCCAAGGAGGTTTAATGCATATTTGCTTTGTTAAGATGAAGTTATCCTCACACGCAGTCTTCCTACTTACGTATGTACTGTTTAGGTTTTGCCTAAAGTTACAACTGCGTCGACTGTACTAATCTTCCCTTCGCCGCAGAAGAATGTTTTCAAAGGTGCTGCTGATACGTTACATCCTTTTTACTGTATTTTTAGAAGCGCGATAAACAAACATAATTTATTCAGAGAGACTAAACTCACACCCAAATACACTCAGATCTGAAGAGCCGAGCCATCTGGGCCAATAAAAGGCGAGTACAGACACACTACTGACAAACAAACACACACAGACACAGAATACTGTATGTTGTATGTTTACCGAGGCTGAGCCCCATCTGGTTGCCTGTAAACCTGGATCATGTTTCTCATAACTGAATCTTTCGCTGCTGAGAGCGCTCTGTGGTTAGAAATAATACATGCCACGAAAAATAAACAATGAAGCTTCTCTTGCTTCCTGTTAAAAATGTTTTAAAAGCTCATATTTTCAGCCAGCAGATATGATGTTATCTCCTCAGGCCTTTAGTGGCGAAAGGGTTAGCAAAGGCCTGCATCGTTTAACAATATAGACATTTTCCAATAAATCAGACATCTGTAAAACAAAACCCTATTAAATGCTGAAATGAAGACAATAGTTTTGAAATGCTGTGAAAAACAACACAAAATAGACTATTTTTACAGCACATTCAGCTGGGAACAGGTTGTTTATGCAGTTTTGTTTAAAAAAGACTTGAAAACAGGAATTAGGAGGTATGTGTATGTTAAAGAAACAAAGGGAAAGGACTAAAACAAATGTTGGTTCAGTTAAGGGGTCGAATTCATGCAATACGTTTCGCAAATTTACAAAAATGCATTGAAAATATAGCATGTTGGCACTTGTATGCTATAAATGTGTCCTGTTGACCTTCAAATGTAAGCTCACACAGTCTTTTTGTCTTAAGCTGCAGCATTTTTATATATTTTTCTGCATGGTCTTGCAGAGACAAACTGCCCTTCTATTGCTTTGAATATCAATTTGCATATTTGCAGACTAAAATTATTTAATTGTTACGATCGCAGAAACACACGAGGGAGCGTTTGAGATGACGCAGTATGAGCTGCTGCTGATAAAGGCGTGCAAATGAGTCAACAATAAGCGCACAAAGCAGGCTACAGTAGAGAATAAAGCCAAAGAAAGCTAAATAAAACCAACAGCACTCGTCAATATGAGCCACTCTGGTAAATAGTCATCTTGTTCTGGTCTGAACACGCAGCTGACGGGTAAAACAGTCAAACTGCAGAGTGAAACGTGACATTAATCAGCCAGTGTGACTGTGCGCTGGAGACAGGAGTGGCAGTTTCTTGTCTGGGATTTGTGAAAATCCTGCTGAGCAACTTTCACACCAGCCAGGCGGCTCGCTTTCGATGACATCATCTGTCAAAGAGGGGGATGATGTCTCAGGATTACTGAAGGAGCCACTAGGTGGAGCATGTGACTGTGAGCCACAGAGAGGTAGATTTCCTGGTGTTTGGCCAAGTAAATTATGATCCAGGCTGCTCAGAATGAATACTACTGCTGTTTAGTGTGCACAGGCATCGAGAAAACGTTACAGCAGTGTCTCTCATAAAAAGACTACAGGTATTAATTAGTACTGGTTTTATAGATTTTTTGTTTTCTTGCTTTTGTTTCTGAGAAAACAAGCTGTAACACTAATTCAGACGCTAGCAGAAGATTGATGTGTGTGTTTTTGTGCAGAATACAGTAGTGTCCAATCACATGCACACACACACATCTAGGTGGAGACGTAAAGGAAGGGTTTTTAGTGTTGCTCGATTGAAGAAGACAACCGTGCTTTTTTTCCTTGCGTCTTTCTCTCTGTTGATCTCTGTGACACTTGGCTTTATCCTGCAGGCAGGCGTTGTCTTGGCAACCTAATCAGTGGCTGTCCAAATCTACCATCTACCTACGATCAGTCGGCCTCATTGCGAGAATGGTGTCACGTCACAGTGTTGATGTCTTTTCCAACCGTGCAGGATTGTGATGCGTATTTTAAACAAGCAAAACTGGCAGCACAATGATGGATCAATGAGATTAGAGACACATCACTACTTTCTCATATTTAAATTACACTCACTCACATGAAGCAGCATTTAACCAACCCATTCACTACATATTTGGGTAACGGATATCTTCAGCCAGCATGACATCGTGCACAATTTAAGTCATTTATATGAATTTCATGCTTTTGTGGCACTGATGGTGACATAACTGCCTATCAGTAATGAGTCATGGCGGGTGACGTCATGTCATACCGGGATCTGTCCTTTCCCCATGATGCGGTCCGTGCTCTCTCCATCCTCTTTGTTCTGCTTGGTCTTGTTGTAACATTTCTCGTAGCAGAGCAGCCTCAGGGTCTGAGAGCCCTCCAGCTCAATCTCAAACTCCTTCGGGAAAGAAAAAAAGACACAAAAATAGTTGTTGGGAGATTACGTTGCAGATAAAGAAAGAATCAGAGTACGGTGGCACAAACCGATAATAAAACGCAGGGATTATACCTTTAAAAAATCCACATGCCCTTGTATTTTAATCCATACATCCCCCTGCAACACACAGCTGACCAACATTCCCCGTTGTTATGTAAGAGAGCCCTCTGCATATGGTTTGCACATCGTTCTGTGGCTGTGCTGGTTCACTTAGCTTTTGGACAGATGTGAGTCATCACCAGCAGCTCCTCGTTAGTTAATATTATTTCCACTTTGCTGAGCAAAATCCTCAAAGAGTCTTCGGGTCCACTGTGGAAAATACTGTACCGCAGATGAACCGATCCTCCAGCTGCGCCGTCATTACATACATGGTTTAGTATGTGTGCTTTGTCTTGCATGCATACACCGAATGCATATGTTTGTTTGTTAGATGTTCACAGGGGTTGCAGATGTTCTGCATGGGCTTTGTGAGACATTATTTTCACTGCTCAGAGATGGACTGATTCAGAGAGCAGATGTCAGATACATGACAGGCAGCAAAAACTGTGCCAGGAAGGAAATGTGTTCAGGTATGTCTCCCTGAGTGGAAGGAAAATAAACATACCGATATGTTTTTTTCAGCGATGAGAATCCTTGATTAAATAGTATAGCAGACAAATCTGTCTAAAAGCTGCAGTAAAATGTTAAAAATGTCAAGATTTCAACATCAACAACTATATGAGCCCTTAATACCAACTCTGTGGGGATCTTTATTCTATATGTAGAGTTATGTATCTTTTACCTCATTCCATTTGGGTTCAGTGGTGTATCGATACACTCTCGTCTTGGCTTTATTTGAAAAGAAGCCAAAGGAGTCCACCTCCAATGTGCAGTAGAGATCTGAAGATTGGAAAGAAAATTAGATTTACAGGCACTAAGGTGTTCTTTGTTAATGCATTATATTAGCAAAACAGGTTGTATGTTTGATGTTATCCTCAGAAAACAATCCAATTCCTTCAAATTAACAAATTCTAACTATCACCAATGAAGTGCTGAAGCTTGAAAGTTCACCCTAAAATAGCACTGTTTTCCGGTGACACGTGGTCACATTAAAGTTTCTTAGTAACTCATTTTGTGTGAATATGTGTGACTCACTCAAACTCTGTTTGAGGCCGGAGGCAGAGTGGACGATTACATTCAGGAACCCGTAGAGACCGGAGGATTCATCCTCTGGAAAAACAGACAGAGAGAGAGAGAGAGAGTGAGAAAAAAAGACAGCGAGGAGGGATCAGAAAAGCATGCAGATCTCTGTTTGTTTTGGACCAGAATCACACATGGAAGGAAGAGATAAAACAGTACCGTACTGTAGAAAAACATGTGGCCTGAACTCATGTCTACTTTTTCATCCCACAATTATTAATCATTATTATTTCTTTCCAGGGGGAGTTTTATGGTTTAAAACTGAGCTGCTGTGCACACAGAGAAAAAGCATGAAATCAAAAAAGCATGAAAATATAACCACACGTCTGTACACAGGGCCCTGAAAGCCTTACGATGGTACACTGCAGAATTCCTACTCCATCATCCAAAAACCCTCAGGACTTTAAATTATTTTTTGAAGCAGGCAGTTTTATCTTGTAAAAAACATGCAAGCTGTTTAAAAAAATGCCAAAATGACACTATTTATTAGAGCCAGAAACTGTGGAAACAGAAAGAATCGTCACATGTTCGACTTTCTGCCATTGGGCCGAGGAAACCAAATCTAAGCTTGAAATTGTGATATTTAAGCAAAATCATTATATTCTATATGTCTCATTTAAAAATTCTCCCACAATAAAGCATGTGCTCCAACAAAGAACTGCAGGCTGTGTTTCAGAGCAGATGGAACAAAAGTAAGAAAAGAAATTTAATGAAAATGCTACCAGTAAAATATCATTAGTGCTGTATGCAGAGTCACCCTTTATTCCCAGTATTGTTAATACTTGGCTGTGCAGTTTCAACAGAGGAATGCTGAGAAACAGCTTGAGGTCAGAGGTTATGAACGGTTTTCAAATATGAAAATGAGAACCTTACCTTCTTTATTGATGCTAAGTGGAATGTGGTGGACAGTTTGCAGTTTGACACAAGAACTGGTCAACATTTGCAGCTCCATGGAAGTCAGAGAGGAAGTTTTAAAACCTAGAAGGAAGACAATAAATGTAGACTTTAAATGACACTACATATCCAAAAACAGCATGCGTATTATTTACATGTGAGTTTTTACTGTGCTTTAAGGCAAAATCTTGGCTTCTGCTCACAAGGCTAAAGGACAAGTAGTATTCAATGTTCAAATTTTACTACATATGTTTCCAGTATATAGAATTATTTAGAGAGTTTGACCGTTTAGATTGGACGGATGAGACACTTACATTTCTTCTGCTGTTCCTTAATGATCTCCTTCCACTCTGCACGTTCATAGTCTGACGAATTTAGGAAACTGTAACTCTGAAACACAAATACACAGAAAGTGTTTGCGAGAAGCGGACTGAAAAATTGAAATCTACGATTACACACACTCCAACTCTAAAGTCTGCATTCATGTGTCGTTGCTCAGCCAGCTTTAACAGCTGTAAGATATCAGACAGCAGTTGCTCCACACTGATGCAAGAAAGTCTGAGACAGATCAAAAGAGAATTAATCTTGAAGAAGTTCAGGGAGGGGATAGTGTGCTGGGAATGCAGCGAAGAACTAAAAAAAAAAAGCAGTAAAATGAGAAGAACACATGAAATGTTGAGAAGTGGAGCGTACAGGGAGCAGCGAAAGGAGGACGATGGAGCAGAAAAGAGACTGAAGCAACAGACGTAAGTTTAAGATGGAGGGTGTCATCACCTTCCCGTTCTTGTTGTAGAGTCTGAGGGGCATGCTCGGAGACGTCAGCAGGAGCAGAGACTCCTGTTCAGAAAGCTTCTTCCTGAGACGATCGATGACTTTTGAACCCTTGTTGGCTCTCTGAAACCACAGAGGTGAAAACATTTGAGTGTGGATAAATAAAAGGATCACTATTATATTGTAGATTTCAGTGAAGAATATACACCGATCAGCCACAACATTCTGACCACTGACAGGTGAAGTGAATAACATTGATCATATTGCTACTATGTGGTGTTCTGCTGGAAAACCTTGGATTTAAACATCTGTGTTGATGAGACTTAGACACCTAAATAAACATTGTCTCAGAACAAGCACACTCCCTCATGCAAATGGAAATCCCAAATGTCACTGGTCTACCCCCACAGGAAAATGCACCCCACCACTTGGAAAAAACATCAAACAATCAGGAACATATTGAGAAACATGACAATGTTCCAAAATGATGATTTGACCTCCAAGCATCCTCCAAACAACACCCTATTGTGATCAAGCATCAATAGGATGCATAATGTTAAGCCTGATCAGTGTATATGTGTATATCTGGATTAATGAATCTCCACACTACCTTCTCTCTCTGAATCTCACTGCGGAGGTGTGAGATCTTAACCTTCATGGCATCAAGCTCTTCATCTGGGACCTGAGGGATGGTGAGTGGCTCGGTCTCCTCGGGGCCCTGGAAGGTCAGGTCAGTCAGCGGGATGTACCACTTACTGTCGTACTGCTGGTTTTTACTGCGGCAGGAAAATCAGAAGGGGACGGACGGTGGAAGGCAGGTAAAAATAGAAGGACGTGAAGGAGAATAGGGAAGGGAAAACAGAAAAGCATAAGTAAACAAGTCTTTACTGTCATCTGCAGACAGAGAAAAATAGGCCAACTTGTTTATTAATGATAAAAAAACATCAACAAAGCCTCATTTTGACTGATAACTAGGTTTACAACATTGTGAACATTCTCCTGATGATGACTCATTATTCAGACACACTGTCAAAGTATATTTTTAGCAAAAATGAAATAAGAAATATATTCATACAGGATAAAATAATACAAGCCACACAGATTATGTGACTACCTATGTCCTGTGTGGTAGAGAATCTAATACAAATGCAGCAAGATGAGCTAGAAATAAGGTTAGTAAGATGATCATGGTGTTTTTGTTTATTTTTAATAGCTGTACATTAAGTTTTGCACTGCTTATAAATGTTGTGCAACCTGGGTCTCGCAGAACGGATCCTAAAAGTGATTTTAACTGAAGAAAAAAATGACGGTTTCCACCTAATTCCTGTCAGATTTTGAGGTATCTGACTGTCTTCTGTACTACCTGATTCTTTATTCACTGTTTCAACTGGACTAACTTTGGGTGTAAAAAAAAAAACCAGACACTTCTTACCCTCCGATCTGTTTCTTCAGCTTGGCGCAGAGCAACAGATCAGTGAAGAGGAAGACGTGCCGCAGCTTTCTGGCTCCCTCGACCAGCTCCACCATGAAGCTGTCCTTCAGCAGCTGCCGGTTCTGTGGCGGCGAAAAGACCGACAGCGGCGGGTCAGTAACACATGATGACGACAACTAAACAGCTGGACTCAATGATTCCACTTGAAAGAGAAATCAATGAAAAGCAAATATACACACATTTAGGAGATTGTGATATCATATATATACATCTTGGTGGCATATAAAAGAGTCATGGTAGCAAATGTAGTATTTTCTGACAGTTGTTGGAGCTGCATCTGAGCCCACTTCTCTGCAAAAAATTGGAGGATGCAAGGAAAAGAAAGGAGGAAGACTGCATCAACAAAGTCCAACTGACTCATTTCCTATCTGCAACCTACTAATATTCACAATTAATTAACAAAATAATTACTGGAAACTGCAGAGTGATTGGCACTACACTATATTTATCAAACTGATTGCCCGCTTTATGCTCTGGATGTGGCATAATCGCCAATTTGCACGTCACAAAGGAATGAATGAGTAGCAGTGAAAAAAGGAAGAGGAGCTCTGGACTGATGTCAGACTATGTAATGAGATGTGTAATGTTGCTGTCGACCAAAAGGGGGCAGTGATGCCATTTTCTAAAGAGGGGGAACACAAAACAGGGAGCAGGCAAATGTCAAACCGCAGCTCAATAGTAAATGGCTCACTTTCACATGCTCATAACCTTGGTTTTACTTGTGGTTCGGGGTATTAAAACAGTTATGGCGGAGAGGCTCACCGTAAAAACGACACGACAAAATGAGCAGTCATATTCTTCTGATTGGCTGCACACACTGTAATGAGTGTTATTAATTTTCAGATGTCAAAAATGTGCAGTTTAACTTACTTGTAATGGATATTTGGCTTCATTGCATCAGTTTATTTAAGGTTATTATGACACTTTTGTGGTCATCACAAACATAATTATTGGAATCAAATCTTGAAAGTGAACACTGCATGCTGACAACACTTAAAGAACTGTTCCTTTTTAGCAAAACAAAAGAAGAATGGCAGCTCATGCACTATAACGTTAATGCAAATTAGTGGGCATAAAGGATTCTATCTTTTGTTGCTCTCCAACCCAAGAAAACATGTTTCTTGTTTCTTTTCAGTGCTGATTTTACTGTATAGTTTGGACCATAAATCAAGTAGGTTTTTCTCCTCTTTATGTTTAACCAGGGCCCACTTCCTACATGTCCTACTGTCACTGCCAAAACCGTGCTTTCCAAACCTGACTGTACATCTGCTTGCAGAAAGGAGCATCATGCTGCATTGCTCAGTGTTTGTGCTTATGAATGATGGAGTTGGTGGAGGAGGGATGACAAAGGCAAGGCGGCAGAGGGAAATGGGAGCATGATGGAGAGGTGCAAGAAAGTGTCAGCGAGGAAAGTCTGAGAGTGCACGCTGTAAAAACAGAAAGCGAATGTCTGAGAGAGAACAGATGTCACACTGCAGTTTGCTGCTGTAGATAGACACTAAACCATGTGACAGCTCCACTGCAGTTACTGAAGCACCTCTTCATGCACACTCACTGAGATCCTAGCAGCAGATTACAATCACGTTCTGATTCCTGAAATAAGGATCTAATGGAAACCTAATTCCCACTCGTCGGTGTAATTATTCATTCCTGGCTCCGCGGTGAAGACAGTGACGATGACGGCCTGTGATAGAAGACTTCCGGATGTGCTGTGTTCTGTCGGATGCTTCCAGCGGCAACTGTCACCTGCATCTGTCAGTCCATGCACAATGAGATTCCTGAAAAACACTCATTTTGGTCCTCTTCCCGACTGTCCAGATATATTCTCCTAATTGTGACTGTCTTGTAAGCAATTACTGCACATTCAGATTGCTCCGTCTCCATATTTTTGGCGCGGGGGGCTTTGATGTCATGGGAATGGCACATCAGTGAAGTCACTCTGCATATAATAAAACCCCCCTGAGGATATAACCAAACTAGAATCAAACTCCATCGTGTTTTACCTCCGTCAATCTACATGCTGTCATGCTCTGTCTATATTTAGGATGCTGTACTGTACAAGTAGTTTGAATGAGACATCAGTCACACTGCTGCTCTCGGTTTTGGCAACAAATTCTACACTAACAGTGAAGGAGCAGGAGAGCTTAGGCTATAATGTGAGTCTATAAATGCAGCAGCGCATCATTAGCGTACAGCTAAACCGTTGGCCTGGTCTTTATGGGATGCTTGAGCGCTTTCAGCTGGCCATTTCACAGGCATTTAATCCAGCGCCAATTAAATACAGACTATGTAGGGATTAAACTCTCATAGAAAAAAAATATACACATATAGATCCAATTTTCCTGCTTATGATGCCTTGCCTAATGTCAAGAGTGTGTCTCCCGATTGTAAATATATTAAAATTTACAATGTTATCTGTTAGAAATTCTCTATACTAAGTAACATGTAACTGTTTCAGTCATTTTTGCAAGAAAAACTTGACATGTGCCAGCTTTAAACAGGATTTTGCTCCTTATTCTAGAGAATCTTTGGGTTTTGGACTGCTGGGGTCATTCAGGTCAACTTACTTTTTCGATGGATATCAATCAGAAAGGACAGAAAACTAAAGACTCTGTTACTGTATAGCATAACTCAGATATGCATATGTACAATCTACAGCTTCTGGTCTGGTGAAAAGAGTGTAATTCAACTAAGTATGTTGAAAACTGCAGTTCCTCGAATGGCCACTTGAGGCTGCCTTCAAATATGAGTCAATCCCCATAGACACCCATGTTAAAATGTCCAACTTTACAGCACAAATAAACAAGTTTTAGTTTGGTACAAAAACAGCTTTGGTCTCTGTAGATAATTTCTCCATTTGTGACAACTGTACAGTGGGGAATAGTTATACAACACATCTGTTCATGTTGTATTAAGGCTTAAAGTTATGTAGAATTAAGGGTGTGGCCATTTTGAGCGACAGCTGTGTGCCTTTATAGGACATTTAATGGCAACCTCAGCTTCACACACGCTTCACCTTTGTCTCATTTTTGGATTAGTCGGGAGCAGCGATAGCCAGATACACAATGCTGAGCTGTTTAGGAAACCAGTGCCACAGATGTTTTTCCATCTCTATGTACAGTCGGTGGATTCAGCAACATGATTATCACAATGAATCTGTCACAAATTCTTGCAGGGGGACTAGATCACTGATTAGATCACTGACTAGAAAGCAGAGCAGAAGATTAAGCTGGATTACTATCTAGAAAGAACCTCAGTGATGCCGATTAATGCAAATCGTAGTTCATGTTACACAGGAACAAATAGGTCTAAACAGTGGAGTAATATAACCGGACTTGGGATGACCCACTGCAAACCTATACTGCCCATCAGGCCTCAGCGGCAATCCTCTCCTCCATTAATCTCACGATAAAGAGATAACATAAAAGGACGGATTACACTGATATATGTAACGGACCAATAATGTTGCTCCCTTGATTAAGTTTTATTCACAGCAATGAATGAAGGACTTGACAAGCTGAATGTCTGTATGCACTTTTGTTCTCGTTTAGTTGAGGTTCATTGTTTCATCTTTAGATGCAGATAAAGTCCAGTTAAGGCTCATTTCTAAATCAGTAAACTGTTGAATTTCAAATTTGGCTTTTTTGCTGCTGCTTTGCTCTGCTTCTAGGGAAGAGGCATCCTTAACAAACCAGCTGTCTCAGCGCATCAGATGACATTTTTGTAATAAACAACAGCCAGCAGGAGAACTGCAGCTTTCTCTGCTTCTCATAATAGCTGACCGACAGTGTGGACGGAGAGCGACGCGAGGCAGAGCACACTGACAGCACAGATTAAATATTGACCATCTCCTGGAGAAGCCTGGCTGAGAGCATGTGCGCAAAGTAATGGCGCGGGTTTACGAAGGACGCAGGTCTATATTTAGAATACAGGCTTTGAGGGGGCACCTCTGCACAGCGTGTGTGTGTGGGAGGAAAAATTGAGTGTGTACACTTCCACGAGCAACACTCACATTAGGAGCATATCTCTCCCAGAGGCAAACAAAGCAGAGCGAGGACATGAGCGCCATCATTTGCATTTTAATTAAGCGGTGTCTTGTTTGTCGCCTCCCCTCATGTGGCCAAGCCAGGGCCTCTGGGGGCCACCTGCGCCGCTCTGCTGCTGCTGCTGGATGCCTCCACTGACCAAACCACAGGTTACTCACCAGTGTGCATGCATGGAGGGCAACAATGACACTCCAGCGCTCCCACAGTTCTTTAGATTTCAGATCAGATCATAAAAGAGTGCTGGGGCCTCTTTCCATTTCTGTCATCACCACTATCCGATTCTTTAACACCATCATGACGACTGAATAAATGGAAAAGAAGTGAACAATGCTGCAAATATGCTCCCTGCAAACAACATTCAAATCAACACTTTAGCAGTGTTCATAGACTGTTCTATGCATCTAAAGTATTATTTTTGGCTGAAAAAGTCTCTTCTTTTAAGCACCATCAACCATCAACTTCTCCACATGATGACATCTGATGACTGACTCTTACATGTTGAGCTCATTTGCCAAAACCCAAGACAAAAAAGAGTCTATCATACACTCGATCTATAGTGAGGTACAATATAATGAGGCCCATTGATTTCCATGTGCTGCTTTCATGTATCCACGATAAATATTTGATGGCTGGTGTGGAGGCCTGGACGGACTGAGATGGAAACTGAGGCCTGCGGGGACATTAAGGGAGGTATGTGTGTGTGTGTGTGTGTGTGTGTGTGTGTGTGTGTTCAAAAGCAAACAGGAGGGAGAAAGTGTGTGTGTGTGTGTGTATGTTTGTGTGTGTGAAAGGGTGCGGTAATGACCCCCCTGTGAGCCGGGGGGAGGAGCCTCTTCGACCCGCTCCCTCCTGCCCTCAATTTATGAATAATTAAGCTGGAATCTGCCAGTCAGAGCGGACCGGTGGCTCATTACGAGGCGTTATGTACGGCAGTGTCACGCAAGCTATCAATCAAGAGGCATCCATTCATGTGCGGCAAGTTATCTCCAGGGGATGAGGGAGACGGTAGGGGGGGAGTCTGAGCGTGTGATGGTGTTGGGGGAGATGGTTCGGGGGGGAGACGCAGAGCAAACACAGAACAGGCTCCAACTAGGCAACCCTGACATGACCATATAAGGGCATGGGCTCCGCTTTAGGCTGCAGATTGGAGGCCCCTTTACGCTCATTTGGCACCGACTTCAAGGTTATTTGTAGGGTGGGGTCATGACATCATCATGCACAACAAAGTGCTGCGCATCAGAGCTGGAATGAGTAACTTAAAACCCTTCTATCCAAGCGGAGCAAAGAGCACTTTGTTGTATTTAATTTCAATTAAATCAAACTGTAACCTGATTGTTAAAAAACATATCAGAGGTGTTTCCTTCAGTTGAACAGTACAAATGTTCAGAAAGTGAAAGTTAGGTAAACTTCACTAAAGGGATAATTACAAATTTCGGGTTCGTCTACACGAGTTGTGCATTGATACATTGATACATGCTCCAGTTAACACTCTCAGAGATCCACCTAAACAAAAGCATTTCAAGATGAATGCAATAAAGAACATTTACCGGCACAATGCAAGAACACTAATCACTGTAGACTGAATTTTATTTGTTCAGATAATGCTACATTTTACTGCCTATTTTTAATGTTTTAATGCTCTGAAGCCCAAAACCTGTCAGTGGATTTAAAAGGCATGTTATCTTTATAAAAAATTGCCAAGATGACACCATTTATCAGCTACAAACTGCTGGATTTTCAACTTTCCAATAGTCCTTCACAAGAAAATGAACCAAATGTATGCTCAAAATTGTGATATGTCATCAAAAATCCATTTATTCTGTACATGTTATTTAAAAATTTACCAGAAGTGCACTGTTTTAACCAGATCCTAAAAAAAAAACTGTGCTCCTCTGTGCAACCGAGAAGCTATCAGTGACTCAGCTGTCACACGACAAAAATTCAGGGACTTCTCAGCTGAACTGCAGGCAGTGTTTAGAGCTGATAGCAGATAGGAGACATGCAAACAAATTAACAATGCATTAGTAAATCATCTACAGTATGTGGAATCACATTTAAAAAAAAAAAATCTATTATTTATGCTGGAAATCTACTGAACATGTTGATTCCAGGTTTTTGTTTTTCCAGTTTTTGTAAAATAAATATTGAAAGAGTTGATTTTTTTCTTTTAGAATCCATGGTATTAATACTCTGCTGTATTGCGCAGAAGACATCTTTGACTCTTCCCCTTTACTTTACATTATTGTGCCGTTTCCACAGAAGTGCAGGATTTTATACTGCCATAAAAAAAGAGTAAAAATATGACAGAAGCAAAAGAAAATGCACAACAGTCACGGGCATGTTTTATACTGAACACTCACCTCTCCCTTCTTGACAGTCATCGACTGGCGCCTGGGCGTCGTCTCCTCGTTGATGCTGGACAGAAAGTTCTGGGAGATCCGCAAGGCGTCCTGCAGGAGCGGGTGGTCCGGGTGACTGGTGGGCGTGTGTTTCAGCAAGTCCTGGCAGCAGATGAAGAAATATTAAGATGCAAAAGCAGAAATATCCACGTAAAAGCAAAGAGGCATGGGACGGACGACCTAATAGTTACAGCATTAAGTTTACAAACTGTTCAGCCATCCAATTTATAAAAAGTAGGGGAGAAACTGTACAACACAATCAGACATCTTTCTGGAGTGTTGCTCAAGGTTATTACATTTTCATAGGTGCAATAAACTCAGCCCTGACTCTGCACAGTAAATGTTAAAATGAAATATAGAGGCGGCCAGACTCCCTGCAGTAAAGGTTTGATCTTTAATCATCTGCAGTCAACCACAAAATGAACATCACAGGAAGACAGAAGACTGTCCACAAACAAACATACACGTCCCATAATAAACCAAAAAAGGTCACGTACTCCATCTAATCTGCAAAATATTCAAGAGTATTGGGCACGGCGTGTATAAGAAACACCTCAAATTACAAAAAGCGATTAAACTTTATGGTCTGAAATCCTTGGCAAACAAAGTGCAGTGTTTTTATTTCTCATGTCACGCCTTCTTGGGTTAATTTGTTCGAAACTGTGACATTATTAAGGAGCACTGCTGAGCTTGCAATCTTTTTACTTACATGAAGCACCAACGTGCTGCGCGTCACTCTGTCCACTGGCTTATATAGCAAAGCTGCAAATGAAAAAGGAGAGTTTTTACATAACTGGATTGACATTGTGTGCAGTATGTACACATTTATCTTATATTTAATGGAACAGAGTCAATGACTGACCCTCTAGAGAGTTCTTGGCGGTCTCCTTGCAGTCCTTTGGGCTCCTCACCTTCAGGTTCTGTTTGGATGTGAAACACAGGTGCAAAAGTATAAAAAAAACTCAATTTATAAAGACCTTTAAAAACCCAGTTCAGCGCAATTAATAGCAACTTGAAAACACGGGGAGGATATCATCTTTGCTCGAGCTCTGAGGTCATCCACTTCCAAATTAATTATGCCATCCTCAGCAGCTTTTCCCCCCATCATCGTGCTCAGATGGCTCAGAGTCATGCATCATTACTTAGGCCATTAACAACCCTCGATGATGAATTCCCCATCCCCGAGTGGAAGATACCAGCCTCAGCGCTGACTGCTAGACCTCATAAAACATAGACAAAGACTGATGATGGATCAGAAACTGCCACATGCTTGAAAAAAAGAGAAGGTGTAGGAGCTCCTAGACTTGGCCAGCAGACTGCTTGGCAGAGTTTCACTTTATATCCCGCTAATGTAAAGCTATTTAATAAAGAGGTGAACAGTTGCTCTTTTTTTAATGTACATGACGCAGTTTATAAAAAAGTCCCCCGCAACTTTTCATTTAATAGGCTGCATCCGAGCCCATTACCGCTGCACAAAGAGAAGAATCTCAGAATGTATGAGGAGAGCTGTAATGCTGTTAGGGCTCTCGCAGCTCCCTTCTATGTTAGATTGCCTGAATGTAGCCCTGCTGGGGACGCAGATTAGTTTAAACCAGGGTCAGATTTGTTATATCAGCCTCCAAAACTAGATTTGAGGCATGAATACAAACCTTTTTCACGTCTAGCTTGTCTGAGATAATGCTCTGAGTCAGCTGGACACTTGTGTTAAGGGGAAATAAAAATGTTTAAATCTAATATACTGGCACAGCTTTACAGTCTGTTGAAGACCAAGCTGAGGCCTCCTTGAGAGAAAACTACAAAAAACTACTCTCTGCATTGTTTCATTTAAATCATGTACACAAAAAGTAGAACAGGCAAACAATAATGTATGCATGGGCACACACACACATCAAAATTGCTTCTGGCTGTGTTTGTATAGAAATATTCAGCAGAACATTAAAATCTAAGTGCAGGGAAATTAAAAACGCTGTGCGGCTGAATAATGTGCAGCGTGTTTAGCAAGTGCAGTACGTCAGGGACAAAACTATTAAGCAGCTGCAAAATTCTTTGTTTCTGACTCCTCAGCACCTCTCACAAAACCGTTCTCTTCACTAATAATGCATAATTTAAAGCTCTGCTGCAAGACAGTCATTTTCAGTCCAGGGGAGATTCCCTCACAGCCTGTCCGTTTGCAGAGGCCAGCTGTGGAAAGTACTTAAATACAGTTTCAAGGTGCAAAAACTTTATGCTACTCTATACATGCACTCCATTACATTTATTAGACAACTTTAGTGACTTTAAAGATGCAGATTATACACAATGCATGACATAACAAGCTTTTGAAGTGGTTTCTGATGCCTTACATATGCAGTCGAGGTCAGAAGTGTACAAGTTGCTATCAGCTCCATGAAATAGTGATTTTTCCCTCAATAAATGTTCAAATAATCCGGTATCTCGCCAAAATTTAAAGATTAAAAGAAAAGCCCAAAAACTAAAAAAGGATCTGTGTATCAGAACTATTTTTTTCTTCTTTCCTTTCCCATTAACCCTCGAACACCAGCGTCGGGCGATTTTCACCTCTTTAATTGTGGTTACATGATTTTCATTGTGTTGCCGCTGTCTGAGCTACATGGATCCTTTGGTAGCTTCAGTCTGTTCACTAACGTCACAGAAGGTAGGCGTGTTTTCCTGCTCCCATGCCTGTTTTTTTTTAACAGCCATGTGTTCAGGTGGGATATTAGTGATAGGAGTAAAGTGTTTTCTTGGGTGGAATATACTGTATGTATATATAATGCATCTCTCCCACAGTTGTCAGAGATGCAGGGAGACTGTGTCTTCACTGGAAAAGTTCCCAGCTCCATTACTATTCTTTCAAGGAAATTTTGTTCACGATTCCCTAATTTTTGGGGTAATTTTAAAGCCTTTTTCTAGAGTTTCTCGATGATACCTTTTTTCATTTTATTAATGACGTTGTATAGGGGAAAATAAAAGAAGAGTACTTCAATTTGCCATGCGTTGTTGTACTTTAATATATTTTGATGGGTAGTATTTTTTATCAGGTATATTATATCAGGTAAAATATACTCACGGTTCATGATAATACTGTCCTAATTTTTACATTAGTGTTCTAGGGTTAATCTTTATCATCATCTGCTATCCCTGTATATAAAACTACATATAAAGTAGTTCAAACTACTTCCATCTGCTACAACAGCAACATGCTGCTGAACCACTGATGCTTCACTATTAATACTCTATTATTATTGCATTGCATATAATAATATGTGAGTCAAGTGGAAGAAAACAATAAAACTAACTCTGCTAAAACCTATCTACTTTAACTTTTAATGCAGAGATTTTTACTTTTATCTGAGTATTTTTACATTGCTGTATTGATACTTAAGTGAAGGAACTGAATGCTTCTTGCGACACCGGCAGCTGCAGCCATGTCGGCATTTTTATTATAAATAAGCACAAGGAGGCAGAAAAGCAACTGGTTTATGATAACATCATAAAGAAATAACAGCAATCAGCTTTGTGACTTTCAGTATCACACTTACAAAGTTCTAGCTGGTAAATTTTGTCATTTCAACGAATGATTTCATCAGCAGCTATCATTCTAAATTTAGAGGACAAAACTGCATGCTGGAAAGAGTCAGACTCTCATCTATCGTAAAGACTTTCAGTGTAATGTTCCTTGGAAACTACCCCTGTGATGAACGTTCAACCGAGCATTTACTGGCTTTTATTTTAATTACATGCAGCATCGCCCGAGACATCAAACCGAACAACAAATAGTGAAACTTAACTGGCGAGTTTTATGACTAGTTCCTCTTTTCCCTTTCCTGTCTTACCTCAGAGATCTCAGCAAACTGCGTGTTGGCCTGGCAGCACTTCTCGGCCGTCTCCACAGCCAGCTCATAGTTGTCCACGAAGGCCCGGTAAACTCCCAGTTGGCTGGCCTGATGGAGAGGAGGGAAACAGAAACAGAGGATGATTGTGAGGTCCACGTTTTAATTAACCGATTAGACATATTTAAATATGTGTCAGTGGCTGGATCTGCTCTGTCAGACATTATAAAGAGGTGCCTCTTAATCCTAAACTATGGATGCTGAGTATTCACCAGAAATACTTCAAACAGTGCTGAGTGTCTCTGCTCAGTGTTTGTTTTTCGGAGGCTAAATGGTGCATCGCCTGCTCGAGGGGAAAACAAACATTCTGTGGAAATTTCTCAGTGGCTGAAAGGAATGGCATTTCACTTTGCTCTTCAAAGATAAGCTGTTTCACACACAAAAAAGGCTTCATCTCCCCTTTACTTTCATCTACAACTGGTCGAGGTGGTCGTGCCTGGTTCTGCTGGAGGTTTCTTGCCATCAAAATGAAGTTTTTTTCTTTCCACTGTTGCACAAAGTGTTCGTTAAAAGGGAATTGTTGGATTTTTGGTGGGTTTCTCTCTGTAATGTAATATGATAAGATCTTGACTATGTGAAGCACCCAAGATAGATTATATTGTGAATAGTGTACTATATAAATAAAACAGACTTGAATTGAATAGTTTTAAGAAAATTCTGAATGTCTTTTTACAATTTCCTGGAGTACTTTAATATAGAAATGATAGTAAGTGTTGTTAGTAAGACTCTTTTCTCCCATTTAAAGGTCCCATATTGCGCCTCTTTTCAGCAAATTAATCAAAGTCTCATGTCCCCACAGTATGTCTTCTGAGTTTTTCAGCTCAAAATCCTGCACAGATGGTTCCATTTACCATTGACTGCATAATCTTTGGTTTTAGGGCTGTTCTAAACGGGTTATTTTGCCCTGAAAACCAACGAGCTGCTGCTGTCCCCACCCCCTTCAGGAAGAATACGCTCTCTGCATCAGTTGGAGCTGGTTAGGTGAAGCTGGGAGGCTAACTAGTTGTGGGGACTATCTTAACAACTTTTATTTTACACTTCCAAGCGTATAACAACCAAAAAAACCCCACAATAAAAATGGATTTCACCATATCAGACCTTTACTGTTATCTTAATTTCATCTTATTATATTTGTAAAGGTGTGTTCATTGCACTGATCTGTACTCCGCTTGTTCAGACTGTTTTGTTTGTTGATGTTATTGTTATGTTATGTCATTGTCTTCTTTCATTCAGCTTCAAAAAATGCGTGTCAGTGGAAAGAAAGAGACATTTTGGACATGGCGACAGGGAACTCGTCCAATTCTAAGTAAGCTTCTATGTACTGTAGGAGGAACAAATGATGATAATTAGCCAGGACCTTCAGCTAGAGAAACCTAAACAGACTCAGATCTCTCCAGTCAGTACAAATACCTCTGCCTGTACGTTATTAAAAAGTCTCCTAATGAACAGGACGATGAAGTTTTGTTATAATCCCAACAGTAACATTCACAAATATGCACCAACTGCAAAAAGTGCAACAGTGAGATGCACGATCCTTGAAATTTCAGAGCCGAGACAAAAGATTCAGCTCAGTCAGCTGAGTATGAGAGTCTCTATATGACATGTAGACAATCAGAAGCAGAAACCAGGAAAGCAAAGACGACAATGACACGTAACCACGGTGGTCCTCGCAAGCCTGTTGTCGTAGCAACCGGCAAGACCTGCACAGTGCTGGGGCGAGTAATTAATGATTGGTGTAACGGAGGCTATGAAATCACATTTAGGAAGTCGGATGGCAGAATAAAACTCCAGTGAACGCTGGCCGCCAGTGCTGCGATCCATCTCGGCGGCAAACAAAAGGACAATCAATTCTCCTGAACAAAAGCCAGCGGAGCAGAGGAGTACAGTGGAGACGGGCTTTGTGTGTGTGTGTGTGTGTGTGTGTGCTGTTGAGAGCTGCACATTCTCACCCACTTCTAAAAGGAAAACCACACAGGAGCACCTCTTACCTGAGTGCACTGAACATGAATTATTACCTTTAATGCTCTTATCATCTAGCACGTTGCTATATTTCAGGCCTTTTAGCCCTATATGAGCCTCTGCAGAGCTTCAGTAATGTGGACAGATGTCTTTTGTCCTTTCCAGAGTTTGGGTTGCCTTACTTTCACAGTTCTAATGATCATTGGTATCAGTTATGATCACGCTGCACTTGTTGCTGGGATCAGCATTGCAAGAACGCCTAGGAAATAAGCTGTCAGATGATCAGACAGATTGTAAACAAGGCAGTCGTTTAGCTTCATCCTTTCAGCAGCCTTATCTGGATTACAATAAGGACAGCAGGTCAAAGTTGAACCAGGAAGTCAGTTTGTATATGTTAAGTATAATGGATGACAGCAATGGATAGCTTGGGTAATTATTTTACCCTTTGAGTTAGTTTTGTCTTCCAAATAGGTTCTTTAAAACCTGATGATTTGTTTAACTCAGGCATATGATGATCTGACTACTAGTGTTTCAAATTTTGCTGTACTCTTGGATCTCAGTACCTAACTAATGGTTGACTGAATGTTTTTTCAATAACCAATGCCAACATTTAAAGACCAAGGCGGCTGATGGCTGATAGATAAAGCTGATTTCATGCTTGTTGTTTTCCTGTGGTTGCTTTTGTGCATCAGATAAAACCAGGCACCCGTTTTGCAAATTCCTTGCTCATTTTAGACATAAAGACTCACTTGGGTCACTGATTAAACCCTACAATTCTATATGTAGAATTTCCCAATGAAAATAATCCCTTCCTGTCTTAACATGGCTTTGTTGTAACTCGACACTGTTGCTTCCTTTTGAATGTTCAGATCTCTCTTGTCCACTCACCCCTACGCCTCTTGCTGCAGCTCAAGCACACCAGCTCACCTACAACTCTGCTCAGACAAAGCAAAACTACTTTATATATACATAAGGAAGAATAATGATACAGAAAACCCCACACTGCAAGCTCACAGTTTCAGTCCTGTGCAGTCTGAATCTATGATTTTTGAGACTGTCATTGATATTGTAGCCACATAAAAAACACTATATGGACATTAACAAGGCAAAGAACTTGATTTTCCTTAGTAGTCAGTGCGTATTGACCCAACATAACCCCTGTTAGTCAGCCTCCTGGTAATCAGCCAGTGCCAATTATCTCGAAATGATGTAATTAATTGGCCTGATTAATGAGCTAACTGATAAATCAGTCCATCACTACACTTAATGCAGTTATCGTTGATGGAAATGACGTAAAAAAAAACCCCACAGAAACAAGAGCCAACAAAAAAAACTAGATTTATCCATCAAGGCTCTGAACAAACTTGCTAGAGGAAGTCTGAGTTGAGTATTTTAACTGAGTTTTTTGACTGACTTTGCTTTTAAGTTTTGATCATTATCACTTTTTAGATTTTTAATCCTAAACCTCAAACAAATAAAGGACTTATACACATCTGTAAGCCACTAACTATTCTCGTCTTTAACTGAACTCATTCGTCTTCCCATATCCTATTTTTAGCGACGACCCTGACCTTCCTAACGCGACCCCCATGATCTCTGCCGTCGCCGGTTGTGTGAAAACCGATTCTGGCAGGAATGTATGGTCACAAGTTTTTTTTTTGAAAACATTGTTTGCACTTATTTGTCTGGCAGTTACGATGTGTGACAGATCTCTCTTTGTGTGTGCAAAAAAACCATCTACAGCTTCAGAGCCTGGGTGTCATGTGCCACCAAGAAAACACAACAAACACAGGACCGAAATAAGTGCCTCCTTTGTTGGCAAATAACGCTCTTCAACTGACGGATTCCAGGCAGCAGAACCGTCCCAAAATGTTGTTTGACACACATTTGCACGCCAGAATGAAGCAAGAAAAAGAAGGAGGTATGGAGGAAAAAGCAGTTTTCATAATCCTGCAATCCTGTGTCCTGCCTTGGGCCACACAATCTGCACCACAGCAGAGGCCATTCAGAGCGTGACAGTTCGACTGTGGCGAGAACAGAGAGCCCGAATGTCTGGCAGCCACATCCACAGAGCCACACACGGCGGCATGGAGGCTTACCGACTGCAGCCACAGTATCGAAGCAGGAAAAAAAAATGGCTTTGGGTGATGAAAGAAACTGCTTAGGTGTTCGGATTTCTCACTTCAGGATTTGTCCCGTGCGAGAGCATGTGTGTGTGTGTGTGTAATCCACAGCGGAAAACAACATTAAGAAAACAGCCTCATGACAGAGTTTCGGGACATTATGCGAGGAGGCTGGATTTAGTTTTGGTTTTGCAAGGCGTTCAAACAGACTTGAGATATTTTCTGACAAAGAAAAGAAGAAGCACTGTTTAGTCTGTGGTGATATAATGATGCAAACAGGAGGAGCTACAAAGATTTAGTTTAATTTATAACTAGATGATAGAAGCTGTGGTGTCAAGAGCTCAACACCAGCATGTTTACATCCTCAGAATGGCAATGATGTCAGTAGTAGGGATGGACCGATTATTGGCCTGGTTGATTATGATATGGCATTTTCCCAATTATCAGTATTGGTATTTTTATTGACAGATTATTGCCAAATTAAATGCGCTACTCCAGGTCTGATGCAGCTTCCTCTCTCAGAAATCTTTCTCAAGCAGAGACTACAAAAACCGAACAAGAAACACAAGCCATTGCCACAAATCAGGAAACTAGCTTCTCTCACAGTGACTAATGCTATGCTAATGGCTAGTGGCTAAGTTAGAAGGCAGCAACAGATTAACTTGAAAGCGTCCTAATTTAATCACTCCTACTTCTATTTTACATATTCAGTTATAGTCACCCTTATTAATGAAGAAGCCTAGTTGTGTATGACAGGTTCTCTGCTATCGCATGCTGTTAAAACATTACACAAAATATATATTGGTTCCAAATATCAGTTATCAGTCTTTCTTGATTACCGATAACTTCTATCGGCCCTAAAAACCCCATATTGATCCCTATTTAGTAGGTATAATAGGATCAGACATAACAATATGACCAGCTGCCTAATATTGTGTTGGTCCCCGTTATGTGCTCAAAAATGCTCTGAACCATTGGTCATGGACAAGAGGACCTCTCAGGGGGTCCTATGGGGTCTGGAACCAGGACGTTGGCACTGGATCCTTTGGGTGCTCTGGCTTGTGCAGTGGGGCCTCTGTCAATCAAACTTTTTCCACTGCATCCTGTTGATGCTTGATCAGAATGGGGTGTAGGAAGTTTGGAGGTCAAATCAACATGTTGGGCCATTGTCATGTTCCTCAACGTGTTCCTGATTGTTTTATGTTTTTTCCATGTGGTGGGGTACATTTTCCTGAGGGGGTAGACCAGTGACATTTGGGATTTCCATTTGCATGAGGGAGTGTTCTTGTTCTGGGACAATGTTTATTTGGGTGTCTAAGTCTCATCAACATGGATGTTAAAATCCAAGGTTTTCCATCAGAACACCACATAGTACCAATATGATCAATGTTATTCACTTCACTTGTCAGTGTTCATAATGCTGTGGCTGATCGGTATAGTTTAGCAAATTAACATGCCTTAAATACAAAGTACATGGAGGTTGATGTGTGATTTGACACAAACCAGACAGCGTGGAATTTTGAGGTGAAGTGTTGGAAATCAAGTTCGGTCCATCCTCTGGGGATCATGAACATCTGTGCAATATTTCCATCCAACAGCTGGAGCCACAGTGAAAGAGAACAATGTCTAATCAGGCTTTTTTTTGTCCTCCATCTTTGAGGAACAATGCTCAAAGGCACTTCGTCAGTTTGCCCGTCTGTCTTTGTGCTCCGCAGCCTTCACTTTGACGCTCTGTATAAAGTGTGCCTTAAGAAGGAGCAGAAACACAAAGTGTGATTTTGCCCTATTTTCAGCCTTCAAAACGCTTCTCCCCGACACTCACACTCATAACCTGTCACCGACGCTTTGCCTCTTCCTCTTTTCTTCCCGCTGTCCTCGTCCTGATGTTTTATGATTCCTAAGCTCCCCTCGCAGATTTCAGAGTCATGCTAAGACAGCTCTGTCACAGTCGCAGCAGCCTAAATCTACTTGCCTAGTCGACTTCCTATCCTCTCTCGGCTCTCCCTCCTCCTCCTCCTCCTCCTCCCCCTCGAGTCCTTGTCTGTATCACCTCCTCAACTCCCATCTAATCTCTCGTCCTCCTACTGACGAAACGCCTGTCATGTAGCATTTTCACCCCCGTTTTTTTTTTAACCATTTTTGTCGGCTCAGCGTCTTTTCCTCCTGACTTTTATGACCTAGTGTCTGGAGCGAGGGATGAGAACAGCGTAGAACCTCATGTGTGTGGATGCACCAGAGTGCAATAGACAAGTGTATGTCTGGGAGGAAGAGCAGCAAAGACAGATTGAAAAGTTGTAAATGAAAAAAAAAAAAAAACACATCTCTGCCTGGATGATGTAATGGTTCAGCCAGACAAAGAAAACGGGTAAATGTATGAACAAACCAGCACCTGCATATGCAAATAGCTGCTCCATCTTCCAATTTAAGTTCATTTGAGGCTGAAAAATTGAAAAATGCATTTCTGGGGGTGACTTGACAACCAGGTGCTGTGAACAGTGAGTTTTCCATTTGAATCCCAGCTGGCCTGAACGTTTCCTGGCTGTCATTCAAATGCTTTTGTTCCCTACATTTACAGTCCCTCTTCAGTGTCTTTCTACATTAACAAAGGCAAAATTACAAAAATGAATTTCTTGTGTTGCTCCTGTCTTCATCAGATTTCACCTTTACTCAACCTTGCCCTTCAAATTTACAGGGCCGACCACTGGAGAAGCCGTTATTCCGCTGGTGTGGCCATTGTCTTTTTTTTACGACGTCACACCGCCAGACTAACCATGCAGCATTACTCTCTGCTCAGTCGACAATCACTGTGCCATAATTCTTTACTGCCCACATCAGAATGATGTCATCGCATCTTTTATGGAGCCGACTGTGGGCGAGTTTTGTTGGAATGGAAGCCTTAATGTGGCCGAGAGGAAGGAATCAAATACAGACACTGAAAAAAACACACTGTAAAACAATTTGATAATTACTAACATTTGATAAAAACTGGATTCTCGCGTGTGCCTCTGACAGCAAAAGATACAAATTAAAACCTAATTTCTCAACTGAACCTCAAGGGTGAACCTCCTGAGATAAGTTAATAAGAATGTGTGTGTGTGTGTGTGTCTGTGTGTGTGTGTGTATGTGTGTGAGAGAGAGAGAGAGGCTCCTATTTATAGCAGCTTCTTCGAGACACAAAGCACACAGTTCTGTGATGGCCTCAGCTGCCTGAAGCAAAAAGGCGGCATTGTGAAACGCGCTTGCACCTCTTTCTGTGTGTGTGTGTGTGTGTTTGTGCATGTGTGTGTGTGTGTGTTCTAGCATAAGTGAGTGTGAGGAGGAGAGAGAGGGAGAGAAAGTGAGACACCAGTGGGAGAGGAGCAGTATTTCGTAGAGAATTAACAAATGGCTCATTGTGGGTTAATTGACCCATTGTGAAAATGATTAAATAGGCCCAGTGTACGTTTGGCCTCGACGAACTATTGCAGGACAGGACAAGAGCGAGCATCTGTTTAGGCGGAAATAGACAGAAAAGGGATGATTCTGATTCGATTTGTCCAAATTCAGAATGATAAAAGAAGCAAATCAAATCTCCCTTTTGTTTTTTCTTTATTTTTTATTGCTTTATCAAATCCAACCAACAAATTCTGCTCCTGAAAGCCTCCAGATTGAAGAAACAACATTAGTACGAATAATGTCACTGCAGCTCTGCGGCTCTGCGTCCACAGGTCAGAAATGTAGCTGAACCCTGAGTGTCGTTTCCAATGCTGTCAACTTTTCCGGGTGCCTGATGTTGTCACTTCGATTAGGGGTAATGTCAGGCAGTTGCACCCAGGGGCGCTTTCATGCTCTCACGAGTGCACACATGCACAAGCACACACACACTACCAACCCAAACACCCCAAACCTTTGAGTCATCAAAAGGTAAACACGTGGCAGCCTCACCAGTTTCTGGAAGAGGTCCCCGACTCTCTGGTGGTGGCTCCACTGTTGGACGCGAGGAAGGAGTCCGTCATAGAACTCCTTGTGGATCTCGTAGAGCTCAGGCACTTTGAAGAAGATGGTTTCTATCTGGGCCACAGTGAGCACCGGCTGTGACGTCGTGGCGGCCGCCTTCAGAGGCTTCATGGGCTGAGAGGAACAAACAGGGCGCATGAAATGACTTCTTTGCTGGGTGTCTTTGTTCAAGCACTTGTACGTGGGTTCAATAAAAGGTTTACATGCGATTATAATAACCTGGTCTGCATCTGTAAAGCAAGCTCAAGCAGGCTGAATCATATTAGCAGGAACACAGCTGCATGAATAGGAATGTTAGCTGAAGTGACTCACGTTCAGGACATAGCATTCGGGTGAACTCTTGGACATGTGGATGCTTTAACTGATGCAGATTTCAAGTATGCAATGGCTGTCGTTAGTCAGTTTTACATCCACCTCCCATTCGTTTCTGACTTGTCAAGCTGCTATTGTAAATCCAGGCTGAGCAGTAAAACACACCACTGAGCCACACTTTGTTCATTTAAGTATCCTCACAATTCTTACTGGTGCAGCCTTACTTGGTCTGGGATGACTTATAATGTAAGGTTAAGATTAGATAAAAAAAAAATCCTGAGTGAGTGGTTTTTATGTCTTGAGACTATTTTAGCACATCAGATAAATACATATTTAAATGGTTTTATTAAAAGGTACAGGAAGTAATATCATTTCTACTTTTCTGGCCACCAGACAAATATAAATTCATTTTTTGCACTAAACATGAAACACTCCAACATTTGTACTTTATTATTTCACATCGGATGTTTTTACTCAGAGTATGATTTAAAATTACTGCACATTTGGACATTTGGCATTCTATATTTTTTTTATTGTTTGTTTTTACTTACTGCATATTTTTGCTTATTTATCTGTATTTATGGTGGTGGTAACTTCACTCTTTCTGCTGTAACAACTACACTTTCTCTCTGGGATTAATACTATTTCTATTCTATCCTATCCTATTCTATTCTATTCTATTCTATTCTATTCTATTCTATTCCGTTCTATTCATTATTACTTTTTCTCTAGCTCTGTTTTACAAACTCCTGTAAAATATCCCCTTAGTAGCTTCATGTACTTCTATGTTCACAAGCTTGTCTCTAGGCAAAAGTCATATAAATAGATAAAAATCTAAGCTCAGTATCATAATATTTTAACAAAATCGCGATATTCTAAAAATCTGTAGCAGTAAAGACAGATATATGTTGTTGTTATGTTCCATTTTCATTTTGAAGATGTAATGGTACAGTAAACAAGTAAAAAAAACTTCTTATTCAACCCCCTTAATACCTAAGCTTCCAAATAAATTGGTACATTACCACATAGTAATGCTGGATAATATGGGTGTAATTTATGTAATTAGTGTGTGTGTGTGTGTGTGTTCTCACCAGCAGCAGCGCCTCCAGGTGACTGAGGTACGTTTCCTCAGTGGCCAGAATACCAGACAGGACCCACTTCCTCATCTCCAACCCTTTCTCCAGGTCACATTCATTCTGGAAAAAACACATTATATTATTAGAATAAAAAGCTTCAACAGCATGCAGTGTTGTTATACACACTAATTAGTCCAATGCTGTGTGTTTTTACCTCCCATTTTTTGCTTATTCTTTAAAACATTTTCTGTTTTCATACTAAAATGTGTTTGACTCTTGTGTGTCTGAGTCATGAACAACATTCAAAACAAAGGGAGTTCTAATAAGGCTTGTTTGTGGGCCTCAAATTGAAGGGTTCCTCGTTCTTCGCTGAGCAAGTGGAACTCTTGCAGGAATGCAGTTTGTTAACGCCAGAGTCTAAAAGATTAAACAGCAGCAAATGAAACTTCTAGAAATCCTCCCCGGTCGCCCCCTCGCTCCCGTCAGCCACAGTCAAAGCTCACTGAGGAGCACAGACATGAAAGAAAGCAGAGAGACAGAGACATTCCTCGGGCTGTCTTGTTTAACCACGGACTCTGAAATAATTCAAACAGGCAGGGTCTCCCATGGCAGGAAAAAAAAAGGTTGGGGCATGAATATGTGCATGTATGATAGAGTGTGCAAGTGTCGAGCACGAACACACACCAGCCCAGGTTTGGGAAAGGAGGCATCCGGTCCCTCAGGCTATGAGGAGGAGGAAGGACAGGAAACGAGGAGGAAGAACGGCGGAGAAAGGAGAGCAGACGAAGAGATGGGGATGGCAAAAAGGACAAAGGATAAAGAAGAGAGGGCAGAAAAGGAAGCATCTGACTTAATGAAAAGGACACGAACTATATTACCAGAAACTGCCATGTCAGGTGTGTTTGCATTCTGTGAGGAAACCTTCTTGACAGTTCATACTAATGCTGTCGTATGCAGAGATCATATGGATTCAGAGAGTGAAAGCACCTAAAGCAAGGATGTCAAACTCATTCCAGTTCAGGGGCCACGTATAGCCTGATTTAATCTCAAATGGGCCGAACCAGTAGAATCACAGCATAATAACCTATAAATAATGACAACTCCACATGTTTCCCTTTGTTCTAGTGCAAAAAAGTACATTCTGACAATGTTCATGCACTTATTTTTGTTAATTTTTTTTAAAGAAAAGTAAGTTCAATTTCAAAAACATTATGCCTCAGTTCATCATTTACACATCTGCATTACATCTTATAGATCATGTATCTACAAAGGCACAAAATATTTAGCCCCAGGTACCTGGAGCTGAACAATATGGTACTTTACTTTATGATCAAAACAGCTTGTCAAGATCTAGAAATTGTTTTAAATTTACAGTTTTTTTAAAAAAAAAAACACAACTTGCAGTTAATGTCTTCTCTGTAATTTTTAGACTTGCACACAAAGTCATCCCGCGGGCCAGAGATAGGAGGTGAAGTGTCTGCAAGAAAAGCACACTGATATCTTGCTGCTTTCTTCTTTAGCCTTTGTGTATTTCTGAAGGATAAGTTCAGCTAATTTTTTACAATTTAACTCAACAATAATGCAAACTGATAATTTTTTGTTACTATTGTTCAGTGATACCTGTTTGTGTCAGTCACTGTTCAACCTACCACCCTCCTAAAACGACGTACCGTATCGTCAGCAACATGCTTGTACCTATGTGCACACTGAAGTGACATACACCGCTCTTGTGAGCTGCATTTACATGCACACATGTACTTTGAGGACCTGCATGTCCGTGGGTGTACATGCATTTATTCAAATAAAGGGGCAAATGGGTCTGAAACCTGTTTCCATGGCCACTGCATAAGCAGATGCTAGCACAGATCTGCCAGGGTTGTTACAGCCGCGATGATTATGAAAATGCTCCAGGATTATTATGGACTCCATTACACAGGAGTCCATTAACCGGCACAGTTGCTGCTGGGCTAAACGCACTTCGGATTGTCTGCAATCCTACCGATTAGCCAGTTAGAACAAAAAATAAACACATTCTCAACACCAGAACTTTAGATTTAACTACGGCACTTGGCTGAGCGGACGACAAACAAACATTACTATGCATGACTTAAACTGCAGTTACAATCAGCAACTAGTGATGCTCTGTGCTTTGTTGACCAGCTGGAATTTAGATGTAAGCAAGACATCTGTGTCCAGGATTTTGCCTCTTTGTGATAGTTCCTTAGCTCTTTAGTCAAGGAAATGAATATTACTTTCTGCTGGTTATTTTCTCGATTACTTAATCTATAAAACATCCAAAATTGTGAAAAACGTCCATCACAATGTCCTAAAACATGAGAGGACGTCTACATCTGAAACAAAGCAAATTCTAACAAATGAGAAGCTGGAACCACAGACTTTTCAATGTTTTCACTTTATTTACTTATTTTTTCTGTCTTTCAGCTAATTATATAACTGACCAATCACTGCAACCCCGCTTCATTTATTAACATGGTTTGGTGAAGTTAGGCACAGACTGCATATACAACAGGATATTTCAAAATAGGTGCACTTCCTCCTCTTCTTTTAACTGTAAATCCTGTTTATATCCTGTATCAGTTTCTCTCCACCTTTCTTTAGTGAAGGATAAAGGAATCATTCTGACAGACATGTATTATGCATCACACAGAGCCGTCAGGGGATCTGAGCTATAGAACAATATCAGTTCCTGCAGAAAACACTTTAATTGCTCCTAATGCATAAACACCAACACAACCAAAAGAGGGAAAACACTTCTCCTTGCATATTAAGACAGCAAATAAAAGTAAATAAGTTATGTAATGATGATTTTTCTTCGGTGTAACGTTTTGCACTACAGCAGCTTTCCGTCTGTCTCCACTGACTTAAGAAGGGGAACGCCCGGGGCAGCAACTGAGCCCCCGGAATATTTGTGGAAATAATGAAAAATGAATGAAAATCCACACGGGGCGACAAGTATCAGCATGTGACTTCACCCTCCGCAGAATGTGCCTGCTGGTAAAGTAACATGAGAAACATGAGGGTCCATTTGAAGCATCAAGAAACATTCAGAGAAAATCACAAGGAGGGAACTTTAACCATCCAGCCACATCTACACCAAACGAGCAGACGGGAGACATAAAGTGTTTATTCATCGTTTCAGACCCCAGACGGCTCCCCGAGGAAGTACCCACTTCTGCAGACGTATCATCTTTTATTCATCGCCGTGGCAACTAATGAGCCCATCTCTGGGCTCAGACTAAAGGGGGTGTCTGGGTGCATTTTCCGTAATCAAAAAAGTACGAGTAAAACCCATTCTCCCTGATCTGGGGTAGATGTACGTTTGCGTGTCTGTGTATTCATGTCCAGTATGTGCAACAATATTTCACATTTGGACCCACATTTAAAGCCTTTTTAACTCATGCACCTTAGCGGGGAGCCCTACCTAACAAGATTTAAGGTTGTTTATGGATGAATAATGTTCCCAGGAGATACACAAGAACCAGCACCAAAAAAAGAAGTGTGTATTTGATAAGCAGATGCAGCTCAGGGGGGCTGAGATTGAGACCAGGCAACAGTAATAACATTATTCCCCATCGCTCTCTTTCCCCATAGCGTGTAGGAGACTGTCAGCTCATATAACCGCTTTGAACCAGGTTGGAAAGAAGAGAAGTAAATGGCAACGCACGCTCCATTCCACACTTTATTAACCCTTTTCAATTTTCATTTTTTATACTCTAACCTGTTTAGCCTCCTGTTCTGCCATCCCTCACTTTCTGAAATGCCTAATGTAATCGTCTGCTATGAAACGGAGCCGTCTCAGAATTATCCACGAGCTGAGGGAGAAAGACGGGCACTTTTTAAAATGCAGCATTACTTCTGCTTATTTAAACCGCATTTCAGTCAGATGTGATGCACGTCGACAAGAGTTTGCAGAATCGTGCCATCACTTTGATTGCAAGAAGCAGGCGGTGAGGATTCATTAAAGACGAGATGCAGTCAATCAGTGAAGATGGGATTCCAGATGCTGGTCATTTAGAGGTTTAGTGCTGACTGAGCAGGAAAAGAAATTACCTCACTCATCAGGCTGTGACCTTAAGGTGTGAGGATGTAGCTGTTTTAATACACAGGGATTTATGAACTACGATGAATTCCGGGGACGCCTCGGTGGCTCGTAGCACAAACCATTAACGGCAACATCCCTGGTTTCTCTGGTGTCTCTTTCCTTCACTACTTGTCATCTCTCCACTGACAACTATATAATAAAGTCATAAAAAGTCGAATAAACGTGAAGGAAAGAAGGTTTCTGCTTTACTCGGTGTGAAAGAACTGGAGTGAGGCACCACTTCTTTCAGTGAATGGCTGTCCTTGACTGCTTTACAAGGTCTCATACTGTACATTAGGATTACATGTATAGTAGATTATAGACAGTATATGACAAAGTACAAATACTTTAGAAACACTATATTGAAAACACAGTCCCTTAAATAGAAACTCAAAGCAACAATATTGAAAACATCTGTGATCATTGAAACAAACCTGAACGTAACTGTGATTTCTGTTTACTCCAGCTGCATGAGCGCAGTTACATCTACATGTCTACATCATGGCTCCACATGGAAAAGAATACCCAGAGGAGCTCAAAAATCTGACAGTGAAACTTCACAAAGATGGCAAAAGGATGTGGTATGGTTGGTTACGGGCTAAAAATTTGTGGAAATACAGCTGCAGCAGTAATCAGGAGGTATACAGCAGAACGAGCAACAGTACCACTAATCAGAGCTGCAGTAGCAATGCTCCAAAAATGCTACCATGGACAGTGCACCACTTGCACAATCTAGCTTTACAAAACAGATGCTGAACAAACAAAACAAGCTTTAAAGGTTTACATATCTGAACAAAAGACAGCAACACATACACCAAATGGTTTATGCTATTGCCCCACATTATGTCCACATGTGACTCTGCAGCATCTATAAAGTTCTGGGGTGCAGAAAAAATTCGCCCTTCTCCTGGAGATGGTAACATCATAAACTCAGTGCTCGGCAGAAAAGCATATTGGCTCCTTTAAACGGTGGAGCCCTTTGGTAATATTGAAGAGCTGAAGTTGTCATGCTTCCTAGCTTGACAGATACAGCTGTACTCCCGTACCTTTTATCTTTGCAACTTTAAGAGAGGATTGTTTTATCTCTGACACGATATTCCCCCTTTGATATAAAAGAATTGACTGATATGTCATGTTTCCTCTGGTTTTGTCACCTTTGACAGATGTTTGTTCTGATATTTTTGAACCTGTATCTCTGTAACTTTAAGAGGTGTGTATTTCCCTTGTTTCTGACATGCACTGGGGGTGCAGCACTTGAACACAGACCCCGGCAACTCCCACCTTCGGCTCTATCTTCCAATAGATTTTAAATTTTCCGATAATAATTGTACACCAGGTTTAAAGGCATAGCAGTGTTGAAACATTGGCAAAATACAAGGTAGTGAATTAGGCAGTGACTTCCTGCCAGTCTTTTTACACCCTGAAAAGCAAGTGCTTCAGAGTTTGCACATGATTTACTAATAGAAATCAGAGTTTCTGTGACAGCTCAGAGTACAAAGCACACTGCATAACATAAACCTCTATGGATGACATTCAATGAAAAAACATAGCTTATTTAATCACAAAACTTCACAGCATGAGAAGAAGCCAGATGAATTGTAGGAGCATATATTTGGGCAAATGAGATCAAGGTATTTATTTTCCGCTCAGATGGCGTCCAGCGTGTTTGGTGTGAACCCGACCAGGACTACCACAGTGAATGCACAGTCCTGACAGTGAAGCACGCAGGTTGAAGTGCGATGAAATGGAGCTGCATGAGTGCAAAAGGTGTTGGAAAGATTACAGATGGCACCATGAATACCTGTGGACACACCAAAATACTGACTGAGAAGAGGATTCTCAGCAGAATCTTGGCAGAGGAGGAATGATCCAGCATGAAAACAATGCAAAGCACACTGCCAAAATCACACAAGTTTCTACAGAAGAACAAAGTTAAAACTATGACTTGGTCAAGTATGTCCCTGACCTGAATCAGAACAGAACAGCTTGGGGGTATTAAAAAGAGAAAGGTAGATCAATACAACCCCCCCAGCTGAAATAAAAACATGTCTCAGAAGAAAAGCAGAATATCTCTTCAGAAATTTGGTATGCTCCATGCTGTATAAAGGCGAACATATGAAGTATTAAAAAAAGGTTTGAATCTCAGTACTAAAAGGTTCACTGACTTTTGTTGCATTGATTTCAAACTATGTGATCAGTATTTTTAATACAGAGGAATATCATCAGGAGAATAATATCATATGTCAGTGGCTGATTTACGATCACTGACCTCCCTATTTTTTTTTCCCTCTCCAGCGCAGGAAAGAGTCAGATTATGAGAGAACAAGAGCCACTGACAAATATTAAATCAGCAGTATTGCTGATGATGATGACTCATCACAGTGACATCATAAAACCATCAGCTCCTACTCAGCCAATCAGAGCTTGACTGGGCTCTGACTCATCAATTAGAGAAGCAGACTGGGATGATGTTTGAGGACGGATTGTACAAGGGCAAGACAAGGACGATGGTAACTCCATTTTGATGGCAGTTATTGAAAGCCTGTCTGGCCGCATGGGGGGGATTTGTTGATGGATAATTGTTGCAGTGCTGCGTAATATATTCAACTGACCATCACACAATGCCTCTGACAGCCGTAGCCGTGCAGCACTGGGGTTTGTTCAGGGATTCGGCCTGTAAGCATGAACATTTGCCCAACAAATCCCCTTCAATCTCCTCTGCAACAATGTGTCTTTTGTCCCTGAGAGGAAAGAAAAGAGTAGGAACTGGTTTGCGCATCCTCAATCAGTAAGTGCGTATAAATTAAAATCAGTGAGAGTTAAAGCTCACAGGTCAAAGGCTGGATGCAGTCGAGGGACACATTACTTATTGGCAGATTCCAGCCATCAATCACATTGACAGACGCTCACTCACCAGAGTGAGCGAAGACTGAGGGGGCAGAGTAACTGATACAGCTTCATGGCCACTGATGCAATTACTTCCTCCAAGGGCATGGTGGATAGAGGCAGCATTAGCCTATTATATTCTCCCATGGTGCCCCTCTATCTTAATTGAACCTATGGCTACAACATGTTCATGTGGTACATACAGAGGCTTTGGTGCAAACAATGATCTGTCAAAGAACCTTGTGACACACTGTATAAAACAAAGCGCAAATAACAAAGAAATTATAATTAAAAACAGCATTAAAAAAACAATCTATGCTCATTTTTATCTTTGCTGACTCTGAGGCTGTGTGTCTGTGTGCATGTATGTATCCTCTCCATGATAACCTTTGAAGAGCAGACGTCACAGATCACTGGTTTTCTCTCCACAGACAAGAGCGGGCAAAGGGAGGGAGGGTAAGAGGATGAAGGCAGCGATGTGGTGAAGGAGGTGATGGGTAATTCTGTCTAATACCCTGGATGAGAAAAAGCCAGACTCTTTAAGGTGGATGGGTTTCTTTACCGGATGACTGCTTCTAGGGTTATGAGGCAGCAGATATTGTCCTTTATCAATCCTCTCAAACGGCAGATGTGATTTCTCAATTGATGGCTATTTGACAGAGCGGGCCTGTGGTAAGACAAGATTAGCCCAAATCATGGTCTAGCAATGAGGTCAAAGTATGTAGGAACTGTCATGATTTGCCACTGGAAAGTGATTCCAGCCATCTTTGTAAATGCTATATATTACCTAAACCGCAGCTTTGGTTAGTTGTTGTCCCATCTCTGCAGCTTCTTGTGTCCCCCAACAAAATAGCCTGACTCACCGGATGCAGACTTTGGGTATAAATGTGCCATTTCTGCCATGCATTTGATGTAAATATTTCCTCTTCTGCCATCTATGTGTTGCCGTTTTCAAAATCCTCTTTGCAATGGGACACAACAACCTCCAAGTAGACACCTACACGCTGAAAGTTTTCAGTTTTGCAGAATGTCGGACTGTGCAATAAGGCAGGCCAGTGTGGTTCTTGAAAAACATTCCCCTTGTTGCTATTTTGGGGGGACATAATTCCTGTATCCTTGGCTTAATACCACCAAAGATGACTGTTGATTGGTTTAAAAACATAAAAACAGGAGCTTAGCTTAGCTTTTTGTAATTTCCTCTATGGCAGAATGCAATACAATGCAGGACTACCTAATGGACGAACGCTTGAGAAAAATTTAGAAGATGCTTCAGAGGCCAACATCAAAATTTACTTTGAGGCTCCATCCCTTTGCAAACCACTGTAGGATAAAGTATGGATGGATGGATGGATGGATGGATGGATGGATGGATGGATGGATGGATGGATGGATGGATGGATGGATGGATGGATGGATGGATGGATGGATGGATGGATGGATGGATGGATGGGATACCAACAACAGGACACAGTGAAATGTCACACTGACCGACTTAGAGGACTCCAATGATCCAGAGGACAGGGTGTCCCGGCTGCTACGGCTCTTGGAGCTGAGGTGTGGAGAAGACGACGGCGAGTCGTCGATGTACGGCAGGATGTCGTGGTGCCTTCGCTGCTCCTCCGCTCGGTCGGCATCGTAACCATAACTTGGAGGGGTCCCAGTGAAATGACCATCTGCAAAGAAGAAAAACCAAGACTTAGGTTAGCATCTTTTTCTTTTAACTTGGAGGTTTCTGCTTCATGAGACAGTCTGCAGCGTACCAGTTTGGAATTTCTGTGCTGCAATTCCTCATTTCACATCAAATATATCAGAAACACGTGAACAGCAAGACATCTTTTGATCTCTAAATCACCAAACTCATGCTTAGTATGAAGCTTTCTGCTCGGCACTCTGTTCAGACACAGATAGGTAGAGACAAACCTCCTGCACACTGAGCAGGATCATGTACTACATTTGCTGATTGGCTTCATGCTCTCAGAAGGTTGCCAAGTCTTGCAGAGTTAATTTCCAACACTAATTAAAGCAGTTCTGGAAACTGGGGCACACAAAATGAATTTCCCCCGCATCTTTGTTCATGCATTCACACAAAAACATAAAGCTCAGAGAGGAAACACTTGAAAAGGCCGACCAGAAACTAGTTCAAGGTTCAAATTATTTCAACACCGCGTGCAGCATCTCGAGGGAAATTTTCAGCAACCTCCCTCTGACCCGCTTCCACGGTGGGCGCTTTTGCTTTCTCTGTGGGAAAACAACAGCTCTGCCAGCACCAAGTGCTTTGCCTATGATCATGAGCGTTGCCCTTTACAAAGAGAGGTGGGAGCGACAGAAAGAACAAGAAACAAAGGTCAGTGAGTGGCATGCAAACAATCTGACTAAGAATGACTTGCTGTACAGCGTCACACTCAGTGAGGTAATGTGCTTCATTGAAGTTGTGGCTTCTACCAAACACGTTTCGGGGAGTTAAAACCGTCTTTCCAGGACGAGACAGTACAGTCAGCGGTTCGGGGAACGTGGTGTGTAACAGCTGAGGGGAAGACATAATGCATCTTTGAATGTCACAGAGGACCTTTTGCTCATCTCCTCCCACTCTTACATTCAACAGAGACGCGCTTCTCGGAGAGCTGGCCGAGCCTCCTCTATGCTGACTCAGACTATTAACATGCTACAGCACCATCCACAGTCACAAACACACACACACTACTCTTCACTTCACATCAATAACAAGTGTTATTTTGCTTTAAAAACACATCCAGCCAACGTCTCATTAGGTTTTCTGGTGCCTCCACTGCAGCTTTAGTCTCTGTTTCATTGCATTCTGTGAAAACATGTGGTGTTAAAGTCACAGGCGATGGAGTGAGGCGGGGAAAGAGACAAAGTGATAGAAAGAACAATGCCAGTGTGTCCCGTCTGACCTTCAGCCCACCCACCGTTTGCTCCGTGCACTCACTGCTGCTGGTGGGTGGGTGCTGCCTACTATGCCTGCTTCGACCAGTGGCGTCCTGCCAGGTGCACAACAACACAGTGGCGCTATGTGTACGTGTCTTCCCACAATGTCAAACCTTTCAGCAAACCAAACTTAGCAGCGTAACGCTTGCTTTTCATTCATTTTCAGTCCTAAAGCACGAGCTGCAGCTACAACACTTGCACATACGTTGTTTTTTCATATATATTTTAGAACTTCCTTCGACTCCAGCCAAATACGTTCTAATGATTTTAACACCTTTCTGCATCCTTCTTGAATCTTGTTGTATCCTTATTGTTTCTCAACCAAAACCTTCACATAGCTCTGAGGATAACGTGCTAACAAAAAAGATGCAACACATTTAAGCAGCTGATTCATTGCTCGTCTAAAAATACAGGGTGTGGATATGAAAAACACCAAGAGGGAAATATGCAAGTACCATCCTGGCTTGGTTTTCTTTTTATATTTTTTCAGCCCCGCCTCTGCGCATTCATGTTAGGAAGCATAACATCTCAAGCTGACGTTTAAAAGAAATCATTCCTCCAGCTGTTTTACCAAGAACGCTAGAATAACTGTAAGATTTCCTTTTAAATCATACCTTTGCTTTGGAAAAAATGCTGGTCCTAGAAACGCTAAGGGTGTGTGTGCGCATGACTTTGTGTGTGTTAAATGCCTTTAGCACCCACACACAGCCCTGAGGCCAAACATATTGAGCATCCAAACAAATATTTTAGGCGGTTACCACCTCCTGGTTAAAAGGGGAGCACAGCTTCGCACCTAGAACCACAATCATGAATAATAATGATGTGAATAGTGGATGAAGTAAGTGTCTTTTGAGGAATGTTTTTAAACAATCTTAGCATATTAGTACCTATAATGGATTTCCGCACATGCAGAGTATGTGTGTGTGTGCGTGACCTGCAGTTTCCAGTGGGGGAGGGACAGAGTTTTACAAGTCAGTTAATGGGTCACTATAGCCTGTGGTCGTCAAACACAAGGTTTCAGTCTGTCCATGTCTGACCTCATCTCGGCCCAGACGCCGCTTCCAACGCCGCCTTGAGTCACTTTCTCTCCGCCTGCCTCTCACACACTTTGTTTGCTTTCCTCTTATCTGCCTCTGCTTTCATCTTTGTCTCCTTTTAGTGAACTGATCGCTTGTATTTCCATTTTTTTTTGTGGATCGCACAGCTGGCCTCTTCATCCTGAGTGACCTCTGAGCAGCCTCGCCTTCCACTCCTTTCTTGTATCCCAAACAATCCCCCCCAGAGGTAAAGAATAAACCTAAAATATGACAGAATGCACTTCTGCCTGCAGACATACACATATACATTCATATACACACGTACACACAGAGAGTATTTCTTCATTTTATTCTCCAAAAAACAGGCAACACATTGATTTCTTCCTGGAGCTATTGGCAAAAGCAAACAACCAAACTCTGCTTCAAACCACAGATGTGAAACACGCACACATACACACACATTCCTGTAAAATGTTTACATGGAAACAGTGTTTGGGAGGGGAACAGGTCTTTTTCCTGCTGCAGGTGGAAAACTACAATCACACTGGGAATAGCTGGGGCCTCGGCTGCCATGACAACATGATGGTTTTTCCAAAACAATATCACAGGCAGGGCAGGGGTATCTGGGTATCAGGGTGTCGTGTGACGCTGATCTGTTGACGGGACATTCCTATATTATAGAACACTGTATATGAAAGCTGGTTCTACCTGTGAAACTATTGCAGCTGATGTGTGTTGTGCATAATGCAAGACATTTTTTGGAGGCTGGATCATACATGTGTTTTTGTGAGCAAATCTCAAAGAAGCTGAGGAGACAAGGGTTGGGTATGTTTTGTTCATATATTCCACACAGACATGAGATTTCTATCAATCTTCTTGCTCTGTCCACACTTCCTCTGTAGTTTCTTTCAAATGAGACCAGGGATTTGTAGAACAAACTTAGCTACCATGACATCACACATTGGTTTGTGGTTTTGCTACTCACACTACAACACTATTTAATATGTCAGAAAAATCTTGTCCTAATGCATAGCATGTCAACTGCACTATACAAAAAATACCAGGATGCCCAACTACATTCAGTCACATTTGTCAGTATGCAAGCCAGCATACGTTTCTGACCATTCTGACCACCAATCCTAAACAATGTTAAGCCCCCAAGAGTGCAGGGATATTGGAAGCTCATTTCTCAATACAAACTGCTGCTATGAATGTATCGGCAAGATAATCAAAGCATAACGTGCAATGCTATTATTATTGGTTTCTTTTTTTCACATTGCACCTTTTGTACTTCATGATACTCTATTTATTGCATTCTGTACTTTTATAATACTCTATTTTATTGTAAATAACACCAATTTGCACCTTTCTGTAAACACCAGCTTTGTAGGCACCTTATGCTATGTCTTCGACCAGCATAATTTGCAAGTGAGTTACATGCTGTTTTGCATGTTGTCCCTCAATCTTGCATGTAACATGTGTGAGCTACTGGATACCTTGAATTTCCCCAAGGGGATGAATAAAGTATCAATCTATCAATCTATCACAATGAAGTACTATGTCCCATAGAATACTGCATACTGCATGCTGTAGTATGTACTTACTGTACTGTACTGACTGTAGTATATATCGGAAGTTTTAAAAAGTATGCCATTGGGAATGCAGAGCTTGAGTGGGAAATTTAGCTGTTGCTATCTGTCTTACAAGTGAGGTGAGTAAGGGTTAGATCTCACACTACACATGCCCATATGGTATATATCCTAGTATCATCAACCTTATCGCCTATTTTATTCTAAATGGGACCATAGTTTACTACATGAACAACATGCTGTGTTGAAGAAGACTGGAAACTAGTGATTGGGACTGCAAACTCATGAGAAAAGTGCTTGTTTACATAATAAATCAAAGGAGAAGTCGGGTCATTTCCTCATAGACTTCTGTACAATCTGACAACCAGAGGAGTCGCCTCCTGCTGGCCATTAGAAAAAAATGCATGACTTTTTACATCTGGACACTACGTCCATCTTTTGTAAATCCCAGCACTAAATATCTCGTGTTGAATCTGCAATAATATTGAAACATTTCTATTTGCAGTGCAGTGTATTTGTTGAAGCACAGTAGCAGTTTTGGTTTCTGTTTTAAGCACTACCACATACACCTTATACAACTGGCGGCTCATTGAAAAAGAGAAGGGATTCTGAGAAGCCACTTATAGTTTTTTTTTTTCAGTCCTGCTCTTCTTTGTCTAGTCAGTGCTACTCTCCATTCATTCTTCTTTCATTCTTTTGTTCTGCACTGCTCAGCTTTCATTCTCTCTGCCCTATAGTTGACAGCATGACGCATACAACATCCTGACATACTGTTAGAGCGCAAAAGCGAGCTAACCATCTATTTGCCTCGCTCATTCTCACCCCTACGAGGAATTAAAAGGCTTGCCTGAGTTTAAGCCAGATAAAGAGAGCTGTGGCCGACAGACAAAGGAAGCAATTGTTGCCTAAAGCTCTGCAATGCTGTGCGGTGTAGGAGTGAAAGGAGGGGTGGAAGTGGAAGAAGAAAAACACTGTTAAGATGGAAATAATTTTGAAAATGAGTACAAAAAGAAAGGAAATAATAAATAACAATCAAGAGAGAGGACAGATCGATGCAACAGACTGAGAGGCATGAAATTAAAGAGAGAAGGGGAGTGACTCTCAGAGGAGGCATAAGATATCCTCGATAGTGAGCCGCCCTTCCATCCCCCATCAGGCGCTCCACTCAGCATGGCAGTCATAAATCTGCCCCGGCTTCCTGACGCCTTTTATTGGACCTGGGGAAGAGGCCTGTCATCCTAACATCGCCAATATAACCCCACCTCTAGCTCAGACACACGAATGCATTCACACACCTACCTTAGAGCCCCACCCAGCCCCATAGGATGCTAATGTTACGCTACAATATGTGTTTTAATGGCCCCCATCCCAAATCTGATTCACATACCGTGCACTAGCAGGCCACAGTGGATTACTGAAGAGTCTGGATGCTGGAGATAAATAAAGTACATCCCAGTCTCCTGAATAATGCCGCAATTCTCATTACTGCTAAATATATATGAATGCAGCATTGTAGAATGGAGTACAGTGGCGAAGGAAAACCGAGAGGGCACCCCTTCCCCTGAGCTCCCCCATCCCCTAAATATCCAATTTAGAGACAATTTAGCAAAGAAGAGAGGGGGCTGGTAGACGAGTGAAAGTGGAAAGCTGTGGAAATTAAAGTGAAGCCTCAGCTACAGCACCGCCGGAGGGGACAGACATGCCGTCAAATGAACTTGAGCACAGCGTTTCCTCCCGTAATCCTCCCGCGACTCACGCAGCCACTTGACAGCAGTTAATTTGATAAATGTCGGTATCTTGTCATTAGAGGGCAGATGTAGTGTCATAAATTGCGCGTGGCTCTATTCTTAAACTCCTGAATATCGGCAATTCAGACACAGAAACGTGGACGCGTGGCTTCTTCCAGCGACTCGGGAGACGCCGGAGAGTGGGCACTTTGCATTCCTCGTAGAAAGCATTCAATGTGACTGGAGGAGCAAAATGACTCTCACAAGAAAAGGATGAATCCTTGAGGCATTCTTCACAGAATCGCCGTAAAAGATACGACTGCCTTGATTTCCACGAAAAACCACAGTGTGTATTTGGCTACACAAACCCATCTTCCGCAGAGTCAATGTGTCCCTGGAAGCCTGGTTTTTATTTTGTGAATTTATTCGTGTACATCAGTGGCTCCTTTGAGAGAACTACAGGGACCAAACACACTGCATGAAGACCTTCCTCATCCTTGTTTTTTAGTTGCAGTCAATTTCTTATGAATACTATGCGACCAATTGAAGCAGCAATCACAGCCGCCTGATGTCTATCTGCTGGTGATTTCCTTGTTTCGCGCTCATTAACATACTCCAGTTGAGAAATCATAATAAACCAATTTGTTTGCTGGAGGTAATCTCTTTGCCTCGGCATTGATAATCTCTGTGGAAATGGCCCAGCAGCAGCAGCAGAAGCCGATGTCAGTTAAAAAGCTGAGGCGAATGCCAAATCAGAGATGCTGTCCCTTTAAAAACTAACAGCGCCCCCTGCAGTGATGTAATCACTCCTTTGTCTCCGTATGGAAGGAATGAAAGACAAATTCTACAGAGGAAATAGCCCGAAATTACACCACTGGATGAGGGGATGAACAGAGATGAGCAGAGGATATTTCAGTTCATGCTCGCATGCAGTGGTGCTATAGGATTTATATTTCTGTGTGGTTTTGTGCATTTTCCTAATCTTGCAAAGCATATTTCCATGTTTTCTTCCACAGATTAAAGACTGTCAGATATGAGAGCCAAGACTTCTATCACTCATGAGTTACTTCACCTGCAGCGCTGTGGCGGCATCATACACGTTTTAGCCAAAATAACAACTTGAGTACTAAAACAGACTGCAGGTGGATTTTCCTAGAATACTTCAGGAACACTGATATGAATTACATCAAAGTGCTTTGTTTCTGGGCTATGAGCAATTTAAAGACTCCACCCTCAAAAATGAGTTTTGATTATTCTTAGATGGTTGACTTTAAACAAGAGTTTATGGGCAGATTTGACAAAAGAAGGTTGTTCACTCGTTCGTCTGCTGAAGCCGGAAATTTCTTGATTTTATGACAATCAGTTGGTAGCCGCTCATCTTCCAGCATGAAACTTGCACAAGTGTGATGTAGAAATTGGAGTCACCAGCGTACACACTCTGCAAATGAACCTCATGGTAAAGTAGGGCAATGGTTCCCAACCCACCAGGGCGATTGCAAAACACTGACGGGAGGTTGCAAGATGATTTCCAGAAATCAAATAAAGATTAGAAACACTTAGAGATAACATACTTCAGCTATTATCTCTCCAAAAGATAAAATAACCTGTAAAAAACATTGATCTACATACTGTACACCAGTGGCACAACATTTACACCAAAGACAGGTGAAGTGAAGAACACTGACTATCTTGGCTTCTGGCATTCATGTGGATACTACTTGGACAGGCATCCTCACCCAGCAGGACTGTAAAACTGCTCTAGAACAGCTCAAGGGACATGACCAAGAGCCCAAGGTGTCGATTCGGTCTATAAACTCCCCAGATCCCAATCCGACTGCACATTAATGGGATGCACCAGAACAAAAGAGCCCCCACTGCACAACCCAAAAGACCCGAAGGACATCACAGTACAGCCCTGGAGGCCTTGTGTCTGTGCTACTATGGGCCATAGGTGTTTTGGTGGCACAAGTGGGACCTACACAATATTTCTAATCAGTTCATGCATAGATATTATGTCGACTGATCACTTTTTAATCTGTATGTTACTGTTTCCTGTTATGCACTAAGACACCAAGTCAAAGTCCTTGTATGTGAAAACCTACATGGCAATGAAACCTTTCTGAGTTGTAATGTATTCTGCAAATTGCCGATAATAAATTACTACATTCTGGTTGTTAGGTTGTTCTTTTAAAACATTTTTATGCTTCAACCTCTTACGTGACATTTGTTTTTTGGGCAGGTCAGGAGGTGAAAAGTTTAGGAACTCCAGAAATAAGGGGAATCTTGTGGCCTGCACTTAAACTTTTTTAAAAATTATGTCCGAAGGTGGTCTTGTAACTGAAAAGAAATACTACATTAATTATGTCAAAGATATACTTCATCATTACAGCTATAGTTCATTATTCTCAGTCTTATTGCAGGTCATCTTTAAAGGAGCTAATTATGATCAAACTTGATAAATTTGATAAAATGGTGACAGAGAAAAGCAACCCATGCGAACATTAAAAGCTGGAAGTGACAAATATTTGGGATTATCCTCTATTCTTTTATGACTAATCAACCAGAACTGTTGAAAAATAACTTTTGAATGAATGAGCAATCATTGTATAGGCCACTTTCCTTATTTTACATATTTGAATTCGTTCTTTCCTTGTAAAGTTTGGAAGATTCTGCTGCCAGGAGATGCTGTCATGAGCGGGGTTTACAAAAATATGGAAACTGACACAAGCAATGCGACAGAAAACGATCTGATATAAAGAGAGACGGATGAAAAGAGACGTGGAGACGAGCTGAAAGGCAGTCGGGTCGCATGAAATGACCCGATCACAGAAATAAACATAATTACAGTGGAAACAAAGACACAAAGATAATTACACAACCAATCACACAGCCCGTCACAAAGTCTGTCGTAGCTTATCTTGTGTGTTTTGTCAGCCTTCCTCGGCTCTGTGTGCTTTACATCCTCCTCTGTGCCCACGTCGCTTCTTTGCTTCAGTCTACAGCTTTTCTTATTCCTCTCTCTCTCTCCTTCTCACTGCTGCTTCCTTTCATCATACGAGACTATTCCGAAGCAGAGCGCTCTCCTCTCTCCGTGGACACGTGCTCGAGAAACGCACACTCCCGTCAGACAAACCTTTGATTCCATAAGCGCCTGTCGCGTCTTTACTAAAAGTCACGAGGAAAGAGACTCATTACTTTGACCCCCGAAGTGGTACGTGGGAAATAAGCGTTCAAATTGCTGCAAAATCACACAGAGACTGTGATTAATAATACAGCAAGCGAAATCACCGGCTCCACTTTGGAGTGTGCTCATTAGAAGGCAGTTTCTCCTGTGAAAGGTGGTTGGTGAAAACTAGGAAATGTGAGCTTTTAGGTTGGCAAGTCAGCAAAAAAGGTGCGCAAGGGGATTTTGAGCAGAGTGATTTATTATAGAGCATTATGTGTTTCTCTGCATCTGAAGAACGTAATCACAATAATGGCACATTCTTATCTCCATTACACTTTGCTCTTTTCTTCAGAACTCTCTCTTTAACACTTTCGTCCACTAAATACTATCTTTCCTCAGCATCTCTTTCTCTTTGTTAGTCTGCTCTACTCTCATTTCTTTTTCCAAGTTGGCCTTTTGCGGGAGGCAGTCTGCGATCTCGCCGTGGCGGTAAATCTCTGGCGCAGACCTCAGCCCTCTGACACTCTCTTTAATGCATCATGAGCGCCACAGCGATTGCGTGTGTCTCCGTGTGGGCGGAGAGTAGCCTCATTAATTTATCCACACTGAAGCTGGTACTTAAATCTCCACGGCTATCTGCAAAACACTCATCAGAAGCAGCGCGTGGGTTTTAAACGCTCTAATGCGTCTAAGTGACAGAAATGTGTTTTATTTGTGTTTGGATAACTTTTAAACTCGGGGGTCGTGTTAGCGTCTAACAAGGCAAAGTTTGATTGAAACTGTTTGGCCTAGCGGAGTTCATCGGGTGATAATTTAGATAATGAAAATCTTCTTGTGCAGCCGCAATACAAGGTCTAAACACCATCTTTCACAAACAGCACAGTGAAGTCTGGGTGATGTTTGCAGATCAAAGAAGCCACTTAAACGGAGGCTACTCTGAAACAGTCATCATGTCGTATCACTATCAGGGTACTTGAGAAAGTTCTCGGCCTCACCAGAAAATGTCAATGGAGAAAGATGGTTCTTATCTTTCAGCATAGTCTCCTTTAACTTTGCTGCACTTGGTCCATCGATGTTCAAATTTTGCCACCTCCTCAGCAGCATGCACACCCTCATCCTTGCTCTGAAAATGCTGACCAAGCAAGTAGGATTTCAGTCTGGGAAACAGGTGAGTAAGCTGCATATATCTGGCTAGGCCGAGAGTCGACTCTTTTCTGGGACTGGTAGTTAACCTTTGGAAATGTTGTCGCAAATTTGCTATATTCATGTGCACACTAGATTTGTGGCAAACTTGTGCTGGACTTATAGCTAATTTTATCCGTTTGTTGCTGCTTTATTCTTTGTTTTATATAGGTCGGCAAAAATGTCTTAAACCCAGTAGTCACTGAATAATAGCAAATAATAGCAAACTTATCATTACTGTGTGTTCCTGGAAGTTTGTCGCTTGCCACATATCTTCCATGAACATTTTGCTTTTGTAAAGTTTGCAACCACTCTGCTAACTAGCCATTACATGATGCTGTTTGGCAGTTACACTGATTACCATGTGAGTCATCTTAGTTTTGCGTTGTAGCATACTGACATTTGTTGATTAGGACTTAATGCAAAGTACAGCTAAAGCAGATTGGAATTGTTTTTTTTTATTTCGTTGACTAATGCTGTCATGCTGCTGTAGTGGCTCATAAAAAGACAACTTGTGCAAATACAGTGGAATTAAAGGCTGTATATGAAAGATGAATGTAGCCTCCAGGTCTGAAAAGCTAAGTTAATCTGCTATATTTGTAATGGCCAGCAGGGGGCGACTCCCATCTGTTTGCACAGAAGTAAACAACTAGACTTCTCACTTGATCTGTCACCTCAGTAAACTTTTTCTAATTGGGTTTATGGCCTCAACTGCTAGTTTAAAGCCTCCTTCAATACAGTACAGAGTTCATTTTGTGAATTTATGGTTCCATTTCAGTGAAATACATTATAAAGTAGAGTAAGTTTTAGGGCGGGGCTGCTTTGTAATTGACAGGTCGCTGTCATACAAGCTTAAGTGGTGCCTTCAAGTTCTTCGTCAGATCCACCACACAGTCAAATTTCAAACTCAGGGCTTGAGAACGGCGGTCTACAAACCAATAGGTGGCGTCCGTCTTCGAGTATATCACTATAACAAAATATAATTATGCAATCACAGGTGCCTGCGTCCGTGTGTCTGTTGCTGGAAGCTGCTGGCATTCAAAGCTCGGAGCAGAGCAAAGGCTAGAGGTCAGAGGTTAACGCATTGGAGGAGCGGTGACAAAGGTCACTTGGGTTTTGTGTTACTGTGTCTTCATGTGTGCAGGCCTGGAGCAGGGGAGCTGAAATCCAATTACCAAACAATATTACTACTTCAATCAATAAAACCACCAGTCGAGAAAATGCACAGTGGACCTCATCAGCTATTGGCAACCCTTCCAGCCTCCCCTTAAAAACACACTCAAAATAATGAAAGCATCAACTAGACCAGAGTGGATGTTAGAAATGTATAGGCTGATTATCACTTCTGCTATCTTGGTAGAGGAATAAAATGTGGAGTGTATTATGTATTATGACACACAGCAGAATCAAGACGGCTAAACTGAGAGCCCAGCTTGGCATTTTAGAAGGAGCAGTCTTTAATTCACTCTATTGATCTCAGCCCAAAGCTTGTAGCCGTACATCAGCATAACTAATCTCCACAGCTGATTTGCTTTGCCCGTACTGACATAAAGCGTAGGAGAAAAAAGAGTTTTTTTCTCTTGTTTCATTCCATTCACTGCTAAAGAAGCCCATCCTGTCAAAACAGAAGTAAAACATAATGAGTGATCCCTCCATGCTGTTCCCACATCTGATGTATGATGACACTGTAAAGTTATCGGTGACGAGCGGCGCTGCTCCGAATTGCCATTTGGATTTGATTTGAGATGTCGGCAGTTAGCAAAAATGAATAAGCAACAATCTATGACAGGCCACGAATAAAGACAGATTACATGTCTGAAAAGCAGATGTTCAGCAGAGGTCTAATTGCATTTCAGTGTAATAATTTCATAATGTAATGATGGCACTCGAACAAAGATTTGGTTGGTCAGACCACAAAACAACAGGCTAAGTATTTAAAGTGCTTTGATAGTTTCCCAGGGGAAGCGCTTCTTCCATAATGTGCTGTGGTGGTGACTTTTATATTTATTGGACTATGGTATAGACTGTTTATGTGACATGGAACTGCACCAAATCCAAGCTGTTTTCAACATGCACTGTGCCCTGAGGCTTTCTAGACTTTTCTAGACATTTCTAGGGTTTTATGGTGTAAATCAGGACTTCACCCTAACAGCTCTCTGGTACTGATTCCAATGTGATGTCTGATTTGGGGCCAAATGTGAATAGATCATTGTCCAGAGGATTCGCAGAGAGCAAGTGGGTGTATTGATGACATTTCTATCATGCGAGTGGCATGAATCTGTGAGAATATGAGCAGCAGGGGGTGAAGACGAAGGGTCATTTACATGGAGACACCAACGGAAATGTCTAAGTGGAGAGGCGACGAGACGTGGGACCTTGCCAGACAAATTCAAGGACAGACAAGAGTGACCAAGTTACAAAGTGGGAACCACAATTTCAGCACAGCACTTGTTGCATTGCATCCTGCCTAGACACGTCTGATACCATAGCAGAAACCAAAGAAGCAACATCCACCTGCAATCTGCATTGACAAGCTGGTTGATTTTCTAAATATAAAGCTATAAATCACATTTTGTTAAACTCTGAGGAGGGAGCTACATCAATAGAGTGCAGTAAAAGCAGGTCCCTGGTAAATAACCCGACAATGTGTCCACCTGAGCTTCTATAGAGTGCTGCTTTCCCTCTCCAGTCTAGGACTAAGCTATAAAATACTTAACAAAGCAAGGCAGTGGTTCAAATGTTCTTCCTCTCATGCTGCTTGATTTGGAATGCAGTGATTTTATATACTCTGTACAGCAGGTCAGCAGTCAGCAAGCGCGTGTTCCTGGCATCTTTTCACCTTTGAGCACATCATCTTTATAAAAGTCCCCAGAGTCCCGTAACGCAGGTAATGCTACCCCCCTGTTGCTGCTGAGAGTGTCTCCAAGAAACCAAATCAAACATTCACAGCCTGTGCCAAACAACTGCACCTCTGACACTCTATTATATACCCCAGTCAGCTTCATACTGACATGAACTGAAAAAAAAATCTTAAAAGTGATTTATTTACTACAAATCAGGATTTTTGTTGAGGTGGAATCATTTAAAACTGTTGAGAGGTCTGACAGAAAGGTGGAACTGTTACATAAAATACAACTGTAAACAGAAATATATCTGTAAAAAAGCTAAAAAAATGTCTTTCTTATATTCCTACCCAATAACTCCTTCTTTAGCAGTGCACCACTGCATCACTTTGTGGCATTAAGAAAATCAGAAATTAATAATGTGCAGCATGTTTGATGCATCCAACCTGAAAACGAACCCCAAAAAAGCCACCACTCAGTTTACCTTCACCCTGTCCTCTGTCCCTCGGCAGCCCGGCTCAGACATTACGGCCTGCAGCGGCGCTTATCATCCGCAAACAGCAGAACGAGCACAAAAGGCTCCAGTCTGCCTAATCTCTGGTCAAACACAAGCCGCAGCATCATCGCTGCTTAGGGCAATAAACTGCTGCTTTATGCCGGGGCTGTTCGGGGGGACACGCGTTAGGACTTTGCTAAACGGACCGTAGAGATTTGCCAAAGCCTGTCTCCAGGGGAACCGTTGCCTGGGTTACCACAGCCAACAGGAAGAGAATTTCATTTCTGATTAGGTAACCTGTCAGGATACAGAAGAGGCTTTTATTCACGCTACTTAGGAAATATAACCAGAAGTATCCCAGGTGAATACCTAATGAAGGGTTAGTTTTTCTGTGTTTGGATTAGCAAACAGTGACTTATTGATGTTGGTTTCTCACACACACATGGATCTAAACTGCATCTGCTTGCCTTAGCGTTTGTTTCTTGACATCTGAAGACTCAAAAATAGCACGGCACTTATGAAGACATCAGGCTTACCAGACTAGTCTTGAGTCTGGTCAGGAAAGAAGGGAACAGAAACTGTGCGACTGCATCCTACCATAAGGTTAGCTGTCATTTTACATCCATTCAATGCATTTCTCACCCAGTCCGGTTGCCATGGAATTTCTGTGGCCTGTATCAGTTCTGCTCTAATCTTTTCCTCCTCCTCCTCCCCTCCCCTCGCTCTCCTTCCCCCTCTTTACACTGGCACCGGGCCAGTCTGACTGTCTGCCAGTTCCAGGCGTCCCAGCATCAATTACCTGAATCCAGCACTCACACATTCCCATGACAGCTCTAAAACCTCCACACATGCTTACAACATACACGCCTCACCCTCTTTCCACACGCACGCATGCACAATACCCTATCAAATACACACTCATGGGATATTAAAGCGAACACAAAAACCTACAGCAGACTTTTCATGTGAACACACACACACACGTTTTCACCAAAATGAGGACAGTGAATAATTAGGGAGGATGAAAAAGAGTCGACACAGACAGTCATTTCAATTATCTCCATTTCTCTGGCTGTCTGGCTGCTGCTGCCTCTTGAAGGTTATAGGCTCGGCTCCACCACGCTGTCCTAAGGGACTTAGTCATTAGGAACCAGTTTGCTTTTTGACTCCATACATCACGTGCTGTGTCAATCAGGCAAAACCAGTAATACTATTTTCTTAAACTGAAAAACACTGAGGGATGAGGGATTTCTGATGAATTCCACCATAGTCGTGATGTTAAAACCAACAATGGCAAGCGGCCAAGCCTACTGCATGGTATTTTGCAGTCTCTTTACAGCTGCATTGTGATATGATGAACACCCCTCCTCACTCGCACTCCCCCAATCCTCCCAGGTATTTACTGGGTACGTTTAGCCCAGGTCCAGTCTCCTTGGCAACAGGACCAAGCAGAGAGACACTTGAAACTCTGGGTGGACCTGTGCAAGCATAAGTGTGCGCTGTGTTTCTGTTTCCCTCTGGAAACGAATGCAGGCACGCCGTCCCTCTATAGCTCCCCTGCAAGGACACGACTCATAATAACCCAATATACAGTCAACACCTACACATACATAAACGCAAGGGAACATAGGAAATATGTTCACCATAGGGGAACAACAGAAGTGCACATACGTGACTCATGTTCGCTTAGCGCCCTATGCAACAGTATACAATGCACGCAAACAGATGCCTGCAAGTATGAGTGGAAGCAAGGCCGAGACTGACAACTACTGTGATTAGTGATTGTTCTGCAATAACTGTTTTTTTCATAAATTAATAACCTGTTTGATAATAGGGGAAAATGCTCACAATCACAACTTCCCGTAGTGCAAGGTGACATCTTCAAATGCTTGAAAGAAAAGAATTGCCTAAATGACACGATTTGTCAAAGCCAGAAACTGTAAAAACAGAAAGAAACATCCAACCTTCCAATGGTCCTTGAACTTCTTATACGTCACTCTGTCATAAAACTTAACCAAATCTTAGCTTAACCAGATATTGTAAAAAAAACATAAATAAATAAATAAATAATTATGTGTTCCTCATTGCACATGAAAAATCATGACTGGCTCAAGTACAACCAACTGTGACGTGATAAAAATTCAGGAACTTTTTAGATTTACTGGGTTGAACTGCAGCCAGTGTTTACATAGAGGACAAGAATGGAAACAAATTAAAAATGTAAGCAGTGAAATATCTATAATATGTGGACTCGTATTTTTCACCTGGGGGGAACATGGATTATTTTTTTCAACATATTGATACCAGGTTTCCTCAGTTTATGTAAAATAAAATAAAAAATCTACTTTTGTTCTGTCTTTTTTATGATTAATGGCACTATAGTTGTGACGTACTGCATTTCTGAGTTGTCTTTACTTGTAGTCATGGTTGTGCTGTTTCTATAGATTAATATAGTACAATAGTAAACAGAGAGAAGCAACAAATCTTTGTATCGGAGAATCTGAAAACTGTTTTTTTTTTACATAAAACACTCTAAAATCAAAATTGCTGCATTCTTTTTGCACTGAACTAACAATTAATCATGCAACTGCGGAATCGTTGCAACTCTAACTGACAGCAGGGTACACGTAACTCAGTATAGACAGTGCACACACATACATATATAATCACGATACAGTCATTTTAAATAAACCCCTCACTACCACTCTGCTGGAATAGTACAGGAGGTTATGTAATAAGTGCAGTGGTGCAACTATCGAGAGGAAAAAGCCTTGAAAAGTGTTCAGTCAATGTTACAGTTGTGGATTCCATAAAAAGACAAGCACGACTTTCCATCATTAAATCCATCGAATACGACTCACTAGATCAGCCTGCATGCGAGACATCTTTTTTTTAAAATAATAGATATAAATTGATCGACTGTCATTTATATTTCAAACCACAGTTGCAGATGAAGTCAGAAAAGACGAACCATTGAAATAACTACAGTGTAATATCACTGCCTATGCTTCAAAGTCACATTCTCTAGAGAACATTTGGCCATAAAGACACAACTAGTGTGAATTTGGAGTTGATTGATGATCAGCTCGGTCAATTATCAGAACAATGTTTAGAATTGTTAAACTGAGCCCTGATAGAATTCATTCATTTAAAATGTACTACTCTGGCTCTAGCTGTAGTCCTCACATTAAGGTCCCACACTCAGTTCTGTTTGATTGATTACACGTCAGTAATAGCCAAGCAGCAATGAATTATACATCTTAAAAGTTAAGTATAACTAAAGCAATAATAAACAAAGACATTTCAACACAGCTTTGTTTCGGAGTTTGTGTTATTTAAAATCCTAACACCGGGATTTTAATTTGTACTTTAAGTGTATATTAGTATGAATATCAGTTATCAGTCTCTTTGATGACTAATAATCGGTATTGGTATAAAACAAAACATATTGGTCAACCCCTACCATAAGTTCATCCATTATCTATACACCGCTTATTCCTCACTAGGGTCGCGGGGGGGCTGGAGCCTATCCCAGCTGACTCGGGCGAAGGCAGGGGACACCCTGAACAGGTCGCCAGCCTGTCACAGGGCTACATATAGAGACAAACAATCACACTCTCATTCACACCTACGGACAATTTAGAATAATCAATTAACCTCAGCATGTTTTTGGACTGTGGGAGGAAGCCGGAGTACCCGGTGAGAACCCACGCATGCACAGGGAGAACATGCAAACTCCACACAGAAAGATCCCGGGCGTCCTAACCGGGATGCGAACCAGGGATCTTCTAGCTGTGAGGCAACGCTGCTAACCATCGCGCCACCGTGCAGCCCCCTACCATAAGTTCACCAGTGTAATTTTCAGTTCAGGCATAACATTATGACCACCTGCCTAATATTGTGTTGGTCGCTGTTATGTGGTCAAAAATGCTCTGAACCATTGGGCATGGACAAGAGGACCTCTCAGGGTGTCCTATGGGGTCTGGACCCAAGACATTGGCACTGGATCCTTTGGGTACTCTGACTTGTTCAGTGGGGCCTCTGCCAATCAAACTTGTTCCACTGCATCCTGTTGATGCTTGATCACAATGGGGTGTAGTTTGGAGGTGAAATCAACATGTTGGGCCACTGTCATGTTCCTCAACATGTTCCTGATTGTTTGATGTTTTTAACAATAATAAAAAAGCATTGATTTTACATAGCGCTTTTCTAGGCAAAGACACTTTACATTGCATTATTCATTCACTCCAAACTCGATGGTGGTAAGCTACCATGCCATGTGGTGGGGTGCATTTTCCATTTGGGATTGCCGTTTGCATGAGGGAGTGTGCTTGTTGTGGGACAATGTTTATTTGGGTGTCTAAGTCTGATCAACATGGATGTCAAAATCCAAGGTTTTCCAGCAGAACAGCACATAGTACCAAATGATCAATGTTATTCACTTCACCTGTCAGTGGTCAGAATGTTGTGGCTGGTTGGTGTATGTACCAAATGTTAGAAATCTGCATAAGATTGGACATCAAATATACATTTGTTTTCTGCACTGTGTGATGCTAACCATATGGAGATACCATGAACAAGTCTCCAAAACAAACTGCCTTGACAGAAATTATTAAAAGCTCTCGTGCTAAAACATGAACACAGCGTGAGACAGAGAAAGAAACAGGGAGTCGACACAAAGTTAGTGAGAGAAAATCAGGGAGAGGAGACATGAGAGCAGATAGGAGCCTCTCAGAAGCATTAACTACTTAGAGAGAGAGACGGTGAGGGAGGCGGTATGAATTAGAGTCTTTCTTCTCTGGCGCCTCGAGGGAGGAATGATATATTCAATTTGGGTTAAAAGAATGCGTTTAGAAAGGAAACACTCCGATAGGCCCCGGAGTGCATGCGAGACATGGATTGGAGGATTAATGCCTTTTCTGTGTTTCTCGGCTGGATGGTAATTGAGAGACTCGAGAAGTGGAGCTCTTACTGAGCTGTCACTGAAAACTACAAACATGGCCACGAGGGCAGCTGACTGTTATTCAATAAGATTACTACTAAAACAATGGCACAACTCTCTTCTTAGCTTTTCAATCACACCTTTCTGTGTTTCAGAGCTCTTCCTCTCAGACTTTCTACTAATCACCTCATTGCTCTCCTCCCCCTTCATCTCTCTCTCTCTCTCTCAGGGGTGATGACTGATATTGAGGTGCCAGTTACATGGCCGGCGAGGGTAACATTAGCCCGCTTATGTAATGGGACACTACAAGCACAGGAGAGCGAGGCACTGCAGGTTGTGGAGCCTCATATGTATGCATGGGTGTACGCCCACGGGTGTCATTTCACTTTGGTGCATTAGGAGAGAAGCATATAAGCACATTTAAAGCTTCGATTCCTGCAGGTGAATCAGGAAGCGGATGTTGGTTTCACTCGATTCATCCAATAATTTGATTTAAATAATTTAAAAACAAGCGCTAACGAGAGACGTCAAGTGAAAGCAAAGCAAAAATAAAAATCTAAGTAAATGTGGGTGATACAAATTTAACTTTTATGTAGTATAACAGTGAAAAAGTTGGAAATATTACAATAAAAGAGACTTTCTGATGACGTATTCTGTGCAGCAATACATATAATTCACTGGGATTGCAGTATTAAAATGAACTGCTGTGTGACAATATCTAATATACTAAAGTGATGGAGTAGAGGTTTTTAACTCCTAAATATCCAATAATGTGAATTGTAAACCAGATGAATTGAAGAAAGGCTGATGAAAGAAATCTACAAGGAGTTAGCAAAGTCAGTGTTGGTGTCATCAATTATGCCGATTAATAGCAGAAATCCTGCTTTGCTTTATTGTTCTCCTGCTCTTTTAAAGGCTGAAGATTTCAGAACGATTGTGATCTCAGCACCATCTACTTAGTCTGGGATTACACAGTGAGGAAGAAGCAGCATAAATCCAACTGTGGTAAATTCTCAAAGATGGTCAGAACAAATAAAATGTTGTGGGCTGTTTTAAACGCAGATTTGACAAACAGATACAAAGCTACTTGATAAATAAAACTGGATTTCATTTGAAAGCATTCTCACTTCACTTTTAGCGCCTGAAGCAGACTGTAAATCGGGAGATGAATGCGTCACAGAGCGAAGGGGAAACATGGTGAAGGCACAGCAGGTTCTTGTACTCATTCAGACAAAGGCAGATTTCCCCAGTGGAGCGTGGGTGTCCTCCAACTCCGTGGAAAGGACCTCCTTTGGTGTGCGGTGTATAAAGTGACTGGGAGGGCAGAGCAGGTGGGGGGTGGGGCAGCTGCGGGTGGAAATGGTGCACAGCGGCACTGCAGCGGCATTACGACCACCAGACAGATGTGCAGCGAGCAGCCGCAGTCCCACATGCTTATTACATACCAAGGGCAAAGCAGCAGAGTCACATACACATGTATGTACTCACTGTGCTAACATGACCTCATGCAGAGTCCACAAGGACGCATGGATGGCATCTATCAACACTATTTGCATCCATCTAGCTAGAAGTGCATGTTTTGGTACCGATTTCATCCTCAACGACACATGGAAACATTAAACTCCATATGACCCAAAAACGAAGAAGCAGGCAGCAGTCGGGGACACAAAGAGAAAGAGAGAGAGAGAGAGAGAGAGAGAGAGAGAGAGAGAGAGAGAGCATGTGGAACTCAAGAGGAGGAACAAAGGAGTCATTTTTGTCATCATCCCTCTGAGGTGTATGACAGTGAATCAAGCCTGTCTCATCACTCCATGAGTGTGTGTGAGATATGGGCTGTGTAGCAGCAATGCAGTGGAGCAAACAGCTCAACAGAAGACTCCAAATGTCCTGCTGCCCTTGAATACCAAACTCTTCTCATGTAAAAACCCTTGATTGAGCTTTAACAGCAGGTCAGATTCAGACAAAAATTAAACATGAACAGGGAAGTTAGTGTGTTTTGGGCTGGATTAGTAGGTCGATGTGATGCAACTTGGTCGCAAATGATTCATGACTCCATGTTGTAGGGCTTCATGATTACTAAAGAAATAATAATCATGGTTATTTCAATTAATATTGAGATTTTGTGCTACATTCCTGTACAAATCTCTGCATCAAACTGAGGCTGGTTCTTATTCACAAAGCATTGACGAAAAGCAAAATATGAATTAAACTCAACCAATCAAATCAAGAGAGCACAGCTTCTACTTTTACGTTGTGTGATGCTGTGACACCCTGTATGGCATCGTTGTTGGTTGTTGGTAGTGAGATAACATTATTCTTCTTGGCTTCATGCCTTCAACAGTTTGCTGCAGTTTTTCAGACGACTGCCCAAGTTAGTTACGGCACTGACAGAAGCTCTCTTTGCACACGATCTGTTCTTGCTAAACATCACTCACCTTAAATCCAAACTACTTCAAAACAACAAATGATGACTACAACATCCAGGAAACTTTTTGGACAAGCTGTCGCTGCAGAGGTGCCTGCACAGTGGCATTAAAAAACTGAAACCAAAACTTCTCCATCGCTCCCTGGTTACTGGCTGACAGTTTTGGGAAGCCGCTGATTTGATATGGACCAGTCTTCTGTGAGCAGGGCACACATTTTAAACACCAATATGGCAGTCCATGATGCTCATTTATTTGGGGTAGCCAGAATCATGATTAATATTTGATAAACTGTGCAGCCCTAACAGACTGATCCACCACAACATTGTGACCACTGACTGGTGAGTGAATAGCATTGATCATATTGGTACTATGTCCTGTTCTGATGGAAAACCTTGGATTTTAACATCCATGTTGATCAGACTTAGACACCCAAATAAACATTGTCCTACAACAAGCACACTCCCTCATGCTAATGGAAATCCCAAATGTCACTGGCCTACCCCTGCAGGAAAATGCACCCCACCACATGGAAAAAAACATCAAACAATCAGGAACATGTTGAGGAACATGACAATGGCCAACATGTTGATTTGACCTCCAAACTTCCTACACCCCATTGTGATCAAGCATCAACAGGATGCATTGGAACAAGTTTGATTGACAGAGGTCCCACTGCACAAGCCAGAGTACCCAAAGGATCCAGTGCCAACGTCCTGGTTCCAGACCCCATTGGTCACCCTGAGAGGTCCTCTTGTCCATGTCCAATGGTTTAGAGCATTTTTGAGCACACAAAGGGGACCAACACAATATTAGGTAGGTGGTCATAATGTTATGCCTGATCGGCGTACACCTGGCTCTCTTAAGGCCCAGCTGCATCAGCATGAGCCATTACCCAGATTCAACTGACATTTTTCATTTCAAACACTGTCCAACTATCTATCTTTTGTATCATCAACACTCCTGTGCAGTTGTGCATATGACTCACTTGTTTAAATTTAATATTGAAGTCAACAAACCCTGATCTCACCGTCTGAAGTGCTCATGAAATATGCCTCAAGCTCGCTGTCTTTTAACTGAATTTCCTCCCAATTCCATTTGATTCGCACAGCAGCTTTCATGCAGGTTATGGCAAGTAAAAGTGCTTTACGTGTGTCACAATAATACAAACATACAATCAAACTATAGCAGGGCATGGAAGCAAACAGAAAACAGCCACACAGTGATACAGGCCAATGCACAAAGGTAAACAAACAAGATCCACAAACACACAAGGGAACCATGCAGAGTGGAGGAAGAGGAGGAGAGAAGAGGGCACAACACCATTATGAGTATTTTTAGCCTCTTTTCTCCGCATGAGCCTGGAGGTAAAATACCAGTCTTGTCTCGGATTCGTCACAGTTGTGTTTTGTGTGATGCGAAATTATATCATTAAATATCAGCAGCAGAGGAAGAGCTAATTTATTGTTCTGCTCACAGAACACTGTGTCTTTGCACTTTCGGGCCAGCTTTGACATTTTCGGCCTTTTTATGACCAAACCTGCTCCCACGGCTCAGTCGGAGATGGATGGAGGCTGTCGAACGAGCACGAGTTTCAGATCAGAGCTGGAGGAAAACTTGCAGCTATTTAATTTGTCACATTTGTTTTTTTGACTTTTCAAGGGCTCAGAAAAACACTCCAAGTACTGACACTATGACTCTCCAAGCTCTGGCTATTTCAGGCAAATTGTGTTGGTTTTTTCAAATTAATGCTAATGTGATACCAAAGTTTTGCCAAAACAATAGTATTTGGTCACTTATTTTGAGAAACACAGGCACATTTTAATGCAAAACCCTTTATTTTATACTCGTAATACAGATCAAACTTCTTAAATGCATCCATTTTTAATCTTGTTTCATGAGCAACATCTCTACCAAAACAAAACAGACAAAATGTTCATGTTTTTCCAGTCACAGTTTCAGTGTTCTGTGTATTTGTTGTGCAGTTTGCATGCTCAGTTGTTTGCTCAAGTGGGCAAATAAGCCAAAAAGCATATCGTGTACAGTGCAGACAAGCACAATAAATCAAAAAAATCTGCCAAAAATAGAGCTGCGACCTCAAGAGTGGAAATCAAATTAAAGCTCGAGTTTCCCAAAGGTTTCTAAGCTCTTCTCTGCACAGCTACAAATGCAACTATTCCCTGTGGAGGCTGCTCGCTCCACTAATCTGCACTGCTGGAGCTGCATGAATGATGGAGAAGGAAGGGAAGAAGAAGAAGAAGAAGTTGGATGACAGGAGCGGGTGCATGCACGCCTTGTACTTGTTTCTACATTTACTGTATGTGTGGCCTCTGTGTGTGTGTGAGACAGTATGTTTGCTGAGATTAACCGTGTATGTTTTTGTTTATGTGGATTTGTCCCTTGGATTACTCAGCCACAGTCAGCACTGTTGTTGTAACGAGCGTTCACATCGAACAAACACTGTCAGCAGCATGTGCGCGCACACAGACGAGGCTCGCTTGGTGGTAAACGGAGCAGCAGAGCGTCCCCAGACGACGTGCGATGCTATCAGTCACATTACAGTCTGTCAAAGAACCTGCAAACACACTGAAACTAAACAATCAGAAGGGAAAAGCCACTTAAACTGACCATCCTACTATATATTTATCTGTTGTTCACTGTTCTAGGAGTTAACTACTAAGCATACACATAGATATGTCTTGTCCCACCATTCCAAATTATGTATGCTGTATTTTTAAGTATAAACCAAATAAATAAGTCTCTTTAAAAGTAAAAAACAAAACAAACGCAATGAAAACCGCAGACTAAATCAACCAATGATCCAAGATGGTGCCACACTATGGTGTCATACTGTAGATGCAATAATATATTTTATGTATTTCCTCCATGTATTCCCGATTATTGCAAATAAGTGCTTCCAATTAACCACACAGACTATATGTTTACAACGTTTATTGTGTGTTGTCTTCTGAGCAACACCCATGTGGTTAAATCCACCAAAGCCAGTGAAATAAACCCTCACCAGACAGATACAATGAGTCATAAGATGTACTGTGTCTGAGTTAATGCTACTCCTACACATACACACACAAACACACACACACACACAATAAGCACAACCCACGAAAACAGATTTGATGCGTCTGCTTTCTGGCTGCTGAAATGTTCAAGCGCCGATGATTATCTTCATGTTTCATGAGGCTCTTCGCAACTTTCCATCTCTGTGAAGTTTTATGATCAAGCACAGGATTGCATCTTTATGGCCGACTCAGAACTATTACAGCTGTTGTCTCCCTACAAATGAGAGCCAAGATGCAAAGTGACCACTTGGGCTGTGCTGCGTAAATCTGAGCAACCCTTTTTTCGAAGTGTGCATCGCAGACTAATAAACCACCGGGTGACTCACATGTCTAAAGAATCAATTGTAGCACAATGTAGTTGTAATGTGCACGGGCATGAGTGTTTAACAAAGGGAAACACACACACATTTTTGACACCATCATTAGCCACAAAGTCGCAAAATAGAACTGACTGAGGTGACCTCCACTGATCATTAAATAAGGACACAAACCACATCTCTCTGCCAAATGAATATTTCATAACACAAAGCCAAAAAACAATAAGTTTTGTATTAAGGAAATCAATTTTGAACTTAAACAATATACACTGATCAGGCATAACATTATGGCCACCTGCCTTATATTGTGCTGGTCCCCCTTCTATGGTCAAACATGCTCTGAACCACTGGGCATGGACAAGAGGACCTCTCAGGGTGTCCTATGGGGTCTGGAACCAGGATGTTGGCACTGGATCCTTTGAGTACTCTGGCTTGTGCAGTGGGGCCTCTGTCCATCAAACTTGTTCCACTGCATCCTGTTGATGCTTGATCACAATGGGGTGTAGGAAGTTTGGAGGTCAAATCAACATGTTGGGTCATTGTCATGTTCCTCAACATGTTCCTGATTGTTTGATGTTTTTTTATGTGGTGGGGTGCATTTTCCTGGGGGGGTTAGGCCAGTGACATCTGGGATTTCCATTTGCATGAGGGAGTGTGCTTGTTGTGGGACAATGTTTATTTGGGTGTCTAAGTCTGATCAACACAGATGGCAAAATCCAAGGTTGTCCAGCAGAACACCACGTAGTACTAATATGATCAATGTTATTCACTTCACCTGTCAGTGGTCATAATGTTGTGGTGGATCGGTGTAGTAGCAATTTGCACAGACAGGAGCATGTAATTAAGAGAAATACACACATTCAGACACCTTTACCATTAGCCACAAAGTCGTTAAATCGAACTGACTGAGGTGACCTCCATTGATCATTAAACAAGACGCAACAGACAAAGAGAAAAACCCAAAACACAGACTCTATCCATCTGCCAAATGAATATTTCATAATAGGAAGGGAAAAAAACAATGAGTTTTGTGTTAAGGAAAACAAACATATGCTTCTTATTGAGTGATCCCTCAGCGCGCTATATGTGCTCCTTCCACCTCCTGTCTGCCTACAGCAGCAGTCTTCATACAACACTATAGGAGCCCCGTCCTGCTGACAATAAGCAGAAACAGATACGCACCAGGCTACTGTTGGGATATCTGTGAGATACAAAGGCCAGCGCCCCTTAGCCTCACACACAATCACACTGTAACCTCCCAGTCAGGCAGTGTGTGTGTGTGTGTGTGTATGCAGAATTTAGGTCAGACACCTCCTCCAACACAATGACTTCTGTGTGTGTCTGTGTGTGTGTGTGTGTGTGTGTGTGTGTGAACCAGACAGGCTCTTCAAGGATCCATAAAGGGAAGCACCAGTTCAAGCATGTGCATGGAAACAATTAACCCAAATTAGTGACAGAAGCGTAAGGACATGCAGTATTTATATTCGGGGTTTCGTCAGTAACACTTCTCTCTCAAAGTGCTACAAACTGTGCACGACAAAAACCCCCCACAACAAATCATCAGGAGCGGTCTCAATCGATTTAGTTTTGCTTCTATTAACTGGAAAGTTAGAATAATAGAGTAATGTATTGCTCTACTAAGTTTAAGTCTTGCTTATCTGAATGAGTATCCACTTATTTCCTCGTGTTTTCTCACAAACTTGGCAAGACGACAACACAAACAGCACAGTAGCTTCTGTACACTTGCTACTGAGAGAAAGCAAAGACAGTTTAGGCTACATTTAAGCATTGAACGCAACATTCCTAGCAAAAGTGCGGCTCTAGAGTTGTCATTTTGTGTTAGGAAGTTTATATCTCAACATCTAAATACATGCAACATATTACAAATTATTATCACAAAGCAGTATTTATTAAAAATGTACTAAAATGTATCAGAGGCAAAGAGATTCGTCGAGTGTCACTAAAAACAGCTCTGTTGTTCCACAGCAGAAAAAATATTATTTTCACACAAAAAAAAAGGCAGTAAAATTTGTGACATGGCCTACGCTTCTTTTAGGGGCTATTTGCGGGGTGGGACTCGTCACCATAGCAACCCGGAAAACAACCACAGCTTTGTGGTTCCTGTTTGCACGGGTGTATTTTAATCCAAGCTGTGATGTTTTTCCTAAACCTTACCAGGCAGTTTTGGTGCCTAAAGTTAAATGTGTCTGTTTGTGGGGCAAAAAATAGCAAAAAAAAGCGCGACCGAAAGTGGAAAATACACAGTAACCGAAAGTATAAAATTAGACAAAAACACACACACGGGACTTGAGGTCCAGTCTAATGCATGAAAGGCCTGTTTGGTAAATGCCAGCACCACACTTCTCACCTCCTAACAGGGACTTTGTTGCTTTTATTTGCATGTAAAGACAAAAAATTCACAATTTGAGAGCCTCTTTGTGACTCTAATACCTTATATGCAATTTCCCATCGTCTCTGTTAGTGTAACTATATCTGTCATATTGTTTTATTATTATTACTGATGCATTAAATTACAAACAGAACTGTTACAACAAACTAATTGGAGCCAATGGAGCCAAGTGTGAAGATGCTTTGTATAGGGTTACTGTTTATTTATAGGGATCGGATAAATGTGCTGGAGTAAAGGTGAGAAAGAGTAGAAAAATCCTGATTATAAAAGTACTGTCTCTCCAAAATTGGAAAATAAAAAGACATGTAAGCCAACCGGGACACACAAATCGACACTCTGTTGTCAGTCTGGTGATCTCACACCCTCTTCAGCTGCACCGGCCAAAGTAAGTAACCTTTTAGCACGAAGTCGTGAGCCCTTGGCCAGGAGCCTGAGGCAACACTGAGTCAACTGGTGGTTGACGGAGGGATGGACGGAGAGAGGGAAACCATTATCCATTGAGACAAAGGACAGCGGGGCCTCGCCACACTCGACTGAGAATGAATAATAGCTACCCAAAAGACTGGACAGGACCCCGAAGTGACCCATTTCTTTTTTTTTTACTATTAGTGGACCCGTGATACTCCGAGTGCACAGCGAAATGATCAGCAAGTCACCCAGAACTGCGCGAGGCTGTAGGTGTGAGGAAGACGTGTCAGCAGAGACAGGGAGGGTCGTGGGAAAGCAGCATGTGCTTCAGTTCATCTTCACCTCTTTGTGCCTCCGTCAGCGCTGCCTCTTCCCTCCTGATCACTGCAGTAAAGCAGCTACAGCCACAACTGATGGCTGTTGTCTACATTAGGTGACCTGCTGTAGGTTATTTTAAACTAATCACTGAAACATCAATCTGGAAATATTCACAGCCGCATATTTGAGAGGCTGGAAAACGTTTTGCATTGTTTTGCTTGATAAATTAGTGGGACATAGCCACATATGTGTTATATGGGATCAAAACAGAGACAGCATAGTTTGTCATTGAAGATAAAGTTTGGCATTACAATAGAAAACAAAAGGGCTGTACTGAAAAATAAAACATATATTTATCAATCATTTTCGATTTCTAAATAGACATACATTTAAAAAATGATTTTATTTTATTCTATTTTGATTTTCATTGATAATTTTCTGATTTTGTTTTCATGTCTGAGTTTTTACAATAATTTTTTAATTTTTCTTGTTACTTTTTTTTACAATGTCAGTATTTTTCAGTGTTCTCTGTTCTCAGTTACAGCTTTCTGCCTTTGTTTTTTTTTAAAGGGGAGGGTGAATCACATATAATTTGCTTATCAAGGAGCTTCTGTCGTCCTCCCATAACGGAGATTCAAAATGCTCCGAGGTCATGTGATGCACGGAGTCTTCAGCTAGTTCCCGGAAGTTGCAAGTGAGCAATTAATGGATTTTGTTACTGAAAATTGTTTTTATTCAACATATATACACAATATTATTCACTATACTGTCTCTATTTTGGCCCAATGCATGCTAGAAACCATTTTCGTAAACACACAACCTTTCTCACACCTTTCAGTCGACCTCAGTCTGGTTGCTTTTCTGTCTCCTCAGCAACATTTTACATTTATCTCTGCGCCCGGAGAGCCACCTGAGAGTCACGGTACCCAGGAGAAAAAGCCGGCGTGGAGAAATAATAAACAGGTATGGCAAGGTGAGAGCACCTTCCTGGGGAGATACAGCCTCTAATTGAAGCTATCAATAACTCGGCACACAGGTCTCTCAGCCATATCTGGGAGGCTGACAAGCTGTCCGAGCTCCACAAATTATTATTTTTTTATCACACATGTGAGTAAACCAACACACACAGTTTCATTCTCTCTGAAGGTCTGTAAAGTGTGCAGCTCGGTCTACAGTTTGATAACTTTGTTGTTGTCTGCTAGTTATTATCAGCTGAGGCAACAGTGTAAAAAGATTTAATAAAAATAAATAAAAATAAAATATCCTGGCAGCTGAGGCACCAAAAAATACTATAAAATTACAGAAAATAATCAAATAAAATAGAGAAATCTATCTATATATACAGTATATAAAGATAAAATTTTATTTTGACAAATTTTTCATGCTTATTATACACTATATTATACATTGATTGGCAACAATAATTCAATATACTTCTGTAAGTAGAAAAAAAATTCTCATTTAAAAAATCTGTTATTATAAAAATATAAATATTTTTACAGTATTAAACTTGAATTTACCAATTTCATTATTTAAAGTAAAAGAACATATCTGTGAAAATATGAAGAATGTGAAATGTATGTTAAGTCACTTAATGTTTAAAAAATCTAAAAAAGAAGGAGATTTTAAGATTCAAAAGTTTTGCTTTTTATGCTATTTTACAAAATACATGTAAATTTAGAAATTATTTTTATTAATTTTATCGATATTTTCATGTATTTAAAAATATTTTTAAAAATAGCAAAATAAGAGTTTTTTAAAAATCACAAAATGATTGTGTTTTCCACTATGTAGCTAATATTATTAGAAAAAATTATCACTTTAGCATTAAAAATTCTTTCTCTGTTTAACAACTCAGCGTTAAATCTACTAATTTAATTTTAGAGTATATTTCAACATTAAGTTTACATATTCACAATTTTCACATGCATATCCATTTTAAAATTTTACACCTCACAAGACATATTTATATTAGATATTCACTTCTTGGTACTTTATTTATCACCTGTCTTTGTCACTGTATGTTTTGTGACATTACTTCTTGACTTCGCTGTCAGTGGTCAGACACTAAAGCTCTGGTGAACATGAGCTTCTATAATTTTAACAGAAAAGATAAAACGGCGGTATTTCAAATGAAACAAGTCAGGCTTTAATTATTAGGAGGAATATGAAAAGGCCCACCAATGCACTTCAACAGATGCGACTCAGATCCAAATTAGTACCTGCATCACCCAGATTGTGTCTTTAACAACCATATGGGGCCCAGGCTTGTTTAGTTTGAGTCACCAAATGGCACATGTCTCAAATATGCTTTAACAGGCTTCGCCTCCAGAGCAAAATTAATTGTGCTTATGATGGTTCACTCCAGTCTGAAAATACTTCACAGCGCTTGTTCTCTCGCGGCGGTCGCTCTTGTGGTCCGCAAACCTTCTACTGCCCTTTCCTTCATTACTCATCCAATGAGTTTATTTAAAAATTCGTTTTGCCCTCTTTTTCCTTCCCGCCTCGAAATGACACGACCTGATTGAAAATAGCTTCATTCTCGTTCAAGCAAATGCGCAGACGAGCCACACACACACCAATATGTGATGTCCCAGCCCTGCTGTCCCTTCAGTCAAACGTTCCACTTAAGAGCCATGAATCAGCCTCACAGAGACGAGTGACGCTGACATCAGTGTCAGAATATAGCAGTGCTGCCAACATGTGACTTAAAAGCATGAGTAGAGGCATCTCTGCTGCTGTAGAGTCTTTACCACAAACATTCTTATGAAAATTATCCCTACTAACACACACATACTACATATACACTGATCAGCCACAACATTATGACCACTGACAGGTGAAGTGAATAACGTTGATCATATTGGTACTATGAGGTGTTCTGATGGAAAACCTTGGATTCTGGCATCCGTGTTGATGAGACTTAGACACCCAAATAAAGCTGTCGTACAGCAAACTACCCTGACGTGATAACCTTAACAACATCCTGTAGTGAGTGACAAACCAATGTTTTCCGATCTGGTTATGTGTACATGTCTAAGAAGAATAGCCAGAGTTTATCTTTATGCTCATGATTAAACCCAGTTTGAATTTTTTTGGGGTTATTTTTGGCCTTTATTGCTGTGCAATGAAGGCGAGAAAAGGTGTGGGAGAAAAGAGGGGGAGGACATGCAACAAATCGATGCATTGCCACTGTAGTGGGGACTAATAGTGGCTATTCTAGTCTGATGGACCAGTTGAGCAACATTTTTTTTTATTATCTCAACAAAAAAGCATCAGAACATGCCGTGTCAGCCCCCAAAAGGTTCCAAAATAAAATTCAATACATGGTCTGCACTTATATAGCGCCTTTTTCCAACTTAGTAGCACTCAAGGTGCTTTCCAATGTGTTTCGCATTCACCCATTTACACACACATTCACACATCAATCACACTTCCATGCAAGGCCTTTGCCTGCCATTGGGAGCAACTTGGGGTTCAGTGTCTTCAGCATGCGGAGGGGCCGGGGATCGAACCGCCAATCTTGCGATCAGTGGACAATCCACTCTACCTCTTGAGCCACAGCTGCCTATAAATCCATCAATCACTCGTCATTTGTCTATCACTTCAAAGACTTGTCACTGAGACCTAATTTGTGCAGTTGTTGCATTCTAGTGCGGAGGGAGGTAATTTTTTAAACAACAGGCATGGAGAAGGGAGGTATCTGTATTAGTGTATATGGGGCCTGAGTGCAAAGCAAGACAAACATTGACAGTTACCATCCTGGATTAGCTACTGCGGCTAACTGCAAAGGGACTACTTGCAAGGACCACACCTAAACCAACATTTTTGTTTGATATCGATCAACAATGAATTATCATGCACCTCTGCAGGTTCCACTCAGACATTTAGCATGTTTCAGCTCAGTGTTTTGCTTTTGACGGCTTGTAATCTGAACGTTTAAGTTTACTCTCACTGCTGTCTGCATTGCTTTCAGCCACACCCAGTAAAAACAGTGAAAAGACTTGAAAAATCCACTTTACTCCACCTGCTCAGCACCAAATGGCAGACAAACAGAGAGGAAGTAGATGGTGAAAACAACTAAGCATTAAGCACCTAGAGAGATTTCCTTCAAGAAACTTTGAAAAACCACAAAGAGAGTGAATGATTGACAGAAACACAAGTCCAAATGACTGTTCAGAAACTCTTTGCTAATAAGGTCGCCTAATTTTTACAAAGATGTGTTCAGTCTTGTTCATGCTGCACCACAAGGCCAAAAAAGTCAGTCAATGTTGGTTAAAATTTGTGCTTACACGTTTCTTCTTCCTTATATTTCACCAAAAAAATGCTTCTTACTAATTAACACTGTATTTAACAATTCCTACTCATCGTGTCCACTCAGATCTCGCCCTGCTTTCACTTTAAAGTGAGTTAAAAATAAGTCTGAGCGGCCCTTTCTGTTTTGCAGAGAGAAGAGAGATAATGGCTTTTTACTGGCAGGAAGCTTTTTCTCCTCAAGAGGTCTGGCCTTGGGACTAAAAAAGGCGTCAGACAGTCAATATCCATATATCCACCGGAATAGGATAACCTGGATATAACCACTTTCACACATACTTTAACCTCTGACGCTCTAAAATCTACCGGCTGTGGAGTCTGATGGACAGATACTTTCAATGACATCCTGAGAAGAGCTGCTCTGAGTGTCCTGTCCTTCAGACCTCCGGTGATACCTTTAATGTGTCTTTCCATGTCTTTTGAGTGCATAAGTGCACACTGACGTGCACGTGACTGAATTACAGGATCTGTGAAAGGTGGAATGACAGGATTAGTCTTAGTTAAGAGCTGTATAGACTGTATCAAGTGTTTAACCCTCTGAACTGTAAAAGCCACCGGCAGGTTTGAAAGACATTTTTCTTTTAAAATATTTTCAAAATTACACCTTTTTTTAGAGCCAGAGATTATAAAACAGAATAAATCATTTGATTTTCAACTTTTCCACTATCCTTGAACTACTTATCTGTGATGTGCCGTTCCATTGAAAGACATAACTAAATCCAAGCTTTGTATCAGAATTTTTTACCAATATCGCTTTATTCTAGTGTTGTTTAAAAAATTCGCTAAAAATGAAGTATTTGCACCAATCACATTCTGTAAAAAACAAAAAAATTTCCACATCTTGATGCAACCATGAAGTCATTAGTAACTGAGCTGTGACTAAGAGTCATGATACAAAAATTCCAGGACTATTCGGTTGAACTGCAGGCTGTGTTTTTTCAACAAGTATGGAAACAAATTGACCACATAAGTCATCAAATCTACACACCTGTGGGCACTTGGAAAAATGCTGCACATGTTTATTCCTCTTTTTCCCCCCCAATTTTTGTAAAATAAGTAACTACAAAAAACGGCTATATGATTTTGTTATACTGCATAGAATTATTTTTGTGAGTTCTCTTTACTTCTAGAGGTGCAGGAGTTTATACTGCAGTGAAAAATGAGGCCACAGTAAGTAAAAAGGGTGACAGAAGCAACTAAAAGCCAGAAACTGCTTGGAATTCAGAGGATTAATGAGGCATAATACCTAAAGAGGGAATACAGAACCAGTTTATCCAAGTAGAAACAGATTACAATGATAGATTTTGCATTTCCAAACACTGAACTGTACTCATGACCCAAACTACACTACATGAGCAAAAGTATGTAAGCACCAGATTCATGACTTTTGAGTTGCTCCTATGAAGGTTGCTAAGAGATTCACAGTGTTGCAGAGCACCAAAGAGAAGCAGAGAAGTAAGAAAAGCAGCAGAGGTTTGCAAAATCTCCCTCTTGACATAAGCCAGCTAGTCTCGGATCACCAACGCAGCACATCAAAAATGAAACGCTACATCGCCGGCTAATTCACTTACATAAGCGCCTCGACTGAGACATGAATTTTAAAAGTACGGCGTCAGAGAGTAACACACACAAGAGAAGCGTCCAGGCAGGAGGCTGAGAACACAGGTAAAAAAAAAAAAAAAACACCCATTATTGCCTCTTACAAGCTCGAGCGTTCTAAATCATCTTTTGTGTTTCGGCCAAAAAAAAGTACAGTACATTAACACGACATAAAACATAACCTACACTGCAATTATTCTAAAATACACTCCCTGCTTCAGGGCTTTCGTTTTTTTTTACATCACAGTGGATTTTCTCAGACGCCCTGTGAAGTTTTCTCCCACAAATCATGCTGCAGTCTTTAACGCACATAGACACTCACAGGCGGTGGAGATTTAGTAACTATGATCAACTCTCCGGCCGACAAAGGAGGGATGTAATTCTCCTGCAGTATTTCTGGAGGCGCGCCACTTCAGTTTTATTCTAGACAGAGCCAGACTGCTTTGCACTTCCTCTTTGCATGAACAACTGTTTCCAGCGTGCATGTTTTCTTAGTCTGAGTGATACGTGTGGTGAACTTCTGCTGCTTTTTCTTGATCTCAGTTCGCATGTGACTGACAGGTAATGCACTGCTGCTGCTTTTCTGTGACTTTCCCATTATCAGACTAACTGAAAGGCCAATTGACAGCAGGACAAACAGTATCGACTGGAGGCTGAAAGCTGCTAAACAGAGCTAACAAGAACCTTCCCACAGCCCCCCCAATGTGCACACACATCCTTGTTTTCTCCAGCGGCTGAATCAGTCCCTCCTGCAACACATGTTCACACATTTTGGTTTGTTTGAGACCAACAACATTCACAAATAGGTCACATTACAGAAACCAGAGTGTGTTCTGTCCTTTACAGTATGTAACCAAGGTAATGGTGAAGCTGTGAGTGGGAGCTGTGAGTGATAATTATACAATTATCAGGAGTGGTGCTCCTGTTTTCCTCTCAGTGAATGAGACAGAGAGAGAGAGAGAGAGAGATGTTTATGGATTTGGAGTCTTTGAAACACTCAGACACACACATGAATCCAAAATCCTGCACACACTTTCACAGAACTAACATCTGTTTCCTTCACTGGAACAACAGAGGCCTTGAAGCGAGATTCCGCAACGTGCCAGAAGTGCATCTCTCTTACGGCGGTCTGGTGTTCTGTTTTTCACCGAGGCTACCTTGGCAAGCTGATTCAATTCATTACAGCTAATTGTGTCAGCGTAAAACACTGGAAGTTTTCACTGTGAGTCTTCTTCACACAGTTGAGACATCTGTTCGGTTCTCTGGAAGTTTCGGCAAACAGAGCAGAGCAAAGGTGGCAGGTAGCTGGATGCTTTTTGAAAAGACTGCACACTTACTGATTATTGCCAGTTGTTCACTGGATCTGTCCGGCTACAGATTTGCAATAATGTAAAGTCTTGAGCAAGGTGAAAGCTTGTCAGAGCAAAGGACAGTCTGAGTCACCATCATGCAATATGGCCACCTAACTGCTACCGATCCATGTGGGGTCATCTTCTTCCTGATGGGAGTTTGGCTATCTACCGCTGAAAGATTTACAAAGGTCTTCCGATGGGCGCCCTCGCCATGGATCCACTTAAGTAATCAATAGAGCTATGAATATCTCTCGGCCTGGTACCACAGTAATAAAATTATTCCACTTTCCCTGGCCAGGGGAGCAGACTGTGGGCACCGTGCGTCCTCGTACGGATCAATTTCTGTTTTTAATTCAAAGTCGCTCTCAAGGCGAGCTGCCAAAAGAGCACACACGATAAATACGAGAGCATGTTTGCGCCCACGCACCAGCAGCAGGGAGTGGCGTCCCTGTGTGCCCAATAACACAATGGACGTGAGAGAAGGAGCTTTTAAAGAGCCAAGAACATTAGACAGTGTTCTTAGCAATATGTGTGTTTGCAGGATACACACAACTAGAGAGAGCAACGTCTTCCGTGCATTTAAGATCCCATGACGAGGCCTGAAGCAGGAGGGAGGGTGTGTGTGTGTGTAGAGTAAACAGTGCTGGGTGTGAGGTTTTGTGCGCTGTGTTTATCTTTGCGCAAGCTTCTCCAGTGACACAGGGATTCCTTGAGACACCTTGTCCTCTGGCCATGGTCCAATCTGCTGCAGAGAGGAGGCGGCGACCACATCCCGTCAATCATTTATGACGACACTGCAGTTGCTCATGTTCAGACAGTGACTGGAGACGACTGATCAGAAGCTGTTTCCTCACTGTGGGTGTCCAAACTGATGCAGAAACTCTGATTTTGATCTGATTTGGGATTCTGGATTCAGCAAAAATACAGAACACACTTCTTCTGGCTTTTAGTGAGTTACATATTTGCCTGTCTCACATGATTCATAACGAACCTAAAATTCTTCTGACAGATGGAGCCATGTGACTGAGCATAATAGTCCTGAATACTGTAGAGATGTTTACACTGCTGTGTGGAGTGGTCATCATGTGCTGCTACTAGAGTATTTACAGATACTTCACCAAACTCTGAGCCTCCTGTGTGCAGTCTTTTCAGTGATAATGGTCAAGAAACAAAGTACTCCAATACAAAAAAAAGCACATTCACGCAGTGGTGAGTTGCACAATAAGCCCAACCTGAGCTGCAAGTCATTACGTGACTCACAGCAGGACCTTTCTTCTGAGGTTCTCTAGTGTTTGGAGCCAAGACTCACCTGTTATGGTGCTTTTTCTGCTCTTCAGTGGTAAATGTTGAGTTCTTAAAATACCACTGGAAGAACAGGATCCCCTGTTGGCAGGGTAAACATGTAATTGCATAACCTGTTAGCATAATAAATTGCTGACGTAAGAACTTTCCATCCAGTCATTAATCCATAGTGGGTGGTGGTGGTGGTTTAAATATATTTACAGGTGTACATAATATTCTTCTTTTTCTTTCTTAGCCAGTACTTGCATTTGTGTTGCTTTAGCTTTATTTTCCTGCTGAACTTTACTTTAAAGGCTGTAAAACACATCAGTGATACATTTTTCCTTTCAACATCTGTATGGAAAAGCAGCTGATAAATGAATGAACAGGTTTAAAATGTGACATTGGGCGACAGCAACAACTAGAAAAGCTACTTCCTCCATCTAAAGTTTGTTTAAGAATTCAACTGTGATAATCTTGACTTTTATAGACTTTCTGGGCCTAAACTCAGAGATGATCAGCCACAATATGCACCAAACTAACTTCTAGCCTTAAGAAAAGCTGAAACACTGAATTTAAACAATCTAAAAGCTCCTTAGATGAGCATCCTAAATTCATCATCTCTAACGATGTCAGCAGATCTGAGAGTGAAGATTTTCTTGTCCATGAGGTGATGACACCAAGTGTAAAAGTCATTTTTCAAGCAAAAAGAAACAAATATTCTCTAGTGTTAGCTTCTCAAATGCGACTTTTTGCTGCTTTCCTTTGTCAAATGTAACTCTAACCTAAAATCTTTAGCCTTTGGACTTCTGGGCAAACTGAAGACATCGCCACAAGAATTATTTCACAACATTTATAGACAAAAGAGGACTTGATAAGACAATCAGCAGATTAATCAATAATGAAAACAACCATTCGTTGTGGCTCCAGGTGTGTTACTGTTGTAGGATTCGATCATGGTGTCTATTTCCTTATGTCTATGTCAAATTTAAATAAGTGTGCAGACATGAGCATGTTTGCGTGAGTGGGGGTGTGCAGTGATAGTAGGCTGGCTAATGGGTGGAGGATGGGTAATAAGACACCCGGTGTCACGATAGTCAGTTTCTAGTTTTGCAACAAGTGGGCTCCGGCATCAATAATGGATGACAGAGAAAAAGGAAAGGGAAGGAGGGAGAGAGGGAGCGAGCGAGCTAACACACCCTTTTATTAACAGTCAATTAGCGGGTTTGCAGCTCTACAAGTGTACGAGGCTGTAAGGTCGTTTCTAAATATCTGTATTTGCATTTCATGTACAACAGAGACGTGTATGAAGTCGACTGTGGGGAAGCGTCTACATTATACAATCTGAAGTTTAATGTACACAGTCAGGCAGCACACACACTCATAAAAACACCGCTCAAATTCTGCAAGGAAAGCTACTGTATGTCCTCCTTCCAGAAGCAACAGAGAACATACTTCTTGAGCTGTCACTCCAAGCCAATCACAGCCACTTTAGCCCCGAGTGCGCTCTGCCATTTATAGGTCTATAAAGTGGGCCAAATGAGAGAGAGAGCTGCAGTGACAATGACACAGGATGATATGTAAAACTGGAGCACTCAGAGAGAGGAGAAATTAAAAAAAAAAAACATAGGAAGCAGAGGGAAAGAAAGAAGCTGACAAAGAATGAGAAAAAGAAGCCGGAGACATAAATAAAAGGGGATAAAATGACTGATTTGACCATGTGGGTACCATGTGGACACCGCAGAGGAAGCGCCAAATCCCACAACAAAGCGGCACATGAGGAATCACTTCGTGCTCTCTTCCTGCTACATTAACATACAGCTCCGTCACTCAGTTTTGTTCTGTTGATACAGTCAGAACAGTGTCTGATGAAGCTCCCTGCTAGATTTGTTTGGTTGCTGGCATTTCTACACATAAGAGAACCTTCCTGGTCTCATTGTTGTTCTTCTGTTTTTGGCTTTTATCACTCTCAGTCGCCGTAACAGCCCAGCGCAAACATCACATGCCTTCAGAACGGTCTTGTTATCTTGCAGCCGGAGCTATTTACGCAAGGTTTCTGTTCAGGTCTAACCAGGCCGAACCAGGAAAATTGCTCTACCCAGAGTGGTTGTTAAGCCATTATGAAAATCTACAACGCTGAAATTTGCTAAGGGGTTTGCACGGGTTGAGCCGGAGAAGAAGCGAGGAAGAGCTCTCATCTCCATTTTGCTCCCACGTAGGAGGAGAATCAGGCCGAGAGCTGCTGGCTTGGATTCTGCCGCCTGTCAGAAGAAAAGAGGACTAACAAAGGACTGGAATAGAAAGACGGAAGAGGGACAATGCGGCTGCAGATAAAGGGCTTTTAAAATTCTGACTGTGAAAAGACTCTCTATCGCACATTTAATGACAGATTTGGGCAGATAAGTGATTTCCATTCACGTTTCTGTTAACCTGCCCAGGAAAGCATTGAGATTTATCCAGAACTCAGCTGTTTATAAAAGGGGACACATTGGATATCGCCGCAATTGCTTGAGAGGAAAGAATGTAAATCCCCAAAAATAATAACATGTCCTGTATTTTTTTTTTCTCAGACAAGTGCGGTCTCTCTACAAACTTGAAAATCAGTTGTCATGGCCAAATTGGGCTTAAAATCAGCCTTTTATACTGTCTAGTGCGCTCCGGGCTGAACAGCATTGAGTGGGAGAGGCAGGCAGAGAAAGAGAGCGAAACGGTCAGGGGGATAGAGAAAGGGATATTAAGTGACATAAAGGAGATTTCACAGAAGGAGGGATGTTACCGAAGGGCATTCAGGGAAGAGACGGAGGGAAAGGGGAGGGAGGGAGATCGCAACATGAAATCTGATCTTCCCCAGGAGCCTACAGTTATCCAGTCCCACTGCAACTAGCGGCTCAACAAACAGCAGACAATAAAGGCAGCCAGAGTCAGAGAGGGGAGATCAAACTTCTCTACGCATCTGCTAAAATGTGTTTGTTTTTTGTTTTTTTGACATTGAACAAATGTCTGTTCAAAACGGACAGATTCTGCTCTTCCTCCCAAATCGATTTAAGCGGCAGCGGCACAGTCAGTGTGAGAGATTTTCTTCCATGTCTCCTCTTTCCACCACGGTGCCCATCCTCCAAACAGCAACTACAAAGTCTATTCTGAATCCACCAAAAGCTGTGCTGTGGTGGATGTTAACGAAAATGGGGACGTCACCTTTTTTCTTCGGGCGATAATGACACTGAAAGGCAATAAAAATGCAAAACAATGCAAACTGTACACTTAATCTTGCCTTTTTAGGCCTAGATGCAGTCACACAAAGCTGTACAAAAATCACCTCTCAGCATCCACACTTCCTTTGTCAACGCATCAGTAGTTCTACATATGAGACAGCACACTTGCATGTTTTCATTCTGGCAAAGAAAGTACAAAAACGGGATGATTAGTCTTCTAAGCGTTGCCCCAAAAACATGCTGTTTATTTCCTAAACAAATGGATAAACTGAAAAATTCTGCTCCAGTCACGATTGCAGTGTGGTTTACTCTGGTGTCTGATCTGCTCGCGGTTGTCTCCACACCGAAACAGCCAGCTGATCAACAGCGACTTCGCTCGTTAGTTGGATAATGCGGTACTTTTATAGCGCAGCTTCCTCATTCTGCAATCTCACTGTTACCACCTCAGAGGAAGCTCTTACTCTCACAGCAGGTTGGCACCCTGAAATCTAAGAACACACACACACACACACACACACACACACACACACACACACACACACACACACACACACACACACACACACACACCTCTAATAGCCTGGGCAGTCCAGTCCTTAACAACTGCTATTTATTGAGTAAACCCCATCCAGCTACTCAGTCCAAACACAGTCCAATAGAGCCGGAGGGAAAGGAAAAAGACAGAAACAGAAATAGAAAGAGAGAGAAGGAGCTGTCAGGCTCAAAGGAGGCACAAAGCCTGTAGTGTAACTGTAAAGGTAGAAGGACTGCCTGGCTGTAATGACTTCTTTGTTGTGTTGCGTGTGTGTGTGCGTGTGTGTGTATGTGTTTGTGTGTCCAAGCCAGTGTTGGGGGTTGGGTTTGAATAGCTGGTTCTAGGTTGGAGCTGTTGCAAGTTGATAAAAACACCTTGATTCACTAGCGATGGTTTCACACCTGTGCTTCTTAGTTCAGTTAACTAGGACTAAGGATGTGATTCATTTGGCCACATGTGAACACTCCACTTCCATCAGCCACAACATCATGACCACTGACAGGTGAAGTGAATAACATATTGCTACTATGTGCTGTTCTGATGGAAAACCTTAGATTTTAACATCCTTGTTGATGAGACTTAGACACCCAAATAAACATTGTCCCACAACAAACACACTCCCTCATGCAAATGGAAATCCCAAATGTCACTGGCCTACCCCTGCAGGAAAATGCACCCCACCACTCGTTCGCCTCCAGTTTTTACAAACTCATCAGCTAAATCTACTGTATGTTAAGGCGGATGAATCCTCTGTGACATCACCCCATAGGTTTCCTGAACAGCAGTTCTGAAGTACAGTGTTGTGGCTCATCATAGTTGAGGAAAAAATGAGGAAAGAAGGGGAGTGAAGCTGAGGTGGGTCATGCAAACATCTCTTGGCTATGGACTGGGTATGCCCTTAATTAGGCCTAGCTTTAGTCTGTAATATAATTTAAATGGATGAGTTACTTAAAAAATCATTATTAATTAAGTTGTCATTAACCAACTTTGTATACCAGGCTTTAAACTTGTTTATTCCTCCTCTAAATTTGTGCATTTTAACATGGGGGTCTCTGGGGATTGATTCGCTTTTGGAGGAAGCCTCTAGTGACCACTTGAGGAACTACTTCTGCATTGCCCTAATTTTTCAGCCCCAGAGGTTGTTGCTTTGAGCAAATGCACTAAAGCTGTGACAACATTGTAAGTTTCAAGTTAATAGAATCCCTAAGAGAACCTTTAGTATCATCGAGCTCTTATTTTGTTAGCGAGCAAAGAATAATGGTCCAAATCTTGGGGAAGCAGGCGACTTCATTTTAGTCGAAGCAGGCCTTCTCTTTGGCCAGCTAAACAGACAGATGTTACTTACTACAGATCATATCCTCTGGAGATAAATAACATAAATGGTGCATGAAAACTACCAAAAGGTTGTTAAATACTCGTTAAAAAGTGGAGTCTGCACTTGGTCAAAGATCATTTTGTAGAGAGAGAAATGCCACTATATGATTTTGAAACTGCTGTACTCTGACAATTTCTGGATCTCCCAGTGACACATACCTACTAATATATCGTATTGCATCGTATTGAAAGAGGGAAATTGCCTCCAAAGAGAAAAAAATTAGAAACAGCAGTCTGGATGGTGCAAAGATGAAGTGGAGGAGGCAGAGAAAAGACCCAAGTGAAAGAGAAGCAGGAAGAGCTTTAAGGGTTCAGACATTTAATGTCTCCGAGTGCTCATCTTAATTTATAAAAAACAAACCCTGGTCCAAACAACACGTCTGCAATAAGAGAAATCAACTACGTCCCCATCTACAAGTCTACCAGAGACTATGTGTCTGCATGTGTCCTGTCAGAGGGGAAGAGACAAGGTGTCTCCTCCTGTTGCTCTTCATCGTCTGCGACTACAGAAAGCTAATAAGCTCTGAAGTGCTTCCTTCCTCTTTTCCAGCCTTTTAGCTTGTGGTGGAAACAACTTCAGGCGTTTTTCTGTCCCTGCAGGAGTGAAATGATGACTCCTGCGGTTTTTTCCTTACGAAAGAAAAAAAAGGGTACTCCCTGGTTTGGATTGCAAGCACCCACATACTTGCAATCCAAACCAGGGAGACACAGAATAGTGTAATGAACCACTATTCTTTGTCAGAATTTTGTTCTGAATTTGTGCCCAGATGTGGTTGCATGTGTTTATCTTCTGTTTTAAAAGGCAGACTGCACGCAGAAATGCTTAAAGTTCACTAAATTATACTTAACAATCTAGCAGTCACCAATAAAACACAACAAAATATGGTGTTCCTTATCATTTGCAAGCATTTCTAGCCCATAACCCTCCATACTACTGACAATAAGCTGTGGTGAACTCTTTTACAGTCAATCAACACATTTTCCAAAGAATTACAAGCCTTTTACAGTTTGATGCAGCCACATAAATGGAAGGTATATGATGACTAGACACACAGAAGAAAGACATACAGACAAGTAGGCATAGAGAAACAGCTGGAGGAAAGATAGAAAACAAAAGGACTGAGATTCAAATAGAACGAGCCATGGGAGTAGCCTCGGCAGTCTATACTGCGCTGTAACAAGGACACCCGCTGCTGACAGTTGGCATTGATTGTGCTGTTTATGGGGATTGGTCAGGTAAACCCCTATTCGACAATTACAGAGCGAGGCTGGCTCGCTCCTGCAGGGGGGGTCGTGACTTTGATCTCTCTCTGCTTTTCCCCTTGCCTGGCGGAAAACCCGCAGAAACAAAAGACAGAGAGGTGATGCACCTCTAATTGGCTCCAAGCAAAGGAAAACCAGAAGCAGCTGTTTGAACGAAGCATTGCCGGAGAGCAGATAAAAAAAAACGTAAAATGGCAAACGGTAGCGACGTGATCGGGAAAAAGAGAAGAGCTTTAGGGGATGAATGAGATAGAAAATAAGAGAAGAATTACATAAAAGAAAGATTTGTACACTGCAGTGAAAGAGTCTGAAGAGACCAGCAATAACACATGATCATAATTCAGTGTAGAAACATTTCTGTGTAGCTGTTAAACATGCAAACACACCACTGCTGGTTTGTTAGAGATGATAATCCTGGGGGGTGATATATAGGACACAATGCATTAGTGCTGTAACGATGTGGTGTGAGCTGTGTTACAAGAGGGGTAAAAAAAATAATGGTAATCTGATTGTTATCCAGTTTCTAATTCCCGGACTAAAGAGTGGAGATTAAAGCTTACATGTTTGCATGACTAGACAGGTTTCTGTGGCCCTCTAATCCAGAAAAGATCATCACTTGGCTTTCAGTTATACGTGTGTGTGACATGTGGGCCACAGACCTGCAGGCTCTATCGATCATTAACAAAGAACACTGAAAATTTTATGATAATTAAATTATCGGCTCTGAACTGAAACTGTGGCCTAAAATCGATCTCTTATTTATGTGATCTGTTGTTATCTGCACCTCACATTTATAACTGAAGCAGCTCTCGGCGGGTTCACAAAGAGCACGTTGGTTTCATATTGATCAATCTGTCTCGAGAAGGCAGAATCACAATGACCATCACCATCGCATCAACCGCTTTTATTTAGCGTGGACAGTGCAGACTATGATCATATCAGATGGAGAACCTATCTCCGCCTTACCAGACTCCCTTGCAGCTGGAGGACTATAGTAATATGCTTAATGGTCTTTGCTGTTTCATCACATTTGGGGAGAGGCCCCGACATTTAGCTTATCTTGCTTTTTAATGCATACAAGGCAGTTTTTAAACAGCAAAGGTGTTTTTGCACAAGAAGGACCACTTTAACCCTCTGAACTTCCAGCAGTTTTTATGCTCATGTCACATTTTTATTCACTGTGGGCAATATAAAGTCCTGCATCTCTATGGAAACAGCACAACATTGGCTAGCTTTAGAGAAGGCTTAAAAATGTCTTCTGTGTAGCATGACACACTTAAAATATAATACATAATACAAAAAGTGAATTTCTTTGAAATTTTTTTATATTTGAAAAAAAAAACTGAACTGGGTTGAACTGCAGGTAGTGTTTACACAGAGCAGATAGAAGATATGTATGGAAACAAATTGAAAATGTAAGTAGTAAAATGTCTATAGTAGGTAGTCACCATTTTTCCAATTGCCCATAGGTGTTAGTAATACTGGACAAAAAATGATGACTACCTACAATGGATATTTTACTACTTACATTTTCAATTTGTTCCCATACTCGTCTTCAATCTGCTCGGTGTAAACACTGCCTGCAGTTCAGCCCAGTTCAGCTGAATCGTCCCTGAGTTTTTGTCATGCAACTGTTAGTTGCAGCTGATGTATTTTCATTTGCAGAATTACGATTCGATTTAGATTAAGTCAGAATTTTAAGCTTACATTTGGAGCAATTCTATGATGTCACGTGACTAATTCAAGAACCCTGGGAAAGTTGAAGATTTGACTCCGACTGTTTCTAACTTGGATAAATGGTGTCATTTTTGCAATTTTTTGTAAAGATAATATACCTTTTAAATCCAACAGCAGGTTTTGGTGTTTAGAGGGTTAATGTCCATGTCTTACCAACATGATGACCACTGTTTGTAATGGTGGTTTTTAGTTTAAAAACATGTACTAGCTACACTGGGATATTTAAGTAGGCCACCATGCCATCCTGTGACTAGTAAAATGACTATGACATATAAAATTGGTGGAGTGTTCCTTTAATGTCTAGACTAGCGCACTGGTAAATGTGGACAAATATAGCAGAATGCAGCTCTGCACAGCGCCCAGGGCCTTGTGGGTCATTGTGATATTCATCTTCATCGATGCCATATTGCCTTGTGGTCTCAACCAAAAGCCATAAACCAGATCTTTTTTTTTTCCATCCCACCCCCAACCTTAGCTCGGTCCCTTAGAGAGCTGGCTGTGATTAATAACCCATGCAGCTAACCTAGGATACGCAGGAAAACCAGAAAACACACACCAGCAAGCACTTCTACAACAGGCCAAAGGCCTGTGGTAAGCGGTTAGCGGTGGACACTAACTAGCACAGTTTCTCCGCACTGTGGCCAATCCACATGACAAGCTCAGCGACTGCGACAACACGGGCCATGTTAGGGAGAGCCAAGATGGCCACTGTTCAAAAGGAAAGGCAGTGACAAATGGGGAGAAACAAGTCACCAGAATTTATGTCAGGGATTTTCCAAGTTTTTTTTCTCTTTTTCTTTTTTACAAGCGCTGCTGGTCACCAGAGGAAGGCTTGTGGCTGGGTGCTTGGCATGAGAAACATACAAGCACACACAAAAAGGAGAAGAAATAAACAGAAGCAGGGATGAGTAATTACCCTTTGGAGGGCCCCGAGTGTGTGTTTATGTACGTTTGCATGTCTGTTTGCAGTGTCCAGTTATGACCCTCCAATCTGCTTCCCTTCACCCTAAAGTAAGCTTAAATGGCATAAACTCTCCCCAGGCCTAGGACTAATGGACACACACACACCTATCCCCAAAACTGTTTTTTCCATGCACATCAAACGCACACACTCACAGAGGTCTGTGGTCGAGTGCAGGGCTGAAACTGGCTGCTGCAGCCCCACAAACCCAGCCAGCCGGTTTGACTCTCACAGGGGAGTTTGCTGGAGCTGCTCCACCCTGCTGTCCACTGCCAACCCAGCAACGCCATGCCAGCCCCAGTGCCGGGCTGGACTTCTGCTGCAGAAACACGGGATGCAACAGTGCGAGACAAAATTGCATGCCACGTCCTGAATTCTACAAATAAAAACTTCATGTATGCTAATTACATGGAGGGTATCTTCTGCAAACTTGCCAACATTTAGTTTAATAATCTTATATATACAGTTTTTTTCCAAATACCCCACAGGTATTACAAGTACTGGAAAAAAGTGGCTTGACAGATAAGTTACTACTTACACTGAATTTGTTTCCTTACTTGTCTGATATTGGCTCTGTTAAAACACTGCCTGCAGTTCAGTCAAGTTCAGCTGAAAAGTTCCTGAATTTCTGTCAAGTAACTGTTGGTAGCAGCTGAGCAATTAACGTTGAGAAATGCAATTTTTTTGTTTGTTTTTTTAACAGAATTTAGTAAAACAGTCTGATTTTGTAATGACAAAATTTAAATTCAGACACAGAATCAACAATATCATGATTTTAAGCTTCAATTTGAATCCTTTTTGTGACGTCACACATGATTAGTTCTGTTTCTTATTCAGGATATGCCTTGACACTTTTTTGTATTTTTTGTAAAATTCTGTTTGAATCATTGGATTCATGTGATAACTGCTATATCATATGGTCTTGTTGCTGCAAAAAGCACTGCACACTACACAACACTACAGTACATGCCCTTATAATGTCCACTGTGGTACCCATGTGTTACAGAGTGTCCCAACGAATGCAAAGCCTGAATGGGTCTACAGGCTCACTTCTTCTCAAGTTCTCCCCTGTAAAGGGAACAAAGGGACAGTTTTGTGCCTGCATAATTGGCCAGAGCAGGTTGCACCAGCCCAATGAGAAGCTGAGCCGAGCACCCAGCTGGCACGAAAAGGCAGATCCGCTTTCCCCCTCTTCTCCAGCTCCACCTCGTCTCCTTATCCTCCCATGTTTCTCCGCTCTCCTTCCACCACTCACTGCCTGGCTGCAGCTCCTGTGTTTCGGCGGAGGTAACCAAGGCTCTCGCTGCCAAACTCACTCAACTGCGCACACTTGAACGGGGGCCTTTCTAAGAGCTACAGTCGCTCCCCACCCCGTGTGAAAAAGGGGTCATTGTGCCACTCCAGACTGCTGTAAATCCTTCCTTTTCATCATCTGCCCCCCCCCTCCCTGTACACATGCACACGTGGAAATACATGCTGAATCACATGATGCAAAGGACTGAGCTGCACACAAAGAGGAAGACGCTGCTGCTGTAACACCGTTATCTCCACTGATCGCCTGCTTGTTACAGGATTTACGTTTCGCCGAGGAAAACCCCTGAGAAAGTCACACAGCAGAAGCACAACTCAACTCTGATTTCCTAGGAAGAGAATGTGAGTTTGTGTTTCACATCATAAATTTAGAAAGATACCCACAAGCACACACAGAATGACCCTGATGGCTCCTCAGGGATGGCAAGCCAAAAAAAAAACTGTCCCCAGTGACAGTTTGTTGTCTTCCCTGACATGCAGATTGAAACAGGACTTTATGTGGTGGAAAAGTGGAAGTTTTTTCAGACTTCTATAGCACATATATTTCCATGTAAAACAAGACTGGGTGGGTTTACATGGAAAGTCTTATAAATATATGGTTATTTAAAGGCTGTGTGGAGTAATTTCATTGTAAGTTAGCTAATTTATAAATAAGTTGCAGAGAAACAACTTTATGTTTTTGTATTTTGGCACTATGATTTGTAATGAGATATAATTCCTTGTTAACATGTAGTTTACATTCTTATTAAACAGCATCTCATCTCTTTAACTCTTATTTTATCAAGCTAACGTATGTCAGGTAGTTCAGTTTGTCATACAGATTCATAACATCTCTTATAATACAAGGTTTGTGAGATGCGAACTATTTAAATTCAGTGCAACCACATTAAGCACAGGCTTGAATTTCCAATCAACGGATAGGAAAAGTAATCATCGGGATGACCACTACATGGGAGAAAGCATTCAAGATGCAGACCAGTTGTAGGCCATCGTTTCAGTTTAATGCTTGCAAAAACTAATTATTTCAAAATTGCTGGTTTGTGTTGGTAAATGTTACCATGGCCTGCAGATAAAGCATGGATAAATCAGTAACCGGGACACTAGAACTCCTCTTCCAAAAGCAAACTGTCTGCAGCAGATTTGCAGGCAACACTTCTGGGTGATTTGCAGTTAGGAAACTACTTTTCCAGAATATGTCGCCATAACTTGGAGAGAAGTTTGCCACAACTGGGAAACGCGCTCAACCGAATGTTTGCAGCAAGTTTGCCACAAATTCATATTTCATGATTTTTTTTTTCGTAGTGTCTCGAGACTATTTTTCTTGGTAGTTCAGCAGTGGTGCAGAAATGTCGCCCTGTGGGTTCACATCTGCTGGTTGGCTGCTTTCCCTGTCCAGAAACATATGTAGTGGGTAAAATGTTTATTCCAAATTAGCCATAGGTGTGAATGTAAGCAGGAATGGTTGTTGAACAGCGTTAGCCAGGATCAGCTCTGGGCCTTGTGAAGAACAAAGTGGGTAAAGATCATGGATTGCTTTGCATTCATCTTCCACAAAATCTAGTTTGCTACTAAACCTAACATTTTTCAGGGTTATGCATAGTTAAGTTTCTCCACAACCAGACCTAGTGGGATTCTAAATCAGCTTTGGTGCAGCCCACATGTGCATTAATACAACATCTGGATGCAAAAACATATTTCATGTACAAAAATGACTTAATAAACAACCGTAGGAAAGAGGCTGTTACCTGCCTAGAAATACAGCCTCTGACAGAGCTGGAGTCTGTGGACAATACAGCCATTGAAGCTCTCTCAGGCCTGTCCCGCTTTGGTATCCCCGTCATCAGAGACACAAACCCACAGGTATTCACTGCTTTAGAGGCAGAGCTGCCTTCGGATGAATTAATGGAAAGAACATATGGACAGACTCGCCATTTTCGGTCACCACACATTTCATTACAGGAGGCAGTGAAAGCTCCCTTTCTTCCGACAAACTGACCTCACTTAAACTTTCGGCGAGCGATACGTGTGGGGTTTGGTCGGTGAACCCTGAAAAAAGGCCACCGGTGAAGCCTGCTAGTGTACAAACCTTGTATTGCTTTTGCCTTTCCTTACTGGCAGCGTTTAAGAAATATTTTTCTGGTTTTATTCATTTTTTAAAATCAGTTTTGCCCATTTTTAAATGAATTTTTTTCGGCTCAGAATTCCCTTTACTATTGCAGGAAGAGATCAGAAAACGGAGTCAGGGTCATGTAAAAGACACTTTTCAGTTGTCTGTCTCTGCACGAGAGATCAAACACTTGACTGCTGCACTCATGTTTGTTCAATTCAGTTCAAAAATGAAAAGTTGGCAGCTGAGGGTTTTGACTCCATTTTTTTTTTGTTCTTTTTTTTCCCTTCAGCTAGCTTTTACTTGCCAGGCGTCCCCACGTTTCCCACTGAACAACACTCGAGGGAGTATTTTTATTTTTAATCTTTCGCTCAATTTGTCATTCTGTTTTTCTGTCATAACCACAAAAGGACTACTCATCTCCGCCTGGCATGGAGCACTTTTCATCCTGAAAATGCCCATTAAACAAACATACCACACCATGGAGCAATTACGAGTGTCATCAGAAGAAAGAAGAGGAAAAAGAAGAAGAGAAAATGCCGGGCTGTCTCCTACCAAGTCCACCACTGGCTCTTCTTCTACGACCCAGTCTGAAAATGATCTCAGGCTACACCACGGGAACACATACTGTACACCTACTGCTGAAGGCAAAGCAGCCTGAAGGTATAAGAGTAAACATCAAGCATGTGTGTGTCTTTGTGTTTGAGCCTGACTCGGTGTGTTTCTGTTACACAACGGGAGAGTTCTTCCCATCTGTGCCTCTTTGCAGCCCCCGCATCCCTGACCAATGAAGCGAGAAACGACAGCTCTGCCTTGCACTCTGCCTCCCTCAGTCTTCCTCACAACACCGTCCCACTCTTCATTATTGTCATCAGCCGCCCACCAAAACACACTCTCTCGACTCCTCTCCCCTCTACGATCCTCTCTCTATTCTGGCTGGCAATGAAAACACAACGTCGGGACGCAAAAGTGATGCAACATTCATTGTTATCCTCCACTTCACTGTCAACATCATGTCTGTCTGCCCCGAGCTTAAACCCCAACTAGAAAACAAGACCACTCTGCAGGGTGTCTAATCAACATTTCACTTCTTATGCTTCAAATTCCAGATTATCCCACTAAATGCATCGCTGTCTGCAACATCATACCCCCCCCCCCAATCCTCCATCTCCATCCCTGCTCTTCCGGCTCGCCTAACTTCCCACAGGGCTCATTGTTGTGGAAAAGATGTTAAAACAAAAGAGGGCAGACAGCGCAGTGATAATCCTAAACACAGCAGCTGGAGAATTAGCTGGCCATTTGTTAGGGGGACTTTCTATCTGGGTTTGCTTCGAACTGCACACAATCTTAATTGTTGTTGCTGCTAATAATTTAGCGTTGCTCTGAACCGCTGATGGCGTTGCTGGCCATCAGGGAAGGCAATGGTAATTAAAAGGGAAGATTTCTCCTACTTTCCCCGCAAGGATTTCTGAGATGGTTTTCAAGACCGGATGCAATCTTGATGATCACATCCTGCCTGGAAAAGCATTTCGGCCGATTCTACCAGGGCCACTGTGTCAGTGGTTCTATTCAAATAAATGAATTATAGATACACAAAGACCTGTTCACCATTCAGGATATTTAGGCAATGAGCTGGATCAGGTTGCAGACCGCACTGCGACCACAAATGACAGTTATATGCTCAGGAATGAACCAGATATTGCAGCAGCATAACATTATTAAAATAAGGCATTCGTGTTACATTATCTATAGCTTCTTTGTGCAGGTACAGTTCATACAGTCTCTCTGGCCTTATGTTTTAGTAAACCCCACCCCCTAATACTGTGCTCTCCCTTTCACTATCTATCTAACCACCTCCTCCCCGCCTTCCAATTCATCCTGGCACCACTATGGGCCTGTGATGCCAGCCTCCTGCTGCCTGTCTGGTCAAGCAGGGCACCAGTCCCAAATCTGTTACAATACAGCGGGCGCTAAAACACTCCTCACTTCCACAGCAGAAAAAAAAAAAAACATTGAGAGACAACACACGGAAATGTGAGCGACTGCTGCAAACCGCACCTCGGTAAACAACACTCCATGTCCAAAAAATTATATCAAATATTTGAACTACCCAATCGGTGTTTGGTTTTGCTTCTTGTGACATGGCTCAGCCTCAAGGATGGAAACTTTACTGAGCAATTACAGCAAACTCCTAATGTGCCTTTCTCCCAGAGGCTGCACATCTTGTCTACTGGCTGTCGTTCTATTACAGGTGTCATGGCTCAAAAGGCTGCAGTTTAGTGGTTAGGTAAACTGCAGGTAATTGTTTGGAGAGAGGATAGTGGATTTCTTTTGTTCTGGTCTGCACTAAAAGCTGAAAAGTTTCAGCTTGCGGCTCAGGGAAGAGTTTTCTGCTGTCATTGTTCAGAAAGACAGAGAGAGAGAGAGAGAGAGACAGGCAGGCAGGCAGACAGACACCTGTGATTTGAATTCCATACTAAGAGCCGCAGGAGTCGTCTGAGAAAGCCTAGACCTGTAGTTTCAACCCAGACTGACCACATTTATTGTTCACCCACCCGACTGACATTCCAGGAATAAGCAGAGGTGGATCTTTCATCTGTCTCCCACGCAAGGCCATCCAAAGGACACACAGAGCTTGCGTGCACACACACACAATGCGTGCTCACAGAATCAATCACTTGAAACGTTTGGCTGCTTTGTGGTTTTTAAGAGGAAAGACAAATTACGTGAAGAAGGGTCTGAAAATGCAAAAGAACAAATGCCAACATAATTCCAGCATGAGTAAATTACACTCATTCACTCAGGCTCTCATTCATTTTTCCTTCCTCCACACACAAATCAGTTTCTGTACATGTTCTTTGCACTCCAGCCCACCTGCCCTCCACCACTAACATAGATTAGAGGCAGCAGCCACCACTCACCTAAGTGGTCTCCATGGAAACTGTTGTCATGGGATGTTCTACCGTGGGGCACGAGGTCATGATGGGCAGCAGGTGGCCAGATCTGACCAGTCTTGCGAACACTCACAATAGTGGCCTCGGACATGACCACATGGCCTCCCTGCTGCCGGTGGTGGCGCTTCTGGGACTGTGGCGTCGGAGGGCTGCTGCTGTCGAAGGAGTGCTGGGAGTTCTGGGAGTTCTGGGAGGGCGAGCGGCTCTTCTCCCTGAAAGGCCGACGGAAGGCTGTGGTGGGGCTGGGCGAGACATGGCTGGACTGGCCCGAGGAAAAGTCTTCCTCGCTGGATGTCAGGTTCTCGTTGGAGCTGCAGTCCGGCGTGTAGCCGCCGCCTCCGCCGACGTCCTCGAAGCTGCCTGGGGAGTAGGAGCGGCGTGGCCAGGTCAGGAGGTGGTCGTCACCTCCAACGTGGTCTCTCATCGTGACTCCACTCCCACTTCCACCTCCCCCTCTTCCGTCTCCACTGCCACCTTCGCCCATCATCACCCCGCCGACATAGACGCTGGAGTAGGCCTGGAACTCAGACGGCTGCCACGGAGGCGGCGGAGGTTTGCCTCCATTGGCTCTCCCTGAATGCCGCTGGTTGGGTTCCCCATCTTCATATTCTGCATCATAGCCACAGGTGCTCTCAGTGGACCGTCCTCGATACACCGGCCTTGCACGGAGTTCACCTGCCACCGTCGCCAGATTACCTGGGAGGGAGTGCAGAGACCTCTTCCTCTCCATCTGCATGGCCTGGCTACCCAGAGAGCTGATCTTGTCGGAGACGTCGCGGTCATTGACCCTGACCAGACCCCTCTCGTGGTGGAACTCCATGTTGGTGTAGAAGGGTGGAGGTGGCGGCAGCGGTTGCTTCTCCTGACCCTTAGCTACATCACCCGCAGAGTGAGAATTGGCCCGTTTGATCCTCTCAAAATTGGATCTAAGAGCTGCCACACCAAGTCCCATCCCCAGCTTGTCCTTGGGGTCAGAGGGCAGCTCCTTGTCTGGGGGCGGTAGGGTGGGCCTGCGGGGTGACACGGTGACACCTCCTCTCTGCTTTGACGGCGAGAGGCCATCTAGGTTGTCACAGGAAGTTGACTCAGCTTGCTGGGGTACCTCAAAAGCCGACTCCAGGCCGTCGCCGTGAGAGGCTGACTTTCTGGCTGGTGGGGGCCTTGGTTTGGACCTGCCAGTTCCATCTCCAAGAGGCTGAAAACGGCTCCTATCCCCAGGACCGCCACTACAACTGCCATATCCTCCCCCAACAACTATACCAACTCCACCAGTCTCCTGCATGTGGGGCTGCTGGGATTGCGACTCTGCCCCCTGCGTGGCTGCAGGGTCCATCCCCTCGTTCAGTGGCGTCTTCCTGAAGCCCCACCGCTGCTTGTCGTAGCTCTTCCTCTCTTTGGCCAGGAGGGTCTGCAGGTAGATCATGCGGAAGCGCTCCTTGTTCACCTCCTGCTCCAGGCGTCTAATGGACGCCTTGCACTTCTCCAGCTCCTGCTCGATGCCTCCCACCGACCTCAGCTCCATCTTGGGGGGTTCTGACTCCGGGAACTGCGCTTTCCACGCTTCAATGAATCCCACCGGTTCCACCATATTGTGCCTAATTTATTTGTGAGACCGGCCCTGGTTCACACACAGGGGGGGGGATGATGCCAAGTGCGCACAGTTTGGCCGCTTTTTTAATATTTAGTTCAGTTTGCCACAGAATCCTTCTCGACAACAATGGCCAAATCCAGTCAGAAAGCAGTGTCAATGTTTATACCAGGCCTTTAGGTAACCCGTTCACACACACACAGTCTAATTGCTGACACTTGTCGTGGGTTGCGCAGTCGCAACAATGCATCCCATTCTGAACAAGAGAAACCGGCTGTTCAGCCAGAGGAAAACCAGGGAATGTGCGAGACATAAAAAGGAATAAAAAGCTGCAGTAGAGATCGTTTTTCTCGCACATTATTCCAGAAAAGGCCACTTTAGGAATAAGATCTTTTAAAAATCATCCTCGACACAATGACAGTAGGTCTTGGCGGGGGGAACACGGGTGGTCTGGTTCCCAGGGAGAAAGAAAAAAAAGAAGAAAGTGTTCTAATCCAGGTCTGGTTTACTCACTGTCTGTTTCTGCCATCCCTGGTTTGTCTCCGTTCATGTGGCTGTAATCCCAGGTGCTGCTGCTGCTGCTGCTCCGGACCAGGCGTCTTTGTACCAGCTGCGCTCAAGGAGAATGGATAAAAAAGCGCAAAAGGCAGGCGACGACAACATCTGAGTTTCTCGTGAGACGGGATCAAGCGGTGGGATCCGGTGTTAAGTACATTTCACTGTTTCGTTATCCCATTTCTTCGTTACGGCGCGTACGAGGTGTTGTTGGTTTTTTTTGGATGTTTTCCTTCCAGATTTATCCCGTTTCTTCGGCCGTGATGGTGCTGCTGTGTGCGCTCCCATCTCAGGCCAGCAGCACTGGAGGGCTGCAAGAATGGGAGGGACCACAGTGACAGGGAGCCTGCTGGTTAAAGAGACAGAGCCTGGATGCAAGTCACCCCTCACCTGATTGTTGGTTTAGTTTCCTGGGAGTGAAATCGAAACTGCTCAGACTTTTGCACCACAATCACTTTCATCCAATAAGGGCTTGTAATGCATCATTGGAACATAGTAGAGTCTGGAATCCTAACACAACCCTTTCTGTTTTAAGAAACACTAAACTACTACTACTCCCAATATTCCAACTGCTATATTTCTTTTTCATCAGTAACTACAAATATAGATAATTTCATGACACTGCTGCTTCTCGGTTCCTACCTGTCAAGCAGGTGATCTTATACATGTGCTGCTGGCATCTTTAACCAAACACTGCCACCCAGTGGAGTATGATGATATAGAAATGAATGCACTTTTACACATGTGGTCTTGATTCCACATTTTCTCTGCACATTATAAAGAATCTAGATCTTATGTGTATAGCATTTTTAGAGTTTAATTCTATACTTCTGACTTCAATATGTCTGTGTACTCATGTATACACCAATCAGCCACCACATTATGAGCACTGACAGGTGAAGTGAATAACATTGATCATATGGATACTGTGTGCTGTTCTGCTGGAAAACCTTGGATTTTGACATCTGTGTTGATGAGACTTAGACACCCAAATAAACATTGCTCCACAACAAGCACACTCCCTCATGCAAATGGAAATCCCAAATGTCACTGGCCTACCCCTGCAGGAAAATGCACCCCACCACATGGAAAAAACATCAATCAGGAACATGTTCATTTGACATCCAAACTTCCTACCCCCCATTGTGATCAAGCATCAACAGGATGCAGTGGAACAAGTTTGATTGACAGAGGCCCCACTGCACAAGCCAGAGTACCCAAAGGATCCACTACCAGCGTCCTGGTTCCAGACCCCATAGGACACCCTGAGAGGTCCTCGAGTCCATGCCCAATGTTCCAGAGCATTTTTCAGCACATAAGGGGGACCAAAACAATATTAGGCAGGTGGTCATAATGTTATGCTTGATCGATGTGTATTGCAATAAAGAAAAGAAACAAACTGATAGATGCATTGATGGACTCCACTGAGAACAGTCTGTCCAGGCCATTCAGATCCAGTTTCATTTACAATTTACAACTCTACTTGAACACTTTACCCTCTTTTTATTGTAAATGCTTTCAGTCGAGTAAAATTCATCGAGTTCTGACTTTTTTTCCTGCATGGAGAACTCAAACCTCCCCATGCAATAAGAAATCCCCATTTGACGTGACTTACTTCAATGCAATGAAAAAAAGAGAATGACACAGTTTAAATACTATATTATTTTATTTACCTGAAACCACAACCTCAGTAATGCATGTACAATCATTATTACTCGTCAATAATGATCGTCTTTTTTTCTTGTTTTTACATAATGGTTAATATTGTTCTTCGACCAGGTGTCGCTGAGGAGACTGTACAGGCCTCCTCACATTAGATCACAGTTTTACAGCAGTTGATAAAGATACATAATAATAATAATGATAATAATAATAATAATGCAGAGGCAATAAGAAAACAGAGCACTGTTGTATTGCAGGATTACCAATGAATCAGTGTCAGTCTGTTGTACTCATTGCAAAGGATTAATTCATGAAATTAAATGGATCAGTGAACAGCCTACAGTAGTTAACTAATGGGAAGAAAATCAAAGTTTAAAAAAAAAAACTCAAGTAGAGCACAGTCAGTTCAGCATGAGTCATTGCTCCATGTCTAATATTGTGCAAATTACCCAAACCATTACAATAAAAACAGTGATTTTTTTCCAATATCTATGATATATCCATCTTAAAACCATCTTATTATGTCATTTGAGTATTATACATTAGAATCTATTAATACAAATTGCAAAGCCTACGTACAGCTGAAACGCATGCATGGATGTTTTTGTACACTGATGTACATCTAAGACCATTCAACCCAGTGTTTTTAAAGATTCTCTATGTGACAAGCTACCATGGAAGTCGGAAGTAAGTTCTTCATGCAAGAGGGATCGTCGAGGGTGTTGAGAACTTCCTTGCACACAAAACTGGAATAGTGTCATACTGATTTAGCATCTGCACACGGAGGTATAAGTGTGTGTGTTAAGAAGTGTGTGTGGTCATGTGTTGTGGGCATAAAGAAGCTACTCTAAGCTCCCAGCCACAACCCCCCCTCTTTACATATCCCCTCAGGTATTTGGTGCCTTTACTTTGAAAACATGTCCTTTATGCCTGTGCAAGGGTACGTACTGCTGGTCATCATGGTGTCTGAGGTGTGTGAAGTCAGAGTGAGCGACACGAGCTGGACGGTGGGACGTCTCCAACTTCTGAGGTCACTCTTAAAATTATATGATGGTTTTTATGAGAGCCAACCTAAAAATGGAGAGAAAACCAGGTTAGTACAAAACACAGCCTTAAAAATTCCACGTTTCATTTTTTAATTATACTATTCTTTTTCTACCACAAGAGTAGGTTTTGTGAATTTAAGCATGTGTCAAAGGGGTGAAAAGATGAGCACACAGTGACATTCACAATAGTGGCACGTGGTCAATATTCTCCATAGAATGGTAGCCCATATTCACTCCCTTGCATATGTAAATTTAGAGCAATGATTCTACTTCATTTTAACTACCTGAAGAGTATTAAATCTGACAATATTTTAAAATTTAACAGCATAAAACAATCACATTTCTATTTCAGGGAGTGTCTGAAAAAAGTTACTTTTCTCTCCTTGTTTTACCAAACTAACCTGTAGTAAAGCAGTATTTATCAGAGTATGTAAGACAAATGGATACTCACTCGAGTGACAGGGGAGCCAATGGAAGGCATTGAGGAAGAAAAGCACACAGTTGTTACGTGGAACACAAACACACAGTGCGAACAAACCCAGGCATCTACCCAAAAAAACATGCTTTTAGACGAGAGGGTTTTCTCACACGTGAAAAAAATTCCATTCAAACTATGACGCTTAAGATTGGTGCAGTCGACTGTATAGGCTCTGATCTGACAAGTATTATACCACCACAAAGTATGGCATACCCAACACAAACTAAGACCTCTAATTATCAAAGCCTGTTAAAGTCAAATATACACAAGATCAGGTTCTGTGTGTCATGAATATCTCCTGCCTGCCATGTTGTGCCAAGAAAACCAAAGCATTCATATGTCTGAAATGATCTGTATTCAAGTATTATATGAACATACAAAAAACACTGGATATGAATAATGTCGATAACCACGGGCCTCAAATTGTATTAAATAAAGACAGAAAACACTTGATTCAAAGGGTTTATGAGTGTATTTTTTCCTTGAAGTAAAAAACATTTTGGGTGATTTATTTGCGATCCAAGTTCAGTTGAAGTACTTGGTGGATTAGTATTTATTCCTTAAGATTTTAATGTTACTGTCCTTTGAATCAAACGCCATGGAGATGGTACAGCATCCCCACCCAGTTCTGTCTCCAAAGCAAAACACAAATAAAGTTAATGAATGTCACAAATCAATACAAACAAAATATATCCTTAAAAATGTTAAGAGGGAAGGAAGATTTTGTTCTTTGTTTTCTGCACAAGCAAATAGGGGCACACCTCAGATGTTACACTTTAGCAAGACTGTTGAGGAAAAGCATCTAGAGATGAGCAAAAAAAAAAATTTCTTTTATCATATTGAGGTAGCTGTGCTCTGCCCAGTGCAGAAAAACTGACTTGTTTTCAATCAATATAGTAAAAAAAAACATCCATGTAGTTAATTTACGCTCTAACATGGGGGACATACACAATTAAATTAGAAATGAGAAACCACGTACAGTTCATGCTTGGTCACAGGACATGCGGCTTTTGTTTATCAGGAATTTTTTTCTCTTTTGTTTAAGCTGAGCATTCAAACGATTCACTCCGAGTCCCAAACCTTTCCCCGTCCTCATCTGCCACATGGAGCTTGTCCTCTCTGAAAGAGTTCTGAGTTTATACTGAAGACACAATGGTAAACATCTGAAAATAAATCAAGGCGGTATATGTCTAAGCCACGCTGGTCAAACAATTTACAAAGCCATTTAAAAAAAAAGGTTGCATAAAATAGTGTTCAATCTCTGTACAGATCAAATGATTTCTGATATCTTTAAATTTCCTTTTCATTAAGAGGGAAGTTAAACAAAACAATGCTGTTGTTATTGTAGTGACACAGAAATTATATTCCAAACATCGTTAAAAATATGAACCTTAAAGGCAATATTAACAAAAAAAAAAATAATGGCAACAGTATATTTTCTTTCAAACCAGCAACAAAGTCCACAGCTATGGGAGTGATGGTCTTCTAACACTCACATTTAAAGCCTCACCCATTCACAAATCCTATCCCAACTTAAAACAGGTGACTTCTTAATGTTAACATTTTATATTATTTGTTACGTTTCATGTGTTAAAGTTGGTCCTTCTTGTACGCACGCGGTAGGCACGCACAAGCACACACACTAACTCTACAAACGCGCGCACACACGTTAGCTATGCACATTTAGGAAGGCAGAGAGAGAAGAAGGAGAGGAAAGAGGGAAGTGATGGCAGTGGGTGGGGAATGGAAAAGTCGAGGTTGTGCTCAAGTCAGTCAGGACCAGAACATGTCGGCCATGTTAGTGTCGGAGCTGTAGATCCAGAGGACCAAGGGGAGGGAAATGGCCACGAAGGGCCAGGAGATGCCCTCCATACATGCAGACAGGCAGCAGCTTTTGGAGCCGGCAGGCTTCTCCAATTCTTTACCAGGCTCCAGGTAGTTCCTGGCAGCAAACTTCAGCATTTCATCCAGTAGAATGACGGGTAGTGAGATCTTGAGCACCATTAACCACTGTGTCAGATTCAGAGGTGTAATCTGGAAGATGATCTGAAAAGAAACACACAAGACTAATCAGACCGTAGTTCAAGCTATGTGGTAAATCTTTCAATTTTCAGAGACAGACAGCATCAGCTCTTCAGTAGAGTTTATATGACAGCAGAATTAATCATTTTAATATCATATAATGATACTTCTGCTTTGTGGGAGCTCCAACTCACAGTACCACATTCTATGTCAAACTGAAAAACATTTCTCACTGGAAGAGGCTCCACATAGAGGATGAGGAAGTGAAGGGACATGGAGAGGCAGATGGCTCCCAGCAGCCACACATTCTCCCAGGGAGGCATCCGCAGCAGCGACTGGTTCTCTGACACACTAAGAAACAACAAAGACAAATGGACATGCTTGGTAAAAAGGCACACACTGACTTCAGAGCCAGTACTCAGAAACACTGTAATGCATCTTTATATCCCTGCATTAAACACAACATCTGTAAGCAAACACGAAAGAGGAGATTATGACCAGTAAAATCAAATAATATAAACTGGGAGAATTCTTGGTTGAAACCAACCTGTTAAGGGCATTGCACATCTCAATGGTGACCAGAACAGACAGAGCCATAGTCATAGGGTAAGGGGACTCAAACACCTTACAGTCCATATCCTGGTAGTCGGGATTTTCTGGACCACATTGCAGGAAATGGCTCTGTAAGAGGCAGTACAAAAACAGATCTGAGCAAACACCAAACCCAAAAATTGCTTTGTGTGAACTGAATTAGCATGATAGTAGTTGTTAAGCTCTACCAGCTGGTAAAAGGTGATCCTTGGCCCATCCTCAGCAGCAACAAACCACCAAGCAGCAGCACCCACAGTGGCAGCACCGACATAGCCTTGTTACACGAACAAAAGAGTCATCATTAATACACGCTGACAATGACACAGATGGTTGCTTACTTACATCTGAGTAGAAGGAAGCCGCAGTTACATGAGCATTTTGGTGATAAAGCATAGAACCTGTACTTCGACAACATTAGCAATGCAGTGCTAGCTTTTGCAGTAATTTCGTGGCACAGCCTGCACATACGCCAACGAAAATATCAGCAGGCAGTTTTCTTCAATTACTTGCAACACTGGGTAATGAATGAAAACACTGGAGTGTCACATACAGCACATACACCCACTCTGTCAGCATGTGTTTGCTTCCACAATAATGATGTCCCAACTTACATCCAATGGCTAGGTATCTGAAGAAGAGCCATCCAGAGATGAGGGGCTCACGGGCATTGCGTGGGGGCTTGTTCATGATGTCCAGGTCTGGGGGGTTGAAGCCTAAAGCAGTGGCAGGCAAACCATCAGTCACAAGGTTGACCCAAAGCAGCTGAACCGGGATGAGAGCTTCAGGGAACCCCAGAGCTGCGGTCAGGAAGATGCTATACACAGAAGAAGCATGAGAATGAGTACGACAGAGTAAAAAATTGTGATTCAGACAGATGAAAGTGTTTCTATAAACCAGTCATCCTTACCAGACAACTTCGCCCACATTTGACGAGATGAGGTATCTGATGAACTGCTTCATGTTGTTATAAATAGCTCTGCCTTCCTCGACCGCAGCTACAATAGTGGCAAAGTTGTCATCAGCCAACACCATCTCTGAGGCAGTCTTGGCCACAGCTGTGCCTGAGCCCATGGCAATGCCAATCTCAGCCTTTTTGAGAGCGGGGGCGTCATTTACTCCATCACCAGTCTGACATGAGGGTGAAATCCAGGACAAGAAATCATTCAGTGTTTTACAGTCTATGATAAACTAGCCACCTCAAATTTGATCTGATCTCCTTTTCTTTAAAACCAAAGAAGATGACAGCAGAGGATAACATCACCTTACAAATAATAGTCCCAATCTGTACAAGAATAAATAGGACTTTTTATTGCATTTCTGAGGAGCACACTTTTTCCTTACCATAGCTGTAATCTCATCATAGGACTGCAGATACTCTACAATCTTGGATTTATGTGAAGGCTCAACACGAGCAAAGCAGCGGGCCTTGACCACAGCGTCTCTTTGTGCAGCAGGTGACAGGTCATCAAACTCTCTGCCGGTGAAAGCCATGCTGGAAACGTCATCGTCTTCTCCAAAGATGCCAATACGTCGACAAATAGCCACCGCCGTCCCTGGAATATAAATGAGAGCGCAAATTTGACATCTACAGGAATCCTGAAATGCAAGTAAGAATGTTTAACTGTATTTTCATCAATGTTCCTATTTATGTAGTAATAGAATGTTCTCTTTTAAAAGAAAACAGAAGAAATTATGATAACTTGTGCCTGTTAATTTTTTTCTCTAAGATGTTACTGTCACTGCATACCCTTGTTGTCTCCGGTGATCATAATTACTCGAATGCCTGCAAGACGGCAGAGCCTAATAGAGGCTGCCACCTCTGCCCTGGGAGGATCCAGCATTCCCACACAGCCCACAAATGTCAGATCAGTCTGGATGATAAAAAAAAGAAAAATAAATACAAGTTATCGAAAGTAACAGCAGATTAAGGAACGAAAAATGCAGCAAAAGCTTTAGGGAGAATCCGCCGAGCTTATCCATGTGACCCAGGTCTCACCTCGTACTCGATAAAGCGAGACGAGTCCTCCAACACCAGATCATCTTTGCTCATGGGGTTATCTCGGGTGGCCAAAGCCAAACAGCGCAGGGTGTCTCTGCCGGTTCCATACTCTCTGATAACAGACATCAGCTTTTCCTTGATGCCAGGAGTCAAGGGCACCTTGTTACTGCCGACACGGATGTGTGTGCACCTGTCAATCACTCCTTCAGGGGCACCCTAGACGCAGGAACAGATAAGAGAAGAAAAAGGAAGGACCAAACAGTTGTAAGAGAAATATTTTTAGTCAGGCATTTATGTCACAGCCTCAAATGCCACAGTGTGCAAATCTCACCTTTACAAACATCTTGCCAACAGAGGAGCGTGCTTTATTAGGAGTGCAGTACACAGACATAGATTTCCTGTCTCTGGAAAATTCCAAGGTAAACTCTTTCTTCATCAGCTGCTTGATGACCTAAATGCATGATAAAAACAACTGCAGTGAGTAATCCCTTCTCTTTCTGAGATGAAATGAATTTTTTTAAGCCCTACTGCATTTAGGGTTACACCAACATATTTAAATCAAACTATGAAAAAAAGCACTTTGTATTGCAAGGAACTGATTTCAAAGAGTTAAAGGTTACATACAGAATTGCAGGCGTTGGCTCGCTCGATCTTGGACAGGCCTTTAACATCTGTATCAAACACATTCATCTTCTCCACCAGGCATGTGAGAGCCGTCTCTGTGGCCTCACCCACCTTCTCGTACACACCTTTGGTCTGATTTGACACAAACGTAGATAAATGATAAGGTCAGTCATTTTCATCAGAAAATCCAATCTTGGCGCTCACAGAGTAAGAACCAATTAACACTGCTGACCTCATTGTAGTCCAGTGAGGAATCATTACAGAGAGCGCAGATAGAGGCCAGCTCCACCAAGGCATCATACTGGGAACACCTGACAGGTTTGGCATCATGGAACCTAAACAATTCACAGAGGTAGGCAGGAAAGAGCTGGTGAGTCAACATCGTGATGCAGACTTTATGGAAAAACAACATTAGCAACCATTTCTATATAGAGTTATATTGTTAAAAATGCAACCACATTTGCCGGAATAGCATGCAAGAACAAGAAACTGAATACTCACACTTCTCCATCTGGGGCATATGTGGAGCCAGTAACAGTGAATTCTTTTAATGAGCAGTGATCACCCTCTGCCCGATCAATGATAAACATCTGGAAACACAGAAATGGTAAAAACAAACTGTTAGTCACGAGGCACCTAACAACAGGTAACAGATGTGCTGTGTGAGTATCAAGCACTGAGGGTTTAATCAATAATTCTGGGCAATGTGGTAAATTCTGTATCCATTCCATTATATTGTTAGTGCTAAAGTGCACAGACATGCAGAGGAAAGCTGAGAGGCTGATGTACACTGTGTCCAGCAGGTGGCAGCACACTACAATAAACCCGTCAGAAACCTTCATATTTATGAGACCACGCTAACATAGAACAGGTTATAATAATGAAATGCTGAGCCAAAGCAGACACTAAGCACTATGGTGGGGAGGGTCCATAAATGTCATCTAGTTAGACACAGGATTCTTCTGAATGCAGTCAGACCACATGAAAATACTCCGTATAAAAGTGACGCATAACTCTGTAGAAATATGTGAGAATTCTTGGATAAGGATACTCATTCCAGTGTAAGGTGTACTCAACGCCTTCATAAAATGGATTCAGAAAGTTTGAACTACTTCAATTTGAGATGTACAAAGTAGATTTTGTTGACTAAACATGAAAAAGATAAACCATGTTGTACTATGATAGAGATATCTGAAACCAAGACAAAGCTTAACAAGTGAGAGGAAAAAAACAGAGGTCTTGAGTAAGATAACACTAGAACTGTTAACACTGCTGTCACTCATATCCTGCCATTCATACATAACACATTCGTCAATCCAAGGCACCACATCTGCCATGAACAGAGGGGCAGAACAGACATGCACAAAGGATGAAAACAGAAATATCTTAATAAAATGATGAGCTGGCATTACGGCTACACTCCCCTCAGGCACCAGCAAGACTACAAAAAGCAGTGATGTCAGTGGCAGTCCTTTCCAAAACACAAGAGCAAGTACAAGAAAGTGAATTGAATGGCAAATTCATTCACCCAGGGCAACTAATTTTAGTAGTGCCCTATTTGGACAGGGGCATCTTGGATGCTGCAGATGTCTTCAATGCATCAAACAGCTAGAAATGACAGCCGCTAGTTACTAACTAAAAGGTTTGAAAAACTGCTCGATATAGGTTTCACTTGCAGAAAACTGTGCGGGATGGGCAAGAGATGAAAAGATAGAGAGACAGCAGAAAGAGACACAAGGTCAGTTATGCAACTCTACTGGTTTTGCTGCAAATGACTAACTACTGCATACTGATCAGCAGGCTGCATGAATAGGGGGTGGGGGCTGAAGAAAAGCATTGAAAAAGATGGAGAGATGGGAAAACAGGCAGATTTACATATTTGTTAGACAATGAAAGACAGTAAATAATAAACCAATATAGCATGACAACATATACGAGCACGTACTTCTGAATCTAACTTCATTTGTCTGTATAAAACGCAAGTCTTCATTAGTCATTCAGTCTAAACACTGCTCACTGTTTATTGCTAATAAAGGAAGACGTACACGGCCGTACACTGACTCTGTGACACAAGGTGCTGACATAACAAGCATTCTATAGTCATGATTTACATAACTTGGAACTAAAGGCTGGGTTAATTTTGGGACCTAAAAATTAGGTCACAGTGCAGAAATTTAAGGAAACCTAGCTTTAAGAGAAGGTTCCCTGAATGTAATCACAAGGAATAACACCAGTTTAATTTTAAAGGTACACCACTTAAATCTTTTCACTGAGGAAATCCCTCTCTAAATCCTTAAAATACCAAAATCACTCACTTCAGATGCCCATCCACAATTAACTTTTAATCCACTCAGCTAAGCTAGTCAGACACCTTGAGCACATCCTCATTCATCATACTTAGCTGGCAGGAATTTTATCTAGTATTCCTTTTTGTGGTGTAAATATGAGAGTCGAGTGGTTCTGAAGTTGTCTTTACACTGTGTACACATATGAATGCAAGTGGTAATGATGTGTAACTGACATACCTCAGTCTCATTCATGAGTTTGGTTGTGATCACTGACGGTCTTTGGCATTTTGTTATTTTTCAATGGTACGCCTTATAATTACATAACTTTTGTTATGCCTATTTAATTTGACCAAATTATTAAACTATTACTTTAATATCTAAACTGCATGTTAGGAGTGTAAACATAGTTTTAGATAAACTGAGCTGACTGCTGAAGGTTAATAAACTGATTTTAATTAATCTCTTTCAAGAATGACCATTACCTTGTGGCATTAATATGGGAAATAATAGGATAAATATTGGATTTCTGATAAACAGTAGAATCATATGCATAGAATTAAAATTAAAAACAACCAACTCCATACAGCCAGGTAGAAATCACTAGAACCTATCATGACAAGATAAGACAAACCTGGCTGACAAAATATCCTTATCTTCTTGCCAGCTGAAATGTTCTTTAATGTAGTTTTTTACCATTTTACTTTTTTATTAAAAATTTGTAGCTTATCGAAATCGCTGAATGTGCAAATTCATGCTTAACAGCAGACCTCTGACTGGCCACCCCACAGAGTATGACTGCCAAAGAGGTTGGCTTCTTCAAAAACTAGTTTAAAATTCCCTTGTGTCTTTAAATGGTGGTGTGTAGAAATAAATATATGAAATTCACCAAACGTTTCACTAGCAATCATTCTACAAGGTATTACGAATTCCCTGTCCACCGTTCTCTTACCCTGCACACAGACATCTGGTTGGTGGTCAGAGTGCCAGTTTTGTCAGAGCAGATGACAGATGTACAGCCAAGGGTCTCCACAGAGGGCAAACTACGGACAATTGCATTCTTCTTGGCCATGCGCCTCGTTCCTAAAGCCAAGCAGGTAGTGATGACAGCAGGCAGACCTAGAGAGGAGCAGCAAAGATAAAGAGGATTATTAAGACTTATCAAGGAGATAAACAATTCCAGAAAGGGATGTAGACAATCATTTATTTTATTTACTCAGGTGATGAAAAAACTATCTTGTCCTTCTTTGTCCCTGTATCAAGTACTGAAACACAGCCCATGTTGCTGCATTTTCCACTGAAGCCTCTCAGAGCAACGAGCATATCAAGGACACGGCTGTATTTGTGCATCTCTTCAACTTACCCTCAGGAATTGCAGCAACTGCCAGAGCCACGGCAATCTTGAAGTAATAGACAGCACCTCGGATCCAGGAGCCTCCATGGACAGGGTCATTGAAATGTCCAATATTGATGATCCACACAGCAATGCAGATCAGTGAAATAACCTTGAATTACACGCAAGTTTAAATGTCAAGATAATTTTAATATCAATTCAATCATAAATTCAATCAACAGTAGACATTTTGATGAAGCAGAAATGACTGATTTCTTTAACATATTTAATACAAAGGGCACAAAAAGTTTGGCACAATAATGTAATTTCAATAACCTTGGATAGCTGCTGCCCAAACTCATCCAGTTTCTGCTGCAGTGGTGTACGCTCCTGCTCTGTTGATGCCATCTCATCTCTGATTTTGCCAATCTCAGTGTTGCCACCTGTGGCCACCACCACGCCGACGGCCTTACCTGCCGCAATGTTGGTACCCTGTGGAGTTAGAGCAGCGAGAAGAGAAAAAAAAGAGCATATTATGCATTAGACTTCTGGGCAAACAGGTAAAACTAGTTTAACAACTACTCTGAGACATGTATGAGGCACAAAGAAGTGATTTTACAAGTGGCAAGAGCCAACATGCAGCACAAGTAATTCAAGTCATAAATCACTTCGCGAAAAAAAAACATTTCAAACACAGTGAAAGCACCCATTGGAAGCATGAACGGCCCTTCCAACAAAATTTGAGTCTTTAGCAATTTAATATGCATTGTGTGTGCATCATATATCTTTTCTTGCATGTATGAAATAGAAAAACAAGGAAACAAATCGATAATTCAACATTTTTTACAACTGGTTAAAATGTATGTGAGCGAAAAAAGGACCAAAAAACAAAACAAAGAAGAACACTGCTACCTTCATAAGTGCAATATGGTGTAATATACCAGTGGGGTAGGGATTTAAATTAAGGGTAAAATAACGCTGAAAAGCCTAAACTCACAGAAAACAGCATGTTCTTCTTGTCCTGGTTCACAGCACGTGGATCAGGCACCGGGTCTGTGTGTTTGATCACAGACACAGACTCTCCTGCAGGAAGAGAAAACAAAAAATAATAGAATAAGAAGCAGTGGCAGCATTTCTACACAGCAGAGCATGTAGTGGTAGTTCTGATGGTTGGTTGACACTTTGCGCAGATACGTGTGGAAAAGGCTTTGCAGCTGACTGAGCAGGCCTGACAATTATCAAATGCTGCCCTGCCACTGCCTTTCAAACCCCTCATCTGATGTGTGATTAGACTGTGTGTGTCTGTGTGTGTAATCAACTGTGCTAGGCCTGCACACTTCTGATAGAGTAAGCCAGGGAGCGTTTGACAGGCGTTATGGCCATGAATGGGGAGAGGAAGAGAGGAGAAAAATAGCTCAAACACTAAAATATCCATTGGAATTTGCTACCAATTAAGGCAGCAGAGCAAGACAAGAGATTTAAGGAGTTGATTCACATAAACCTCTCCTCTCATACATTAACCATCCTTCAATATTTTCCCCTTTTAATCTTTTCCATCTACCTCACTGTCTAATTATCCATCCACACGTTCATCCATTTAGGTTTCATCCACATCATGCTCGCTTCTTGTTGGTTGGGTATTGACTGAGCAGCCATGACTACTGAATGTAATGAGGGCATGTGCGTCAAAAGGAAGCGGAAATTGCTTATTCTTCTTGTAATATGTATGGGTTGATCAAAAGCGGCGAATTGATTGAAGAGGCGGGCAAAGAAATAATGCAACAAAAGAAAAGAATAAAGTAATACATGGCTAAAAATAAGGATGCTACGCACTTCAAGGTTAGTGTGTTGTAAACATACAATTACATGTCATGGTGAGGACATCAGGAGCTCACACAGATGGCTAAACAACATAGAAATGGCTTTACCTGTAAGGATGGACTGGTCTACCCTCAGTGTGGTGGACTTGATAGAAGACAGCCTGATGTCTGCAGGCACTTTATCACCAACTGTGAAGACAGACAACAAAGCACACACACTTAAGTACCTCTTAGTACTTTAAATGCATCTCTAAAGACTACAGGTGGAAAGACACTTTAAACAAAACAAATTATAAAACAAGATGAGTGGTGATTTGATGCGTTGGAGGCATGTAAATGTGAAAAGACACCTCAAAAAAGATTGTCTTATCACAAAAGGACAAAAGCAATAAACAAATACAAATCACAAACCACACACAGACACTAAACATTTGGAAATTAAGTCAACTGCCATGTTATCCAAACTCATGCTCATGGGAGAAATAAAATAATCAAACTCGAGTTATTTGTTAGAGAGGCTTGGGGAGAGTCATGCATTCAAAAATTATTAATGTTCCACTCATCTGCACAGGACGTAAATAGATTGCTGCTCATTCTTTCCGCTAACACAAGACTTTAGCAATCCCCAGTAAAACAAATGCAAAATGTAAATACACACTGAAGTGTTTTCTCTGAAATCCAGTAAGCACCATTAAAGCCACTGACATTTATTAGCTTTTCTTAAAAGGGTAGCAAACAGTCCGACTTCTTTGTATGGCTTTGCATGCAGTTGGGTCTGACCTGCCCAGATAAAAGTACTAATAAAGGAACCTTTCAGCTTTGTGGTTTTAATGAAAGGAAAAAAGTATTCAAAATTAGACTGTGTTATGCATGCAGATGCATATCTGCTTTCAAGTGCTATTTCTCATTTGTTTTTTTTTCTATAATGGGATGGGACTGGAAACACAAGCATGCTATATTTTACCATTTGAAAGGTCTAATTCATAATAAAGATGTGAAAATTGTACTTCAGATTTTAAACATTTTCTCAAATCTCCTTACAGTTAAACTTAACTGTTGTATTAAGACTTTATGCCAGTTATGGGTCCCCATAGCACAAAAAATATGTCTGATATTTTAATACATTTCTAAAGAAGTAAGCATGATGGAAAATGCCACTGTTGCACCGAAAAAGTATTACTTTCCTCTTACAGTAAGACATCACAGAGCATGAAAGGACAGAAGTAAAAGCAATGACCCAGAGGCTCTTAAGAGATATCTCTACGGACAGTGGTGACAGACATGTAAACCAACCCCTGGGCCTCTGCAGTGCCCTTCTGAGTGAAGAGGAAGAGAAAAGGAAGGAGGAGAGGAGAAGATGGAAGAAGGATTAGATGAGTCTTGCAAAACACACGTCCAAAAATGGGAAAACTATTTTGATCAGTTGAAAACATGCTGCCGGATTTGGGGGAGGGGGAATGATAGCGAAAAATTTCTTTTTTAAGCAAGGAGAACCCGCTCCACGTCACAGATGCCAAAATAGAAACAGAATGACGTGTGCTTGCGTACAGACAGCTCATTCATTCTGACTATTCTCATAAGTTTGTGACAGGTTTTCACTACTCGTACAGAGAACGAAGTGAGGAAATTCTACTCAAGAACTACGTAACCAGTAAAATAAGCAAATCACAGCATTGTTTTACAACCTCCTGACACTGCAGTTCATTTAAAAAATGTTATTACTGCAACATGTGGTAATGCTGAGGTCATGTTGAGGGATAATGCTTGTGGACTACACCAGCTGCAGCACTACCAAATTTGGCCCTCCAGTTGATCACAGACTCTCCACTTCATCATCACCTGCCTGCCTTCAAATTGGATCCACCGTAACAGACAGGAGATAGTGCACGAGATGAACAACCATAGCATGAGGGAGGACACAAAGGAACTGAGGAACTGCAGTCACTGGAAATATTAAAGACTCAAAGCCCTGTGGGAAGGTTCCCACAGAAAATCACTAATTAGAAAACCTCCTACCTTGGTAATAGCGAAACACCCTGCTATTTTCCACCCAATGGTGTATACTGGGAATAAGGTCACAGCAAGTAGACTAACCCACTTTCACAGGCAATGAGAGCATTACGAAAAGCATGCAATGGTCAGTATTAATTAGACAGATAAGCATAAGTTATAATTATCTCTGCTACTGAAATTGCTGTATATTAAAGTTCATTCTATTTTGTACACAATGAATGCAGTTATCATGCAATTATCTACAGTATTTTGCTGCAGTGATACAAAATTTGCAGCTGTCTCAGCTAAGGGTGACATATCTTTCCTTCCCTTTATCGTACAGAATATGCTCTTTTTAGCTCTTATTTTTATGGGAAAAAGCGGGCAGCCTCTGCGACAGGGTCCTTTCCTTCTCCCTTGTGAGCAAAGGATTTTATCTGTTCCCTTGAGTATGGGACAAATGTCAGGCTACATACACCTAACTGATAGCACCCCAACAGTCGCTCTCAAACACTGTTCAGGCTTGTATTCCCTTTTTCCTAACCAAGACATGAACAACTACCAAATGCAACTGAATTATAAGTTTCAAGTCATGCAATAAAGCTCAGAAATTGTGGATTACAAAAGACAACCACTATGACAATATCTGGGGTCAACTAAACAAAAAAAAAACAAAATAGTGCATCCTGAACTTTATACTTAGATTTGAGTTACAGTTACCCAGCACCCATCTGTTCATCATGGGGGGTCCACAGAAACTTAAGAGGCCTTAAGGGGTTGTATATTTTCTCTTGCAGTTACTGAGGTTCTCTGATGTGCTTGCACGTAGGCTTGCAGCCTTCAGGGACTTATCATGACTTCCTACAGCCCTCCAGGGACTCTTCTAATTCTCTGATGAACAGGAAAAATCACAACACAAAACCTGAACATACACAAACACACATGACACTGTGCAGTGCATATCACTTTTACCGTGTAAAAATAATGAAGTACATTCTCTAACATGTGAGAGGCAGGGGAATGAAGCAAATAGACAAATGGCCTGGGTGATGACAATAGACAGAGTATTGTACACTCTTAAACACAAGGGAGGAAATCTGGCCATGTGGCCATCTGGAGCACAAATTATTTATTGAATTGAATCTGTATCCTTTCTACATGTTACATCCTGTCTTGCTGTCTTCTCCCCAGGGTAGGACAACACTAACTCAGACTGTGGCTAAAACTATGAGCCAGAAAGAACAGAGGTGATCAGTGTCACATCTCATGTCCAAAAAAGTAATTGCAAGGTGAAACAAAAGCAAGCTGGAAGAAAAGGAATTGGCACTGTTGACTCAAAGTGCTGCCTGGCAGTAAATAATACCAGTGGACTTGCTCTGGGTTTTTTAATGAAGCCTTGCAATAGTCAAGAGACCAAACAGTGTGTGTGAATGGCTCAGCTAAGGAACAGTGAGTCATTATGACGTGGGTGACACGCAACTCAAGATATAACTGAAGATAACACGGCAAATCTAAAATGGTGTCATATAAGTGAAATAAGAAATTTCAGGGGTTTGCAAGCAACTTCATACCTTGACATCTTGTCTGTCATATGATTTATTATAGTCCTGGTGCAGTCAATTAGGCAAAGGATCCAGTTTTAGAAAATTTTCAATGAAATGAATGTTGAAAATACAATCACAAGAGGAAGGAGACATCATGTTATTGTAATGGTATATTAACTACATAAACTGATAACCTACACTCATGTTGCAATGGTAAATTCCATTTAGGTGTGTGCTTTTAACCCATGCTGCTAGTTGGCGATATGAGTGACACACAGGTCATTTCTCACTGTAGAGGTTAATGAGTTTGTGTTCTATCACTGCTTCCTGACAGGATCATGTGTCACGTTTTAGCTAAGCAGAGCCAACTATCCAAAAGTCACGTGTGGTCAAAAAAGGGTTGGAAATGCAAGGATTTGTGCTGCACACACATGATCCTTCAAATAGCATTTTTATGTGGGGTTGTTTACTTTCTAAACACTGAAAATGTCTATATATAGGCTTTCATGACTTTGTGGCAGTCAGCCATCTAACTCCAAGCTGCATGCATCTATGACTGTAAATGAGAAATCAGTCTAAAGTTAAACAGTCATCTGTTCCCTGTGCTTACCACAAAATCTTCATCAGCAGCAATGTTAGGTGTTGCTGTAATTCAAACTTACTACATGACCCTTGAAATTTTGATTCAGAGTGCACTATACAGACATCTCATTCAATAATGTTTCCACTGAGCGGCTATTCTGCCAAATAGACATGAACTAGATCCATAAACAATAAGCTGGCAGATCAGATCTACACAACTTGTGCAAAAGTAAGCAGGTGCGTCACTTAAAGACTAACTGTGGACAATAATACCCAACTCCAACTGCAAAGCAAGCTGCTCAAAACAGTACAAACATTGAACTGTGACAAGTAAGCAAACACAGCAGGAAAAACATGTCCCTGAGGTAAATCTTGTTAATGGAACATGTCCTCTTATCCTTGATGTTCTCTTGGTAGTTGAGACAGTAGGTTCTTACATATGGCTTACTCTTCTGCAAGGCAGAAAGGAGTATATGCGTGACTGGGAGAGCAGGAGTAGGCATAACCCTCACAAGGACTGGAAAAATCATGTTCTCAAGACAAAGGAAGACGTAGAACCATAGTAATTTGCACACTTGGCAAACAAACTTTAACTGACCACTTAGCAACAATTGCTCTGACAAAGATTCTAAGATCGTGACGACAGAAGAGTATCAGAAGGACATAAACCATATGCCTGGTTTGACAAGACACTTTACAGCATGGCGTGACACTCATACATCACTTTCCTGCATTACACTAACACTGCAACTTTCTGGTCGACTACTTGGTTCCCCAACACTGCTAACAGAAACACGTGTATACATACCTCTTAAACTAAGTAAACACTACTATAATAGTTCTTGCAAATCCTGCTAATTTCTCAGCTCCATATTGTGCAACGCACATCTGTTAATCAACTTCATCCTCGTAATTTATGTTATCTCTGAGACCCATCTATCAGACTTGGGACCATATTTATGGTCAGCTTGCTACTGCAGACAATAAATCACATGGCTGTAACTGTGTATATAAATCATGCAGAGTAACTTGCTTGAATTAGCTTTTGTTCCTCTAAAATATTAGATAGCAAGTCGAATGATTCATGCAACACTGAAAATAGCATACTGATTGAAGGCACACAAACAGTGGACTCGACATAGATCCTATAATAAGGCGATGTCTGAATTGCTACCAAGAACATCAAGTGCAGCACTGCATGTTGACATTCACCGTCAGGAACAAGACACGGAAGCCACTGAGATTGGAAATCAGAAGCTCGAAAAAACTGACAGAAACAAGACAGTCGGGTTGAGTACTGCTCTTCATAATAAGGTTAAACTGATTTTGGTTCACATTCTTTGCTAAACATGGTTCAGATTAAAGATGGTAAAAATTTAGATTATGATAAGGTATTTTGTGATTATTTTGGTTAAAAGAATAAACTACTTTTTCAAGCAGAAATTTAGAATTTGCTTTACCTTGACAGGGGAGTGGTTCCATTAGTTGCTGCAATGTTATACCATGCTCCATTTAGTCTGTCAAATTAGGCAGTTTGGAGGCATTACATTTAGTTTTTTCTTCACTCTAAAGTATTTTGTTATGTTTATGGAGAGTGTTTGGAACTTGCAAAACTGACTGAAGGCCAGCAGGGCCAACCATTTCCAGTATTCAACGAACAGAAATTGGAAATTGGCCATAACATTCCATCTCTTGTCTTAGAAAAGCTTTAATCTGTAATTTGTTGTCATTTGTTGGAGGCAGTGAAGATTCAATTACATTTTTATTTTAGAAAGCTGAAATCCCCTTAGATGTGCAGCAGCTTCTGTATAACTATACTATGCAAGTGCTTATTATGACTTTATATGTACTAATGCTTCATGTATTAATTTACAAATGAATGTGTATATCATACAAGATATACTTATCCAGCATTGGCCAAACAATCCTGTAGATATTTTCTTTAAAAATTAGTTAGTACGAGAATGAACAAGACAATTTTTAGCTTGCTCAAGTTAGACTGGAATAGTCTGAGTTAATGCAGAAGTCACTTTGACAGGCAGTACAACATTATGGGTTCCACAGCCCTTTCTTTTAGCTTCTGACAAGATTATAGACCATAAAGACCAGAGACCATTTCTGTGACCCCACTGGGATAAAGTAAATTAGTATATTTATTTTTTTACGGGAAGCTACATAATTAACAAAAACATGGAAAGAAAGGAAAAAGAAAAGCAAAGAAAGATAGAAACAAAGATAAAAGATAAAAAGAGGCCAAATTAAGTCTCGGTAAGAAAACACTGGGAAATGAGGAGCAGTGACGCAAAAGCCATAAACATATGTGGCCCTATCCAACTTGAGGTTAGCCAAGAAATGTTCAGGAACAGATTGGGCCTCTGCTCTTGTCCTGCGTAACTGCTTTACTTACTTGGTACTACCATTATTCTGAAATTGTCAAGGGGGAAGAACAGGATGAGGGATCAGCTGTGTGCTTAAAACTATATAAGAGTACTGTTGATGATGTTTATAGAATAGTATATCTATTACAGTCTGTTTTTTTTAATTATAGCCATCAATTCAATATCTTTTCAGCTTTAGATAAAAACAAAAAAACACCATCAGGAAGACCAGCTAGAAACTGATCAGGTGATCCATTCACAATCAGTTAAACAAAACAAATACTGATACAGACCAACCAAATAAATATTATGTTTTTTCTTTTGCTTGGTAGGCATGGCAGAGACACACAGGAAGCCATTGTAAACAAATATGATTAACACTCTGATACAATTTCATTAATACTGGTTATGAAATGTCAAGAATAAGTGACAAAAAAAACAGAGATTCAAGGTTTTTGATCAATTTGAGTTTTTTTTTTTTTTAAATAAGATTACTCTAACTTATTTTGGTGTTGGCCAGCTTTTTGTTTTGTCATGATAACTTATAAGCAACTAAAATTATTTTAAGTATTAGAATGCATACTGTTTCTATGTAGTAGTGTTGGTCTTACCTGCCACCTCCACAATGTCCCCTGGCACAATGTCTCTGGCCTTGATTCTCTGGACACTCTTCCTGTCCTGGCGGTACACTTTTCCCATCTCTGGCTCATACTCCTTAAGCGCTTCAATTGCATTTTCTGCATTTCGCTCCTTAACAATAGAAAAAGGAAAAGAAAGTTGCAAATTTCAAGCACCAAACAATTCACAGGATCTATGGTGAAAAGGAAGATGGACACAATGCAACTTCTAAGATATTTCTTTTCTGAAATAGTTAGTGTACTGCTGTTCAAAATGGACAGAGTGGTAAGTGGAGAGTTATCTTTACGTAAGCAAAGCGACATATAAAAAATAAAGTGCCCATGACCAGCGAACTAGGATACGCAGTGAAGTAGAATTATATAAACACTGTGGTCTGTTGTAAAAGGCAGAAAAAGCAGTTGGATTGTGAGTAGAAGTGAAACAGAAGTGAAACAGTATGCCTTAGACTTACTGTAATATGGGGCAAATATATGTAAAAGTACCCCAATTTTAAGACTACAGTAACATTCTTACTTCAGTTTCTCAAATGTTCTTTCTTGCCTGCTCAGTTCCTTCCTAATCCCTTTTCACTTTCTGGTATTTGACTTTTCCTTGTCTGGCTGATTGGTCACAGACTGGATAGTTTTAGTGGCAGCTCCCAGCCTTGCTGGAAGGCAGTCAGTACTCAAGTAGACATGGCAAGACAGGGCACACAATCCCAGGAAATTATGGTCTTTGTAAGGGTGACCAACAGGGACACAGATCTCTTAAAATGGCTGCCAGAGGAAAGGTGAGGGTTTACTCAGTTAAGGGATGCGAAAAAGGCATAGAAATCTACAGTTTGTTAGAACTGAGGGGAAGAGTGGTCTAACTTCACAACAGGTAAGGCCACATCAGCACCGCAAAAAAAACACAGCAGATACAGCTCCCTCCCTCTCCACTTCATTCACAGTGGCTTTGATTGCACAAACAAAGGCAAACAGCACAACTCCCCATTTACACAGGCCTCGGCAGGACTTTCAAGGAGCATTTACTTTTCAACACAATGCAGCAGAGAGGTCTGCATGTAGCACGCATGCGGAGAAAGTAGATGCAGGCTTTTGTCAGATTGCACAGAACACTTGTCAGGATGGGTAGATGAAAAATGTGTGCTATACGGCGCTTTAAACTACAGAGCAGAGTTATGCGCTGATTACCAGAGCCTGCAGATCTAACTGCCAATCAGTACCAGTTTGCTTCATCCATGAGATGATAAGTTTCCTCTTTCAAGAAGAGTCCTATGAGCTGTAGACCTTTTACACTGCTGACATCATTTGATGACAATTACGACATGGAAGGAACAGATGCATTTTTTCCTTTATAATATCATGTTTTCAATAAAATCTAAAGATTTCTTTAGCTGTGTCTTCAGCTTCTTTGCTCCAGCTATTGAGATACTATTAAAATTTATTAAGTCTGCTATGAAGAACAACTGGCAAGGAAATTATTTTGCCTCTTATCCATTTAGCAGTGAAGAGCCAACTTCTGCCATCAGTCCTATCCTCAGCAAAGTTATTTCTTAGGCAAACTTCACCTAACTATGCACTGTTTAGTAGCCATTTAAAAAGGACTGACTGTCTTCACTGTTGAGATAACTTATACAAGACGAGTTTTAATCACCTATACAAAGATAGATTGGCAACTGTAATGACTGTTTACCTGCCAGACTCCTACGATAGCATTTGCTATGAGAATAAGTAGGATAACAAAAGGCTCCACAAAGGCTGTAACGGTTTCTTCTCCTTCTTCAAACCAGGCCAGCACCTGTACAATGAACAAACAAAGAAAAATTAGCAACATATAAATATACTGCAAATAACAATTTATACTTAAGTGTGAGATACTGGCAGGACTGAAGTCCCCTGCCTTCGATAACATGAGCTGCACTCCAAACAACAACCTGAAATAAATACTCCTGTATGGTCAAAGCGAGAGGTGTTTACACAAATTTTAAAAAGTTACTGGTGGTCATATAATTTTGGATTTCTTGGTTAAACAATGTGTGAGGCATGGTAAGAAATATCTATTTTTAATTACTGTAAACAATGCTTTACAGGCTTGACTTTGAAACTGTGGTGCCAAATTTCCATGGAACCTGACCTTCCTGCAACTGAATGAGAACACGAATGACTTTCAAAATCACAATATGTAACAGAGAATATCAATCAGTGTTGGCTGCCTCCTTACGTCAAACACATCAATGGAACAAAGAGGAGGTAGAAAGGTCAGAGCTATTTTCAGCTGATTGTCCATTTAAGACAACAAGCACCCAAGTGTAGTTTGTCTCCAGCCAGAAAAATATTAAGTTAAAACTCAATAACCTGATTAGAGTTATTTCACCATGCACACTCTCTGCCAAAAAGAATTCAGTGTGATTCTAGGACAAACTACAGTTATAATTTTTCTGTTTATTCTTCAGTTAACAGAATGCAGTGCAAAATAAGATAAAATGTCACAGTTTGACATTTTTGCAAAGACACTGCAAACATGTGCAAATAATAAAAGGTTAAGAGAGCTCTAATTACAGCATGCTGGTATTTTTCATATATAAATTTGATATGAGGCCTTTCACCTAACTTTCTAGACAATAATATCATGCTAATTTTGGAATTTCCTCCCAGTTTCTTTTCCACAGGCCTTGCTTGTGGGTGAAGTTGAGCCAGACCTCCCTTTGACTTATACATGCTTGATAAAAATGACTATAACTATCAACAATCAAGTAATAATTCATGATAAATATCAAGCCAGCTTCTGTCTGTATATCAAACTGGGCCAAGTGTGTTAGGAAGAGTGTAGTAACTACTTTCTCCTCTTTTAGAATCTGTGCCAGCAGTGAAGTGTGTCAAATGAGATGCCAACTGCCTCCCTCTTCTCCAGCTCTAACCTATTTAGACATTACGAATCAAACACAACATTCAATTTATTGTCTATAAAACAAAACAGTCTATGTTGCACCAATCTAAACCTGAGAGTTTTAAAATAAAGTCCAACAAATGTCTGTATTAAACTCTGTAGTCAAATGTCACATTTGCCACACTGAAATAAATGTAAATGTGTCTGCATGTGCTGTGTGACTGAAAGCACACTGCGTATTACAGCTGATGATCTATGATCTTTGTAAGCATAGCTGGCTGTTATCACCATGCCTTGGTGACTGATGACATCCTGAGCCAATGAGCCAACAGCCGATCCTACAGTAGAAATAAAGCCACTCGATAGGGAATTGTGTTGTACATACACTATGCTGGAAATTGCTACTCACCAGTGACAAGAACGCAAGCGTCATATGTTATGTTTGTTCATTAAAGGATCTGTCAAGTTGTGTTTATGATGACAACATGAGTACTGGACAAGCAATGTTGAGACTTGTAATAAGGTCTTGTAAAATCCTCACTGTCTTGCAGTGGCATGTTAACGCCTGGAAATTCAATCATCAGAAAGACATACTGACTTCTCTGGTCTGTCGTTTTAACAACATAGCGTGCTGCTAGTTCCAACAACATGGCACATAATCATCAAACATGTTAAACTGGCATTAATATCCATTTTCAGAGTAGCACCATGTCACTGTTTTATTTTAACTACAGACTTTATTACTATTGACGTGTAAATACACTCTCTATGAAACAACACACTCAAAGAGGCTGCAATGACTTATGATTTGCTTGGCGAGCAAAACGAAGTTCGCACTAATATCTAACAAAATCAAGAAAAAATGTTCATCTGGGTTGTGTCACCAGACAGATTCTGGGCGCCTTTTTTCCCCACTCTAAACAGTATTCTTGCTAAGCTGTCATCTACACAGAATCAATCAGGAAATGATTATATACAATGTGTAGGCTGGCAGAGGTGTACTGAGAAAATAAAAAACCTACGGAACTTATCCCTGGAAGAAAAACATACATGGATGGTGGTGAAGATGAGCACAGACAATGTTCAACTGGCAGAGAGCCAAGTTTTGCGATTTCATTTCATCTTCCACACTGAGGGAAATGAGGCAGGCACTTGTACTCAAAACCTCAATGTGAATTACCCTCTCACTACTCTGACACTAAAATACTATCTATATTCACTTTATCTTCGCTTGAGTATTGGACCAAGCTGCTTATAGGAGTGTCACAACCTGTTTACAGACTTTTACTTCTGCTAATCTTGATAATATGCCACTTGGCTGTACACAAGTGCCGTACGTCAGACACAAGCCACTGAATTTGTTTCGCTAAGTCAGCTCTATAAGGTCCGTGTTGGCTGAACACTGAATAAGCCCCCAGCGCAGCTAACAAAACATGTGTGCGATACTTACAAAAGATATGCAGGCAGCAAGTAAAAGGATCCTCACGAGCAAATCTTCAAACTGTTCAACGACCAGTTCCCAAAGGGATTTACCTGGAAAACAAGAGTTTTATTTAAATAATTAATTACAATGATTGCCTTTTATTGTTGAAAAAGTATAAATGAGAAAGTGTAAATATAGCTACAGGTGATTATTTGTATGTATACACAGAGATCTACTCACCCTCCTCAGCTGGTAGCTCTGCAGATCATTCAGGCCGCAGACAAATGAGAGGTGGACAAGCAGTTATTAAGTACATGTCAGCACTTGGTGTACATTTATAGCATGCTGTTTGTAACAAGGGTGAAGCACATTTACACGGTACAGTGGAGGATGATGTGCTGATAACTGATTCAGTCATTACAGTGATGCTTCCCACTATTACAACATACGGATCGTGACGTCAACCAGCTTCCTATTTGTTCGCCTCGTCGGCCGTTGCAAGCCGGGGGAGCTACGGGCCACACATGATACTGTTTTCGGACACATAGATGTGAACTAGCTCCTTACCGTTTGGTCCATATCGTTCCCGTTGCTTCTTCACCTCCTCTAAACTCAGACCCGTGCTTTCATTCACGTTAAAAAAGCTGTAAACTTCTTCAACCGTCTTTGTGTGTGCGTTGTCCATGGTTAACGGCCACTTGAGGACACCGCTCGCTTCGCTGATCCCAACCTCAACCTGTCACGGTCCTCTCACCGGTCCTCCGCTGGTGTCAACGCGTGGTTTAAAACAAAAATACTGGGGAAATATTAGCGCTGAAGCCCACGGTGCTGGCTGTTACCGGCTAGGCAGCGATAACACGGGGCAGCGCGGCGCGCAGGTGTATGGCGAAAGTGGACGTATTAGCGGCTAGGGGGGAGCTAACAGGCTAAAGCTAGCTAACTGTTCCTTTGCTCCTTCGGCTCCGCTTGAATTCGCCGGCTGTGCTCCGCTAGCCTTCTCGTGAGACCTTGAGCGAAAAAATCATATCAACGCCGCGGTCTCGAATGGGTATCGTTAGCGTCGTCCCCTTCTTTTAAAACGGCGAATCCCGGAATAATCTGTCCAAATAGATGATTTAAACATGTGGTTAAGTTGCAGCTCGGCTCCCTTCTCTGCCTATGTGTTGCGGAATCACCAGCGTCCTCATCGGCACCAATCGCGTTTCTTCGTCGAATGCGGTGTTCAGTGTCCGCATGTGGAACCAGCTCATTGGCTGGAGAAACAGGAAGTGCTCGCTCTCTCTCTCTCGCTTTCTCTCAGCGACGACTGTTTGCATGTGTGGTGCCATTAGCCATATTAGCTTAATATCCAATTCACATGACACTCACGTTTAATAGCTACACAAAATATTATTGTATTTGACGTTTTTCCAAAGCTATCGTTGCTTTTAAAAATTATCACTATATAAGAATTTATACTGATTAAACTTAATTTTTTAAATATATTTTAAGGGAAACAATGTAAGAACAATTGTTGTTTCTCCATCATGAAATGTATTTCTGCTCTGCTCTGTTCAATGTAATATATGTTAATGAAACTTTTAAAATGATATTACAATTTATTTGGTTCGAATTTATTCTATGAAACATTCACTTGAAAGGTCCAAAGCTAAGTTGTGTGTTTTGTTTTTTGTTATTTTTTTATTTTTTTTTACATTTTTTTTACAGAATTAATCCAAGAAATATTTGTCTAAATTAGAGAATATGTTTTACAATGACACTTTGTAATTAAACTATTACCTGTTAATTCCAGTAAAATGTTATAGAGATTATATTTTTTATTTTTATTTTTTTGTTTGTTATTTTTTGCTTAGAAATCATGTGTGCAAACCAAAACTGCCCAATTCAAGCTCACTTCTATACTTTTTGTAAATAATTAATACAGTTTTACAGCATTTCTGAAGCGCACATACACTGTCCCAATACTTTTATGATATTTCTTCTCACATTTTACATATTTGGTTGTCTCTTGATATTGAATGTATGCACTGGGAAAGCTACAAGTGAATTGCCCTTTAGGTTAAATAAAGTTGTCTGAACTGCACTGAACTGAACTTAACAGGCAAAAGTAATCCAACCCTCTAACATTTTTATTTTATTGCTTAAGATTGCAGTGCAAATCCCATGACAGTGTAAATACTTTATATTTTTGAAGAATAAAAAGGGTTTGATTCTTGTAGATTCTGCAATCCAAACACATGTTGCATGTATGTTAGGCAAAAGTTCATCATAAATAATAAATGTCTGGCCAATTTTACCGACAAACCGCTTCATTTCTATTCCAAAATATCCTGTTAATATAACTCAGCTCCTTATTACTAGCATTCTATTTTGAGCATGAGTGGCAGGAAAATGAGCACACAATTTAAAATTTATGTTAATGAATTCCTGTCATCCAAGAAATGCCTCCACTCCATTGCTTCAATGCTCCACACACCAGTTTTATTATCTTATATTTGTCAGCATTATTGGAGTTGCCTCAGATGAATCCCAGCCTCCCTCAGACTGATAGAGCAACCTTGCCAGTGATGTAACACAGTCGATTTTATCTTTTGCTCTCTGGCCTGGTATCATGGTGTCAGAAAGAATTCCACCTTTAAAGGAGACCTAAAAGGTTTATTTGAAATGATACCATAGAGTCAGCTTGGGCAGTGACATGTCTAACCTTTTTACAGAACAGATATTGAGGAAAAACAACTAGCAATACAATGAAAAGAGTCAGAAATACTTCACCCCATGGAACAAAAAGAAGCAGTTTAAATCAAAATCCCCACCAGTGTTGAGATAGCACCTGTGTGATATGGTTCGCAGCTGACAGTGTCTGCTGTCTATCGAGAAGACAAGTTATTTTCAGACACTGAGATTAATGTGTGCTGCCACTGTAAGACTTCTCTTCACTGAGAAGGAAAGACAAAGTCTATGCTGCTGGGATAGCCTGATAAAACCAAGACAAAAAGTCATCCATCAATCAACTTTTTAGACCACATCAGCCTGAGACAAAAATGAAGAGATCAATGACTTCCAGGCTCTCACAGACTGTTTGTCAAACAGTACCTTAACTACAATTTAACTATGTATGTATTTACTTGTGATATTTGACTAGAAGTGCCAATAAACATGCTTTAAGTAAAGAATTATTTGTGTCCTAAATTCTCTAGCTGCCTTATTATTTTTAGTTTAATTATTGTTCATTGTTTTGTACACAGAATATGAATTTGACATTTGTCCAAAAATGTGAAATGAGCTAACATAGTGACAAATCTTGGTGAAAAAACACAAAAAATGCATGTTTCTCCTTCACATAACACAGAGATATACAATCAGGCATAACATTATTACCACCTGCCCAATATTATGTTGGTCCCCATTATGAGGTCAGAATGCTCTGAACCTGGACACGGAAAAGAGGACCTCTCAGGGTGTCCTATGGGGTCTGGAACCAAGACATTGGCAGGGAATCCTTTAGGTACTTTGGCTTGTGCAGTGGGGCCACTGCCCATCAAACTTGTTCCACTACATCCTGTTGATGCTTGATCACAATGGGGTCTAGCAAGTTTGGAGGTCAAATCAACATGTTGGGCCATTGTCATGTTCCTCAACATGTTCCTGATTGTTTGATGTTGTTTTCATGTGGTGGGGTGCATTTTCCTGTGGGGGTAGGCCAGTGACATTTGGGATTTCCATTTGCATGAGGGAGTGTGTTTGTTGTGGGACAATGTTTATTTGGCTGTCTAAGTCTCATCAACACAAATGGCAAAATCCAAGGTTTTTCCATCAGAACACCACATGGTAGCAATATGATCAATGTTATTCACTTCACCTGTCAGAGATCATAATGGTGTGGCTGATCGGTGTATATTTCTGAATGCACATAATGAAAACACAGCTTTTGAATGTAGAGTTAAGTTTTATTTGATCTGTTATGGTCAATAAAATAAATAATACGATACAAAATGTACTGAAATTACAGGAGGTGCAGTGAATAACTATATTGATGTCAAGCAAAATGGAGGCATAGTCGGGCTCACTTCAGCTGACTCTACAGGGTGAAAATTTTTCAAAATCAATTTAATCAATATTTTAACCCCATCAAACACTTAACAGTTTATTCTTATTTCACACAGTGCTAAAAACTGACAACAGTATCTCAAAGAGCAGAGGGATGGACAGATTAACTTGTCAGACTGACAAAGCATCTCTCTTTAGTTGGCTGTAACCTTCCAAATATAAAACTAAGAATTATGTGATCTTTTCAAGCCTTACTTCAGCTACTGTTCTGCAGGCTGATGCTTTATACAGTGAGCACAAATTATGATGTCTGAGAGCGGCTGGACCACGCACGATAAATTCAAAAACAGCAATATCTCCTCCCTCTCTGTGTAATTCATTTACAACTTATTTCATTATTTGAAAATAAAGTTACCCCATGTCCTTGGAGCATTTAACAGATATGTGACATCTGGTTTGATCAACAGCTTATATAACTCAGCGAGCAGAGTAGCTGTGGATTTCTTCGCTGACAATGAGAAGATTTTTTGTAATTATTTTTTCTCTATATGTAGGAGGTAGTGAGTTTCAGTCTGATCTGATCAAGGCTCTGCTGTGCCTGTTTTCTTAAGCACAGACCAATGTGATCAGCTCACACTGTGGAGGAGTGCAGGTGAGCTTTGCAAAAAAAGGCTAAGGTCTGTTTTGACAGCTTGCTTCGTGGCTTATTGTGAGGCCAGTTGACTGTATTTGGAGTTTGTCGGTCTGTCAAAAGATAAAAACAGCATTACTGCTGGTTCACAAAAGATGAGATTGACATGCAGTACAATAGTAAACAAATTACATATTTAAAACAATTATTGTCAACATTTTAAGAGGCTATTTTGTCATGTCAGCTTGATTTTGGAAGGTAATTCTAGGACATGTGAATGGGATAACATATTTAAAAGTACCATTTCCCAATTGAAAAGGAGGCTCATTATGTTTAAGGCTACATAAACCCATAATACGTTTACTAAAATACTCCTACTCTGAACTTTTTTTTATTCAGCTCAATGTGAAGACTCACTGGTTCATATTGGGAATTACAAGTATTCAGTTAGATCTGCATTTGTCGGAAAAAAGGCATGCCTTGTGTGATATGGGATTGTGGCTACCATGGCCCTTTTCCCAAAGCATGCCTATGTTTGGCCCTGGGTTTTCAGCAGAAAACTAGTAGATCACCTTATAAGGTGCTATGAAAAAAGTGCAATTGTTTAAGGACATCCCAGGATGAGAAGGTTAATAGTTTGGCCTCTTGGCAACCAGTATTATTCCTTGTTGTGGTGTCCTTGAGAGAGACATAAACACCTCTCTGCTCTGGAAGTGCTTAACCTCTTTGCCTGCATAATTCGACTTCAGTGTTTACCTACATGTGTGACAGTTGCATAAGTCACAGCACATAATGTGAGTAGCTACCGTAAATTAAAAGAGTATGAGATCTTTATATGATGAAGAGAAGCTTATGCTGTAGTCTGCTTTAAATCAAGAGTGCATGTGAATGCACATATATGGTGCACATATATGGCCTGGAATATGTCGATTTGAGCAAATATGAGGTCTTTGCAAACATCTAGACAAAATCAGCTACCCTACACAACAGGGCAGTCTATTTATAGTTATTCTTTAGTACAATAAAATGTAGTTTACACTACGTGAAATTAAAAAGATCAATGTAAGATTATTGGATGTTCGGCCCTCACTCTCTTTACTGATGTAGTTTTTAAGGTCAACAGAATTGTTTAGGAATAACCTGTTACAATTTCAAATAAAAAAAGAAAACTGAAAATGTTTTATTGATAGTCAAATAAGACTGCAAGCAGCTAAAATGAAATTTGCCCCATTTCCATTTAAAGCTAATTATTTACATAAACTGTATTTCATGACTCTGCTTCTGTCATTTTGCTGCACTCAAGTGGACAAAATTGTAACTACATCTATTAGATCTCTAAATTCCACAAAAGCTTAGTTTGACTGCTTTGTGCCTTTTTCCTTTCTTTCATCACAACATTTAGTGTCCAAATATTAAACCATTATCGTTACATTACCCCTTTATGACAGCAATTTTCTGAATTTTGGCCGTCCACATTTACATCTGACATTCTGAGACGAACTTGTTGGCACAGCAAAGATTATGATATGTTTTAGTTGTAAAAATATTTCTCAGACATTTATCAAAGTAAATACATGATAAGTTTGATTTTTTTCATATTTATCTTTATGAAGGTAACGTTTCCCACAAAATTTATATATTTTTTCTATGCCAAGTAATTTTAAAATATATTTCGGTAAATATTACCATTTAAATTACCTTTACTTTTTATCTGTTCCTGTCTTTCATTTTTGATTATTTGATTTAAGGTAATTTTCTAAATGATTTCCTGAGGCACTGCTATGACGTATCCACAAACGAGAACAAGGTGTCTCTCGCGAGATTTTTGCCAGAGGTCAAAGTTGGCACTGCCATGTGTGTACACCGCCTCAACTACAGAACATTTCAGCTGGATGCTGCCACAGTTTTGCTTTGTCAGTACATAATTTAGAGTACAGTCATTAAAAGTCGTGTGTTGAGTACGCAGACGGTTTTAGTTTTAGCTAGTTTTAACAAACTATCTTGTGCTAATTCGCACTAGCTTCCTCTGTTCAACTGATAGAGCAGTTTGCATCTTTTAGCTGCAGGATCTTCTGGTGATGGTTTAGCGTGACATGTTTGAAGTCCGACCGCTGCTGAGTGCCTTAGTTAACCACAGACAGACACTGAGGAGAAACGGTAAGTCAAACTAACAACAACAGCAAGTCTTTAGATAGGTCTTTTCCTTTGCTGTTTGCCAGTGTTGCTTCATTTTGTTCGCCAGACTCGTCTCCCTGAACTTCTGTTTTGTCAGGCTCATTAAAGCGTAACTACTTCAGAGAGAGCCATTAGTATATGAGGACATTGTTATTATCAGCAATTATGTTGTGTTCGCTTACAGGTGGCCTTTTTAGGTTGTTTTGCATGATGAGTGAAGGATCCATTGATCAGCAGACAGCCAAGCTGTTGAAGAGAGCCAATGAGGAAAATGAAGACTCCACTGAGAAGGTCCAGGCCACCAAAAGAGTGAAAACAGATGAGGAGAACACTGAAGATGAAAAGAAATATCCTAAAAAGAAAGTGGTCCTCCTTCTGGCATACTCTGGGAAGGGATACTATGGCATGCAGGTAAGTTCTGTTGCTGGATTTTCTCTCTCTGTCAGCTCTAAACACATTTAGAATAGAATAGAAATACTTTATTAATCCCTGAGAGGAAGTTTGTTTGGTACAGCAGAAAGAGTAAAGTCACCAGCACCATAAACACAGATAGATAAGCAAAAATATGCAGTAAGTAAAAATAAACAATAAGAAAAATCTAAATTGCAAAATATGCAATAAGTGTAATATACACTGAGTAAAAATGTCCTATGTGAAATAAGAATGTACAAATGTTAAAGTGTTTTATGTGTAGTGCAAATAATGTGCAAAAGTAGAAGAAAAAGCGTGAAAAAGACAAAACTGTTTCCTGTGTTTCAGAGAAACCCTGGAACCTCCCAGTTTAGGACCATTGAAGATGATCTGGTGACTGCTCTTATTAAATCTGGTTGCATTCCTGAAAACCACGGAGATGAAATGAAGAAAATGTCCTTCCAAAGATGTGCTAGAACAGATAAGGTATGTTTTCAAACGTAATAGGAACTCACTGCCCAGCGATCAGGTTAGAGGAAAAATCAACATCCACAGAGAAAATGAAATGTCTGCAGTTTTAGTTTGACTTCTATGGAGTCTCTGCATTACCATGTTGTTTCTTTGTGTGGTAATGAACCTTACAGAGCAGTTAAGGGTTGAATCGTGCTATGTGCCGTGTGTTTACTTGCTGTATAGCTGTTTATAGTTGTTTATGAGTTTCAAGGCAACTGGACTTCTCTTTTTGATTCTCGAAGACATTTCACCTGTCATCCAAGACACCTCTTGATTTGTTTTTCACTAAAATTCTTAGGATTATCATGACCTGGATGACTGAGAATCATCACTATCCATTTTATATGTTTTTAGTAATCAGTGATATATTATCAAACATTTTTAAAAACATTTTTATTGTTCTTTCTATATGGCAAACTATGTCAGTGTTTGTTAATTTGAATTTGTTCAGGGTGTGTCTGCAGCTGGCCAGGTGGTGTCTCTAAAGCTGCGGCTGATTGAGGACATCATTGAAAAAATCAATGAGCATCTTCCACCACAGATCAGAGTGCTTGGTGAGACACTGGTTTAAGAAATATTTTAGAATTTACTGAATAATATTTTGAGTAACATGCACAGGATGTTTGAATAATGAATGCAAAAGGACAGAATCTGTCTAAAACGTGCTTTTTTACTTTTGTGCCCGCAGGACTTAAACGGGTAACCCAGGGTTTCAATTCAAAAAACAACTGTGATGCTCGCACATACTCCTATATGCTTCCAACTGTGGCCTTTTCCCAAAAAGACTATGATACTGGGAATATAGCAGCCTTTCGCCTGGAACCAGAGACACTTCAGAAGGTGAACCGGCTTTTTACCCTCTACAAAGGCACCCATAACTTCCACAACTTCACCTCCCAGAAGGCTCCAAGTGACCCCAGCGCTCGCCGCTACATCACTGAGATGTCCTGTGGCGAGCCTTTTATCTGCAGCAATTGTGAGTTTGCAGTGATCACCGTGCGAGGCCAGAGCTTTATGCTGCACCAAATACGCAAGATGATTGGCCTGGTGATCGCGGTTGTCAAGGGCTATGCAAAGGAGGAAGTGATGGAGCGGAGCTGGGGACAGGAGAAGGTGGATGTTCCAAAAGCTCCAGGGCTGGGTCTGGTCCTGGAGAGGGTTCACTTTGACCGGTACAACAAACGCTTCGGAGGGGACGGGCTGCACGAGCGCCTGGAATGGGATCGTGAGGAGGCGGCGATCAAGGCCTTCAAGGAGGCTCACATCTTCCCCACCATTGTTGAGACGGAGTGTCAGGAGGGCTCCATGGTCAGCTGGATGTCCACACTTCCTATCCATGACTTTGAAGCCACAGCTGGTGAAACACGAGACGATAAGGATCCAAAACAGGTATCTGGTAATTCAGATTAGAGAACATCATTTGTTTAAAGGACTGATGCTTGGCATTGGTAATTAATTTAGTCAACTTTTCTCATTTATTGTTGCCTACCTTTTCTTTCAGGACAATGCAGATGATGGAAATGACTCTGATTAGGTCACCATGCCTGAAGGAAGAAGATGCATTTTCTCACCAAAACATTCTTTTTTCTTTTGTTGGGAATTTTCTTTCTTTTTACGCTTTGACATTACAATATCTGTTTTTAATAGGATCAAATCCTGTTTCTCTTTTACAAGTGTTGTGAAAAAACAACAAAATAATAAAAACCTCCTTGTTCTGTATTGCAACTTCACCGTTTCCTAATATTCATTTGACAGTGAAAATAAATGGGTAGTTGGTTGTTTGATGATGCATCTGCAGTGAGAACTCTTGTAAGGTGTCCTTTAGAGATATAGGAAATTTTAGATTCTGAGATGAGGCTTAAGCAGTCAGATCAAATGTCTGTTTTGGAAAATCTCAGCTTTAGTCATTTCCAGCTTTTCTGTTTTTATGCTTTTACAGATCACGAATATCATTTAAGTCCTTAATGAATAAGATTTCTTGCATGATGTTTTTTCAAAATCATTTCCTTGTATCTATTACTGATCAAATTTTGTCAGAGCCTTTCCTTAAAAGAGATGAAAAACTATGAAAACTTCCAATCACTAGGAGGCGTTATGATGCATTCTGGACTAATGTCACATTCAAGCTCTTCAAATCAGACTCAGTAAAATAGATCTGACATCATTCGAATATAATTGCCTTACATAAAAGACAATTAAATGTGATCAAAATGTGTATATGTTAAAATACAGTATTATGTGGCATTATTTATACAATACACTAATTATTTTTAAAAAATCCATCCTAATGATAACGTGTGTGACTTCAGTGAAGGGTTCTGTTTACCCTATTCTTGATAGGTGACGTGAACGCAGCACCAGTCAGTAAACATGGCGCCGGCCAAAAAACGCAACGTGAGTTCGGGAAAATCAACAGAACAAGGTGTAAAAACCGCGAAAATCGACTTAAACGGCACCGTCGAGCGCATACTAGAAGGCAGAAAGCATGCCAACGACGTTTTTGACATTTTCGAGTTCCTTCAGGTAAAATTTAAGCTCTTCACATTCGCATTTTTGCTTGAGCACCGCTGCTGAATACACGCTGTTTGGCTAATGTTAGCATTGATAGCAGCTCCTCTGAATTACTAAAGCATCAATGTACGTGTTTTTTTCTCCGTGTCTCTTTGCAGTCAGAAAAAGAGAAGGATGTTGTCGGTGCTGTTAATGCCTGCAGCAAATTGTTTTGCACGTTGTTGGAGAGTAAAGAGTTGTTTGTGGGTAAACTTCCAGAAGAGGAGGAGGCTTTGAGTGGTGAGTACAGGCTGATAATCCACTGTAAGTGTAAATGTTGTTATGGGCTTGATGTAAGCAAGTTGCACACCAGCACTGCTGCACCTACAGTTCATGAAGCAGATTTTTCTCCTTTCTTCTGGGGTTGATCTTAGCTCTGCATCAGAGACAGACACCCCTGTTCTAGAGTCTTCACATTTTCTTAAGTTTCTGATGAATGGAGAGAATGCAGCAAATTCTGGCAATCAAGACTCATTTTTTATTTTGCTTAAGACCTCTCAGATTCAGGATTGTTCAAAAAGTGAATTTTCAAAAAAAATAGGAAAAATATCTCTCTAATACATAGGATCTATTTAATCAATATATTGTGAGAATATTATCTGAATTACTTTACCAATGCTTAGAAAGCTTAGTAGAAATGGGAATTATGGCCAATCAAAGTTCACACTGGTAAAAAAAGTAATTAATTTCCCAACGGCCAGATGGGCATTTTGAATCATGGGTAGGCTGATGAAATTTGAGATGGTAAGAGATGGAAGTATCATCTACTTATGTGCCAAATTTCAATATCCTTGTTGTCTTCATGCTAAAATATTTCTTTCTTTATTGAGGAAGATTTAAAAAACACAAAGGTATTTATTAACTCATGTATGCAATAAGCTCACAATAGGTAAATGAAGAGTTGAGTTCATTTGTTACTACGCAGGAATTTTTCATATGATTCATGAATGACTGCGTTTTTTATTGAAAATTTCTATTCTGTAAAAAATTATGAAATTGTTGGAATTTCAGCTAAAAAAAAAAATCAGCAGATGTTAGTTTCAGATGCCAAAGATCATTCCTACAAAGTTTCAAGACACTCTAAGATGGTCAAGCTACCACCTTCGCTGAGCTGACATAGAATGACCCTATTGTAAGATGCCGGAAGTCAAAAAGTTTGGAAACCACCACTTTAATCTGTTACAGTTTAGAAGTTTGTTAAGTTTATCAGTCTTAAGTCTTAAGTAAATGCAGTGGAGCAGAAATTACACTTATCTTCCTCTGATATGCACTGGAGTGAAAGTATAAAGTCACATTAAAATGGAAATACTCAAATAGCTAATTGCTTTCCACCACTGGTAAACTCACCCTGAAGCTGATAATCCTAGTTTCAGTGTATTTGTCCGTCTGTTTTTCCTGGTCCAGGAGGGCACAGCGCTGAGGAGAAGTACCGGATGTTCATGCGACATCGTTACAACAGCTGTGTGGAGATGCTGCTTGAGCACCTCAGCCATGAAGTGCATGACGTCAAGGTGAGGCGACTTTTAGTGTTGAATATTTTCCTCCTTTCTGTTACACATTCATAAAAGATCATGAAAGAACATTAAGTATTACCCAAGTGAGAGCCCTAATGGTTCCTCTTTTGTTCATTGGATTGTTCACTGTTTGTGTGATTAGGTACTATGGCATTACACTCATGCACTTCTCAGATATAATCAACATTAAGTGGTGCTACTGTGCTTAAAATGCAAATATTCTTGAGGTCTGCTGATACCATTGAGTCAACATCTGATATTTCAGCTTGGACCTGTTATAGAAATGTTTCTCTGCAACCTGGTTTATTATTATTATTATTGCTTAAAGCCAGGGAAGGAGGTTTTGTCTTGAGCACTGCCATGACACGCCAGCTTAGCTTTGCTGAGGCTCTTCTACATTTTACTTTCCAGTGTTGCATATTAGTTTTTTAAAACCTGTAATTGACTATTATGCAGTGATTGGGACTGTGAGGACAGAAATTAACTCACTGTTTGTCCAAATACAGGAGAGTGCCCTGTGCTGCCTGATGAAGTTTGCTGCAGAGGAAGGTCGGCATCCACTAGAGGACCTGGACTGGAGCGAACATTACAGCTTCCCAAGGGAACTGATCCAGGTAGCATTTGAGCTTTACCCAAAACTAAAATTAGATTTTTCAGTTTTTAATACTTTTTGAAAACACACAGCCACCTTTCTAATGTCTCCGTTTCCCTTTGCGTTTAGGCCGTGGTGGAAAAACTTCTGTCCAAAACCGCAGACAACTCTCTGCTCATCTCCAGGTTCCAGGAGTTCCTTGAGATGGAGGATGTGCGCTATTATGTAATGAGCTCCGTCCGCGATCATGTCAGCAAAGTCATGGACAAAAACAAAGGGGTAAGAAGACGTGCCTTAGATGCTGTCTTCTGTGTTGTACAGTGTTACTTGTTTTGCTGAACACTGCTTGCTTGTTTGTTCCTCTCAGGCTGTGCTGCCAGTTTATCAGAGCAACGTGTTCACGCTCATGTCCAACATCAATATGCCGAGCAAGGAGTCAGAGCTCAGCAACTTTATGGTCAAACAAGAAGGTGAGACCAGCGTTGTTTTAGGATGTCGTATTGCTCTCGTGTGAGTTTCTTCTTTTGTGATGCTTCAGAAGTGTTTAGGAAAAGTCAGTTTTTTTGGTAAAGTAATGTTTTCTTAAGTAAATATTTAAAGCAATACTTTACTATGTAATATTTTATTTATTTATTTTTATGAAGGAAATACAATGCCACTGCATTTGTAGTACATCCTGTCTTAACTTAGAGTGTAAATTCCACTTGTATTTGTTCAGCTGTAATGTTTCACCCTGTTTATAGATCACCTGTAATATGTGCAAAACGGCTGAAGCTGTTTTATGTTTCTATGGTGATTTTTTATATTTATCTATTTATATTAACTCTATATTTAGATTGCTATATTTATTAGGACTTTATATTTAGATGTAATATTTACTACTTACTAACTCTGTTGCTAGCTTGTTGTCTAACTAATGTTTTGTTACTTTCAGTTACCAAGACAAATTCCTTGTGTGTGTAAGCTCTCTTGGCAATAAAGCTTTTTCTGATTCTGATTCTGATTCTGAAAACTTTTCAGCCAAGCACGAGGACTGGAAAGCTGCAAAACTAAATGTAAGTAAAATAGTTGATCGGATCTTTATATTTCTCCTTGCAACTCAGATGGTTTTTCTTAAATAAACTGTTACATATCCCTCCAGGAACACAAACGTGTCTTTGAAAGGATGTGGCTCGGCTTTCTCAAGTATAAGGTAAATATCTAGATTTTTTTATGGGCATATATGTGACACCGTTTCATCTAGATTGTGCTTTACGTTGCTGATTTTCACATCTCTGTTGTAGTTGCCAGGCAGCATGTATAAAAAGGTCCTGGTGATCCTCCATGACTCCATTTTACCGTACATGAGCAAACCCACGCTGATGATCGACTTCTTGAGTGCTGCCTATGACGTCGGTAAGTTATGCATGTGGCTGTATAGTGACGCTGCTCCAGCTACATAATGTGACATGACCATGAAGACACTTTCGCATCTAACATTTCTGTAAGGTAGTGATGTAGTTTTTTTTATTACTGTAGATTCAGGTCACAGCACAACCTATATGAATTACTATACATGTTTGAAATAAATTGAACTATCAAGACTGACTGACTATAGTAATAATTTGTTTCAACCTCACAAAGAAGTGGGCTGTTTGACTTGTACACATTACAGATATAAACATCCCTTTCAATAGCCACTGTATTAAAAGATGTGTCAGGTATTTTATAGCAGCTTCCAATTTTGTATTGTAATTCCGGCCAATTTAAAAAATAATCGGTGAATTAGACCTCAACAGTTATTCTGTAACAACATACACCGATCAGGCATAACATTATGACCACTGACTCCTGCACTGGTTCTGAACCATTTTGTGTCTTTTTATGCTATTTAATTTAATTTATTTACACCGTTTAAGATTACAAGAGCAGCGCACATTAATAAACATTTCTGTAAATGTGTCCCTTTAGCCAGTTGTATCATTTTCAACTGCAATCACTGTGGAAAACAATTCATTAAACATAAAAAGCACTTCACAGTTGTTTGAATAAGTTATATAGTCTGGTCACACACTTGATTGGCTGTTAAAATGCAATTTTAGAATTTACCAGAGAGATAAACAGTGTTTGCATGCATTCAGCTTCAAATACAGACTTGCTTAAAGGTAACCATCACACACACTGTTTGTATTGAACCAGGTGGAGCCATCAGCCTGCTGGCCCTCAACGGCCTATTTGTCCTCATACATCAACACAACCTGTGAGTATCATGTGAAATATACATATACTCAGCCTTTTTTAATAGCCAGTAATATATGTAAGAGATTTGAGCTTCCGTTCTGAATTTATACTGAACAATAATAGCCTGAAAGATACTTTAAATGTTGTAAATACTGTATGTTGTGCGTGTGTTTGCAGAGAATATCCTGATTTCTACAAGAAGCTGTATAATCTTCTTGAGCCTTCTGTTTTCCATGTGAAGTACAGAGCTCGTTTTTTCCATCTAGCCAATGTCTTCCTTAGCTCAAGGTAAGATCGTTGATGTTTCACCAATTTTTTAACCACAGTTTATCCAATTATAGATGTTTGTATCTGTCCTATTCAAAGCTCCCGAGTGGAGAAACAGTTGATACTATTAACTGTCTGTGTTGAGACATTGAATTTACTTGCTTCCTACTACTCAAATTATACATCATGTTTGTGTTTGTGCTCGCCTCCAGTCACCTGCCGGTCTACCTGGTGGCTGCATTTGCCAAGCGCCTGGCTCGTCTGGCTCTCACAGCACCACCTACAGGTCTTCTAATAGCGCTGCCTTTCATCTATAACTTGATCCGCCGCCACCCGTCCTGCAGAGTCCTCATCCACAGGCCCAGCACAGAGGATGGTGAGTGTCAGTCAGACTTACTGGGATGCACAGTGTTTTTTCTACAACACAAGAGGAAATTTTGCGACATCTGAAGATGTTTGTTTCTAATCATAGTGACAGAGCCTCCCGAGGACCCGTATCTAATGGATGAAGAGGATCCTGCTCAGTGCTGTGCCTTAGAAAGCAGCTTGTGGGAAATCAAGGTGTGTATGCAGTGGCTTTGGATTCACAAATGAATCACCTTGATGACAACTGACTAGTTAGTCGGCATTTTGCTCCGTTTTATTTTGAAAAACAAGATAAAATATGCTAATTTAAATAGTTTATTTGTCATTAAGGTGGCAATTTATTTTCACAGTGAGTGCATACATATCACAAACAGGTACTACATACAGACTTACACCAATCAGCCACAACATTCTGACCACTGACAGGTGACGTGAATAAGATTGATCATATTGGCACTATGTGCTGTTCTGATGGAAAACCTTGGATTTTAACATCCGTGTTGATGAGACTTAGACACCCAAATAAACATTGTCCTAGAACAAGCACACTCCTTCATGCAAATGGAAATCCCAAATGTCACTGGTCTACCCCTGCAGGAAAATGCACCCCACCACATGGAAAAAACATCAAACAATCAGGAACATGTGGAGGAACATGACAATGGCCCAACATGTTGATTTGACCTCCAAACTTGCTACACCCCATTGTGACCAAGCATCAACAGGATGCAGTGGAACAAGTTTAACTGACAGAGGCCCCACTGCACAAGCCAGAGTACCCAAAGGATCCACTGCCAACGTCCTGGTTCCAGACCCCATAGGACACCCTGAGAGGTCCTCTTGTCTATGCCCAATGGTTAAGGGTATTTTTGATCACATAAGGAGACCAACACAATATTAGGCAGGTGGTCATAATGTTATGCCTGATTGGTGTATATAAAGTTTGACTAAAATACAGGTTCACACACACACTTACTGATATGTCACAGCTATTGTTTTCGCAGAAAATTGCCAAAGTCCCAGTTATTCATTTAAAATATCACCTTGTCTTGTCTCTTTTTCTGCAGACGCTGCAGAAGCATTACCATCCAGATGTGGCCAAAGCTGCGATGCTGATCAACACACCACTGCCACCACAAGAGGATGACATCGATGAGTTGCTGGAGACAACAGCATTCGAGGTGATGTGACACTTTCAAAATTAGATTTCCTTCTTTGTTTGTCGTTTAATGTAGCTCAATTTGCTTAAATAACGCTAATACTCACCTGAGTAATGTGTCCCATGTTGTCATCCACAGCTGATGGAGAGAGACCTGAAGCCGTCTCAGATCAAGAACGTCCCACTGGAGTTTGAAACGGCTACACAGCTACTAAAAGGTGGTGGAGATGTGTTGGGACAACACTTCTGTCTGGTTTGAAATAAGTTATAATAAGATTTTTATAGCAGTTTGGACTTCTCGTTCTCTTCAGAAAAAACATGATATGAAAACTTTTTTGAGACCAAAACCAGCTACATCAACAATGAGAGCAACAAGAATAACAGACATTGTGTTTTCATGTTGTTCTTCCAGACTGTTGATGTTTTTGTTATGAATAAAAATGTTTTCCAGTGTTGAAAAAATCTGTTTCCTTTCGGCACCTGTTTTTTTGTGAAATTGGTTACAGATGTCAGTATTATTAAATTTTCAAGGATTTACAGCTTTTGCGTGGCTGAAATGTCCAGTAAGGATAACACAAAGTTACCGTCAAACTTAAATCTAGTGTTAAATCTACTTAAAGACCCAGCAGTTGATGATACCAGTGATGAAAGGAGGATCAGTGTTAGCGTTCTGTTTATTTCTAGTGTTTAGAAACGTTGCTAATCTGTGTCTGCTGGATGTGTAATGCAATTGTTAATAATATTTAAGCCGTAGCACCTCTGTAGAGTGATAATATGTGAGGGCTTCTTTAGTTTTTCTGCTCCTAATTAGGAAGCGAAATGCATATTTCTACATTTTTAACTTGGCAAAATTAGCTAGAAAGTCAGGCGTTGTCAGTCAAGCCTAGTGTGCACATGCCTGTAGAAAGCTGGTGAGATAAGTGAGAACTTGCAGGGTTTGTAAGTTTTCATTTGCTACAGGGCTCTGGGTTAACTCCACTACAGGGAAACATGCCATGATTTTCCATAATGAGGCCGCTCTCCCCTTCAAACAGGTGAGAGTTTGGCCTCAGATGCTCTTTTTTTCTTCCTCTCCTGTTCGTATTTCATCCTCTCGTTAAGTGTGCCATATGGGCACACAGCAGGCAGCCTTGGGTACAAGAACGCCGTGAGAGAAAATTCTGAATCATAACTGACTTCTGTTTCAAAAGAGCAAGTCATATCAGGGAGAAGCTGTGTACCTACAGACAGCCTCATACGCTGTGAAGCACCAAAACACATTTGAAGCGTGCTGGAAGCTACGGAGTCTGCAGCGAGTCCCCTGCCGTTTGTGGGCTTGTGTTTGTAGGCTTTGTTACTGAGGACTACAGGGCGGACGCACGGCACCAGATTCTGTCAAAAACCTGGGAAGTGAGAGGCCGGCAGAACACGAGATCATTGTGAAGAGGATGAGACAAGCTGAAGGCCATTTATTACATGGGTAAGAACAGTGGAATGTGCTTCCTCCAGATGTTTGAAAGTGGCATTTAATACTTGGCAATATGTGCAGTTTGTAAGGTGAAGTGCCATGTACACTAGGCTGTAATCTGTCTGGTTTTGAGTGCATAATGTGCAGCTTACATTTTCTCCAGGAGCTGAGAAACTTCCATTGCAAAGTGCATGCATTAGCAGCTTCAGGCAAATCAGCATGGAGCAGATCTGCAAAACTACACTTGTAAAATGTTATTTAAAATAATGCATTGAACCAGTTTTTGACCTCTGTTGAGCAAACTACTTCTTTTTAATTAGGTATGAGTAATTATCTGTAAACAAAGAAGAGTTGTTTGCCTAGAGTCAAGATGAGCTCACTGCATGGGGTCACAGAGGAGGGAGGTGCTTTAAAAATGCCTTAAAATAAAGCAGCATATCATGGAATTCATCAAAGTAATGGCTTGATAGATTACTTAATAGGAAGATGACAAATGAGAAACCCCTGTTCAGGCCTGGGTAATGACGTAGGCACAGAGCTCTCTCCTCTCACTTAGATAAATCTGTGATAGAGAAGCTTTGCTGAAGGTTCGCAGAGTTCTTGGCAGGACAGGACATTTCTGCATAAATCTACAGGACTCGTGAGTGTTGTGTACTGTTGTTGTTGTTGTTGTTGTGTCTGTCCTCCTCCTCCTCCACAATCCCCTGCGAGGAAATAGAAGCTGTCCAAGGTGAGTCAGCACTGAGAATCTGTTTGAACATTTGGCTGAGGCTCTGAGAGAGATAATGGAAGATGGGGCCAATTAATTTAATCGCCTTTCTCTACTAAAAAATACTCATATGCCTTTTTTAGAATTATTTACAGTCTGTTGTTGATTGTATCCAGGTTAATTTTTTGTAGTCAAACATTGTTAATTATTTATATATTTTTTAAAACTCTTATCTTGCTTGCAGGTTTTGATTATTACAAAGAATTGCATCAGTCTAAAACAGTGAAATCAGACTTTTATTGTGATGCAGCAGTGGAGACAGATAGGACAGATACACGAGCAGCTTTAACCTTCTCAGCTGTGCTGTATTGTAGTTCCTGTGAATGCAGTATTCCTGTGTGTTTGCACAAAGGTACGCAGCAGGTCAACCTAGATGGGGATTTAGCGCCAACTGATAAAAGCTGATGCTCGCTCCATGCTGCCCTCATCATTGTGTTGCTGTGATACAGTAATCCTCTCTTATGTAACTGAGTGGAGCTCGCTCTCTCTCACACATGCACATGGGCTCACACATGGACATATCAATCATAGCAGTCAGCACCTACAATTACATGTGGACGAGCTGATGCAGTTTAACAATGTTTAAACTGGAATTTAAATTTATTAGGTGGCTTATTTTACTCTGAGGTGTTTATTAGGCACCTAGAAATGAACTGACAGAAGGAAGAAAGTTATGTTACTTTTTTTAAGGAAAGAAGATGAAGGCACTGTACAGTAAGTGCTAAAAACTCTACTATGCAATAGGTTATACCTCTTATTGTTATTTTTTTTTATTGCATCAATTATTACTGCTTATGTTGTCGGTGCAATTGCATGTTTTTGTCAGTTACATTGAATGTGTTTGTTTTTCCAAGTCAACTTAGTATGAAGAAATAAGTGATATTAAACTACAATAAAACCTCAACTATGTATTTTTATACATTATGTACAGTAATTTGTTGTTTTAATAACTGTCTGACACTTTTACTCTGTTATTTGTTTGAATTGGAGGTAATTTATGAGTTTTTTAGATGATGAATCTATTATTTTAGGTGTAAAAGTAGAAGTTACACTGAAAAAACTAAATGAAATAGTAAAATTAACTGGTAGTTGTGCTCAGTGTAAAATAAAATACTTGAATGAAATAGTATCATTAATAAGATGCATTCTACTTTAGAAAATATTTGCAAAAATAATTTCATGCTGCTATTTTTATGTTAAATTTAGTGGAAATAAAGTTGAAATCTGGTACCTCAAACTTCTCAAGTGTAGCACTCGTGCAAATTATTCATTTTGATGCTTGTACAAGTACTGCACATAGTGTTAGTTATTCTGCATATCTCCTTATGGTTCATTTACTGTATTAAATCTACATCCGGTGTTTGCATGGAGGTGCGAGGAGAGTGTGAGGTTTCACAATATGGATTCAGCATCTGATCTGTGGCTGGTTTTGCAGGTGATAATGCGGGATCACAAGTCCGGTACTAATGTGGAGGATCTCCTGAGGCAGTCTCAGATGGAGTTACAGTGGATCCAGAGACAGCTGGCCATGATCGCTGCCAGAAACATGCACCATCACCACCTGCACGCCAAGGGCAAGGTACTGTCAGACTGCATATAGTAGGCCAGTGTTACTACTGATAATAGTACAGCCGAGAAAAAACTTGCTTGAATGTTTGTCCAGGATAAATGGTGTCCTTTTGCTGGCAACATGAGACATTTAGCCGGCTTGCAGTGAAATCTGACTGGATCTCACTTGGAGCCTGGGAAGATGTAATGAAGTTTCTAGAAAGAGCACAGGAACAAAGACACTATGCGGAAATACACAATAAAATAAATGCAAGCACCGACTCAGGCTGAACTCCAGTTCTGTGTTGTCTGCATTGCAGTCTTTGATTGATAAACTACACATGCACAGTTGATGTACCAATAATGACGTGCAAGCAATGTGTGGTGGTGAGCCTTAAAAAAATAAGAAAATTAGGCTATATGTCATTTAGGTTTTTAATTAAGATTTCTTCATACTGGTTTCTAAATTACATTAAGAATATTACCCTGTTCACTATTATCTCTTGTTATCTTATGAAATAGGAGCAACCTTGATAAACTTACTCCATGCCTCTGTTATCAGTCCACTTCAGAGGAGATCTGGTACAAAAGGAAAAACTGCACATCATTATGGTGTTTTTAGAGTTGTCACTTTTCTTCTCTGATTCAATATTTACAACACAGAAGTGGAACTACGCAATGCCATGAACTGTTATGTGTATCTTTTAAGTTCAACCACATAAACTGACCTTGTATTTCAATTCAGTTCAATTCAATTCATTTTTTTTTATGTAGCACAAATTCACAACATATGTCATCTCATAACACTTAACATAGCAAGATACAGACCTTATGAATTTTAGAACAGAAAACCCAATAATCCAAAGTTGCATTTCGATTCCCTTTGAGCAAGCAGCCAGCGACGAAGGGAAGGAATGAAAAAAAAAAAACTAAAATAGGGAAGGGAAAAAAATCTCTGACAGAACCAGGCTCAAGGAAGGCGGCCGTCTGCCTTGACCTGTTGGGGTGAGGGATAGCAGAAGTGGTTGGGATGGGGTTAGCGGGATAGCAGATGGAGAACAAGCAATGCAAACAGAACAATGAACACTATGGAGGTCAGTGAGGACAGCGGCTGCAGATCAGAGGCGTGTAGCTCCAGATCCAGAGACACTCCAAACATTTTTAGCCCTGCATGCAATGTAAAAAGAAAAGAAACCTTTATTTGTCACAAATGCATTTCTACAGCATTGTGAAATGTTGTTTTAGCAGGGTAAGCCATGGTACGGTGCCCCTGAGGAAGGGTTAAGGGCTTTGCTTAAGGGCCCAACAATGGCCACATTGGGGTTTAATTTAAATATGTCAAACTCCCCCGTGAAGGCCACTTAATTGCTTGAATTATTAGAATTTTTTTTTAAAAAGAGTTACACCCCATTTGGATTTCACTGGTAATGAACAAGAAGTTCATTTAAGAATTTTTCAAACCATGCAATGACTAAAAACGCAGCAAACATCCACGTTGGCTGAGCAGCACAATCACTATTGTTGCATCTTTGTTTATTTTATTGCTGAATTTAATTTAATCTCATCTCCACTGCACACTTACACAGCCTTAACACAGTTGTTAGGTTGAATCTTTGGGTTTCTGGCCTCAAATCTATTGTTTTCAATAATCCTTTTTCACCTTATCTGACCCCATCAAATGTCTGCTGCTTTGGGTTTTTTTTAACTCTTCTCATGCTGGAAAGTTTTCACTAGCTTTGATGGCAGCGCCCATGTCTGATTCATTCAGAATTTAATTGCACTTTATGAAAGGGGAAGGATTGTCCATCAGCATCCATCAGCTGTGCCATTTATCCTTCAGAGGGGCCTCCAGGTCTTTAACCCATATGGCCAGAAGAGGACAGCATGCTTCCAAAAAACACTAAGTTGAGAAAGAGGCCAGGCAGCAATGTGAGTCTAAAGGTAGCAGCTTTTTTAAGTAGTTAAATGACACTTTAGCCTTCAGCTGTTTGCATATTTAAAGGGGCCAGTGCCTATTTCTGCCCCATCCAGTTTCCATCTGTTCCTGAACCCCAGTCTCACAGGGCTTCATGTCATGCCTGGAAACCAATTCACTGCGAGGGTAATGCATCTACAGTAAAGATGGGAACAGACAGTGAGCAAGTGTTGCTAGGCAACAGAGTAGAACGGAGCGTACGCTCTGCTTTCTCTTCTCACTCACGCACACTTAGTGTCTCTTTGTTTATGTCCTCTCCTCTGTCCTGCGCCTCCGTCCCAGTGTCAAACAGAGAATGGCTATCGACAGAATACATCGAGGGCCTGCTGCTGCTGCTGCCTTGACCTCACTGAAAAAAACGCCACGCTGATTTAATGTGAGCCCTCGAAGGGATTTAGAAGAGGTGAAAAGAGCAAAGGGATTCTTGTATGTGTAGCATTCCCAGGAACATGACGGTGTAAAATTGATTTTAATGCTTGGGAAAAGTTACAAGCAGTAACAACCAATAGTTGAACACAGTGATAAAGTGACATTAGAGTCCCTCTGTGGTCATTGATTAAACCCCTAAAAACTAATCTCTGTGCGTCAAAGTTAGATATTTACAAGGTATTTTTTAAAATGAGGATGTACCTTTACACACCTCTACTCCGTCACCATCATCTCTGTTGCTCGTTTCAACTCTAGCACACCAGCTCTACTCAAACCATGTAAATCTACCCTACACCAAACAATGGCATGTTGCAATATTGGAGTAATTAATCTGTACATGTTGGAACTGGATGCCAATTTGGATGCAATACGATACGATGAAACTTTACTAATCCGGAGGGAAATTCTTGTGCCAGATATTGCTCAGAAAAAACTAATTATATAAGGTAAGAAACACTGCGCCTAAATGTAAAAAGCAATAAGATATAAGTACGATACTTTACTGTAATAATAGAATAGAACAGGCTTGAAAGCTAGAATAGAACAGTAAAAAGTAATGCTGGCAATTATACAGGGGTAATGTCACACATGATAATGAGAAAATGAGACAAAATACTACATTGCACCAGAAAAATGAAATGAAACTGAAATATTGCACACATTGCACTCTGAAAGTTGGCAGGATTGGTTCTTTAGAATTATATATGAGGTTTTGCATGTCTGAATCCATGTTTATTGGGACTTTAACTGCTTGTTTTGCCCTTTATGTGTCTTTTAGCATATACAAAACACCATATAGACATGCTAACAAGGTAAAAAAAAGAACTTGAGAGGGTATTTAAGGCACAAAAACTGTATCTGGTGACGAATGAATTGTGTCTAAACATATAAAATGCCTTAAACTTTTGCACAGTACTGCACATGTATACATGAAGGCTGGGGCAATGTACATATGATTGTTTCTGGCAGCAAAACAGGAAACCATTATCTTGTGTTTGTCAAAAAGTAAGACACAGAGATGCTGGACCATGATCTTCTCTGTCTGGGAAAAGCATTCAGCAAGAGAAAACATGTCCAGCCTGTGATGTAATAATTTAGTCATCGCTCCGCTCAACACATTGAAAGGAAAGCTGCTCTGCATGTCAGTTTTTTTTCTGCATGTAGTTTTCGGTCAGCTGAACAGGGCGTGCACATGCCTGTGGATGAGAGAGGCAGAGGGAGAGAGAAGAAGAAGAAGAAGAAGAGGGAGTGGGTGGAGGGTTTTTTACAGAGAAGGAAGGAAGCGGGAAACGTTCACACATTCAGGGATGGGACTGAGGGAGTGCGAGGGTGCCAGCAAGGTAGCCGCTTTTGGTCTCGCTGCTATTATTGTAATACTCTGCACCTGCGTACAGACCAGCCAAGCTGTTAAGGCTGCAGATTGGAAAACGCTCATTGCAACTGCACGCACATGTACCCAGGCGCCAGCATCCACATGCACACACTCTCGGACGTGTCACCTCTGCCTTCCCTGCCGGTTTGTGATGTGACAGGAAGGGGAGAGAGTCATTTCGGGACAAAGGGGGTAGACTGCTGCCTTTAAAGGTAGGAGCATTTTTATTACTGTGTCTGCAAAAAACATGTGCTGCCCTCCTCTTTTTTTTTTTTGATTGTTAGATATCGTTGATCTCAAAAGGCAAATCTAGATTGCACTGCAGTTATTGTAATTCTCAGGTATACAGTGTATTTTGGAGAAAAGATGAAGAACAGTGAGTGATGGTGAACTGTTTCTCACCTGAGTAGACTCTAGATTTATAGCAGTGTGTCTGAATCTCTCTCCACTATAAAAGCAGCAACATTTAAGCCGGACATAGAGGAGCTCGACGGCCTTGAAAAGATTGATTTTCTTTTTTTTTCATGGTTTGGTACATGACTGTACTTCCAAAAAAAGATCAGGCAGCGCTGATGCAAGTGTTTCACTCACACACCAGATGGCGACATGACAATTTATTTAAATTGCTCCTCGTCAAAATAAGATTACCTTGGGGTATCCTGGTGGCTCGGCTGGCTGCATGCACACACCACTTGACCACAATGCCCTTGGCTTGAATCCAGCCGCCACATGCTGCCTTCCTAATCCATCTACAGTGTCCCTTTAACACAAAGCATCCAAAAACACAGAAATACCATTAAAAATGCTATTTTATTAAATGAACTTGTAAATGAACATTCAGTACATTTGTCTGTGTCACGGTGAATTATTATTGGTAGCGATTAATTATGGGAAAAGGGGGGAGGGAAGCGTAGCTGTGCAAAGCAGTAAAAAGCCTCTATTACATAATTATATGCTGTAACCATCTTAATATCTTAAAATCTTAATAGCTTCCCACATTATCTGCATTGGGTAATAAACTGTTACCCCAGCCTCCAGCAGTTTCAAATGCGTAATGTTTTCACTGTGTCCCCATCGTTTGTGTTGTGCAGGTCAGACAACTCAGAGGAAAGTTCCAATTTGAGTGGGAAATATGATTCAGTAGCTGATGCTGGTTGCTGTCATAGGAGGAACATGCCCATGAAATTCCCATTGGTTCAAAAAGATGAATTCATGTGATTCACAGAAGACTTTCTGAGTTAAGTGCACCAACCAGTGAGCCCTTTGTGTCAGCTTCACAAATAGAATATCTCATTTTGACAGGAGTAAAAACAAAATCACTATGCATACACCAATCAGGCATAACATTATGACCACCTGCCTAATATTGTGTGTGTCCCTGTTATGTGGTCAGAAATTAATCTCTAGGCATGGACAAGAGGACCTCTCAGGGTGTTCTATGGGGTCTGGAACCAGGATGTTGGGACTGGATCCTTTGGGTACTGTGGCTTGTGCAGTGGGGCCTCTGTCAATCCAACTTGTTCTACTGCATCCTGTTGATGCTTGATCAGAATGGGGTGTAGGAAGTTTGGAGGTCAAATCAAAATCTTGGTCGTTGTCATGTTCCTCAGCATGTTCTGATTGTTTGATGTTTTTTCCATGTGGTGGGGTGCATTTTCCTGCAGAGGTAGGCCAGTGACAATTGGGATTTCCATTTGCACAAGAGAGTGTGCTTTTTCTGATACAATGTTTATTTGGGTGTCTAAGTCTCATCAACATGGATGTTAAAATCCAAGGTTTTCCATCAGAAGAGCACATAGTACCAATATGATCAATGTTATTCATTTCACCTGTCAGTGGTCAGAATGTTGTGGCTGTTGTGTCACTGTAATCAGCAATGACACATACCATCAAAATATCAACCAAGCAAATGCAACCAATGTCAGAAACCCAGTCAGAAAATTAAAGGAGACTGTCTATGCCTGTCAATGGCTTTTTTAAAATGATATGGTTCAAGGTTAATCTGACTTTCTCTGGGCATAGTGAAGCTGTTTTTCTCAATTTTGTCATGCATGACTCAAAATTATGTGTTTAGGCAGAGGACGGAGAAACACAGTCACTGTACTTATTATATAAGATCAGAGGAAATAAAGTGACACTCGCAATATTTGAGCAACTTGTGAGATTCTGCATACGACACACAAAAACTTGTAAAAGGTTATTATTTTTATTTAAATCTTATGCTTCTGTGCACTTGCCACCCTGTGATGGATGTAACAATAAAGAGATATTAGACGCACAGGAAAATCCTCTGATGGTCAGAATCTCAAGGTGACTGCTGCAGTTTTTTCTCTCTTTGATTATTTCTGAGGCTGCCTAGTGTGCAATTTTTCTCTACTAATTAATTCCTATTGCTCCTCTGCCGTCTTTACACATTGTTAGTCCTCTGCAGTATTTGTATTTTTGGCATCTTGCACGTTTGTATGAACTCCATTCAAAATATAGCAGACAACTGTTGATTTCTTTTTAACCTAATGACTGACATAATGCAAAAATTGTAGTTTGCAGAAAAATGTATTTAAATATATTATACAGTGTGCTTGTTGCGCATTCTTTAAAACACGAAAAAAGATGTACCTGCCCAGAATATTTCTCTGTACTCTTCACTGTGTCCTTTTAATTCCTCCCCTCCTGGCTTACAGTTTGAAGGAGAACTTGTCAGTGTTTTTTTCCCTTGTGGCTCCATACTGCATGAGTGTGCCATGATTCCTGACTCTGACGCAGCTCCTGTCAGAGCAGCTTTGGCAGCTCCCTTCAGTACAAGGATGATGCCTCCTAACTGGACGGCACAATTGGTCCCTGCCCAGCACCGGCCTGCTTACAGTCAGACTGTCTGTTATGTGCACGCTCCAGATCCGAGCCATTGCTCATCCTTACTGACTAATTAGGATACTGAGTGCAGCACTGACTTGTGTCACAGTCTGAATACTAAGATATATTTAAATATTTTCTTTAGATGGAGATATTATTTAGATGGAATTTTTAAGATAAAAACCACAATAGATTTGAAATGTGAATCAAATTTCATTGCTATACTGTAATTTTGTTGTCAACCTGTTTTTGACTTTTTTTTCTGAGCACATTCAGTTTTTGCATCAGTGCTTTTCTGGTCTAAACAACCCATAAATCAGCCCTCACAGCGATGTCCATATGGCCCAGTATCTCGCTCTAAATAGGCTGACTGAATGTGTTAGTCTGTCTGTCTGTTTGGAAAACCAACAGTACTGGCTGGCAGGTCCATCCATCTCTCTGTCTGTTCCTGGAAAGTCCACCATATTCCACTGGTGGGCCTATCTGTAGGCTTGTCTGCTTGGCAGATCTGCTGTATTAGCAGGTGGATCTGGCTGTCTTTCTGTCTGCTTGGCAGGTCCGACGTACTGGCTTTGGTAGCTCTCGCTGTCTGGGTAATCTGACATCTTGTCTGCAACTTTGTTCTTAGTATTTGTTTGGTGGTGTATGATGGTCTGGCGTACACTCAAGGAGATCTGGTTCTTGTTTGTATGTATGTGTGCGAGTTCTCTTGCATGCCAGATACCAAATGTTCTGGTAACATGCTAATTGATATATTAGAATATTATAAACTGATGTTAGAGCCATCTGTTGCTTGGTCTGTCGGGGACCGCTACAAGGAAAAACTGCTCGACGAGAACAATGGGCTTACATTTTTACCTCTGCCTTCATTTTCCTGGAAAAATGTCGAAATTTTGGACTGAGAGCCGAGATACGGAGTAAAAAGATGAAAGGGAGCAGACCTCAGAGTAATGCAGCATGAGGTTTCTTTTGTCTCGGGTGATAATGTTTTCCTTTTATAGCTGTGTTAATATTGGAGTGGCTGTGCCGGCTAAGTGTGCTTTTTCAGGAGGCAAAGAGGAACACTACACCTCATTTGGAACTCCGGATTGGAGCACTCCAACATGTTGCCATTTCATTATATTAATCAGAGTAAATTGGCTGGAGCTGAGCATCAAATCTATTTTTAGATTAACATATAAGGAAGAGTTCTTTCTCCTGACATAAACCAGACCAAAATGCATCCTGCCTCCTGTCCATGGAGTGTGTTTAATTTCAGGAGGTGCACACGAAATTTACATCTATTTATCCGAAATCAGCTTCCCTCTTACCTCCGCCAAACACCTGCTTAATTCCTTCCGCTATCTGAAACCCCTCCGGTGGCCTCAAAGTGATTGGAAATGGAGGAACCTATGAGATTGACAGCATGGCAGTTCTTTTTCCAGAGCAAGACGACTACGAACTCAAAAGTGCCACCAAATTGTACGAATTAATGTCTTTCAAGAAGGACGGCTAACTGAGCAATAGAAGAAGCTCTCCGCAGACCTCAAGAGAATTTTCCAGCCTGCCTATTACAGATATGCAGTGTATTTCCACGGAGGGTTCAGGCGAATGGAAATTTGATTTCAAAGGCTATTTTACGGCATCAAGAAAATTTCTAAGGAGGAAAACACTGATTGGCAAATCCTACTGAGGCTCAAAAACCTGTAGCAGCAGCGGCTTCATTTCCAGGCCTGGTAATCCTTTTCCTGTGACTGACCCCATGGGATGGAACTGGTACATCGCTGTAAGCTGGATTGACAGGAACCTTATGGACTGTTTTTGTAACTTTGATTAACAAAGTGCTCGCTTCCTAACTTTTAGACCAGCCAGACTGAACTGTCTCAACAACTGTTCGATGAATTACGAGATAGGCCTTGACTTTTCCTGTTGTGCCGCCATGAAGCTGGCACTGAAGCAAACATTGGTGCTGATATCGATGAAGCCGAGATAATGAATCCTCAAAACTGTGGTGATGCTCTGACCTTCCCATTAATGGCAAGCAGGTCCAACTTCTAACGAACCAAGTGAAATATCGATGCATTGGCTCGACAAATGCATTTCCCTTTTAACGGACACTCATAAATGATGTGTCCTATGATTTTCGTGATCCCATATGAGTATTTCTATGAGATCCAGCATGGAGTTCAAATGTCTGGCTGTGAGTGATTGCTGTAACATTTGCCTGACACATCCATGTCCCCACTAAGGATGAATTTTAACAGCTTTTTCGATCCTGTTACTTTTCTTCGAGCACCATTTTCAGGTCAAAATTTCAGTTTGTGCATTATTTTGGTTTAGGGCCAAATGCTTGCAAAACTGATGACATTCAGCTGCAGTTTGTGTTTAATGAATTAAATGTCAACTAGACGAAACACCATTGAAGAGAGGTTCCCACCGGATGACCCCAAAGACGTGGTAGCAATCACCGCTCATTGGTTTACATAGGGAAAGCTGTAAGTGTAGCATTAAGCTTAGGAGTTCTTTGCTGAGTCTGATCCACATTCTGGAGCACAGGTTTTCTTTGTTTACTCTGAATGATATCTGCATTGCCTCAACATGTTTGCATTGTTAATATGAGCATGATAGGATGCTACCATGCTTTAAGTGCAGCCTCACAAAGCTGTAAACATGGCTTAAGTCTTTAAAATTGACAGTCTGAGAGTCTGAGAAATGGTAACGATCCTCAAAATGTCCAAAATTGTTGATTTTCTTTCGTTTTTTGTCTTGCAGTTGAGATATGAGGTTTCATCCCAGCAAGCTGCAGGACACTCTTCTGCCTACAACGTGGGCCGCTTTCGACTGCTGGAGGAGAGAAACCGAGCTCTGAAGCTTGAAGTGGCCACGCTTCGCCAAGAGAAACAGCAGTATAGGAAACTGGTAAACTTGTTTTGTCATTTTCCTCACACAGATACGCACAACAACCTGTGTTACACTGCCACGTTTCACTACTCACACTCTTATTTGAGGTGACAGTGTTTTGTTTGAAGCCTGCAAATGTCACATTACAGAATATCTGTCTTTATGAGCACAATATACATGTTTACTGGTATTTTTGCAGTACTTGCTAGGGAAAGTCAGTGAGTGTGTTGCACTGTAGTCCCCTTTATTCTTCAAGGATGCAGCTGCTGTGTTGTGACTTGCGTGGCTCCTATGCACATACAGTGCATCGGTCCTGGTTACACAATGTGGTGTATTATGTGGTGTAACACAGATAAGGGGAGGCATGTGATTCGGCGTGTGTCGTGCAGGCGAGTGTATGTTTGCAGAACCACTCGCATTGTTGTTTGCATGGTATGTTCGTGCATGCATTTGTGTACTTAGTGGATTTGTCCTTTGGAGGCCTCCTCCAGGTGGTCTCGGATGGCAAGGTGTGTGTGTGAGCCGTTGTCTTGGCAACTCTCCCATTTGCAGGAGTCTGGACATGCTGGCAGAGGGGAACTGACAGAGCATAATGGCTGCTTCTGTCATAAGCCTCGGTGGCTTGAAATTAGCTTCAGTAAACTAGAAATCTGCAAAGCTTTTACTGACAGTTTGTTTTCATATTTAAAAAACTAATGTGGACGATAACCAGTATGATCTGCAACATGCATACAAAAGTAGATACAGTAGAAATGAGGAAATAAACATCCTTTCTGCCGTCATCCTTTCTCACACTCAACTTCCCATTACTGGGCATTTTTCTCTCATTATGTGACATGTTTGCCTCTTTTTTTCTGTCACTTTTTTTGTTTATTTTTGTCACCCTATCCACCATGCACAGTAAAAAAAAAGATCAGTAATGTTATGTAATTACATACGTGTGGGTTCAGGTGTTATTGTTTTTATTTCTTCTGAAATATGGGATATACTGTGCAGCTGGATGCCCGACAGTCTTCTCGCTATCGCTGTTGACAGCTTCACTTGCACAGACTGCATCATGGTCATTCATGCAAAGACAGACTCAGCTATGGATCAGTTAGGCTGAGAGAAGCTCAGCTATGAGAGCTGGTTCATTTTTATGTATTTGCTCGAGCAGATGTACTGCAGGCTTATACTTTATTAGAGAGAGAAAGAAGAGAGGGAAATAAATCCTATTTTTAAACTCCTACATCCATCAGCTGTGGTTTTAATGCTCATTTGGCAAATATACTTAAATGTATGTAAATTGTATAAGCAGCTCCTGATCATTAGAAAAATCACTGATGAACTGGGCTAAAGGTGGAGACTGATGGTCAAAAGATGCCTCGTAGTTACTAAGCATCTTGTCACCATCCACATGAAACACACTTTAGATTAAATATATAGGATTAAGAGATATGCTGGACTAAACACACACACACACACACACACCAGATTGCTGATTAGTCACTTAGTTATGATTTTAATGGATGGCTTCGCGAGCAAAGCCCCCGCTTCCTGGCTGTCGAGGCTCTTTAATCTTAGCTCAGTTCTGTGTTATTAATGCAGAAAGTATCAGTTGTCACGTCAAACAAATCACACATTAGCTTCATGACATAATGTGATTCCTGGACTAGTGTGCAGGATTAAAATAAGGCACCTGAAATTTAACTATTTCTGAATATACAGTACTGTGCAGAAAATTATTTTGCACCATAACAACCACCCCATACATGCAGGAAAGAACTGTCTTTAGTGTCTGTTAGAGATAAGTGAGATGCATGAATCCTAACGTTGCTGATATTTACTAGATGTGTAAAAGCCAGTATGTCAAAACCCATCATTGCAGGTTTAAGTTTCATTGTTTGACTCTATGTTTCTTGAATGTTTGTGCATTTTGCTCAAATTGCATTCAAGTGTACATGGACCTCATTCCATGCAGGCGATGTAATAGAGTTCAGCAGCTTGACTCTGCATCTCTTTCATCGGTGGATCCTGGCTTCCTCTGAGAGCCGCTACGTTGTCGTGGTGTAAATATTTGCATGCTCATTTCATCACAATACTGTTGAGGGCTGGGGAATACGAATAATAATAGTAGGTATGGCGAGGAGCGTTGTCACTAAGTTCCCTTCTGCCTGTGTTAGAAAGAATCACAGAATAATGAAAAGACTTCAGTAAGTTTAGGCGAGGTGGCATCTGTTAATCTCTGATGTATCACTGAGAATTCATTTCATTGGGTACTTCAGCTAAGTCTTCTTTCATTTCATTAGCTATTTTGCTGCCTCACCGGCACAACAACATACAGAGAGTGCAGACTGCTTCCTAGGAAAAAAAAAACAAACCTTTGGACTGGTTGCCTGGAAACAATCTGTGATGGACAGTCAGAGAAAGGTACCCTAGGTGAGGAATGACCTTCTGTGTGCTGTGTGGCTGCTGCTAAAAGGCCACAGCTGTCTCCCTGGACACCATCCCTATGGCAACAATTGTGTACTGCTAGCAGCTGGCTCGCCCAGACGATGATATGGGCTGATGATATGGGTTGTCCCGGTGCAGAGGGGGACAACGTCTAATCAATAATCCCTAATAGCCGGGTTGTCTCAGCTGACCCTGTAATCTCCATTTTAAGTCCTGCTAATCAAAGATGTACAGACAAACAGAGGTTAATAATAGTCCAGAATAATTCAAATCACAACTCAGCTGGAATAATAATAATAATAATACCACCACCACCCACAGGATACACAGAAAATTCCCAGTGTTTTGTCTCACTGGGCTGTTTTAACAACTGATATTGAAAAGGGCGTGTTTAGGCTGGGCCTTTTATTCTCTCCTTAATTGAATTTACCGCAGATAGTGTTCTTTCAGATGTCCCTGTAATTACATTATTCTCTTTTTCCCAGTACATTTTCCAGTCCATCCTTTGTCTTGAGACTTAAGAAAAAATTCTGGAGTGCTAAAACAAAAAGTGCAATGAGCTTTACTCTTTAGGAGAAATGGTCAGAAAAGAGGAAAACATCAGAGCAAACATGGACCCCTAGAGATCAAATACCGTGTGACTATATTCAATTAAACAGGATGTACACTATATTGCTAAAAGTATTGGGACGTCTGCCTTTACACACATGAACTTTGATGTGACCCATTCTTTCACACATGTTTGTAGAAGCAGTCTGCATGCCTAGGTGTTTTATTTTATACACCTGTGGCCATGGAAGGGATTGGAACATCTGAACTCAATTATTTGGAGAGTTGTCTCAATACTTTTGGTAATATAGTGTATGTTCCCGGCGACCCCACAGAGAATAAAGTGGTTTATAGAAAAAGGGGAATGAATAGAGGATATATGCTCACAACTTGTTTTCGCTGCCTTCAAGTTGATGAAAAAGTCGGTTATTATAGGTTTCATGCAAATGGCTGCCAACCTGCAAAAGACTCACCTGCTCCATTCACTATGACTAGAGAAATATCTGATCATTTAGAGGATGAAAGTCAGGGGATTTGTAACAAATGCACATTTTAATAAACAAGTCATTCTTCTTGTTCACAAGAACAACACAACAGTATGCACACACGCACACACACTTCCTGTGCTAATCTCCCCAGTGCCCACATCCAGGCTCAGGGGTTGATTGAGGCCACTGGTCCGGCCTGGGAAGCTTCATGCCTGCAGTAATTTAAGCAGATATGATGTATATCAGGGAGGGCCGAGGCTGGCTGTGATCGAATTTCAGGCATTTTCCGAGAGACTCCGTTCCAGGCACAAATTTTGAAATGAGAAACTTTCCTCCTCGTGAGTGGATCATATTTAAATAATAGGAACAGTGAGCTATGATCATTAGAGAGTCTAATATGATGTAGTTTACCTGAGTAATCCTAAATACAAGAGAACTGATGAAAAATGTACTGCACACTTGACCTGTATTTCCAACCAAATGCCAACTAAGTCATGAAAAATGTACTCAATCGAAGCTGTTGTGACATCTTTCCACTGCATTTGATTGACAATAATCGACACAACCACAATTAATAATATACCTCACAGTGCTGCTTCCAAGGAAACTGTTGTTGTCAGTCTTCTTTGAGCTGGCCATAGAAGTGGAAAAGAAATATGTGATTAATGGCAGAATCGCGTTCATCTGAGCGACACAAAGACAATTAGTTGCATAAACGATGAGCACTGGCTTGACTTCGGAGCATACACTGACATAAATGCCCGAAACAAATTTGCAGTCCATCTTGCGAGAGCACTGACTCATATTAAAAACCGAAATAAAAAAAAAACAAATTCCATCGTATTAAGGGGGAAAAACGTGCTAAAAATATAGCGCCGTCAAAATGTAGGGCCCTCCTGGATTAATTGAAAATCCCCTTAACCGGATTAAATCATTTTTAGGGGCTAACTGTGGTATATTCACACATACGCATGCACGGACATGAGTTCCCACACATAAGCTGATGTCAATATGATATAATTACTCATTGTGACAAGGCAGTGTAGGCAGTGTGATAGCAAGTGCTGTGCCGTGTTGTAGTTGAAGGCTAAAAGCTGTGAAACTGTGAGGATTACATTTGGAACAGACAGAAAATGGGATAATGGGTTATACGGGGATAAAAAATTCCAACCCCACATTTCATACATGTTGAATCTAACAGTGGCTTCAGTACATGTTACATGAAAGCACTTCAGTAAAATCCCAATTTCTCCACAGGGGCTCAATAAGACCAGGAATGTGGAGTAAAATTAAAGAAATGATTCTCTTCCGAAGCATTCGCTCCCCGTAGGCTTGAGAAGTGGCCGTTAAATGTTTGTAGAGTATTTGATATTGAAGATAGAGGACTGCGGTCACTTTGATAGATGTGATAGGACAGATTTTTTACAGGCCTGTTAGCAGCTTTGTCGGCTTTATGGAGTTAGATAGAGAAATATCAGCTCTTGTATGGATTGTTATTTTGTTCATGGTTCCCAGAGGATGAATCCCGAAGACTGTGGCGATCTTTCAGCTGTTGCTCTTGTGCCACCGTGGAATTTAAGGTACAGAAATTATTGAGTCTCTCAGAATGACTTTTAATTATAGAAGTGATTTCTTAATGTTTCATTTAGCACCACAATATTATAATTATAACCCAGTACCTGAAAAATCATCTTTAGCTGTGTGTAGCGCTAACTAGCAAATGTAGCATGCTGACTTACTAAACTAAGGCGATTAATATGTTAAATACCAGTATTGATAGTAACTGTGATGCTTAAATTATTCTATTAATACATATATTATAATAATAGCAAATAATGTAGTTGGTATTCCAATGTTGGAAAAACATGCTTTATAGTTATGGTTACAAACATGCAATACGAGTGTAATTCATTTGCATAAAATGAGACAAAATACACAATAAACACTCTTACAGATGCATTTCACTACATTTTTTATTTCACATTTTATTTATAGGTATTGCAATAACATTGTTTTCATGAATAGTTTTGACCACAACAGCCCTAATGGTAAACATTACCAGCTAAATATCGGCATCTTAGTAATGTCTTTGCAAACTTAGCCAGTTACATTGCTGCGATTAACTTCTCACACCACCTATGTTCCAAAGTAGCATATTTTTTTGCAGACATATATTTGCATCTGCTTCCATCCTAAACCTTACCCATCTATTTGCTTTTCTCTTCAGCAGTTAAATATGTGGTGAGCAGCTCAAACTGCTTGTACTGAAATCCCTCTATCATAGAGCATTTTAAGAGGAAATATTAACTATAATCAGCCAACATAACCAGAAATCCCTTAACATTTGTGCCCTTTGCTTGCAGAGTTCCACAGTAGAATGTTTGTTCATGGATTGTAGTTATTGCAGTTCGAATAAATCAACATGTGATAAAATAGACTGAACTTGTGTCATGCTCACCAACAGTGCATTATAACATGTGATTGTGCAAGTAAATAACACCATATTCCAACTGAACACAAACAACTTTCAAGAGGTAGAGCGACCCAAAGCTGATTTCTTAGATCTTACACGCAGGCTTTTCCCATCAACATCATTATTATATGTGTGTATTTTCAGTCAAGATCCTGTTAAATCAGTGTCATGGCATGAATTGAGGAGCATCAGATAGGTGGGTGGGTCTATCTGTGGCCAGCATCCTCGCATAAACCATCCTTATTGCTCCACAAGATGCCTATTTCCTAGTGATACCTTTCCTCCTGACTGTGGCCTGCACTGATGTAGCTGATGGTTGTAGCAGCGGCTGATTAATTCAACAGGGTGGATTTCTGCAGCTCGCTGCACACACGTACAGTTGGAGAGAGAAAGGAGGGAAATTGAGCAGAGGAGAGAGAGAGAGAGAGAGGGAGAGAGAGGGAGAGAGAGGGAGCGTGGAAGAGAAAAGGAGAAAATGATGGAGGAAGGGTGTTAAGGAGGAGGATCTTCGGGGGTGGGGAGAGAGTGGAGAGGAAAAGGGAGGATAGGAAAGAGAGCTTGTGGAGAGGGGGCGGAGGAAAGAGAGGAAGAGAGAGACACACACACAGGCCCCGGAGCTGCTACTGATGCTGCTGCTGCTGCTGCTGCTGCTGCAGCCGTTTGACAATTCCCCACCCATAGAGAGCACGGAAGCAGGGAGGAGATCAGCAGCAAGGAGGAAGAGGGAGTAAAGCGACACCTCAGTAAAGATGCTCCTGTGCTGAGCCTGCACGCACGGTAAATACAAATATCCTTTGTCGTCACTCTGCTTTGTCTCCACTGCTGCTGCTGTTTCTGTGTCTCTGCATCATTTGGCTCGAGTGTGTTTGATTTAGCTCTGTTGAGTCCTATATATAGTGCACAGGGTTAGCATAGCCAAGCAGCTGGGGAAAACCTGTCTGTGCAGTTGCTGCAGGAGGAGACAGATGTGCACAGTGAGCTGGAAAGGAGAGGAGGATTTGTACATTTTGTCTCTTCTGGGACTTAATGAGGAGAAAAGCAACATCCAGCTTTTCCTGTTTCTTGACTGAAGCAGAGCCACCTGTTTGGAGGGTGTGTGTGCGGCGTGTGTGTATGTGTGTGTGTGTGTGTGTGGAGGGGTGAAGGGTGGGGTTACAGTGTTATGCTTCTTATGATGTTTGGTGAGAATATGAGCATGTGAGGATACATGCTTGGATTTCTCGCTGCATGTCGAGTCGCGCTGCTTGGAATAATTTGTAAAACAACAGCTGTGGACACATGTTCACATGATCACTTAAAGACACAGGGAGAGAAGCTAAATGTGTGGTGCTTTGTCAAACAAATTGATTTTGTGTGTGTGTGTGTGTGCTTTGACGTTATCGGCTCCGGTAACCTGAGCTTTTCCTGGTTCCTGCCTGGTGAAGGGTTGCCAGGTGTTGGTGATGAATATTAACCCATTCATGGCCGACTGATATCATGAGGAAAGACTCTCACTAAATGTGTGTGTGTGTGTGCATGTATACTGTACACCTACAGTAGCAAACCTTGTATAGCCTAATGCAATAGTTCTGCAATAAATTCCACTTTCATAGAGGTTACAGTGCTCAGTTTTTTAGACTGTTTTAGATTCAGCTGCATGGCATTTTGGGAGGCTGTGATCTGGGTGGAGTTGAGATGTATTGCCTTATACTGAGTAGTATTTCTAATACTTTGGCCACTTAATTTATAACAGTGAAGACACACTCAATATTAAGAATTATTCACCTGACTGTACATGCAACACTTTTCCCTTTACACACTAATTTATCAATAATAAATTGAATTTCATGCAACCTCTTGTGTGGTTGACAGAATCACATTTAAAGAGCTTATCGTGTCATTCAAGCAAAGCTTAGTAGCAAGTCAAGCTACTGCCTGAGGTTGAACAACTTAAGCAAGCAGACACAGCTTGGCTAAAGGGATGATTACAAGGCAGTGGGTTAAAAATTAAAGCCCCCACTCTATTCATTGATTTAAGCCCGAATAACTCATTTCTATGTACCAGAAAAACACATTTAGAAGTTTTTAACTGTTCAAAAATTACCTTCATGCCTTCAAATGCCTCTTTCTCCACTTGTCCCTATGTTTTTTGCTGCAGGTCAAGCACACCAGCTCACCTACAACTCTGCTCAGACACTGTAAAGCTCCTACACAATGCAAGTTGTACTATTAGAAACATCCAGTTAGACATGTTCGGACCGGAAGTGGATAGAAGGATAATGACACAGAAAGCCCCACCCTGCAAGCTAACAGGATTGAATCCATGTTATTCTGCAAATTTCAAAGTGGAAATGCTTGGCCAGGAGTGTTGACTGCTCTTTTATACTCGCAGTATGTCTTCCAGTTTATAAAAGCTATCACATGGACATGCTAACAAAGTTAAAAAGTTGATTTTCACTGTAGGGGGTCTTCAAATATGAGAAAAACGTCACTGAAAACGACTAAAACTTGACATTCCTGTTTTGTGCATGGAGCAGAAATGTACAGAGATCCATCTCCTCCATGAGTACAATGGACTTTGCTTTTCTGAAGTCAGTTGTTCAAACAGAGAGAACTGAGCTCTCACTACACTGACAACCGCTCAGCGATATATTTAATTTCTCTGTTGGATGTGTGTGAGTCGTTTGTGTGCGTGCAGGTTCGAACGCTCAGGGTTCATGAGCCTCCACCATGCATATGTCTGAATGTATGGCTGTGTGGGTGGGTGAGACACCAAAGGAGAAATACTGTATGGCAGAGGAGGAGGAAAGAATTGGTGCACAGACGGCTCAGCTTAAGTCTCATTTTGCAGCATTTTGCTTTCCTGGCATTACTTTCCTTCCCCGTCTGCACATATCCTGTCTTCTCCTTTTCTCTCTCTGCCCTGTGAAGATACACAGACCAGGTTTCTTGAAGAGAAAATCTTATTCTCCTAATCTTGCTCCTTCTTGCACCATTCCCCCCCTCCATCCCTCGCCTTGTTTCTTCTTATTCTTCTTCCACTTCTTCATCTCCATGCGGCAGACTGGTTGGCTGTGCCAGCTGACATTCAGTTAGATGCCAGAGGGCAAGAAGGAGATAGAGGGAAGAAGATAGGGGAAATGAAACATGTGTTTTCGGTCTCATGACTGATTCTCTCTCGTGCTCCTCTCTTGAGATTATCAGAGGGAGTCTGGCAGCTAAAAGACAGCCTCCTTGACTAATCAAAATGTTCCTCCGGAAATACAGGCGCTGCAATAATCCCCATGGTGACGGCGTTGGAGGGGTGTGGCGGCACATATCAATAAACATTTATGTACACATGTGGAGGCAGAGCGAGCCAACAGGAGTGTGCATGCAGTCGCAGAGTTAGCAAACCCTCGTGTGTTCTATGTGCACATGGACACACAATTACACTTTCATTCCAGATTACATGCCTTCATACACACTCCCCCACACTTCCACAGCATTAACACAAAGGCTGCATGTGTTCTTCCACTTACTGTACCCTTCAGCTCGACTGCACATCTATCTCCATTACACTCATGTAGTTATTTATCTTGTCGGATAGTAATTCATCACTTTAACATACACTCGTGTGCACGCTTACTAACTGCTTGTTCATCCTGCACGTTTAAACTGCAAATAAATGAGACGCCTTTTAGCTGAGGTGCAGACTCACATTCGTGCAGTTCAAAGGCCATCAGATATCTTTCATGTGATAGTTCATTTTTTATTTTTTATTTTTTTTATCATTCTGACACACCATACCTGAAAGAGAACAGTTTCTATAGCAACCTCGTCCCCCCTCGCACCCCCCCCACCCCACCCCTGTTGTGTGCACACATGCAACGTGTATACGGCTTAGAAAAAAAAAAATACACGCCTGAATACGAGCGAGCGCCGCATTGATTGTTGAGCATACGCGCCATAAGTGTTGTCACTTATTGCCGGCGGGGTGGAGCAGAGATAGAAACAATAAAGGAGCGTTTCCTCCTCATATTTCCTGGCAGCTTTTCAAGACACACAGAAGTTATATTAAAGGAAAAGACACAGAGCACTGCAGAGGGAGGATGCAAAAAGGGATGGAGGGTGGGGCAGAGGAGGGATATTCGTAGAGAACTGATGTCTGATTGAAGTTTAAACACACATACAGTTTAATTAAAGGTAATATGACTAGTGCTGGATTTCTGTTTCTGTGCAGGTGGTGTATTTGCTCTTTTTTCAGACTGTTTCCCATCTTATGAAATAAATAGACACAGATGGGTATTCGAGCTGTGATTCACTTTATAAATACTACTTATAAATACATTTTCTCAGTCTTGCCGTGTTTGTTTCGGTTAATTAATCAGATAAGAATCATAAAACAGATGCATTTGTGGATTTTTTTTTTTTAGGGTTTGCCACATACATTTCCATCTACATCATTTTTCCTGAGCACCATTTAAGGACAAGTGCACCGTGTCCTCTGTGTAACATCGCTAAAAGCCTCGGTGACCCCGTGCCAAGTTATACAGCGTTGTTTATATTTTGGGAGCATGTGTAGGATGGCGTGGCAGCTCAGAATGTGCTCTTTTTAAAAACTTAATTTTGTGGCCGATTTGGTTTCGTGTTGCTGCGTAATCCCAGCATGACACCGCCAGACTAGGTGAGCCCTTTGGCAAAGGAACACGCTGATAAAAGCCTGTTAATTCCACATGGCTAATCGTCTCCCACTGTCCCCTGTAATTTTTTTTTCAGGATGTCTTCTCCTGCTTTTTCCCACTTTTTTCCTCTTTAGGAACCTTTCTCTCCTGATTACTCTTCTCTCTCTGTCCCTCTAAATAACTTCCTGATTACCTTTTCTGAGCTAAATTGTTCCTGTCTCATGCCTCTATCATTTGCCACGTCTTCCATCACTCAGCGCTCTTCTCTCTCGTTTAGTCCCTTGTGTTTCCTTTTTGCGTCTGGAAGGGCTTGAATGATTAAACATGGGACAGAAGCCTTCAGTGGACTGAGCACCAAGGGCAACTAGATGGAGAGAAGGAGGGCTGGAGGAGTACACAATGTCAGAGGCGAGCCTGTTCGGATACAGATGACATGACAGGACCTGTGCTCCTGTAACTGTCACCTATTGCTCCGTGCTACTGAGTCTTGCTCACTGGAGACCTAGAACTCGGTCGTATCTTGCACGCTGCGCTCCTGGAGCCCTTATAGAATATTCCCTAATTGTGTCAGCGAATCCTGAAAAGAAACAATACGAAACTGATGTGTTGTGACGCGCAGTAACCGTCACGAGAAACATGTTTCTGTGCCTAGATGATGCAAACCAGATGTGCCATTCCTCCTCAGATATCGGTGCTTTTATAATGTCTCAGCGGACAGTCTCAACACGACTGCGACAAGCAGGAAGCACTGCTTTGCTTTGCTTTGTTCAAAGGCTAAATGTAATCACGGCAGCAGTGCTAATTCTTTTTTCCATGTTGCACTGCGGCTTTGTCGTCGCTCTGCTCACATCTGGCAGCTTGTGCACAACTCATGTAGGGGGAAATCGTATATATGTACGCACAGTAAGTACAGATTTATTTGTATAGCCCTTTCCAGACGGACACAAGAAAATGAAATCCAGAAAGGCACATTAATACAAACCACAAAAGCAACTTGAAAGAAATACAATTAACAAGAGACAATGATCTGCCAAGAAAAGCAAAGTAAGGAGATGTCAGTTGAATTAGATGATCTAATAATGTGAGGTGTAATTCCAAAAGCTGAGGGCTAATGCTTGGTCTCCCTTTACTCTTGGGACATCCAGTAAACGCTTATTTCCCCACATGACAGACTTGTTAATTAGAGCATGTAGACACAGAATTTCGGAAACATAACAGAAAGGGCTTCACTGTCCACTGCATGATAAGTAAAAACTAAGACGTTATAATGAATTCCAAGCCGGCAGTGGAAAGAGGCCAACACTAGCGTAGCATCCTACCAGTGCTTTGTCTTTGTTAGAAGGTGGTCTGCAGCATTCTGAAGATCTGCTGATGAGCATAAAAAAATGTTGCACTGTTAACCGTTGCATAAGTGCCTTATACACACACACACACACACACACACACACACACACACACACACACACACACACACACACACACACACACACAGCGGTTTGTGCTTAAGGAACATGCTGATGGATCAGGACTCACTAAAGACAGTGGTGAGGAAACCTCAGCTCAGGCTCTGCTGGTGTGTTTCTGGTGTACTGTACATTTTAGCAACTGTGCAATGGGGTCAGGTGTAAATTATTCAGTACTTGTGCGGTATGTTTTGCTGCAGATTGGGGTCATGTGAGGGTGCATTGTGTGCGTGCCTGCGAATGCACATGCGGAAGAATGTGTACGTGGAAGCATGCGCACCCCTGGCGCGGGTTTTATGGATTTGCGTTTGTGTATTCTGAACGTGAAGGTCCACCCAAGCATTATGTGAGCAGGAAAGGTCCATTGAAGCACATGTAATCCCTAACCAGCTCCTGGGCTCCTCATTAGCATTACACAGATCTTCCTTAGAACTTATTTTCCAGACCTCTGATATTCTCTGCGTGGCCTGAGGGAACAATAGGTCCTGCTCACATCAAATGTGTTATGTCATCAGTGTGACTAGAAGCTTTGCTGCCCGCGTCAGTGGAGCCCAATTTCACTCTGACTGCCTGCACCCACAGTTTGTACATACAGCGCACACACACACACACACACACACACACACACACTTCAGTATGCATGCACTCCCGTCCGCTAATATTTCCTGTTGGCCATGTGTATTCTTAAGGGAAGGCAGCGTTTTCCCCAGAGGGCCCTGCACATACAGTCCAGCTGGATTGCCTCTCAATATCACAGACTAAGTTTGCACACACGAGCTTCCTCTTTCCTCCCTGGCTCTGTTCAGACCACTTCAAACCTGAATAAAACGCAACCAGGACATCTTTCAGTTCACATCAAGCATCAATTTGTGCTTCTAATGTCTAATTTTTGCCACAAACATTAAAGGCCCCTTTACACGGCATGATTGTTGGCTGTCCCGTCTGAAGGTTTGAGAGCTTTCATGACCAAAAACAAGCTGAACTTCCGGGGAAAAAAAAATTAAGATCAAAACGCAGCCATGTGACAGCTGCTATGAGCCATGTCTACGCTCTAACCAGTCAGAATATGACATGAAATGACACACAACACAGTGATACTACACAGTTAAATACTGAAATATGCCCAAATCAAACTCTTATTTGCAAAATTGACTAGAAATATAGGAAAACAGAACTTTATTCCACCCAACTCACACTGTTTCACATGAACTTTATCACCTAGAGATGGCTTCCAAGGTTGCTTAATCTGTCTTTGTTACTTTTGAGGGATTATCTGTCATCCGTTAACTATGAAATAGTGAGTAATGCCCAAAACTGTTTCCCAGAATCCAATGCGTTTTTAAAATCTCATCCCAAATCCAAAGCTGATTCTCACATTAGAGGAACTAAATCCATTATCAGAATCATTGGTGATTACTTTTCTGTTTATTGATCAGACTTTCAGCTAAGATACAGCAGCTAGAAATATAAAAGTAAGAGAAAGGAATGATAAAAATAAAGATATAATATGAGTATGCACACCTTTCACATGTACAGACATGGCATGATGGATATACAAATAGAGTAGATATGCACAGTACTGCCAAAGCACACTGTAATACAGGAAACGTTATTACAAAAACAATTTGTGAGCATTGCTTGTACATACATTGTGAATGGTAGCGGTGTCATGGCACGCACTTTCAAATTAACAGTTAAATTTTTGCATCCTCCAGGGCTCTTTTGCATGAGTCACAGCTGTGCTTTGGTTACTGAAATGTGCCAAAAGTTATTTGATGGAAAAAAAAATCTTAATTTGGATTTTGCAGCTAATTGTTACCCAGAATGGAGGCTTAAAAACTTTGAGGGTTGTTGACACGTGAAGATCAGCTCTGCTTTGCTGATGGCTAAACATATGTGAGTGTACGGCACATAAACAGGCACAAATACTACGGGAACTCAGCTGAGCTCCAAGAGTACAGAGAGAGAAGCAGCGAAGGAGGCTGAGCAGTGACGTGAATGAAGATGTGTGCTACGTGGAGGAGAAGTTAATCCCTCCTGACGGTAGCGCCGGCCTCTCCCTGCCTCTCCTCTGTCCTCTCCCTTCCACACAGCTCCGGATTGTCTCCTGCTCTGTGAGAGGCAGGCAGCCGAGTTCACGCACAAAACACACAGAACAGAACGCAGAGGAGCCGCGGCTTTTGAACAAAACAGCAGCCGTTTGATTTTTTTGCTCAAGAGGTGAATAAAAACACTCTAAACTACATATCCCAGAAGAGCCTTTATTTGTGCACAGATTTAAATCTTTGCACACTTCATTCTTGATCAAATCTTGAGTATGTGCTTTTACTAAGCACTAAAGACTGTGCAGTGATTTTCTTGCCTGTAAGGAGGATTTTGTATGTGCATATAATTTCGGCTGCCACATTGACCTGGCGCGGTGGGGGTTTTTTTGGGTTTGAGACATGGTTAATATTAAACGTCTGTGACTGCGTCGGCAGGATTTCCATTCAGGCTGCTGTTCATCCACAAATTGAACCTGCAGGAATGAGTCACGTATTTCATATTCAGATGTTTTCCCAAACCTTTGTTTACATATTCACTGTTAACAGGGGGGTTCCCTCAGATTGCTAGTGTATTATATGTTATGAGAACTTGTGGCATTAACTTGATTTAGTGTGTGTGCTTATTGCCGCATGGATAATTTTGGGGGGGATTTTAAATGCTTAGGATTCAGATGAAAGGTCTGGAACAGTGTGGGTACAGAGCAGCTTAAGGCTAATATATGCCTGGAGATGCTAGTTATGCAACTCATTCATGCTTGCATGCACACACACACACACACTTCAACTCACGCTTCAGTGTATTGGTAATACCCACTGCCATCTGCGTCCACATTTTCCACGTAGTAGAGACGCTCGCGTCGGCCTTATGACTGTGACGTATGTGTGTGAGCTCACATGTGAAGTGTTCACACCCCCTTCCATAAAGCCTTGATTAGTCATTCGGTCATGTTTTATGAATAAGGATCCTGTGGAGACACAGTGTAGAGGAATGCCAGAGGATAATGCTTTGAAACTGACATATAAAGGGGAATATCTCTACAGCATGTTTATAAATAATCAATGGGTGACACTATGGTAACAGTCACCATGAACCTCAATTCCTTATAAGCATAAAGGAAAGACTTGTAAATGCAGAAAGCTGAAAGGTAGATGTTCAAAATAAAACACAACCTGCCCTAAATCTTGAGTATGCAGGAATGTGAAATTTGGAAAGCGTGCAACCCAAAAAAAATCTCAACTGTCTGAGCACAGCTGGAGGACTAATCCACGAGAGAGAGAGTGTCGGTGGGAAGAGGAGGACGGTGTATTAAAACTACCTCCTGTCTAAAAACACACAAATAGGCAACATCAGCACATTTGCAAAAGATTAACATAAGGTAAATATCATCAAATGGCTCACAACAAGGCTACAATATGGACAGGCGGTGAACAGATGCACAAATACATGTGAACATAATGAAACTGGAGGAGGGCGGAGAACAAAAAAAAAATACACAAACGGACATGTGGCATGTGCAGCAATCCAAATGTTACGGGTTTAGGTGCAACTGTAAAATGTGTTTGCACTTTCTTGCGCTGTCTGCTGGCTGCAGTGTGTCAGTGTAGCCTTGTGGAAGATGATGTACAATGACTGCATGGGGAGATCGCGTGAAGGTAGGCAGGTGTGTTTAGTTAGACAGGCAGGTAGAACATCCGGTCGTCTCATGCAAACTGAATGACTGGATGGGCTTTTTACAGGCCTGTGTGTGCCACAAATGATGGACTTTTTCTTTTAATTATCAGAACTCTTTATTTGTTGACTGATTCTAAAGAAATTTCCAACAAATATAACCCAAAATGCTTTCAAAACCCCAAAATGTTTAAAACAAATCCCAGTTTGTGAGTGTCCCGTGCAGCCATTATACAGCAGTTGTTGTGGTGTCATGCCTATGTTGTAAATGCACAGTATTAACAGCATTATAAACGACTGATCTCAAAATGCTCTTGAGACTTACTACAGCCTGCCAAGGAAGCTGATGTTTGGCTGAAGATCAAGTGGGATTGCAAGTCGCACATTCTCTTGTGAAAAGGCAAACACCTACTAAGCCCTTCAGAGGACAAAACTCTGTGTTATATATCATGTTTTATGCAGCAGCGTAGACCTTTTCTAATGCTACACAATAAATCCTCCAAAATGTCCCTCTTTTTCCTAACCAATTCCTTAAGTGGGGACATACAGTGTCAATGTACAACTGTCGTAAAGTCACCATCAACCTTGAGAGCGTGTCCTCTTTTGGACATGTGAAGTTAATGCCGGGTGGTTTGTGATCTGAGTTATCCTAAGCAGCTTTACATGTGTTTTAAGCTTGATTTTTTACCACTTTCAGTAAGTTGGTTTGTTTTTATTTCACATTTGCTTTGGGAGGGTAATCTGTCACTGAGCAGATATCCTTATAGCTGTTACCACAACTACATGGTGCTACATTTGCAGCCAATGCAATATGTGTTGAGTCATCTAACTTTTGAATGATAATGTAACAGATCAGGTTACGTTTACATTACATCTCACCTAAGGACACTGTGTGTGTTCTTGAAGTCTAATGTGCAACACGTAGTTTGTTAAATGCATTTTCTAGAGCATCCATCCATCCATCTATCCATCTATCATCTATTTATCATCTATCTATCTATCTATCTATCTATCTATCTATCTATCTATCTATCTATCTATCTATCTATCTATCTATCCATCTATCCATCTATCCATCTATCCATCTATCCATCTATCTATCTATCTATCTATCTATCTATCTATCTATCCATCCATCCATCCATCCATCCATCCATCCATCCAACCAATGTTGGATGAGTAGATGGATGCTAAGCTATGCCGTCGAAGGCTAAAGCCCCTGGTAGGGTCTCCCAAGGAAAATTGGTCCTAGGGAGGAAGTAGACTAAGAGTGATTCAGAGACCTAAATAAATCCTAAACCAAGTAGTGCAGCAACTTCCCCCCTAACAGGGTCCCCTTCTGCAGCCAGGTCCAGGAGGGGAGGTCACCAGCAATCGTGTGGTGGCCAGTCTTGGCCTTTTTGGGGTTCAGTAGAGAGAAGCTCGAAGTAGCCGTAGAACTTGCAAGAATAGTCATTGGTGTCGGGCGCATTGCTAGTCGGGTGGCAGGCAAAGATGGGCACCTTTGAATCCAACATTGTTTACATCATTGTTCAAAGTCTTTCAGTTTGTCAGAGGAAACTGGTGGCTAGATAGTGTCTCATGTGGTCCACTTGTCTCCACACGTGCTTCCTCGCGTACATACAGATGCAAAACTTCCTGAGAGGCTCCACTTATAAAAACTTTCCTCCATAGTGCTTGGCTTCAGCTGAGGAGCTGTCCATGGTCCTGACTGCTCCAGATCTCAAACAGTGCTGAACACACTTTTCTTGCAGCAGCTGTTAGCGATATTACAACTGCTGTGGTTCTGACTCCATTTGTCCAATATCTAACCACAAATGCAAACCAATCTTCAACCCACATGCATGCACTTGGTTGTTGGACAAGCCTGCATGCAGACACATGCATGAACCATAGCCATCCTATTTGAACCACTCAGTTTAATGGAGAGGGGTGGAGGGAGTAATCTGTTTATGATATCGCAATGTTTAAACAAGATTGAAATAATCTGATGCAGCTGTGTGAAGGGTTTTGTATGAGAATCAGTTTAAAGAAGTAGCTGGAACTATACTTATTTATTTGCAAAGGAAACTACAAAGGAGATTATGTCTTCTGTGGGTGAAAAATGAGGTGAGGATGTTTCAGATAACTTCTCTGAAACTTGAGTCATGAACTTTTATTTAAATTGGAGCTAAACATGTTACAGCATATCAAATATTCTGAGTTTTGCATTACTTATTATGTGTTTATATTTTTAATATTCTATATGAGGGTCACGCCTTTTCTAATTAGCTGTAATGGACTCATGGTGCATCCCTATTTGTGGCTTTCCTGGTGCTCATACTGAAGACAGCAGATGTTGTCAGTTGTCTTTCCACCCACGGTTAAGTGGAACAAAATGTTTCCTCCGTGACATCTAATTAATGACAATCCTCCTGGGGACACAGTAGCAATCCTCTTCCCACAAGAATCCCATTTAGAGTCGGCAGTTGCCATCCCACAAATCTCTGCACTCTGCGATTTCATCCTTCGTCAGTTCCTCACGATGACCGAGCTGGCTCATTCTGTCAAATATTAAAACACAACATTCAACATTACCAGTATGATCCAAAACATGTATTTCTAAATTAAGCAAATCCAACATCCTGTCCATGTAATCCTCTGTTGGCTTGCGAGGCGCAGCGTTTGAATGTTGCAATTAATTCCTATTAATGGGTGTTTTATTTTAAATTTGAAAGAATTACTGTTTCCTTAAACAAATTAAAATTAAATAAATCCAGCATATTCAGGATTTAAAACCTTTACTGCAGAAATACATTCCCATTTTAATGAACAATACACTCTGTGATGAATGCATGGAGTTATTCTAAGATTATTTTCCCCTGTCCATTCATATTTAACCCAGTTCGAATACGCATCAGTGGATCCAACTAAGTACATCAAATTAAAGCTACTCTGAAGCAGTTGCCACTCTGCTGAACTCCATATAATGAGTTCAACAGAACCGAATGGGACAAATAAACATTTTCATATACCGACACCTTGGAATTAAGAAACCGCCCTGGTCTGGAGAGTTGAGCTCTGAGACGTACCGATCCACTGATGCATGATGTTATAATAACCAGAATCACTGTGCTGTCAAATCATAATTGTGCTTTTTATGCTACCTGGGATCCTTCTAGTGGTTTTGTCAAGTCCAGTTGATGTCAGGCCAAATACCAAATAATGTAGTGTAAAGGTAATGACAACAAGTCCAGCTAGAATATGAGTCATTCCATGCCAACTCATCTAGGGTCTCCCAGTTGATGTCATGGATTTTCTTGAAAAAAAATTAATGCAAAAACTTCTACCTGAACCAAAAATCCCACAGCTCTACTCCAAATACCTTTTGAGTTATGAATTCTTGAAAGTCCTCAGTGTTAAATTTGATAACTTCAGCAACTCTTTTAAAGCATCTTTAAAGCCTCACCAGTTGATTACTTTTCACAGGATTTGGCTGATTTTTTTTTTACTGAATATCCCAGAAACCTCAAGAAAAAGTTTGAGCTTGTAATCACATCAATAGCTTATGCTGATTTTTTTTAAAAAATTAAAATAATACAAATTTATCATTTATCATCAAAATGAAAAGTCTTCAATTTTTAAAACTTTGTATCTCCACTAATATTCACTCAATTCCAACTAATTTGTGCTGAGAGTAGAAACAGGTTAGTTTTGTTGTATCTAAATGTCATCTGGTGCTACATCAAAAACTGACTGCCACAGGTCTTTCTAAAATCAGCTTCAGTGCTGGAAAATCTATTTTTTAAGGACATATTAACAGTATTTTTTTTTAGGAAAGAGTTCTTCTTTTTCTTTGAAACATTTTGAAGGGCATGTATTTATATTCATTGAAAACATATTAAAAAATTAAATATGTTATATTACTCCTTCATGACTTTAACATTTTATGAAAATGACACAGTTTTTGCAATTTCCCGTGGCTTTAATATCACATTTGGAGGCTTTGATTGTCCAATAAATATTTGTATTATGTACCTGTTGAGTTATTTTGTCATTAGTTCAGGGAATAAACAATTCAGTTTCCTGGTTGCTGTTTCTGCCTGTTTTTGTTTTTATACTGAGCTAAACCAATAATCTTTAACTCTGGCAGGTTTTAGTAGTTGCAGAAAAGTTACCGGGTACTTTATTTTGGTGGACCAGACACGGATGGTTGTCATGGAAGAGAAGGTGTGAACATCAGCGTGTGTGTGTAAAGACATAAATAGAGTAAAAAGAAAGAAGAAAGAAGTTGTCAGAGTGGATTAGGTGTTAGTGGTGTTGAGGTCTTTCACCCTCTGGCCTGTCCACTCTCCCTGCACACACATATGGATCTCAAATTTGCAAAGATTCACACATGAGCACATTCACGCCACACCTTCGCTCCAGCAGATGTCCTTAGAGTGCTTGTTAATTCCCCTGCTATGTTGTTTGTCCTTAAAGAGAAGAGCCCAATTAGCATATCCTCTTTATCTCCAAACCAGATTTCTCTGTTTATTTGTGCATATTGAAGGTTTGAATTGGCACGGAAACGTGTGTGTCCCTCGGCTTCGCAGGATTGCACTGTGTTTACAAGATGTTACAGAGTGTTAAGCCGAGCTGTGAATGTGTGATTCACTGGAAGTGGGAGGAAGTGGAGGAGCAGACATCATTCCCGAGGCCCAGAAAAAGGAAGCCCTTTAAAGGTCGCTCTCTCTTCCTTTTGTTTTCGTACTCCCGACTGCCTCCGCTGAACTCTCGACTTTCTCGGGGAGGCAGGTTGAGCGAAGGGAAAGTTTAGAGTTCGGTCGAGGCTGTGGAGCCTCAGCTGTCAATTTTGTCTCTTTCCAGTTGCATCCTTTCCATCCTTCCAACTTCGCCTCCTTATTGAGTCCACTATGAGGTCAGTGCAGAGAACAATACCTCAACTCTGATGTGATGTGGCGACAGAGTTACACAACAAAAACAGCAAGCAAACTCCCTCACCAGTCTCTTCCTGTCCTTGTCTGTTCTCGATCTGTGTCTCGGTTTGATTGTGTCTTTCTCCGACATCCCTGACTGTCTCTGTGGCTGCGCACAAAAGAGATGAATGAATCTGGCCGGACTCTCATTCTGCCTGTTTTCCTTCTCTCTCCTCCTCTCGGCCCGGGTTTTATTGCGATCCTTGATCTGCTCTGATAAATTTGATCATAAACCTCAGAGCTGCACAATCTTTTCTTGTGCAGGAGATGACACACAAACCTCGGGCAGTTTTTTTTTTTTTACTGCTCGGGTACATCCAGTTAGGTTCGGGAGAGCATATATGTACATACACTAATCAGGCATAACATTATGACCACCTGTCTAATATTGTGTTGGTCCCCTTTATGTGCTCAAAAATGCTCTGAACCACTAGACAAGGACAAGAGGACCTCTCACAGTGTCCTATGAGGTCTGGAACCAGGACGTTAGCAGTGGATCCTTTGGGTACTCTGGCTTGTGCAGTGGGGCCTCTGTCAATCAAACTTGTTCCACTGCATCCTGCCCAATTGATGCTTGATCACAATGGGGTGTAGGAAGTTTGGAGGTCAAATCAACATGTTGGGCAGATAAAGGCATTGTCATGTTCCTCTAAAATGCCATGTTCCTAATGGTTTGATGTTTTTCCAATGTGGTGGGGTGCATTTTCCTGCATGGTTGGTGCATGGGTTCCAACAAGGCTGCGCAGCAAGGAGGTGGCGGAGTCATGGAATCATGGGGAGGAGCTGGTTGGCCCCTTCAAGGTCCCTGAAGGTGTGAAAATGACTTCTGCAAAGTATGTTGAGTTTCTGACTGACCACTTTCTTCCATGGTACAAAAAGAAGAACCGTGCTTTCCGAAACAAAATCATCTTCATGCATGACAATGACAAGGAATAATTGGCTGCTATGGGCATAAAAGGAGAGAAACTCATGGTCTGGCCCCCATCCTCCCCTGATCTCAATCCTATCGAGAATCTCGGAGCATCCTCAAGCAAAAGATCTATGATGGATCCAAACAGCGGCTTGGGAGGCTGTTCAGACATCCAAAGAAATTCAAGCACAAACTCTTCACAAGTTCAATGGATGCAAGAATTGTGAAGCTGCTTTCAAATAAGGGGTCCAACTTGACTTGTAATGATGTTTTTGATTTAAATAGTATTTCACTAAATATGACCTCCTATTGTTGTAAATTTAATAAATGACCATTTTGTTCTTTGCAAACTAGAAAATGTCTTGAAACTCTGTCGTGCATAATAACTTGGAACAGTGCATTTCTAGTTTTTATTGTTGAAAAAAAATACCGTTTTCATTGGGAGTTTTTTTCAATAAGATTTGAATTATATTTTGACAGCTAATGACTGGAAAATTATGCTGATTGCCATTTGCATCAATTATTTAGGAAAATCAGACAAAAATATCATTTACATAATAATTTGGAAGGCAGTGTATGTGTAGCACAGACTGCAGCTGTTCTGCTACTCAGTTTATGTTCTAGTCTCTTGTGAATCTGCACTATCATCTGCTCTTTTAATCCGACATTTATTTAAACTGTAAATTAACACATTTGTTGACTATAAATTCTATCTGGAGGCTACATTTTCAGATCAGGAAGCCTTCTTCTCATGTATCCGACTAGACTTACCAGGAAAATGAAACCTGTCATCAGCTCCTGTTTTTGTTCAAAGACAAAGCTGATTAGTGGTTAAAGGCCCGACTGCTGTTATGAATTTCTTACCCACGTTTTCATATCAGTGTGCTGAGAATGACAATCGCCGGCGTGAGCTCAGCACGCCAGCATGAAGTGGTATTATGTGCCAGAATACGAGCAGTCGCAGTACAATCATTCTTGAATGCTCAGAGCTGTGATAGGAGGAGAGACTTGCCCTACTTTGAGTCTGGCGTAATTATGTAATGCTTGAGTACCTGCAGCACCAGCGGCATGACAACTTCTGAATGTGGAATCTGGACTGAGGAGTGAGCAGACGGAAGTGCACGGCTCCCTTCAATCCCTTTACACGGTTTGCAAGTTAATCTCATCTCGGGCTGGCGAGGTTTCGTCGACATTATGCACCCTTATTCCTCAGTTTGTTTCTATTTCCCCCCTCAAACCTTTTTCTTCTTTCTCACTCACTGTTGCTCTTTCTTACCATCCCACTCCTTTCTCTCTCCATCTCTTCCTCCTCTGTTTTCCCCCCCTTGTCTTTTTCAGCTCCCCCCCACCACCTTCATTCTTAATGCCACATACCAAATGGAGGGTGACAGTATGCAGCTGTGAGTTTTGTCCTCCAGACAGCATCTCGGAGAAAAAAGCTTATCCACACACACACGGATACGGACGGAGGGAGGGATCGGCACTAACCTGAGTCTTTCATCTGTCGCTTATATAATAGTTTTAAGATGGAGTTGCGACCGTGCGGCTTGCATACATGATGCGGCCAGATAGAGAAGTCTTTTGCACTGAGGGAGATAATGTAAAATAAGACACTTAACAGCATCTCGGAGAAAAAAGCTTATCCACACCTGAACACACAGGTGAGATACGGACGGAGATGGTCAACAGTAAAATCTATTTTATTCTGTAGTATCAGTCGTGAAGGAGCTACATATCACACACACAATGTCCTGAGTCTTTCATCTGTCGCTTATATAATAGTTTTAAGATGGAGTTGCGACCGTGCGGCTTGCATACATGATGCGGCCAGATAGAGAAGTCTTTTGCACTGAGGGAGATAATGTAAAATAAGACACTTAACTTGTCTTTTCTTTTTTTGTTCTTTCTCTTTTTCTTTAGAAAGCAAAGCTCCATGCTGCCTTGCAGGAGAAAAATCGCCTGAACCTTGAGCTCATCAACCACCACCTGAAGGCATCCAAGTATGACCAGGTGAGACGTACAAACAAGTGTTGCATGCACACACACACACACACACACACACACACACACACACAAACAATGATGATCAGTGGTTGGCCGGGCGATGGTCAACAGTAAAATCTATTTTATTCTGTAGTATCAGTCGTGAAGGAGCTACATATCACACACACAATGTCTTATAAATGGCTCAGTCACACGTCAGCATGTAATCCATCTGCACAGATCAATATATCTGCAGCTGTGTATCATCATCATATACACTTTCTTTACATTCTATATCACATCTGCACACACACACATGCATCACTGCTGTGTGTCTGCCTTTATTGCTACGCCTTTACTGCTGCATCTCACCCAATTTTCAGACTTCACACATGCATACATGAATACATAAACGCGCACACACACCCAGAAGGAGAGACAGTGACCGTCTGTGATGGTAGGCGATTAGCTGCCATGGCGCTAATAGTGACTTTCACAGAGGGGGCAGATTTGACACGTGTCCAGGGACTCCGCTCTGAGCTTTTTTTTTCCCTCCAAAGTGCCACAAAAAAACGGAAGAAAAAAAAAAAGCGACGCCATCTGTGCACTGACAAGGTGGGCAAGGAGATGAAAAGAAAGTGGGACAAAAAGTAAGTTCCAGTCCTGACTGGTCTGCAGTATAAATGAGTGGCTTGTGAGGGCGATCGTGGCAAAAGCAAACTTGGAAATGTACTGGACTGTGCATAGATGGCGAATGAAAGGAGCCGAGAGTGAGAAATCAAAGGGACGAGAAAACAAGACAGCAGTGATGTAATTAGAGAAAGTAATCACAGAAGATAAATTGCTTTGGTTGGCATTCGTTAGCGTTCAAGAGAATTAACCGATAAAACTGCATTTTCCTGACAATTTAGAAAGAAAATGAACACCTTAAGCCTTTTAAACAAAGTTTATATTTTATGTTTATCACAGGGTTTGACTTGGATTCTGTGTTCAAGTCACTGTGTCTGCCCATATAGCTTTTTTCCAGTGGTATTACCAAACATCCCCTTTAACTGATTAAATACAAAATTGCTTAGGAAATAATATTCATCTGTAAAGGAGAAACTGAAATACTAACACATGCTATTAATGTTTGATTTTATATAAATGTAGAGTTTTCTTCATTTATCTGATTTATTTTAGGATGTAAAGCATCTAAAAGTATCTGGATAACTCCTCTTCTTGCTTGTTCCACATGTTACTTTGGATGGTTCTAACACTTCCAGATCCAGTCACACAAATCCCACAAAATAAATGATCCCATTTCCTTTGCAGCGGACCAGTTTTTGTGCACTTTGAGCAAGCAAGCTTATCTATTGTGCGCTCATCTGTTTTGTTAATTAATGAGATGATGGCTGTGCGGCTGAGGGATGGTTCAGCTCAATCCTGTGAGGCCACCTTTAGAGGAACCGGCTCAGCTCAAGGCCTCTGACTGATGAAGAAACGAGAGGCAGAACGCTCCAGTCAGCAGCCCCGTCTCATCAAGGCTAAATGGAAATGTGCTGATTAATTTCTCTTCAAATTGTGAACTCTCAATCAACCCTGCAGCCAAAAAAAGAGACAGCCTCTATTCATAAATGTAAAAAGTAGGTCTGCTGCAAGAGCAAACTTCATAAAAATTGCATGCTTGTTTTCCTCTTTAGAACACAGAATAATGGCCTTATTTTCCAACTCTTCAAGTAAAAACAAAGAGGGAATCAAAGTGTTTTTCTTCACTTTTCCCACATTTTCATGCCTCTGTTCGTTACAGTCTTTTATATCCATGATAATATACAGTTTTTGTAACCTCATTCTCATGTCTGGATTCAATTCGCAGGTGCGATCTGACTATGACCAGCTGAGACAAACCTTTGTTGTCGTGAGCAAGGAGAGAGACGTGGCCCAGGAGGAGAGGAGCCAACTCCAGGGCAAAGTGGATAACCTGGAACAGGTTCTAAAGGTGAGACATCTCAGGGTTTATGTTTGCTTTCATCCCATGTACCCATGAATAGTAATATCGCTTTAGTCCTTCTTTAAATTCAAAGAGAGGTAGTCTGGTGCCTCTCTAACTCTTGCTTATACACTGATCCAGCATAACATTATGACCACCTGCCTAATATTGTGTTGGTCCCCTTTATGAGTTCAAAAATGCTCTGAACCACTGGGCATGGACAAGAGGACCTCTCAGGGTGTCCTATGGGGTCTGGAACCAGGATGTTGGCAGTGGATCCTTTGGGTACTCTGACTTGTGCAGTGGGGCCTCTGTCAATCAAACTTGTTCCACTGCATCCTGTTGATGCTTGATCACAATGGGGTGTAGGAAGTTTGAAGGTCAAATCAACATGTTGGGCCATTGTCATGTTCCTCAACATGTTTCTGAGTGTTTGATGTTTTTCTATGTGGTGGGGTGCATTTTCCTGCAGGAGTAGACCAGTGACATTTGGGATTTCAATTTGTCATGTTGGAGTATGCTTGTTGTGGGACAATGTTTATTTGGGTGTCTAAGTCTCATCAACATGGATGTTAAAATCCAAGGTTTTCCATCAGAACACCACATAGTACCAATATGATCAATGTTATTCACTTTACCTGTTAGTGGTCAAAATGTGTATGATCAGTGTATGTAACAAATGCAGATCCTTTCACGCTGCATGGTACAATCAAGCAGTTGTCAAACCATGCTCTGTACATGTATAAAAATGCAGAGCAGGCACAGCATCTGGCCCTGATTTTGTTTCAAGATAGCAAGGGGAAAAGATTTAAATGGCTTTGAAAATTATTTCATTGTTGGGGCACAGATGGCAGGAGCTTCAGACGCAATTACTGCTCAACTTGCTGGTGTTTTCAATGAGAACAGTGTCTAACGTGGAATCTGCATGTACATCTGTGGGGAGGACAGCATTAAATGTGGCCATAAATCTGGGCTGACAGCTCATGTTTGAGTCGTGCATTAGTGCAGTATGTAAAAAAAAAACTGAAGACCGACTGAGAATATAAATGCAAGACGCAATCAGTTCAACTCAGTTCCCTCGGCTTTATTTATCCAGCCCAGATTCACAACACAAGTCGTCTCAGGTCACTTCACATAGTAAGAAGAAGACCTTACCGTATTACATTACAGAGAGAAACCCAGCAAATCCAGCGATTCCCCATCAGTCTGTGTCAGCAAGAGCAGTCCATCAACAATAACACAGAGGGGGATGGGGGGTATTATTTTACGGTTGCAGTGCATAAATCCCTCATTACAAAAGATGGATGCACATTTGAGAGCTCAGTGGTGCAAAAATGATAGGCGCCGGTCTATAGAGATGTGGGAAAAACAAGGATACGGTGAGATGAGTCACTGTATTCTAAACAAGTGCATGTGAGGCGTGCAGTAAGAGAATGACACAGGCATGAATGCTTGACCTCTGCAGTGAGGTGTTATGCTTTGGGGTGTGCTTTGCTGGCATGGTCCACTTGTCCCTTTAGAGGCAAGAATCAGAGCAGCATGTGGTGGCTCAACACCTCACTAAGACGGTTTATGTTGTTTTTTTCCGGCAATTTGTCTCCCCTATGATGAAATTGTGACAAATTCCAACAGCACTGAGTCTTTCTCCTGAGTCATCTCTGCTGTGGAAGTTTAAGTCATAGCAAAGACTGTGGAGTGAAATAGCCCATGTGCCTAGCTCCAGATAACTTAATAATGTCAGACAGCAATTTGGAGTGCAGTGGAAATCCTGCCAGTAAGAGCCTCGGTGCTGAGTTTCGCCAAATAATAGACCTGTACAGACCAAGGATTTCAGGGTGTTATTTTCATATACATTTACTTTTTCTTCTGCCCTCAGAAAGGAGGTTTAAGCGTCTCCAGTTATGGATTAGAATTTACACCCATCGGGCACAACATTATGACCACCTGCCTAATATTTGTTGGACAAGAGGACCTCTCAGGGTGTCCTATGGGGTCTGGAATCAGGACGTTGGCACTGGATCTTTTGGGTACTCTGGCTTGTGCAGTGCGGCCTCTGTCAATCAAACTTGTTCCACTGCATCCTGTTGATGCTTGATCAGGAGAGGGTGTAGGAAATTTGGAGGTCTAATCAAGAGAGTGTGCGATTGTCATGTTCCTCAACATGTTCCTGATTGTTTGATGTTTTTTCCATGTGGTGGGGTGCATTTTCCTGCAGGGGTAGGCCAGTGACATTTGGGATTTCCATTTGCATGAGGGAGTGTGTTTGTTGTGTGATGTTTATTTGGGTGTCTAAGTCTCATCAACACGGATGTCAAAATCCAAGGTTTTCCAGCAGAACGCCACATAGTACCAATATGACCAATGTTATTCACTTCACCTGTCGATGGTCATAATGATGTGGCTGATCGGTGTATGCATGAGCTTGAATCTAATTTTGGTTAAACAGACCACAGAACAATGTGTCTGTAAGGTAAACCCTGCACATTTTTAAGAAGTCTGAACCATTCTTACCTACCCCATCATCACCACTGAGGCTTGCTGTCCACCTTTTCACTGACATACTGGATCTCACGCAACATTTCTCCAGTGTTCATGTTTCCACTGTTAATGTGTCCCTTGTTCTCCTCCTGTTTGTCTCACGCCATTCGTCATATGGAAAGATTCCCGCTCCCCATGTGTTTTTCTAAGAAAACTGTAGAAGGAAACTGATGCAACGCACGAGGTGAAGAGTCACTGGTTTCATGGAGAGGCTCTTTTTTCATCGTGTTCTTGGTCTGCCAATAGTAATCAGACACAGTCTCACTGCGCCGCGAGAGGCAATCTCATTACAAACCCTTGCCTCCCCGCACCTCCTATCGATTGTCTGTTTGTCAGGATATTTGAGAGAGAAATGTACCCATATGAAAAAAAAAACGGACCTGCTCCTCGATACGGTGAAGAAAGGTTTGTCACTTTCTCATTGTGCATTGATTATGGAGACAAAGAAGACTATTTAGAGAAAATTACACGGGGCGATGTGGGTGGAGAAAGCAGAGCTGGTAGTCGCACAACATGAAATAACAGGAAAAAGACCTGCTGGATTTTTTTTTAAAGGATGCTTCAGTCAAAAACTAATGAGATGCAGCACTGTCACTCTTGTTTTTTAAAGTTATATAGCCTCGGAACAAAAGACTTTTAGTCAAAGTCCAATGTGGGAATGATGACACCAGTTGGCCCAGAGGGCATAAAGGGGAATACGTAAATAAAGTGAATTTTAAAGGTGTTTAAAAGAAAATTTGCATTATTTTTTGTTATTCTAATGGATGTACCCATACTAGAAACTATGGCTTATATTAAATTTGCATTTGAACTCTAATTTCACCTGCTTGTCTTTGAATCTGATTGAACATAACACAAAAGGTGCCAGTGAATTCAACTTTGCACATATTGGGGGCTATTTCGGCAATGATCTCTAGTAATAACAAACATTTACTGTTTCAAATAAAGCTTTTTCAACAGAGGCCAATACAGATCGTCCAGATATGCTCCCAAGTCTTTGATTGCTCTGCTTACTGTACACTGAGAGCTAACCGTCTGATCCAGCTGGCCTCAGTGTATCTTCATTTGAATTTGCGGAGATGAAACCATCTCCAGCCCTGCAATGTTGATCAGAGCTACAAACTCATTTGTCGTACGAAAACTGTCCCATCTGTGAATAAGTCTGGCATCGAGCGGCCTCTCTCCTTGCAGCAACCGTTTGCTTCCTCTACAGGAACATTGTCTTTCCTGACATTCCTCCACCGTTTGGCTGCTTGCCCCAGTTTCTGTCATTTTGGAAGACCTTTTATTTCCTGAGGCTCTTCGGTAGAGTTGGAAAGTGTATGTTTGGCATAATTCTTAATCAGAATGAAAACAGAAATTTCCCACTGCGGTTAACCCACGTCGAGTCTCAAACCAAAGAGTTTTAAGTCAAGTCACTGGAATTCAAGTTTCGAGCTGTGTGAGCAGTGTCAGATAAAGTTTTCACGGAGTCACAAAGCTGGTTCTAGTGGACTACATTACAGTACAATGATAGAAATAGTGGGGTACTTTAATGGTAAGTGGCTCAGAGGCTAGAGAAGTGGATTAACAAGCAACATTTTGCAGGTTTGAGGGTATATACTGGCATCTTCTTTTTTGAGATTGATGTTTCTGTGGGATTCCTGACAAAAATAAGTTGACAAACTAAAGCTAAACTAACTTTTAGAGCACTTATTAGCAGCTGGAAAACTCAGGGATTAACACCCCTGGCTTTGGCATGTGAAATCAGTGGTTCAGATCTCAGTCAGTTGTCTGGCGAGGTCCTATCCTCTCAAATGTACATTACTTTAGATAAAAGCGTCGGCTAAATGTAATGGTAGAATTGTATTAGTTTCAATCCATGCACGACTTTGAGCAGATTCTATGCTTGAGTGCGCAATTTTTCAGTAGTGAGATTGTGTTTGTGTTGACTTTGCTTGCCCCAAGAAGCATTCTCTAGCTTAGGAAGTTGGCTTTCACCCAATCGGAATGGTTTTCAAGGTTTTTGCTCCATTGGCTGAAAACCCAGCTCTGCCCATATCTATCATCGGCCTGGGTGAAGATCTTTCTTTTGCAACATTAACCAGACCTGAGTCAAGTCCACAGCTTTGCTAGGCCAGTAAACTTTGCAGTCTGGAGCCACGAAAATATCTCTGCTTGCACTGAGGCTTCTGTGAAACTAAAGGTTGGCTGTGGTCTAACTGTTGGAGCAGAAGGGCAGAAATTGTATCAGTGAGCACACAACATCAAGCTCGTCCAGTGAAGCTTCTCACGTCTGTTTCTGTTTCAACACAGCATCACAGGGTGCTGAAAACATAGGTGAAGATCCCAGGGTTCTGTCTGCATATTAAAGGGTTAAAAAAAATGGCTTTGACTAAGGCTAAAGTGACAGCCTCTCAGCCACCCCGGTCCTCTGCAGCTTAGAGCTTCTCCCTGATTATGCAAAGCAGCGACTGCCTGCTCAGGACACCTCAAAGCTACTCCGGGAGGTAAAGAAGCTTTTCCTGTTTTTTTTTCTGTTTTTTTCAAGGGACAGAGAACACAGGGGAAAAAATATGAATGTCAGAGCTTTCTAAGCTGTCTTTTCTTCTTAAACTCACAGAAACATCTTATGGCCTTAACTCTATTTCTGCACGACGCGGCCGCCGGTCGTGACTTGGTGGCCGGAGACTGTATAGTCATGACTCGGCTGATTTGGGGCAGATTTGGGGATCGGTGTGGGAGAAAAGCTGTGTTTGAGGCAATTCAGTTGAATGTGACAGATATGTATGTATGCAGATAAAAAGCTAATATTTTTATACATTATACGTTTACTCACCTTATTTCTACAGTGACACTGAAGGTGAGAGTGCAAGATTTGACCTTAAGCAAAATGTAATGTGCTAATTACTGAGCTGAAGCGTTGCTGGTAGGCAGATTCAGAAACTGTCAGACAGGCAGAGGGAAGCCATAGCTGCTTTCCTCTCCTCCAGTCTTTAATCTGAGCTAAATGGCTGCCTGATGCTGCCTTGTATTTAGTGGTATCAATATCCCTATCTAACTCTTGGCAACCTTTCAATTTATTTGCTTGGTTTAATCTTCGAGGCTTAAGTGATACTTAGCTGTGATTTCTGGGATTTATCATATTAAAGCTGCCGCATCCAAGCTTTTGCGAGATTTCTGACTATATGCACAAATATCAGAATGCGGAGTTGCAGGTAAACTGGGGTCAATTTCTTCAGAAGCTCAATGCAGATCATCTTTTTCTGCCAGGGAGAGCAACAGCAGTATTCAGATCTTTTTTTTTTTTTAGGGTCTCAAGGTCTGGCTATCCATCACCGTCAGTAGAAAAAAAAAGAAAGAATTGTGTGGTTTCGCTATTCTTCTGGGATATCTTCAAAAAATCTTCTCTAAATAACATCCCTCATCCTTCCCTTTCCCTCCCTCTGTTTGTTTCTCAGCATATGCATGAGGCTGTAGAGCTGAAGCAGCAGTTGCAGACAGAGCATGAGCAAGCCTTGGTGGCCCTTCACACTAAGCAGAAGGAGATCAATCAGCTGCAAAAGGTATGATCATATGCATAAATACACACACAGAAATTGATTGTTTAAATTTTAATTTTGACACAGTGACTTCATGCCCAAAGCTGCTTGTTCAGGCATTGATGTATCAGTGGCTGGTTAATGCTGAATCACTGTCACAGAATCGCTGCTACTGTATCAGAAAGCAACAAAGAGCTCAGAAACCCGTCCAGAAATCAGCAGATTTCTATTAGAATTGCAGATTCAGCTGCGGCGCCTTTGATCGTGTGATGAAGAGCTCTCTGCTAAAAATGTTGCCTCTCTTGTTGTTGGTAAATTTATACACCTTGTGAACATCCCCTTGGCGTGCGGATAATACTTTTTTTGGGGGGGGGGAGTTTGTAGGTGTTGGTACATTTTAAGACATGATGTATGTTTTCTTGCTTAGAGAGTAGGTGAATAACACTTCAGATATCACAAGGGGATACATGGAAGTGCTTTTGACACTGCTGTGTCTGTCTGGAAGTCTGAGATGCTCAATTAAAAGCTGTTTTTTTTATTTTTGTGGTTTAATTTAATGGTTGTATCTTTTCGCTTTGTGATTTTCATTTTTTCAACATATACACATTTTTAGCTTTAAGCAAATTCACATTATATGCTGTATGTTTTTACTGTTGCAGCATTTTTTTTGTTTACCCTATCAAAATAAAAGCTTCTTTTAATGATTGATGGCTCTAATAATATCAAAATATTCCCTGGATTAGACTCAAGCTTTGATATTTTCATGAATAAGGGGCTCCTTCTTCAGAAAACTGTTAGGTTGGTCTGATTTCAGTCCCATTTTTGCATTGATGTTTAATCAAAAGAAAGTCATCAACAGCGAAGAAGACACAAACAGAGCCTAATTGATTTGTACAATCACACAGAGAGGTGTTTTTAATGTCGAAGACTGTGCTTTCACTTCCTTTAAAAGCCACCACTTGGACAGTAACACACCCTAAAATAAATCAGTTACTGTTCATCGGAGCTGTGCCATCAGGAGTAGGCATCTCTTCAAGCACCGGGGCTGTGATGAACCAGTGAGCCTCTGCCAGGGTATTGCGTTGACAGTATGTCAGCCGCGTGCTGTCTATTCCACCTCATGCGCTGCGATCACAGTGTCAGCTGTCACCGTGTGTTTCTGTGTGTTTTCTCTGCAGGCTTGGGTTCAAATTGACCAGGAGCATGAGGAAGCAGTACACCTGTTAGAGGTACAGTAGCACAGACAGACACAGATATTTAGCCAACTTCACCTCAGTGACAAAACACGGAAATATAATTTAAAATAGTATTCAAAACAGAAGCATCTTTGTCGTATTGTTCAATTAACAATATCTCAGGAACTTTTAAAGATGAAAGTGATATTTCCCCTCTTATTTATCATCATGCCATTGATTCAGAATCTGCAACATTGGACAAGTAGATCAAATAATCTCTCATTGTGTGTAAAAAACGGAAGGCTTCATAAAAAATTCCATCTTGAGCACATATTAACTAAAAAAATTAAAATGCAGGAGTCAACTAGTGATACTTTCTGAGCCATATGTAGTTGAAAAGCACCATAATTACAAATAAAGCATATAAAAATACTTGTAATATGAAAGACTTGCTCAGAAAAATCTATATTTCTGATTTAGAAGGTGTGACAAGCCGTACCACAAAACAGAAGTATTGGTAGATAGCCTAATACAGAAGGAAAACAAGAGCTGTGGACTTTTTAAAGTGGTTCTCTTTAATAATTCCTGAGATAATGTAATCCTAACACGGCCTCAAATTTCAATGTGCGAAAAAAGCATTCTGAAAGTAGGTAGAGGTAAAAACAATTATCTCGCAAAGTATTGGACATATCAGAGTTATACTTAAAATTACACAGAAACCATTTTAATGACTGTTTGATTTTTCTTTTAGTACTGGCCATCAGCAGAGAGAAATTATAGTCTGTGCAATACTTTGGTTCAAATATCTGCAGAAATAATGACACTTCTCAGTTTTACCGTTTGATGCTGATTAGCATATGTTTAAAACACACTAAACACCAACATGTTAACATTGTCACTGTGAAATGTTGATATGCTGATGTTAGCATTTAGCTAACATTGGACTGCATTAGATATAAAAGCGCCAGGTAATGTAAAGTAAGGAAGTAATGTAATCCAGTATGTGTCCATCGGTGAATCAATAATAATAAAAATAAAGAAGAATTTTTACCTGTTTGATGTAAACACAAACTGAAAATCTAGGAACTTCAAAAAAGTTAAATTTATATGACATTTGGGTTTTTTGTTTGTTTGTTTTTTTTAATAAAATTATAGATTTTCCAAAAAAAAGAAGTTCATTGTCACTGGCTCTTCTGTGTTTTTTGTTTAACCCGCCTTTCCATCTCAAATCATCAGGGGCCTTCTACTCGATCATCTCTGATTTGATCGAATCTTTATTTTTTATCATAATCTGTAGATGTTTAAAGTTAATAGACTTTTTTTCTGAGATATTTTAGTCTGGACCAAAGCGGCACGCCGACCAACGCTGCCATCTCTGGAGCCGGACCACAAGCATGACTCAAGCAATAGTTATTAGTCAATCTGCACTTTTTATTCTCACACAGTTTTCAATAAGCACAGCTGATTGCACCTCTGCTGAGGCTGAAATTGGCCCGAGCTATGCTGTGATTTACTCGAAGTCAGTAAACAGCATTTACCAATAAGAATGATGGAAATGTGAAGTGGTCCAACTAACAAGAGAGAGAGAAAGATGACAGCAAAGAACAATCTGCAGACCTAACCAAGTGTAATGATCTTCAGAATCAAGTTCTAAAGCTTCCTAATGAAGATTCTTTGACTTAATTCTAGTAAATGCCTTTGTTATTTGAGTTATTTTGAAATAGATACAAGAGTCTGTTTACAGGCTTCTTTTGCATTAATAAGGCTGAAATAAAATGTTTGAAATGAGTCTTTTTGATCTTATTTCAAGATCAAAAGAGCTTCCATTACATCACTTTGACATGAAAGAGTCTTTTTTGGAAATAATGTCAAAAAATGCCAAATGACATTGATAAAAGGGCAACACTTCCAAGGGGGTGAAAACGTTTTAATGGCACTGTATGCAAAGTAAACATACACCAATCAGCCACAACATTCTGACCACTGACAGGTGAAGTGAATAACATTGATCATGTTGGTACTATGTGATGTTCTGCTGGAAAACCTTGGATTTTGACATCTGTGTTGATGAGACTTAGACACCCAAATAAACCAACACTATATTAGGCAGGTGGTCATAATGTTATGCCTGATCGGTGGATCATGTCAAGTAAAATTCTCTTACTTGCATGGTCGCCATATTTGCTTATGTTGAGCACAAACCTGCTTATTTATAGGAAGTTTAGCCTTAAATTTGACAAGTGAAACCAGTTACCTGGGTGGAGAAACTGTTTTTATGGGCAGACCAAGATAGTTAAACCTCAGACTCATGGAGTCTGTTGTGGTTCTGGACCCAATTTTAATAAAATTCAACTAGAAACTGAATTTGTCCTGAATTCCAGCTACAGAAACTTGCACAGGAACATCATCATGGTCCTAATCGATGTCAGAACGGACAATGTGGTGGAGATTATGACTTGAAACTGGCCTCTTTCTGCTTAGAAATACTTGTGAACAAATAATATGTAATATGGTGTAGGTTTCTGAAAACCCCACACCAGTCTGTGAGTCATACATCAGAGTATTCAAACAGTAGCTTAGCATTAAACTCCTGCCTCCTCCTCTAGGTTTTTTAGGGCTCTTGTTTTGTAAAAATACTTCTCCAAACTTTTCTTTTCCACAGACTTACACATGCCACTAATGCTGCACACAGGCTGACCTTTTTTTCCCTGTGATCAAATCGATGACCTGCCGTGCTTCATCGCAGTCTTTTAAGATGCTTGTCACCGGCTCACACGCCCTAAATGATCCCACTTGTAAAATCATTTTGACATGACAATAGGTTGTGGGCTCCTTTGAGTGTAGTTCAAGTGAGGTCATGTTATTATCCATGGGAAGCGCTTTAATACGATTTTACTGAGCAAGCAGCTGGAGTTTGGCTCGCGCAAACAGTTTGGTCAAAGAAATGGAAACTCGGCCGTTGAGGAGTTCTTCAAATCCGTCGAATGAGTTTAGGCCTTTTTCTCAGGCAAACACGCACCTTAATAATCCTCTATATGTTTTCCATCCTCAGTTATTTAAGCCTTTTCTTTGACAGACACACTTTTTTGTCCGTTTCCTTTGTTTTTCATCTTCTGTTGAGGCTTTTCATTGCTTGTTCCCTCATTTGCATTCATTAATCATTATTTTCTTATAATTTGTCTTCTTCCTTTACGTTTTCCAACTGCACGCTTTTTGTCTGAACAGAACGATAAGGACAGAATGCTTCAGGTATTTATGTTCCTCTCTGATTCGTTTCATCTCCCTTTACCCTTCTTTATGAATTTACCTCAAAGTCTTGTACAAAAATGAGAATCCATACATGAACTCTTAATGAGAAGCGTTAGTCTCACTGGACGCCTCTTAAATCTTCCTCGACATCCTCTGATGGGATGTCCATTATATGTTGGCTTAACTTGGAGCAGCGCTCAGGCTTCGTTATCAGTATTTAGCCATGTTATGTATCAGCAAATGACTCTACACTTCTATATGCTTTGATTAGACTGCCAGAGGTTTCACTATAACATACTGCTACAGCTCAGAAATGGCTCTTTAGGGATCTTTTTCTAATTAGGTCTGTGTTCGATCAGCATTAATAGATTAAACAGCTATTCTTTAGAGGGCCTGTATCTATACATTACATGTGATGCATTTTCACTCCTCACCTCCTGGGCTTTTCTTATATCTCACTCACTTCCCTCTCGATCATAATCACCCTTTCTGCTCTCTTTTCCTTTTATTTGTCAAAAGGTCAAGGTTCGTGACCTGGAGCAGAAATGCAGGTCACACAGTGAACACTTCCACCAGCTGTCCAAAGAGCTGCTGAATTTCCGCTTGCAGTCGGAACCCGTGGATATCCTTCAAATTGATCCCGACTCCCAGATCCCGTATTCTCCGGAGAGGAAAGTCGCACAAGTCATCGTTGGATTTGAAGCCCAGCCACAGCCAGGTGAGTCAGAAGTAGGGATTTTCAGATTACTGTAAATCAAGAAAGGCAGATAATTGATATTTGGAATGTTTGGATGTGTGTGTTTTGAGATATGTATACATCTGTATTAACTTAGCCATATTCAATTATATCCAAGGCATAAACACTGATCAGGCATAACGTTATGATCACCTGCCTAATATTGTGTTGGTTTATTTGGGTCTGATCAACACGGATGGCAAAGTCCAAGGTTTTCCATCAGAACACCACATAGTCCCAATATGATCAATGTTATTCACTTCACCTGTCAGTGGTCAGGATGTTGTCACTGATTGGTATACTGTGTGTGTGTTTAGAAGTTGTTCTTAGTGTAGTTATTCATATAGTCATCCACAGTTAACAGGGCATATATCTTTCTATATAGATGTGTGTGTCATATAAATCGTTTTTACACTTCTATACATCAACAATTACTCTGTGATTAATTGTCATTGTGAATTATTTGTATTAACAGGAATGCTATTAGTATTTTATAGATCATGGTTTAATGATTTCATCTGTTTACTTAAAAGTGATTATTGGAGTATTATGGTTAAATAGCTTACCATCAGTGGGGTCCAGTCATTGTAAAACATGCATGCACTCTAAACTCCCCCAGCAAAAACAATTTCCCAGATTACATTATGATCAGTGGAAATGAGAGTCAGAGTGAGCTAATCCCCAGACGGCTCACATAACAGCTGGATCAGCTCACTCCCAACTAGAGGTGGACCCCATTAATGACGATAGTGCTTATTCATGATCAATATCCATCCTAATTGATCACAGGCCTGATGTATGACATGAATGTGATTTAATACATTAGTATTCTAACAACACCTAGTGCAACCTGCAGAGCCAGCAGATACAGCCATATCAGTGATGTAGATTTATACAGTCTGGCACCGACCAAAGGTCTTTGAAGTGCTGGAAATCCTGTTTTATCTTCCTCCTCAGTGGAAAAAGAAGTCGCTGGTGCTTTTGTGCTAATGCATAATATTCTCACTCGCAAAACAGCAAGAACCCAGTGACGCAGTGGATCCATGTTGTTGACTTATTTTAATTTCCTCAAGGAATTCAACTGTTTGAACTCTTAGACTGCAGTTTTCTATTTTGTATTTCCTGCATTTTTTATGTGTGTGTGTTTTTTTTCTTTCTGAGGACTGGTGTTTAAAGACATATGTACTGCAGATGAAGAGGGCCGATGGGGGTGGAATAGCCTTTTTCCATGAAGGGTATAAGCTGTAGCATCGCCTCAACAGGAGATCAATAGCGGTGCAATGAGAGGCAAATGGGTGCATTTGGAATGACAGTTGCTCTTTATTTGCTATGGAAATCAATGTCTCCCAGGTGATGAGAGCGCGGCAGACACACCGCTGCTGATCTCCCAGTTCTTGCCCTGCACACCGCAGACTGGAGACAGAGAACAACCAGAACAGCTGCCTGTCAAATCCAGCACCGTGACAACGGACCACCCCAGCAGCCCTCGACAGCTTACCCCATCAGAGGTGGGTCTTCAAGCGAGGCTACTTTCAATATGATTTATAAATAGTAAATATGAATGTGAACTTTAATCTTCTCATTATTCTACAGATGGAGGATGAGGCCAGCCCATCACCCAGGTCCAAACCTCGCTACACAGGCCAGGTCCGCCTTTGCACTGCCCGTTACAGGTGATTTTACTCATATTGACTTCATTTCCATTCATACCGATACATTCCGTCATTTTGTACTTTCAGAAAACCTATTTTTCTACATATGCGAGAACATATGCTATATCAATATTTTTCTACTTGCATACAATTTGTGCAATATAGATAATAATCAGTGCAATATTATTACTTCTGTCAGTATTTCTATTCATGAAAAAAATTGTGCAATACCACTGACATGTGCAATATTGCTATTTCTATAACTAGTACTTAGCACTAGTACTGAGTATATTTTGCTTTGTTTTTTATTTTGTACTAAATTTCCTAAAGGTTTGCACTATTTATGCTACTGTAACGCTGCAAATTTCTCCATTGTGGTATTAAGAAAGGCTTATCTTATCTTATCTTATCTTATCTTATCTTATCTTATCTTATTGTATCTTATCGTGAATAATCTTTAAATTTGCAAACATGTTTCTTTCCTTCCAGTTACAACCCTTACGATGGACCAAATGAGCATCCCGAAGCAGAACTGCCCCTTGTGGCTGGGAAGTATCTATATGTGTATGGAAACATGGATGACGATGGCTTCTATGAAGGTGAGAAGTAAAGTGAAATTGCTGCATTTGGTGGTGCAAAAATAATATCAGCATTAATTTGAATTAAATGTGGCTTACATGTCTCCGTACAGAAGTGAGTTGTCCTGTGTTGCTTTGAGTTTGTGAGTCCTTGTCTGCTGTATCTGAAAATGCTTGACAATCAAAACAAGTGGGTGCATTATTGTATATTGTCTCAGAATTACACACAAATGATGCTGAGATGTGTGTATGAGGTATCATTTATCTCTCTTTGAAATTTTTCTATTTGCAGTATTATGTTTGGTAGCTAAAGTCCCACAGCGTCATGTCTGTGGAGCTTCACAGCACATATAATGTACATTGTACTGTATTATACATGCATACTTGTTGTATGTGTACAGTGTCATGTCTCTGATGCATTTTGTGCCCTTTCATGTCACTCTACATTATATCTTGTTAACTTTGAACTGCATGTGCAAGACATGACAACACAGCACAATTAAAACTTAATGCAAAAGAGCTGATTCATCACTGCAAACACAGCTCTGGAAATAGCTCTTGTTAGGGTGACAGTTTGCATCATTTGTCACCCTCAATATGTCCATCACATGGCTGCTGGCTATTTTCATCCTCTGACCTCCCCTTTTGTCAGTGCAGGGTGTCACCAAGAAAAGTTTACTTTTTCATAACTGGTGATTGGATTGATTCTCTGTCTAATCTCTTTAGAATTATGAAGGCTTCTCCATCAGAGGCAATCCTAATCCCCCCAGCCAGCAATCCTGCAGCCAGCGCAGCCTGTCATAGACACTGTGGTGCTTAGCTGCCGTGATTCATTAGCTGTGGGCAGTCAGATTGCATGGCATTGTGGAGGAGCCTTGTATTTACCACACAGGAGGGAGACTCGGGCCTCAGACCAAGCTGTTGTCAAGATGGGACCTTGGTCCCTTTTAGTTTGATGACTAATCCAGCAGGGCTCAGCTTAATCATCAGCACACGCAAACATCACACACACACACACACACATATACACATGCACACACACAGATGGTCTTAAGGTCTCCCAGGCCTCTGTGGAAAAAGGGATTGAAGGACAAGATGATAGGGAGCTTTGTTGAAGACAAACTTCTTGCCTTTGGGAAAAAAACTACACTGCAAATCTAAGCTGTTTTTTTTCCCTGCATTGACCGCAGCATCTACATGCTCTGGGGTGTTCCTAGAAATGTTCAAACACAGTGAGCTAAAGTTCAAGTTCTTCAAACTGTTGAAAAAGGAGTGTTTTCTCAGTTGAGTGTTTACTGGAGGAGTATTAAAGATAACATCAGAGCAGCCATGGTAAAACTTACATCTTAGGGAATAGTACATGCTGTATGTTTACGTATCTTCCACCTCTCACTCGGTGACTCATTCCCACCCTGCAAGCTCTCACTGATGATTTTGTGTGCTCAAGTTATTGCTTTCCTTTTGTCCTTGTTGTGTAAGGAGCCATTAGAGAAACCTAATTTTAACATTTGCAGAAGACATCACAGAGGGACATTGCACTTTCCTAAGTAGACATTTGTTGGAGGGTTGTTTTTCAGGTAGCTATCGTTAGGCTGTTTGTTCATCAATATGAAGAATGAGGCACAAAGTTGAGCTGTTTTCTACATCTGTGTCTCTACTTCTTTCTGCATCACAGGGGAGCTGCTGGATGGCCAAAGAGGACTTGTTCCCTCCAATTTCGTGGAGTTTGTCCAGGACAAGGAAAAACTAGCAATTCAGGCTGGGGAGGGAGGGGAAGACCTGGGCCCAGTGGACCATGCCCCCCTGGCCTTGATGGCAGTGGACGGAGGTGCCTCCCAGGACGGCCACCTGGGCTCATCTAATGCCTTGGTTCCCTATAGCAATGGGACAGGGGGGCCCTTGGATCCTGAGGACCTAGCTGAAGATGTTGTGCCTTACCCTCGAAAGATCACCTTGATCAAGCAGCTGGCACGGAGCGTCATTGTGGCCTGGGAGCCTCCGATAGTGCCTTTGGGCTGGGGGAACATCTCTGGCTACAACGTGTTGGTGGATGGGGAGCTTCGTGCCAGTTTACCGTACAGTGGCAGGACCAAGTGTTTGCTGGAGAAGCTGGACCTGGACGGCTGCGTTCATCGCGTGTCGGTGCAGAGCATCACCGACCGGGGCCTGTCAGACGAGCTGCGCTGCACCTTGCTGGTGGGAGCCAACGTGGTGGTGGCACCCTGCGGTCTGCGGGTGGATGACATCCAGCGTGACACTGCCGAGCTCTCTTGGTTGCCTAGCAACAGTAACTATGGTCACACTGTGTTCTTAGATGGCGTAGAGCACGCAGTTTTAAAGCCAGGAAGGTATAGACTACGCTTCCTGAACCTGAAGCCCCTGACAGTGTACAAAGTGACGGTGATGGCACAGCCTCACCAGGTGCCATGGCAACTACCGCTGGAGCAAAGAGAGAGGAAGGAAGCTGGTGTGGAGTTTTGCACTCAGGCAGCAGGTCAGAAAGGCTCTTTTCTATACATAGAGATACAATATCAATAATATATACACGGTTCCACAACTGACATGTGCTTCTGCATGTTTGAAACAATCTTGTAGTTGGTATGTGGAGCAGATGGAGTTTACAGATTGCTGCTTCTATGTTTTTTTGCAGTTTATTGTCATTTGTAACGTGATATAAATTGTTCGGTTCTTGTACTGTACTGTAGAAGAGTACAGTGCTGTCTTTCCTTACCATGCAACTGTTGTGTATTGTATTTTGTCTAGGTCCAACACCATTTTGCAGAACAGGTCAGAATGAAACATCAGTGCCGGGCTGGGTTTCTCATATGTTTTAGCACTAAATCATCTTTTTTTATTGAATGCCACCGGGTAGGGATGACATTAGTGCTATGATACTTCCAGAGGAAGGTTGTAGTCATGAAACCCAGAATGATTACAACATATTGTTAAGTATGAGCAATCACTTAAGGGATGCGGGCAAAATGGCATGTTGTTATGGTTCTGAGATTGAAAAAAACATTTTCCTACAAATAATTCATTCACACATCCCTTCAAATTTAAACAGAGATTCTGGTTTGAAACCAAATTCTTATGCAATTTTGCCCAAGTTTGCTGCACAGAGCACGTCACTAATTAGAGAACAGCCAAGCATCATAAGATATGATCAGTTATGATGAGTCATTTCCTCAGCCTATAGCCTAGCCTGGAAAAACCAGCTCTATATAAAGCAGTGCTCCTCCACTGCTCGCTGAAATTACCATTTTGTATCAGTGTGCATTTGCTTCTGCTCGAATGCAGTTGTGCATGTTTTATCCAGAGATCCAGGAGAGTGGAAGACGGAAAATGAGCCCGAGTTAGTCTCTCTGGATTGTGTCCTGCATGCTGAGACAACAGAGTTTATCTCAGGTGGCCCCAGAGCCAACATTGTTTTATTTTTCTTTCATATATCTTCCTCTTCAATAAAGAGTAGTGTGAGGTTATGATATAGTAGTAGACCAGAGGAATGCAGACCTAAAATATAGCCTTGAAACTACTACTGCTACCTAATGTGTATTTTATTTTACAACTTAGTTCGATAATGGAGCATCTAAGACTAGAGAATGTTACTGTAGTGTCACAATAACTTAAATTACACAGTTTAAATGCAGCACACAATGTCTTGTGAATGTCTCCCACCAGCAATGTCACACTATCACATATACGCATGAACTGTGGATCTCTACAAAGAAAAAAAGGTGTTATGTAATTATTTTATAAATTTAGAAATGCAAGGGAAATAATAAATGACTTTAGTTTGTTGTTTCCTGAGTCCCTCCACCTCCTCACTCCCTCTTTTGTATCTGAGCATTTCTGTGCATGGTTGTGTGTGTCCCCATTTGTGCATTTGACGAATGCTTCACCTTTTTTTTCCTTTTTCTTTTAAATGGCTGTTATACCAAAACAGTGAATTATTAATGTTTTTTTTCTCCTTCCCCTTACACTTGTCCTTCACCTCCCAGGTCCTCCGATGCCTCCCCAGGATGTTCAGGTGCTCTGTGGGCAGGCTCCGGGGGTCCTGCAGGTCCGCTGGAAGCCCCCTAACCTCTCTTCCACAGGCACATCTAATGGGGCAAATGTCATTGGCTACGCAGTCTGCACTAAAGGGCAGAGGGTGAGTTAGCATCTCTCACCGGCAAGACTTGCGTGCTTATTTGAGCTCAGGATATTAAAGGGATGTATTGTAAGTGATGTGAGGAGCTCATCTAGACATCAGTCATGATTTAAAGGGAAAAGCATTGTGCACAGTGGAAGCAGTCTGTGGAGAAATCACAAGCATACGAGATTTCAAAGACTCAGATGCAGCGCAAAGATACGGCATCTAAAAGGCCGTGAGAATTGTTTAATCACGTTTAATCCAGTTGAAACATGAGAACGTTGATAGGATGCTAATAGCTTTTTTCTTCTGTGACTGTGGCATTATGTCATCAGTGTTCTCAGTGCACACAGCAGTGCCACCTACTTGTGATTGGCATTCCATGCAAGATTCTCAGTCTGGGCCCTGAGAATGTCTCAGAAAGGTCTCTCACTCCCTCTGGTGACCGCCAAAGTAAATCGACACACCATATCTGAAAGGGTAAATCAGCAACGAACCCAGAAAGCTGCCTCTGAGCCACTCTCTGAGGGTTAAGAGCGCTTTTTTTCTCAGCTCCTGCAAGTTTCAGTTTCACTCTTATGTTTTAAGGTTGTGCTGCTCTGTGTGGATTTAAACCCTAAAACACGTGATTATGCTGGAGGTGTTTTGTGCAGAACATCACCTTTTGGGATGTTACCCAACTTTTAGAGCAGTATGGCCTCACACACAAAAGTAAAATAGAAAAAAGTGAGGAGATTTTGCTCGAACGGAGGATACTATCAATTGTTCTATTAGTGCACATGAATATTATAATTGTAATTAAAACTGTATGCATCCATGTTTTTCACTTCTGATGTAACTGCTGTTATTTCACCTCTTGTAGCTTCTGCTGATGCTGACAATATATTTTCTGTTCTTAAATCCAGATAGCTGAGGTGTTGTTCCCAATGGCAGACTATGTTACAGTTGAGCTGACGAGGATTCAATGCCTGGAGGCCAGAGAGGTCATCGTCAGGACGCTGTCAGTTCAGGGAGAATCCCAGGACTCCCAAGTCGCCGTCATTCCAAACAACCTGCTCGTGCCTCTACCTCCGATCCCCCTGCCGCCGCCGATGCACCCTCACGCCGGCCCCCCTCCACACCCCCATGCCCAACCCCACCTCCAGTCTCCCCACCTTCCCCACGGCGTCCCCCAGCTTCCCGCTCCAGCCCACGGACAGCCGCTCCCACCCCACCCTCCGCACCCTCAAACCCACCCCAGGCTCCCACATCCAGGTGGGCCCCAGCAACCCCAGCTTCGACCGCCGCACCCTCAGCCCCAGCACCTGCACCTCCAGCCTCGCCCGCCCCACCAGGTCCCCAGGCCCCAGCACCAACTGCCTCTGCTGCCCCACCCCCAGCCCCACCCTATACCTCAGAGACCAGTAAGTGCCAGAGACCTGGATGCCAAAGAGCACACGGCCCACCACGGGGGAGCTATTCCACCTGGCCAGCCTGGCTGGGACCCCACACGCTCGCCCTCCTCCCAGCCTCCTGTGCCCATGCAAGGCCACACCCTTGAGGCCCCTCCGCCGCCTAATCCACGCTCACCCTCCCCCCAGAGGATTCTTCCTCAGCCCCGAGGCACCCTCATCCCTGACACCGTGGCCAAAGCCATCGCTCGAGAAGCAGCACAGAGGGTGGCAGCAGAAAGTGGCAAGGTCTGATGAGAATGGAAATGCTAAATACCGTCAAACAATATAAAAGCTACTAGAATAGTACACAATGTGGGATATAAAGAGCACACTAATAAACACATACTTTTAAATGTATTGATGTAGTTAATTTTAGAATTGCGCAAATAATCAAAGTAAACAATAAACTACTCCCTGATAACATATAACAACTGTTCAGAAGCAGCATTGGAAATAATGAATGAAGAAGGAGTTTTAATTTTAAAAAGCCATTTGCTTTTACCACCAGGAAGAGGAGATGTCTATCAGTTTGTGGGGTAAACTTAGGGAACAGTCTGGATGATGATCTTGAAATGAATACAACTTTAAAACACTTTAAGAAGATATGCAAAAAAAAGACTTGGATAAATATGATAATGTGAAAAAGTAAATGCATTCTTGGGGTTTCTAAAGAGGTATAAAAGTACAAGGACTGATGCAAACAGGAAGCAGTAAGATATGAGATGTACGGACATGTAGCGGATAGGAGATAATAGACTTCATCCTACTCACTTTTAGACATTATTTTAGCTTCTGGGTTTTGCTTGTTTGTTTTGTTTTGTTTTGTTTTTCATTTTGGGTGTTTAATTTTCCCTTTTGCCTTTATAATACTGTGGCATGTCTGAAAAAAAAAACCTCAAAATATGAGAATAAACTGCATTAGTATAAATGAAGGATTTAAATGAACAAAATGTTGCAACTGATCGTGTACGAAAGAAAATTCAGCTTCCTTGATTGCGATTTTAATAATATATTAAAACTTAAAATCCCTGTGAAAGCACTGCACAAACAACAATGAAGTGTCGCTGTCATTGCTGTCACTGTTACTCACTTTCCTAACTTTTCATGCATGTTTCCAGGGAGACAGGAGGCAGGGCAGGTATGGAGAGCAGGGTCATACATTTCACCAGCATCATTCCGACGAGGAAGAGGAGGATGAGGAAGGGTTTGCGCGCGGCCGTCGGAGAGGACCATCAGTCGATGAGTTCCTCAGAGGCTCTGAGCTGGGGAGGCCGGTAAGGAGGGGGTGATAAGTGACAAATCCTTCCTTTAAAACTTCAGCACCAATAGAAAAGCTGTGCGTCTGGAAGTGCGTGTGCATGTGCGTCTGGTTGGTCGCATGCATACACTCCTTTTGCCCTCGTCTCCGTGTTTCGTTCACGTGTTTGCACATCCACGTGTGTTTGGTGTGTGCATGCGTGTATACATGTACGTTTGTGGACTTAAACAACTGCGTCTTGTGTGTTTGTGTGTGTAACTACCAAAAGCCTCACTATAGTCACAATGAAGATTATCACAGCGAAAGCAGCCGGGGCTCTGACCTGTCTGACATCATGGAAGAGGATGAGGAGGAGCTGTACTCTGAGATGCAGCTGGAAGAGGGACGTCGACGCAACTCGCACAACACACCCAAGGTGCAGTTCTTTGCACTTATTCTAAAACCCAAGAGCCCATCCACCCAAATTTATTATGATTTAGCGAACTGCACAGGCACAGATACTTCAACTGAGACTGCTGCCTTGACTTGCATTTGATTATGTGTTGTTAGTGTGTGTGTGCTGAGTTTAATTCGAATTTTTGTAGAAAGACAAAAAAGAAAGGTTTTTCATGTGTCAGCCCCTGGATAGAGGGCGAAGGAGGCGGATTTAACCTTTTCAGGACCATGGAGAAAGATAGAGAAAGAGCCTGGGTTTGAATGTTTCGGCACTGTGAAGAATGACAAAGAGAGAGAGAGACCAGCATTTAAGGTGCTTTCAGACAGCAAACGCTTGCTGCCAATGGCAAGCTCCATTGTTTGACTGTTTCCAATGCCACTCTCATGAACACACATGGTTATTTCGCTCTGCTGGTGCAGTTGCTGCTGATTCAACTTGCGATCACAGAGCTCAAAAGTGTGGCCATGGCAACCACAAAAAACTAAACTGAGATGGTGAAGTTTCCACCGATCAGCCTGAACATTAAAACTACCTTCCTAGTGTTGTGTAGGTCCCCTTTGTGTGTCTGAGCTGTTGTGGGCATTGACACCAGACCTCTGATGGTGTCCTGGTACCAGAACTTTGGTAGTGGATCCTTTGGGTTGTGGCTGTGGGTGCATTTTCGGGGCATGTTCTGGATCTTGGGAAGCTTAATCGACATTGTGGGCTCTTTGTCGTGGTTCTCGAGTCATTCCTGAGCAGCTTTTGTGCTGGCATGCTTTGTCCTGCTGGGTGAGGTTTGCTGCTGTTGAGCAGCGCTGTTGTGTGATTGGTCTGTGTGACGATGTTTAGGGGCGTGTCAAAGTAGCTTCCACATGCATGTCACGACCCAGCGGGACATTGCATTGGAGCAAGATTAGCATGATCACTCTCTTCACTTGTCAGTAACATTAATGTTATGGCTGATCGGTGTATCTTAGTTGCTTGAATTTTTCTCCAGTAAACAAACATATCAAACTGTACCAGAGCAACCTATATTTTTGGTTGTCCTCTCTGGATCACATCATTTTGTTGTTGTCTAAAGGCACCTTTTACGTTTCAGCAACATGGAAAGAAACAGGGTGATGTGAACTGGGTTTGTATAGATTGTGTCTGAATTGAGTAAATCACAGATAGACTGGATTTTTTAGAATTTGGAGAAAGGCGAAGAAAAAGTGCCGAAGGGAGACTTCACGCTGAGTTGTGTACTGTACTGTAATTACCAATATCCTATATGTAATTTTTTACTAATTTTAATCCAGTTGTGTGCTACTAGTAATTGCTTAATTTTTGGAATGTTAAAATTTCTCATGGGCTTGTGTGTGTTTGAATGTGAGTCTATGCGTCTATGTTCCAGTGCCTGCCTGTGAGTTCTGCATGATTTTGTTTACATACAATTTGTACAAGTATGTCAGTGTGCATTTTTTTCACCTGCTGTTTTAACAAGTGTGTACGTGTTTCTGTGAGCGACTCGTGAATGCTTAATGTTTGCGAATGTTTCTGTGTTCACGTGTGTTTTAGACAAACACTCCTGCAGGAGGACGTCACGACCGGGATGCTGGGAGGCGAAGTCATCAAGGCGGCCCTCAGCCTCACAGACGATCTCTGATGGTTCCCTCCATTGGTCAGTATGGGCAGGAGGCTAGAGAGAAAGGAACTTGTTTGTTTTATGATTTTTCTGTTCTCTGTGCCTCAATATGGTAGCGTTTCTATTAAAACCCTCATGAGCTTCTTTGTGTCTCCAGATCACATCTGTGTGTATGAACCATGCTCATATCTTTCAGTAGCTAGACTTTGATCTTGCAGAGATTATTATGATGCAGCTTTATTAAACTGCTGTTGCACCACACAGTGATACCTTAATCTACTCTGACCCTGATAAAGAATAGATTAGCCATATTAGATTTCCGCAGTTGCTTCACTGTGTGTGTTTGTTTGTTTAGGAGGCAACGCAAAACTTTGGTTACACATTTTGGGAGGGAAAAATGGAGCTTTCCTTTGTAACCCCATCACCTTCTAACTGGTGTTTCCCATAGAGGTAACCTCTGAGAATAACAGTGAGGGAAACCTCTCCCCCATCACCGAGGATGTTTACTATGGCAGAGTAGCTCGGCACAGGACGTGGTCATCCCGCAGGCACATGGGCGGCAACAGGTCTCCCCATGGTATGTGCCTGCAGTCCTGTTCTTTACCACCACAGCATGGCAACGAAAAAGGGCCACCAGCACCTGGCAAATGGCAAGAAGTAGCTGTGGACACTTGCAAGTGCCTGTTTCTTTGTCGTAAAGAATAATAGTTCTTATTATGCTTACAGTTGAACAGCATGACTGCACTGCACTGAAATGATGGACCCGCTGGCAAACCATACCTGGGGTCCAGGATGAACGTTTCCACAGTTGCAGATGATAAATGATTGTTCAGGGAATGCCTCACACACTGTACTGAGCTCCTGCTAAAACCCCTTCCCTTTGTGGTTCGGCCACACCTACCACACGTATGATAAGACCCAGCATGCATGAAAATCTGAAGAGATAACAGTGGTAGACATTAAAGAATGGCTACATTGTTGCTTCTTCTCGCCTCTTTAGATGTTTGAGTTTCGTTTGAAACATCACTTTGAACTGTCTGTGCTGTTAGAAATGCAGTTGTCCCTTATGTTTCTTTCCTAGTACCTCATAAATAAACCTATCAAGCTCTCTATAGGTTGGCATACGCTTACCTCGGAGCATCATCAGCTTCTATTTTCAAGCATCATTTCGAGCATCGGCCCAATAGTGTCAAATTTTTTCAGCTAGTGCACTTTTTTCCTATTACAATGCTAAATTAGATTACATGACAGGCTTCCACAACCGCACTGCCATCTCTGCTTGAGCCCTGAGGGTTGGCAGTGAGTGGGAAGCTTTAGATTACTGTATCTCTGTCTGTCTGTCATAGGTGAATTTTTTTAGGCTTCTCTAGCATGCATGTCAGAGTCTCGTCTATTGCTGATGTTGTGTCATGTCCATGAGTCACATTTTGTCTGTGTGTGTTGCACAACGGTTCGTCTTGCTCCTCATTCGTCTCTCACAGCATACCCAAGCACAAAAATAGACACAATACCTGTAGTGCGTATGTGTGTGTGTGCGTGTGCGTGTTTGTATTTGTCGATGCACGTGTGTGTGCTACGGGAAATTTATTAAATAGTTCACTGGTCACAAATTTCTTCCTGCATGCTGACGGGCACAAATATGGCGAGAAAAGAAAATCAAATGATCGAATCAATAAGACTTATTCAGATGAAAAATTTCTCATTGATTTCCTTTGATTGAGGCATGGCTGAGAGACATCACGGACTTACGCAACATAGATGTGGCGTACGCTGAATGCAGCACTAAGATTTGTCAAATGATTTTGACGCAGAGCTCTGAACTCTGCTCCATCTGTGGCCAAACACTATAAACAAAGGTTACTCAAACAAAAACAAGACTTGAATTTAGTTGGCATTATTAAAATCCTAACAAAGTTTTCTACAAAGTGCCTGTTTTGTGTGTTGGGTCACATTTACTGGTTTATCGGCAGGGACAATGGGATTTTATTTTTTGTCTTTTTTGCGTGTTTAAGATGGCTACAGGGATCGGGATCGTCGCTCCCCCACTTACTACGATGAATCGGAGGCCGAGGAGTCCTTTCGGATCTTCGTGGCCCTCTTTGACTACGATCCTCTGTCCATGTCCCCCAACCCAGATGCAGCTGATGAGGAGCTGCCCTTCAAAGAGGGGCAGATCATTAGGGTGGGAGTTTCATATTAGGATTGGTCACTGGCTTTTTTGGAAATGTAAAAAAATCAGGACTTTAAACATTGCTCTTTTTTTTATCCACCAGATATACGGTGATAAAGACACAGATGGGTTTTACAGAGGAGAAGTGAGGGGCAGGATGGGGCTGATCCCCTGTAACATGGTGTCAGAGATTCGAGCAGATGATGAGGAGACCATGGACCAGCTCATCAAACAGGGCTTTCTGCCACTCAGCACCCCTGTGGACAGAATAGGTACCACGCAAGCAAACAGAAAGGTTACATATTATGAATGATCGCATATAGAGAAATACTTCCTTCTAAAATGCTTTATTATCACTTCCAGAGCAGAACAGAAGAGGCCTTCGTCGAGATCAGGCCTCGAGGAGGATGGTAGCTCTTTATGACTACGACCCCAGAGAGAGCTCCCCTAATGTTGATGTTGAGGTATCGCACACTGTAGAACAAATATACATACAATGTACAAACAGTGCTCTATCAAAAAATGAACTATTGGGATTCACATTACTCTTGAAATAGGATAGTATTTCTATGATGTGGTTAATTTGCATAAAAATGTGATCCTTAACCCTCTTAAGCTAAAAAAAAACCCACAAGTAATGGTGTCACCTTTATTTCCCCCAGGGTTAATACCACCTGTGGGCACTGTTGTTGCACATTTTGATTAAAAGATTATTAATTTTGTAAGATAAACAGTTCGAGAAATTAACTTTTTTCTTTTTTTCATAATTTATAACATTATAAGTATTATAAATGTAAAAAATGAGCTCACGATGAGAAAAAAAACATTACAGGATAGAAAATGCTTGAGGTTTGATGATGGAGGTTGCAAACTCCTGTAAAAAATATAACAGTAGCCGAGATAATAAAAAACTCATTTCTATGGAATACAAAAGCATAAAAATTGCTTTTTTTTGTCAAGACTGAACTAAACTGTAACAAGTTTAATAACACAAACCGGACTGTATCCCTGGTATACCTGTGTCTGTATCTCTGTCTCCTGATAGGCTGAGCTGACGTTCTGTGCTGGTGACATCATGGCTGTGTTTGGAGATATCGATGAAGATGGGTTCTATTATGTGAGTTCTGCTTGATCATGCTTGTGCTTCTTCTCAGTAATCCTTGGGCTCGGTTGGACCAAATTTTAGATTAAACAAGCAAAACGTAATGTGTTAATTCTTTACAGTCTTTATGGGAAGCTTAGCTAACTGATTACTGAGCTCATGTTAAATATCAACCAGAGTTTGCTAGAAGACGTGTGAGACTCTGAAGTCAACTGAAAGAGGTTCTTTGGTCTGATGAGACCAAATGTTGAGCTTTTTGGACATCACACTAGAAGGTATGTTTGGTGTACACCGAACTCTGCACATCATCACAAACACACTATCCCCCATTATGAAGCATTGTGATGGCAGCATCATTATGGAGGGATACCTCTGCAGTAGCCACTGGAAGGCTTGCAAAGATAGAGGGTGAAATGAATGCAGCAAAGTACAGGGAAATTCTGCAGGACAAACTGATGCAGTCTGCAAGAGAATTGTGTTTTGGGAGAAGATTTGTTTTCCAGCAAGAGAATGACCCAAAGCATACAGCCAAAGCTACACAGAAATGGTTTAAGGACAAATAAGTGAATGTTTTGGAGTGGCTGAGTCAGAGCCCAGACCTCAATCCAGTTGAAAATTTGTGGCTGAACTTTTAAAGGGCTCACAACCTCCATCCAACCTGACTGATCTTGAGCAGTTTTGCAAAGAAAAATGGGGTGTAATTGCGGTATCAAGATGTGCAGGGCTGACTGAGATCTATTGATACAGGCCCAATGTTGTAATCATAGCCAAAGATGCATCCACTTAATACTGACTTATGCAGTTTTACATTTAATATTTTTAATTAATAGAAAATACTTTGTAGAAATCCATTATCACTTTGACATGAAAGAGTCTTTTTTCAGAAATTAATGTCAAAAAATGTCAAATTATATTAATTCAGTGTTGAAAAGCAAAGTGGTGAAAACTTTTTAATGGCACTGTATGCGAAGTAAATATATACCGATCAGCCACAACATTCTGACCACTGACAGGTGAAGTGAATAATATTGATCATGTTGGTACTATGTGCTGTTCTGCTGGAAAACCTTGGATTTAAACATCTGTGTTGATGAGACTTAGACACCCAAATAAACATTGTCCCACAACAAGCACACTCCCTCATGCAAATGGAAATCCCAAATGTCACTGGCCTACCCCACAGGAAAATTCAACCCCAGCACATGGAAAAAACGCCAAACAATCAGGAACATGTAGAGGAACATGACATTTGACCAACATGTTGATTTGACCTCCAGACTTCCTACACCCCATTGTGATCAAGCATCAACAGGATGCAGTGGAACAAGTTTGATTGACAGAGGCCCCACTGCACAAGCCAGAGTACCCAAAGGATCCAGTGCCAACATCCTGGTTCCAGACCCCATAGGACACCCTGAGAGGTCCTCTTGTCCATGCCCAATGCTTTAGAGCATTTTTGACCACATAAGGGGGGACCAACACAATATTAGGTGGTCATAATGTTACGCCTGATTGGTATATAAGACATGCTGTATAGTCAGAACGAAGTATGTTATGCTCGTCACTTGCAGAAATGGCACAATCTTATTGCTTATCCAGATTCTACCAACAATGTTTACTCCTCCTTTGCTCATTTGGGTCCACAGGGTGAGATCAACGGCCACCGTGGCCTGGTTCCCTCTAACTTCCTGGAAGAAGTGCCTGATGATGTGGAGGTGTATCTGACCGATACTCCATCCCACTACCCCCAGGAAGAGCCTGCCAACCGGCCCCCCGCCAACTCCGCCGCCACCATCCCAGAGGGCAAACGGGTACATCATCATCGCCGCTCTCAGCGCTAGGCCCTGTGTTCATCCATCCTCCGTCCTCTCTCTTGATTTCCGTCTCTCGCTTCCTCCACTTGCCGTCTGTGTGCTGTTCATTGTGTGTGTTTGTCCATGTGGTGACAGTGGTGACTCTCTATACAGACTAACAACCTCCCACCCCCAACCCCCCTCGCCCCTTTGGAAGAGGGGACAAAAAAAAATCCAGTGTTAACACCTTTCTGAGTCTCAGAGAAAGGAAGAAGCAAAGCCTGACATGGACAGAGAGAGAGGATAGACTGTGGGAGCTCGGCCGGGTGGTTTTATGCATGTAGCACTGGTTAAGGAGGACTTGAAAAAGGCTCAACTCATTCCTCACACGAGATAATTTGGTACTTCTTTGCACTGAAACACAAAATCAAATTGTGGTTATTGTGTATAATAATGATAAGTGCTTTATTAACACATAACGATTGCTACCCAGTAACACTGAAAGAAATTATTTAAGAACTTTAAAAAAACAGAAGAGAAACGCATGCCTTTTTCAAACTTGATACATTTTATAACAACTTACTTGGCTCGACTGCTGTGTTTCCTTGAAGAGGCTTTGTTTCTTTATGTATACTGCACACACATCAAATCTATTTTTCAGCCCTGTCGACAGTGGATACGCCATGTTTGCTCTAAGCTCCAGAGACAAAACTAACCACAGCACTGAGACATCCATACTGTATTGTTACGATGGAACAATAAAAGGAACAAATTGGATATTAAAAACATTCTTGTTTGCGCTCTGTCTTCACGTGTGTTGGTGTTGTTGTTGTTGTTGTTGTTGTTGTTGTTTTCAGTTGTCATAGTGGTGTGGGTTTTTCTTTTTTCTTTTTTTTTTTTTACCGACGGTGACAATGCTGCCACATCTGATTTCTTTTTTGTTTTTCCTCACCCGCTTGGCAAAACAAAACAAACAAACAGAAGAAGATTGTTCATTTCACACCATAAATGGCTCTGTTCTGCCTTGTACAGTAAGTTGGCAACTTGAGATACCAGACTGCGCGGCTCTAATGCACACAGCTTGTGGTCACAGCGCAAGGCCTTTTTTTGACATTACGGAGGCACTTCTTCCTGAAAGGTTTTGCGATTCCAGATCAGTCGAATTAGTCTTTTCTCTTGTTTTTTCCCCAAAACGTGAAGGTGCATCATCATTCTCCACATCCTTGGTGTCATTGTCGTGACAATTTGGACTGGAACATCAAAATTTGAACCCAAAAACGTCATCACCTGAGACTGTTGTCCGGCTGCTGCATTAGATGAGAAGTCTGGTATCTACAGTTGTGTCCCTGGGTGTTGTACTGTATCTGACTGTTCCCTCATGGCCTACTGATGGTGGACTTCTTCGACTCTGTGGTGTGCTGATGTCGTGCTCAACATTTCCTCCTCGGTGTTTTCTTCTACATGTACAACGTGTGTGTGTGTGTGTGTGTGGCGTGTGTGAAACTGTCAATCTGATGCAAATTTACGGGCAGACAGTTGTAAACCATCAAAAACATTTTGGGTTTTTTTGCTCTGCTGTAAATTGATATGTAGAGAATACTAAAGTTATGTACAGTAGAGAGATGATCAGATAGTTACATTTAAAAATATTTCTGAAAGTGTGGCTTTTTGAGCATAAACTCTGGACCCTAGATTGGTATGATTCACACCAAAAAAAGCAGTTATCGAACCTACTGAATGTGCTGTAACTTGTAATGATTCCCCCCCATCTGATTCATCTGAGGTAGACAGTCATGATAAATATGTCATTTAGCAAAGTTAAAGGCCCTCAAAGCTTATTTTCTTGGTCATCCCCCTACTATGATTGATGAGATCCAACTTAAACCCACTGTTTTCTTGTGGTTTTGGTTCTTGTACATCTATTTTTCTTCTCAGAGTTTTAAGGTGGGTAGGGGTAAGTTGAAAAAAAAAAGGTGGCATTAGATACAAACATGTGACAAATTAAAGGAAAAACCTGCATTAAGTGTCTTAGTGAGGTCGCCATGTGCCACTGGAACAGCTTCAGGACAGTGTGCGATTCTACATGTCTCTGGAGCTCTACCGAAGAGATGGAACAACATTCTTCAGTGAGAAAGCGCTGTCTAATGTGACAGTCCGAAATCTTCCATTGATGTTCAGCTGGCTTGACATTTGGACTGTGAAGGCCATATAATATGATCATTTTCATCTTCATCAAACCATTCAGTGACCCCTTGTGCCCTACAGATGGGGTCATTGTCATGCTGGAAGACACCAGGTCGTCCCGAAGGATAGAAATACTTCATCATAGCATAAAGGAGATCATTCAGAATAACTGTATTGATTTGGACAAATGGAACCAAACCATGCAAGCATCAACATCAGATGTATAAGTCACTGTAAGAGTCAAGGTTCCATGTTTTTTCCTGTAATTTGTCACATTTTCAACTCTGATTGTTGCCTTTCAAGTCCTAAAGTTTTGATATTTCAGAAATGCCTGAAGCAAAGTTTTCAAGGTCTTAAAGAAACTCTTAACCCTTCACAAATTTAGCTCAAAATCACTTCAGAAGAAGCAATTATGTTTGTTTTTTATTCAACACAGTATCCATTTGAAATGTGCTCATAACACTAAAGTAATTAAAATTCCATCCCTCTGTGTTTTTGTTGAAATCCAATCAAGCCATTAAAAGCAGGAAAATCAGTGTTTTGGCTTTGAAAGACAGACAGGCAGGGTGTTTTAGCGTTTGCAGTGTGAAAGCGTTGCTTCATTTGTAATTCGCTGCTCCATGCCTCCATACCTCCCCCCTCCATCACTTCTCTCCCCAGGTGACCACAGAAACCGCCGAAACCGCCAACAGCGACACCATACCCGTCCGGGCGCCGTCCCCGATCGTCCGTCCCCTCCTCCCAGGCACCATGAGGCCCCTGAGCCCTACCAGGGGCCCCCACATTCCGCTGGACCCCCGGGACCAAGATCTGGCCAACAAGAAGAAGAAAGGACTACTTTCCAAGGGGAAGAAGCTTCTGAAGAGACTCTCCCCTGTGAAATAAAACAAACAAACAAACAAAAAAAAAAAAAAACGAGCATTCATGTACAGTATGTGCTGAGCTCTGTATATTGCATCCATACAATCAACTCTGGTCTAACAACACGCGACAGAGAGGATGTGAGCTTTGCCTCCTGGACTGCGGGAGCCTATTTGATATATAACAATTATTCATGTTCGGTGATGGATACGAATCAGCTAAATTCTGTACAGTGCGGTGCCAAAATGACGAGTGAGGTGACCTGCAGACACAAAAAAACATATTACTGTGATGTATTTTAAATCAAGAAAAAAAAAACTAGGATTTTCATGACATGTTTTTTTTTCCTCCCCTCATTTCTCTTTATCATTAGGCAAACTTTGTTTTAAAGCAGGGTAGCTGTGAAAAAGAAAGCATCTGGTTACATAAAAGTTTCCAAAAAGGCTTTTCTCAGCAAAAAAAAAAAAAGAAAAAGAAAAAGAAAAGAAAGCAAATCATCAGTTTTTGGGGAGTATTGATGTCACAACAAGGAAACAGGCACCATACTCCTCCAAGGAAATAGACTACACTGTTATTGAGGCATTCTGTGAAGTAATGCCGGCTGCTAAAGTCTTTATTCAGTGCAATATCATAGAGGGGCGGTAGCATTGGTGGGGAAAAAGAAGAGGAAGTGTTTCCACTCGCACTTGTGATTCGGCAGAGAGGAATTTTCTGTCATGGAAGTGAATTAAAAGAGAATAGCAGACTGGCGACAGGGCATTAATGTCAGAAACACCAGGCAGGCTTTGCTGTCTCAGTGGCCTTTTTATGAAAACAACATGAGCGTGACATTCTTCATTTTGACTACAAGGTTGACTCACACCAAGATTGTTTTGTTTTATGCTTGTGCTTTGTCACTTTTTGGAAAGGGTTAGGGTTAGCGTTAACGTTCGCTGTCAAACTGTCATGAAACGCCTAGTTCCACACGAAATTTTTTGTGTCTATCTATCCGTTTTTGCACAAAGGTGGGTCGGTGTTTTGTCTAACGATTGGTGAAAAGACATGTTTTGTGTGCCTGTGTGTGTGTAAGTGTGTGTAAGGCAGGATGTGACGCATTCATGTTTTGCACCTTTCACATTTCTTGATTTTTTGGGGGTTTATTTATTTTTGTTTATTTTTTTTTCGAAAGGAAAGGCCATGTACTTATCGGTCCCGTGATCTAGTGATGTGCTGCTACCTCCATCGCCTGTGCACTGTTGAGTTTGGTCGTCTCATGTTGATATACGGTTATTGGGACACGCCAAGGCCTTGTCAAATCTACAAATCAGAAATGTCAAGGCGTGCATTGTCGTCTGGTTTTGTTGCAGCTACCTGTGGAGAGAAATATGTCGGATTTGAGTTCTGTATCGCTTCCATCCACGCTACTACATGACTTGTACTTATATATTGTATATAAGGATTATATCATACAAAATTAATATGTTACACAGCTTATTAAAAGGGAGTCTGGCGCGGAACAGATCTTAATTTATTCCTATGATCTGGGATGGTTCAATAATTTATGAAACAAGCAGACGAACTCAAAGTCTCGAGTTCAGACTCCAATCAAAAAAATTTCAATGTTCTCTTGTTGCTTTAGTTTGTTGATTTTTGCTGAATGTTTCATGTATTTACTCCAGTCCTGAAAAGCAGATTTATTCGCATAAGACCGCTAAAAAGATCTGCAACAGAAGCGACTCCTGCAGATCGTCACACCGGCTGTCTGTTTGATCAGTGTCTCATTCGGTTCACGCTGAATCTGAACTAAAGGCTGTGTGTGATTAGTGAAATTAAATGTAAGCATTCAGTGTTGGCATACATATTTCCAAATGTTCTTTTTCTCATTGGTTTGAAATTATTTTAGTATTTGGTTTCACTTTAAAATCATTCTAGTGTTGAGCAGAAATCTACATTTTACACATTCTCCTGTGAGCAGACTTTAGAATTGAACTAATAAAACTTATTTTTATTTCATCTATTTTTAAAAAAGTGTTTGAAACCCAGGTTAATTGGACAACATGTGGCTTAGCAAGTTAATTAAACTGGGAAAAACAGGAAAAACAGTTAAAATATCTATTCTCTGCTTTACCATTTGCTTTATTTCCATTTTATACATTATTTTCTCATTCAATCTGCTAACTTTCTTTTCACTGATCACATACCGTATAGGTAACTCAAACACAGCGAAACCTCAGTTTTTTTTCAAGGAGTCAGACATTGGTTGTGTTAATTGTACAAGATTATTGAAATAATAATTCAAATACTATCTTGGATTCCTCAAAGAAAGGACCTGCAAACTGTTTTGTGTTGTTGATTAGAAGTGCTGAAGAACTGAATTACTACCTGGATCGGTAGTGTGACTCATAGCTTTAATAATCTTAATGATTTAGTTTTAAATGTTCATTCGATCCGGTTTATCTCCATCTGTTCTTTATGTAAGGCTGCACTTGAAAGACGAGTCAGACGTGAGCTGATAGTGTAAAACAGGGTCTTTGTGGTTTATCAATGTTGTTGATGACATGCGATGGGAAGAGGTGGTGACTTAAAGTGAATGTAGGTAGGAAAGGTTTGGCTGGCAATAGGTTTACATTGAATTATTTCTGTTCCAAAGCTCTTTCTGTATGGTTTCTCTCTCAATCTGTCACAAAAGCTGAAATAATACGGTGTTCCATAAAAACCCAAATCGTTCACCCGTGAATGGGGGTGGTGTCTCGAGACGCTGTAGCTCTTTTTTGTACTCTCGATCCATTTGTAGATAATTTCTAAATGTTTCTACTTGATTTTACGACAGCTTTTTTTTAGTGCACTGAGATCTCCCTCTCCCCGTAAAAGACTGCGAGCATTCTCCATAGTGTCCTTTGAAATCAGATGTATTGGTCCACCGTATGTGCTTGCTTTGTGAATCAAGGTACGAAAAAAAAATGGAAAAAAACAAACACGAAAAAGAGAAGTCGTTGGACAGTATTTATGATGATTAATTATGTGTGGGTGTGCATGTGAAAAAATACAACTTTTATAACCAAATTAAATTTGATATTTTTTAGAAAATCCTTGTTTGCATTCATTTGTGTACATGGTGTGTTTTTACTGAAGAGAGCGGGTCGGATTTAACCCTGTCATGTTTGAATATAACAAGTGAGAGCCAATCATTGTGACTCTATGACCTTTGACCTATCTATGATCAATTATAGCAAACGATGCTAATACTCCTGCTGCTCTCCTGGTTTATGACACCATCCCTCAGCTGACTTGATCTGTCATGTATGTGTCATTGAGCAAGTTAATGTAGCAGTGCTGAGGCAGCATGGGGCTCGCACTCACAGCTCTCTGAAGGGCTTCAGCTAAAAACAACAGGAGCTTCATCATCAGGATCTAAACACAATTACATCACCGTTCAAATGCTGGAGCCCACATCATTGTTTCATCAAATATATTTGAAATGTGTTTGTCGAAGGAAGAAAAACGATCAGATTTCTGATCGATTTTTATATCTTGTACAGATAGACCTGATTGTTGAGTATCCTGGACTAAAAGTTCATCTTTTACTGTCATAATGTAACACAAAGTGGTGCGACTTGATACCTGAAAAATGCACTGAAATAGAACAGAATAGAATAGATGGAATACAATAGAATCAAATAGAAAAGATGTAATATGTAATAGAATATAATACAATAGAATAGAATAGAATAGAATTCCTTTATCGTCAATGCATGGTGTACAACCAAAATTAAGCAGCAGGCCTCTCAGACACATTTAAAATACAGTATGAGATGTGCCAGTATAAAATCTAAAATGTATGTACAAGTGTGTCTATGAAAACTTTTTAAAGATATCTCACTAACTGTATTAAGAACTATAAAACAGTAGATTAGCTGATGTTGTACTAATGGATACTGTACTTTGCTGCACATACATGAAAAATGATGGCCTAAAGTAGCACAAAAAATTAAACACAGATGCAGATACATCCTCTCATGAACACATAATCACTTCAGGGTCAACATCAGACACCATCACTAAAATAAAACGCTTGCTCCAGCTGCTGATTATATCTGCACAAAGGCTTCTGCAGAGCAGCACGTCCATCTTTTCTCTCTCAAATGAATGAACTGAGGGACTTGATAGACTATTAGTGGCTCTTACTGGAAGGAGAAGGCTTTGTAAAAGAGACCCTGTCCTAATGGATGCAGGCCAGTTTAATCCAAGGGTTTCTCTTGATGGCAAATATAGTACATTAGAAAACTCTTCAAGTGGCCAAAGACAGATCACGCTTCGAGAAGGTTGAGTTCAAAGTTGGCACGACATGGCGAAGTATAGGTTACATGTTGCCAACGCACAGCTAAGCTCAGAATTATTCATACCCATGCCAGATTTGAATTTGAATTGAATATTTGTTTCACTAGTAGCTTTGTTGTGACTGGAAATTGCACTATTATGGCATTCTTTCTGCTTTTTTAAAAAGTCTTTTAGAATATGGTAGAAATTATTAAAACTATTTGGAATGGCATGGAATCCTTTTCTCATGCAGTCTCAAGTTAAAATGTACCACTGACTTCTCTAACACAGTGTTTCACCATCTTTTATTACTTGTTTCTATCGTTATTTAAATACAAGTTGCATGTAAATCCAAATTTTTCATGATCATGAATAGTTTTCGGCTTAACTGTAGGTTGTTTGATATCACATCTACAGTTTCATAGATTGACATCAGGTTGTAATCAGCTGCAACAAGTGGCTGTTTGGATTGAAAACCCCTGAATCAGCTTTAGAAAATTCTCTCTTATCCTCATTAGTGGATGGCAGTGATTTTGAATGTGTTTTATCATTACATGACATGATATTTTATTAACTCAAGCTGATTAAAAATGGTCAACTTAGGGTTTTATTTGAATTCTACAATGTGTCTTTTAGGAGTTTAGTGGTAATGTGGTTTCATTTAGTTTACATTAGTGACAGAAAGCTGGAGGAATGGTGACAATGGTGAGGCAATTTTCGCCTCTTAATACAGCCCATAGTAGCATGCCGTCTTTTTTTGTTAGGTTTCAGCACAAAAACAGATTGATTGGGGACAGAATTATAAAAAGATGATCATATAAAACAAAACTGTGACTCATGACAAGCTGCTTGCACAAATTTGAGGGCAACAGAACTGACTGTAAAAATCTGATTTTCACTGCACTTTCACAACACATTGAGACAGACAGAATTTCAGCCAAAAGAGCTAAAGTATAACAGATGGATCAGGACGTTGCTGGCTCTCATCCGCGTTGTTCTCTGGCCGGAAGGAACCTGAAAAGTTCAGACTCTGCAAGCTTGAAAAATGAGTCAAACTCTGCTCAAAATCACATTTAACACATCGAGCATCTGTGTTGTCAAAGCTTGAGATTCAGTAAATATGACTGTAGCATTAATTTGTCTCATTTCAGAAGTCTGTGATAAGAAACAAATATATAGATCAGGAATAACACCTGCCTAATATTGTGTTGGTCCTCCTTATGTAGTCAAAAATGCTCTGAACCATTGGTCATGGACAAGAGGACCTCTCAGGGTGTCCTATGGGGTCTGGAACCAGGATGCTGGCACTAGATCCTTTGGGTACTCTGTCTTGTGCAGTGGGGCCTCTGTCAATCAAACTTGTTCCACTGAATCCTGTTGATGCTTGATCACAATGGGGTGTAGGAAGTTTGAAGGTCAAATCAACATGTTGGGCAATTGTCATGTTCCTCTACATGTTCCTGGATGTTTTTTTCCATGTGGTGGGGTGCATTTTTCTGTAGGCCTGTGACATTTGGGATTATCATTTGTCATGAGGGAGTGTGCTTGTTGTGGGACAGTGTTTATTTGGGTGTCTAAGTCTGATCAACATGGATGGTAAAATCCAAGGTTTTCCATCAGAACATCACATAGTATCAATATGATCAATGTTATTCACTTCACCTGTCAGTGATCTGGTGTTTGTTCAAGTATGGTCAAATTTACATTGCGTGTTCATAAAGAGAAAGGAAAGTTGAATATGTTTTTGTGACTGTAATATCTTTAAGCACTTCACCAAATGTACTAGAGGGTGCGTGGCAAGGGAATCCATTGTTCTGGGTGGATTCTGTTTGAAATAAAATGCACAGAACAAAACAACCATCCTAACACTAGACAAAATATGTAATCTTTGTATTTTCTCCAGTCTTTTCTCATACTAGTGTAATACCTGTCGCTGCTGTTCTGCTGTTGCACCACAATCCTCAAGAGGGCAGCAGTGATTCTTAGTTGGGCACTGACACCATGTCTTGGCTGTATAGTTTATTAATGAGGTATATCGCATTATGCAGTCACAAACCTATAAGTCTCAGCAATGCATTTAATTTCATGTCACAGACACAAACATCATTCGATAAAAATTCCAAAAGGGCTGACCTTGAGAACAAAAATCTCCCTCCTCCTTCCTCTTTCTGCTCTCCATGCATATTTGTTTTTTTTAAATGATTTGCTTAAGCAGAATGCTGATTCAAACAGGGAAAGAACTGCAAAGTTCAGAGGAAAATTACTGCTCTGAAACACCCGTTTTGTACTCAAGAAAAAGAAGGGCTACCATTTGAAAATCAGTGAATCTTTGTTTTGTTGCTTCTAATATATTTACCTTCTCCATCTCACCCTCCACCCCCTTTCATGTTTTTTTTCTTCACCGCATCCTCCTCTTCGCTCCTTCTCTTCCGCTCGCTCCTGCCCTTATTTTCCCTCACTATCCAACAGATCTGTATTGAGCTGTAAGTCTCTGGGGTCCCCGAGGGGCCAATGGACGTTTAAAATTCTTGCCAGCTCTAACCTCTCTATCACTCACCTTGGTCCTGCCTGCCACGCCACCAGAGGGGGGCAAAGGGAGGCATCCATCTTCTGCTGGCCTTTTCCGAGTATTTCACAGAGTGGCAGTTAAACACTTCACATCCGTTTGACCCTTCCTGGCCCAGAATCACAGCGGGGGGATCTTCCAGGGAAAATATTTTAATTCGACTTTGATTTACCGAGAGACCTTTTGTCATGTGGTGAGTTAAAGATTTCTTTTGAAGTCTCTTGGCTCGAGCATATTTTAAAACTTCGCTAAGTTCACACAGTGGATGTGCTGCAGAGAGTGTAAGTGTTATGGATATATACAGGGATGAATTAACCATCTTGGGGACTCCGGGGGGAAACTGACTTCTATTCATCCTTCTTTCTCATGCTTTTTGTGCATGTTTAAGTTCTCTTACCTCGAATCTTAATGTGCAATGTTGTACAATGCTAGACTCCTTGGGGCCTCAGGTTAATTACCATCAGCAAGTCTAACATCCAATCTAGTTGTTGTCATAATCAGTGAATGAATATCTCTTTATGGTCTGCCAGCTGTGTTTTCTGTGTGTGCACTGAAAAAAATCCAAGAAAGGAGCTCAAACCAGTCGATAAAACACGATTCCACTGTGTCCTGTGCATGAACGTGGAAAAAAAAGAGTGACAGATTCTAGTGGGAGTACCTATCAAGATATAATGATTAACTACACCTTTCAGCCGCAACATTATTACCACTGACAGGTGAAGTGAATAACATTGATCATATTGGTACTATGTGATGTTCTGACGGAAAACCTTGGATTTTGCCATCCATGTTGATGAGACTTAGACACCCAAATAAACATTGTCCCACAACAAGCACACTCACTCATGCAAATGGAAATCCCTAATCTCACTGGCCTACCCCACAGGAAAATTCAACCCCAGCACATGGAAAAAACGCCAAACAATCAGGAACATGTAGAGGAACATGACATTTGACCAACATGTTGATTTGACCTCCAGACTTCCTACACCCCATTGTGATCAAGCATCAACAGGATGCAGTGGAACAAGTTTGATTGACAGAGGCCCCACTGCACAAGCCAGAGCACTCAAGAGATCTAGTGCCAACGTCCTGGTTCCAGACCCCATAGGACACCATGAGAGGTCCTCTTGTCCATGACCAATGGATGCAGGTAGTCATAATGGTGTGCCTGATCGGTGTAAACATTAATAATCTTCCTCCAGAATCACAGATGCCAACTTTAAGCACATTCCAGTGTATTTCATATGATACATATTTCACATGTTCCTTTCAGGACACCATTTCATCATTGTATCCTTCTAATAAACTAATGCGATATAAGAAATTTTACATATGATAGACTAAAATGAGGTAGGAGCTGTCAATTTTTAGATAATTCGCCCAGGAAATCATCTCTCTGGCATAATTTTACATGCAAAACACATTTAGTATCTTTTAAATTCATGCAAATATAGTGAAAAACAATAATTTACCTGTGAGGAATTCTCACACAGGCCCGCTACGCCAAGTTTCACTAATTCATTTATTTTTTTAAGCACAAAACTGAAATACTACACTTATTAAAATTTGGACTCGGGGCTCCTCTACAAGACGGAGCAACTCAATCAGTAAAAAAAAAAATGCATGAGCTGCCTCAAGCCATCTTAAGTGTGGCATATGTAATTACCAAACAAATTCGCAATTAATCGAATTATCACAAACTAATTGCCACATGGTGAACTTGGAACCTTTAAGGCCTCCAGAGGACGTAGGGCCCTGAGGCAGGTGCCTGCTTTGCCAGCTGTAATTCAGCTTTGCATATGTAAAATAAAAATAATGTCTTTGCTTGCTTGAAATGTCAGTGAGGAGACACTTGGAATACCAACACTTGCAATAAAATCTGAAAGATATCACTTGGAGCTGTATACAGTTACTCTTTTTTCAGCTTAGGTGAGAGAAATCCTCAATCACAGTGAATAATTCCACCATACGTCCATCTATCCAACCCTTCCAATGCTGAAGAGCTTCCCAGCGGGAAGTTGGAGGCAAGCCTCTTACCTGTCTAACACATCGCTCTGAGGGAAGGCTGTTGGTGGGAGGATATACACCACCTGGCTGGTAGCTCACCGGAGGCTTCCCACAGAGTTCGAGAACTGATGTTCTCGGCAGCCAAAAGAGAGCATTCATTCGTCATTGGGAGGAAGAGTGTGGGCTGACGTCAGTGAAGGAAGGAAGCCAGGGCACAGGCCTTGTCTCGCCCTGGTGATTCATCTTTGGCTGAGACTGCTTGGAGTGGGAGACATCAATGGGATGCGACTTGGCTCAAGAGCCCTCAGAGGCTCCAGCGCTTCAAGTGTTGAAAAGACGGGCTTCTTCTCTTGCCGGCTACAGTGCTAAGTATTATTACACAGGTGTAACGACAGCTTTATGTTCAGAGACTAGACTCCAGCACTCCCCGGAGATTAGACAAGAGAATACAGAAGCAGTTTGCAATGATTTCCACTCAGAGGGCTTCATAAATGCTTAAGCCTGCAATTGACTTGGGTGTTCTTGAGCCACTTTCCCTGTTATTAGTTTATTCATGTGATCCCCGTCACTCGGATGCAGTGTCAACAGGATGAAACTGAACTGATCTGATCCCTTTTTGATGGATTGACGGAAATTAATTTAATCAGCGTCTGTCTGATGGGGAGCAATAAGAGGTATTAAGGAATTATTAAGATGGAACATTGCAGTAGTTCACTATCCATCACTGAGCTGGATTACTGTCAGTAAAGGTTAATAGATCTACTAATCATATGATGACCTCGGTGAGAGCAGACGAGTCGCAGTTAATCCGGATGTCAGCTTCCAGGTGAAAGGTTCTCCTGGCCAGCCCTGAATGAACCTGTCCCAGTTCAATATGCATCGATCAGCCATAGCATTAAAACCGCTGAGAGGTCAAGTGAGTAATATGGATCATCTCATTAGACTGAAACGTTCTGCTTGGGGCCTGGCATTTATGTGGATGCTGCACAGCCTAGTTGGCACTCCCTGACAATAGCAGCCTCCCCCAGCTAGAACAATGTTGCTCGAGGAACACGACCAAGAGCCAAAGATTATTGAACCGGTCTCCAAACTCCTAAGATCCTGATCCGATCGAGCATTTACAGCAAGCCTGATCCACAGCGGTCTCATTTCATAACTCGATTTCCATTTCATTTGCTGGTGCCAATTTACAACACAAGCCATGTCAATTCACTTCAGTTAGTTATATTACAAGGAGAAACCCAACAGATCCAAAGATTCCCAGGAAGAAACCTTCAGCAGAACCAGGCTCAGTGAAGGTGGCCATCTGCCTCAACTGGTTGGGGTGAGGATAAAAGGAGAGAAAGAAAAGCTTATCAGAGAGAAATCAGACAAATTCGGAGGTGTTATGGCGGCACGAGATAGATCCAGACGATAGTAGGCACTTGATTTTACTGTTGTGTCTGATTAGTGCATGCCGTGCTTAATTGTTACTTTTCTTTTACACTTCATTTTGCTTTTCAAAGTCAATTTCTTCTGAGCGGCATTAAGTTGTAAATTGGTTTTTGCACCTGTCACACTTGTTATGATTTTTTTTCCTTTTCTTCTAGCTTCAGGAACACACACAGCTAAGACCCTCTTCAGCAGGTGGGGAGCAAAAAACCTCATGTTGTCATGTTAAGGGTATGAAATTAGTACGTTTCAGCTTCATCAGAGTCAGAGATGTGGGTGAGGGAGACAGACATGATGAAGCAAACACTGAAGCTGATAATAGATGAACATACATCGACCGTGTGATTACTTGTAAACATATAATTTATTTTTTGTAACCTTACATCTGTCATAATATGGATACGTATTTCAAATCAATGTCATACTGTGCTCTCAATTTGCAAAGGATAGATACCGACAGGCTCGCGATGACGGCGCTGAAATGCTGATGCTCAGCAGTTATGATGTTTGCACAGTTCATTGTTGTTAGTATGTAAACAAAAAAAAGAAAATTGGTAACTTTTCCTTGTATTTTATAGATTTGTTTTCCAATTTTTGCACAACTATATTAGTAAAATAACCTAAATAGAATGTGAATTTGCATGTTCAGTGTAAAATAATATTAAACCCCTAACTTTTGGATACCCACAGAATCTCACATTTTAAAAGAAATATCTTTAAAAAAAAAAAAATCAAACCACTGCTAAAACACATTTGCAAATGTATTTTAATTTCACAAATATTCCTTTTACATTTCATGGATAAAGGTGTTCAATTCAAGTTTAATACGTTCAATATATTTCTAAAATTAGATACAGTCAGTAAAAGTAAACAAAAAAAGAAGTGTTGGTTCTGTAATTTCACATAAATTTGTTAAAGTAGAGATGTTGTGTATAATTACAAAGTTTTCACAACAAAATTGATTAATGATGGTTCATTCTATGTATTATTATATATTATAGGTACTTTCACTGTTTTTACACATATACATATAATTTGTTAAACATTAAAAATCCAAAACATTTAAATGATCTCATGTAAAATTCAGGCTTGAAAATGTATTTCAGTTATGGAAAATATAACATGAGATCATAGAATCATGTATAAATAGGACGCCACTTCTGGCACATTTTGTGTGTCATTTCTATGCTTTTTATGCTTTTCGTGCACCATTTTGCAGGGATTTAAAATAACATGCTAGATGGCTGAGGTTAGGGTGGGAGTGTCATTTGTTGCAGTGACATGGCATGCAATGAAACGCCAAATGCAAAAATGCTTTCCGCTAACATTAAAACGCTGCTTTTTCATAATGTCAGACTGAAAATGATTTTATTTCTATGGGATGGTTATTTTCTGGTATTTTATACTATTTTGTGGCACTGCAGCTGCTGAAATAATACAGTTTTACAAAACAGTGTAGCACTGACCACAAAATACATCTAATTTTTTGCTGAATGTCAAACATTACCAGCCAGCTCTAGTGTGGCCAGAACTATTTTCTGAATCCGTAGGTTTTGCCTCCCCCCAGGAGTCACTGAGGTAATTTTTCTTACTATTTATCTGTTTTGACAGTTCAGTGAGGCACAGCTTCCTATTTAAAAGGAAATCTAATAAATAATTACATGAATTAGGGTCTTGACCCGTGTTACTCCACATCAAATGACCTCCAACAACCTTTGAACCACCTGGCAGTGGTGTTCTATCCAGTAATGGAGTCAGACATGTTGAATCCGGCCACCACTCGGTCATCTCTAATAGCAGCAGCAGCAGGTTGCATGTCTGGAACAACAACTGAGATCTGGAGACGTTCCCAGACTCAATAGTCTGTGGCCTCTGCCACTGTCAGCTTTAATAATCACATCCAGCCAAAAACGCAGACAAACTGCTCAAATTAAAACTCTGTGGCTTTAAAATGCATCGCATGTAATACTGTGGCACTGTAAATACCACTGCAGAGTGTGTGTACAGCAAAATCAAGTTAATCTCATGAGATAATACAGACTCTGTTAGTTCTTCAGAGTTTTATTGGCATTTAGAGATTCTTAAATGTCTCTCTGAGGCACATATTTATTTTAATCAGCCCCTGCTGTCAAGTGGGAAACTGTTTATTCATCAATGATGCCTGCATGCTTAATGCTGTCACCCTGGCACCGGTGCCATCCTGCAATAAAACAGGCACTGAGGCACTGAGACACTGAACGCAGTGGGTTCAGCTGAGACGTAATGTCAGAGAACAAGTATTTAGGGGGATGTTGGAGAGCAGAGAAGTGTAGAAAAGTCTGACCAAGCTCATTAAACCCAGGTGTTCTTTACCATTAATCTGTTGTCAGCACTTAGTCTGACGTCTCTTTGCAGAGTCAGTGTCTGGACTCCACAGTTCTTAAACTGCTTCACCTCCCTTGGTTTAGTCTTGGACACAAAACCTCTCATATTATCAGCTCCCTGGTTGTAGGACACAGTGCAACAAGACACCATGCTATTTAAGTTCAGGCTTTGAACTCACACTGGTGCTCGGTGTGCCTCATTATAATGAGTGTGTGGAATTTTAGGTCAAGGCAGATGAAGTGTTACACATAAAAAGAGGAGGAAAAAAAGAATCATCCAGAGTGCAGAGGAACTACATGTGACCTGAGTGGCTTCAATAGCACAGAGAAGAAAATCAATTTGTGCTTTATTTGACTGTGATCCCACTCATCTCAAGTTTATATGTGTGGACACACGTGAAATAATCTTAAAAAATATGTAGCATAGCAGTGCTTGTACACAAACAGGTTTATGTGAGAGTCTGCTGATGCTTTTGTGCCAAATGTATATGTGCTGTGGCACTACAAGGCTTTTGCGGCTGCATCCATCTGCTCCATCCTACACACTGAGTCTGATCCCAGGTGACTCAGTGGACTGAGAATATAGAGCTGACAGCTGGCACTAAACTTTTTTTCCCCCCTCAAAATCTCCAGACAAGCATGTCACCAGTAATTCAAAGGGCCGCCTGAATGTAATGTGAACATCTGCGCATTTCTTACAACTTAAATATAATAACAAACTCAGTGAATTTTCAGTAATAATATTGGAGTGATCATGCATGTAAAATCGCTTTTCCTAGCCCAAAACAAAACTGTTAAATCACCGTTCAAATGCGTCATGGAGAAACCACTGATCTCCGACCTCGTGTGCATTTAATTTGCTCGCAGCTCTTCCCTCTTCCCGATTATACCCACGTGGGTTTGGTTTAATCTGACCCGCGGCACGTGTTTACTGATTTCCATCATGAGAAGAGCTGTTTCTGCTCGCTGTCAGCCAGAGCTGTGCGCCCGGAGGAAAGAAAAAAAAAATCACCATCTAGACGAGAAAGACGCGACATTTAGAAACTACTCCCGGTGCAGCAAGGCGAAGAGTTATGCGGATACGGAAGTGAACCAACATTTTTCTTTTTAGATCCTCTGCAGTCAGAGGACTAAACTTTACAGGACAGGAATGTGATGATTTGTTTCCAGCGCTTTCTTCCAACCGCACAGTCACCAAAGCTCACCTCGGTGCGCACCGGAGCGCCGCGCAAATTGGATAACCAGAACCTGTAACTTTACTAACATGATGCGCAACTTTCCTCTCGGTTCGTTGTTTCCAGTCGTCGCAGTGGCGGTTTTGACAGCTGTGAAAGGTGAGATTTATGACTGGTTTGTGCTTTCATTCATTCATTAGTTTGGAGAATCTGATTTATGTCGGAGCACACTTAAGGAATATGTAAATGGAGAGCTTTTACGCATAAGGCACCAGGGTTGGAAGTAGCTGTATTTACAAGAGAATATTATTTTTTGTAAATGCTTTGATAGAGAGTATACTACTTCTTTGACCCCATTTTTGAATGAGCCTGGTGCTGTATCGTACATGCACAAAATAGTACTGTTTCCTGCTGTTCATGTGGTGTCTTATCTGCATAAACTCCAAGCAGGCCCACCAAAATACTATGCAGCCTTAAAAATACAAAAAAATAAAAATGAAAAATAAAATTAAAAAAAATAGGGAATGCTCACAACATTTATCTGAAATTCCATTATTCATGATATGTTTATTTGGCTGGGTCATGTCAGGATATAGTGTTTTGTTTTCCCTATTTGTTGAGGGTTTTGTGGCTACTGCCCTTGGCCTCAACCCATTTTTGTTATCCCTCTGTCTAAATGAAAGTGACAGCATGCCCCCCCAGTGTGCATCAGGAAGCTTCATCTGTGGGATTAAAGAGGCCCGAAGCTGGGGCTGCACAGCTGCTTCTCTGGTTGTTTAAAGATAACCTGCATTGGGAGCTATGAAGTCGCAGTAAGCCGTCTGCCTCTCTGTGATACCGATATCATGCGAAAGACTACTTTCTGAGATTGCCTGGGCTTACACTGTATCTACACATGATATCTGCCTGTGCATTTTTTTTCATCATACATATGTGTGACTTTCTGCCAGTGTGGGGACCAGCTGGACTCTCGCTGCATGCCTAAGTGATAGAGCTCAGCTGTTGATATGGTCTCTCTTTGAGGGCCATGAATATGCATGACGTTCTTATCTTCCAGTCCAGTCGCACACGTGCTGCCTGATGTGTCCACGAGCCTGTCTAAGTTTTTAACTACGTACCATTTCCAAAAAATGGTTAATATTTCTTGTAATGTCACTATTAAGATGCTCAAGATACTTAAGGGAATCCAGCCAAGGCTCGTCAAATTAATATCCAATCAATACATTACACTCCCTGATGCCCAGCTGTGTTCATTAGCAGCGGAATCATTGTGAGACTTCAGACCCAAGGCTGACAACTGACAGATATTGAGGATTATTTTCGTCCTTGTGGTTTCTTCATTCCATTATTTGCTTTGACCTGCAGCGTATTGTCATGTGATGACTTGGTATGAGGATATATTTATAGACAATGAATTTGCAATCATGTCACAGTAAAGGCCAGCCTCTCGCAAGAGCTCTGAAACAGTCAACAGAGGTTCTATTTTTGGGTGAAAACTGAAAGCATTCCGACATATTGCTCCTGCTTTTCAGAGTAGAATAACGATGATAAAACAAATTAGACGACTCTCAAACTGGAGAGCGCAAACATCTGCCGGCAGCAAATAATTCTCCAACTTAAACCTAAAGCCAGCATTCGTGAAGCTTTTCTTACTCAGACAGATTTTTCATTCTGCCGTATAGAACTCGGCAGGATTTGGAATCAAGTCCCTTTTGTTGTTATGTTTTTACTTAGCCAATCCGAGATCTGGATCATCACCAAAATCTAATTAGCGGAGCTTTGTCTCAGAGCTATCTGTTGCATTAAATGTAGTTGAAATCCATTCATGGATTCTGAAAGGTCTGTTCATAGACAGGCTTCAGTAACAACGGCGATAACAGCCTCCCCGCTGGAGATGATAAGCGTAACACAAAATTTTAGTTAATTTAAAGTAATTAGACTAATTAGCCCCTGGTAGGAGGATTTACAGCAGCTGATGTACAAGGATAACCTTTTGCAGTTTTCTTTTACCATTGGTTCACCTTAAATTGGCAAATATCATGGAGAAATGTATATAGTTTGGCCTTTATGTAAAATTCCTGACATCATTAGTGTGATCACTGGAATCTGTAGGACGCTTTCCCTGTGGGTTTTTCTTTCTGAATACTACAAGTTTAATATCAACTCTGACATCTGTGCAGATTTTCCATTGCATTCAGGTAGAAATCTTATTTACATATAGATGTATTCGTGAAATATAGTTCGAAAATCAGAGAAGAATGATATATCGCTTCAAAGACCTTTGGGGAGAAAAGAGGAGGTTTTGCTTTGGCAAAGGTTTTCGCCTTTCGATAAGTTATTTTTGTGAGCTGAGGGAAAGTCATATTCGTACATTAATTCTGGAGCACTTCAATATGGAGGATGGCAAGTGTCTGGCAGCAGAAAGTGGAATCTGTCACATACAGCATCCTGTTGGGACAAACAGTCTTTCACAGAAGTTACAAGAGAGCACTTTCCCTTTCCCTTTATTGCACTGCATAGACATAGGATTTTCTGTTGAAGGACAAATTTAACCAAGACCTGAGGTGCACCTAAGTGGTATTTGCATAGTGGGGTATTTGGCCGTTTTAGTGTTTAAAACAGTATTGATGTGTGTAACTCCCTCTAAATAGAGCCATTTAACAGTAATGGCCAAATGTCTATGTGAGCATGTAGTTCATCTGCCGGAAAATTTCACTGGGGACATGTAGATTGACTGTAATTGTTACCATCTGGCTACATTATAGAAATTCTGCTGTTTGCTGTGGCTTTTTTCTTCACTATTCCAGCTAAAATGAGTACAATTGCTGCTAAATTCAGTGATTCACTTTGGGAAATGTGAATAGTCTCTTCAGCTTCTGGGGACACGAAATGCAGAAGCACAGAAGTTGCATGAAAGGCAGTGTGAGTGAAAATGCATTGAGAATAAAACTGTCCTAAAAAGCCCGTGTCTGTTTTCCTTTGCTTTCAATGTAGGACCTACATTTGGAAAAGCACCATATTTATTATATAAAGTCATTTCCTTTACCTTGAGCCTCTCTGCATTTGGTTCCTCAAGACGGCCAACTGTCCTCATCAGCGTTTTGATCCTGACTCGATCCTTTTGGCACCCAGCTCGACCTCCCCCCCCCCGTCATGGACCCCTTGTCTGTGCAGCCATGATCCCTTTTTCAACCCTTCATCCTTCTGCCATCCTCATCAAATGTTTGTGGTCACAGCTGATTAACTTTGTAAGTGGCAACTGTGCTTATTTGACACCCAACACTGAAATTTTGAACTAAATCAATCCTATGGAAATCTTTGCCCTAATTTCTAAATTCTCTTTTCCTAGATGCTGACAGCCAGAAAGCTGCTGAAGACACTAAGGCATCCTCCACTCCATCTTCTGTTTATCCCACCGTCAACTTTCAGGTCCTCAATGTGGACCACGTGTTTTTGAGACAGGACAGCCCAGAGCCATCAGGGAATGCCAGCCTGAAAACTCAGAGTTTCCTCATCACTGGTTTAGGTGCTGGCCTCCTCCAGCCAGCTGTCAACGCTACATATGGCCCCCTGGCTGTAGATGCTTCTATTTCTCCAGACCTGCTCCTCAGCGGTCACAGGATCCTGCCAGTCATCTTAGGCCGCCAGGTTCGTTCATCATCTCCAGCTGTCAAGATTCTCTTCCACATGCCGTCAGAGAGTAATATCACCGTTGGGCAAGACACAACGGGCTCGAGAGGAGATAGTGGCAGAAAAAATGGCGGGGCTAAGGCCAAGGATGGAGCTCACTGTGTGACGGCTTACGCCTTCTGGGAGACCAGGGAAGTCCGTGGGGCTTGCCTGGTGCCTCCAGGTGGGTTCTGTGTGGCGCAGCTGAAGCCAGAACCCAATTGGTTCAGTTCAGCCAGCAGATCAGGAAGCTCAAGCAGGGAAGCGGAAAGAACCGAAGGAGTTAAGGGACTTCAAGGGAATGTTGTGGAGGTCTACTTCCAGAGTCGGAGGGACCAGACAGGGCAGTGCACCCCTCAGGATAGCCTGCAGCGAATAGGAGTGGGAAGAGGAAGAGACTCTGGGGGCTCAGGGACACCGATGAGGCGGATAGGAAGCGTCAGTCTGCTCAAAACTCCGCCAGGGAACCCGACTTTCCTTCGACTGAGGCTGGGAGGCGCCGTGGTGGTCCAGACTTCTTCGAAGCCCCTGAAGACTTCTGATGTGGCAACTTTTTATGTCTTTCTGGCTAGTACATCTACCTTGGAAAGTTTCACACTCAGGTGAGAAATCTTTAGTTTTGTTTCTTCATCAAGGTGTTTTTGAAGGAATAGCGATAGTTATGTGTGGAGCCATTTCTTGGCTTTGAGCAGTGACTTCTTCCCGACTTCGCTATTTGCCTGTCAAGGTGGGCCGAAAGCCAAAAAATACTTTGGCACCTTACCGCCCTATAAAACTGTGAAACAACCTGTGCATAGATTAAAGTAATGAATTATAACCTGTTATGTTAGCCCTTTGAACACAGATAATATAGCTGTCTCCTATATTTCCAGTTTTTATGCTACGGTACATGAAAGTGGTATCAATTTTCTCATCTAACTCTTGACAAGAAAGGGAATACACATGATTCCTAAAATGTCCACCTCTTTCTTCAGTGAGGACCTCTACATTACTGAATCATAAGGGGTCTCTCATACATATATGGTGTTTAACATGTTTGCATTTGTGGTAGTTGTTCATCAACCTTCATTCAGTTGTACAAATGTTGGATCCACCCTCTAGAGTTCAAGTTTACTCTGGTCTCTGACAAAGCATTTTGGGGTCCTTTGGGGTTCAGGCCAAGTCCCCTGCAATCCAAGATAAGTCTTCCTCAAGTCTCATATCTGTCAGTGCAGTTCTGACGTCAAGTCTCGAGTCCTTGAGGAGAAGTCAATTTGCAATTCGTCCTTCATAAGCAAATTGCACGCTGAGATGCCTGTCTTCTTGGTTGTTGACAAGTAAACATGCCATTTACACGTTTTTCCATCCAAGGCTGAATCAATAAGTCTCTTTTGTATAGCTGAGACCAATGCAGAGACCTTAAATAGTAAAGAAATGTGGCCATACAAAAGCTGCCCAGAGTTTTCTTTTTCTTTTTCATGTCTTAAGGTGTTTAGATTTAGAAGAGCCATTCCCAGAAATCAAAACACTGTAATCGCTCAACTGTGTCACCGAGTGCGCCATGGACAAGAGTTTAGGAGGAATTATATTAAAATTAATTGTCCCTGAAACACTTGAAGCATAAAGAGACACCGACACTGAGTTGAATCATCAGGATGTACAGTATGTTGGAGCGTATTCATGAGGAATAAGCTCCATGCATTTAAACGGTTACTTAAGGCACTTGAATACTGATGGGGCTCGCCATCAAGGCCATGCAGTAAAATGCTTGAGTGCCAACATGACTTGTGTTGTCTGCCAGTTTCCCCGACTTAATAAATTACTGACATGCTATATCCTGTCTACTCCAACTTCTCAGTTATTGGGGAGAGTTATGGAGAGCGCTCTTCCATAAGCAGGGGAATAATTGGCAAATAATTCACTGGTTCTCATATCTCAACATCCCACTAACATTTCAACAAGGTTCTCTGGTTACTTGGCTTCATAAATAATGCATTTATTTAATGGAGCAGGCAAACAAACAACTAACATCTCCCTTGTTCCTTTGGGTAAAAGGTGAATTTGATATAAAAGCAGCCTCGTTACACTGAAGCGCACAGTTCAATCTGTTTTCCAACTTTCCCCCTGCTGCCTCCTGATGCACATCGCTGGATGGAGTAAAATTGTGTTTTATCAGACGGTGTCAGATCGGCAAAATGTAAAGCAGTTGCAGAGAGGTTTGTGGTTCCAGTCTTTACTCTGCTTAATGGTTTTGTTTGAAAATGCAAGACAAATTTCTCTCTAATCCCGTGATTTAGTGATATCATGCTGCAAACATACCGACCGTGCAGTAATCTGCTGCAGGCAAATGGAGAGAGAGAGGGGTTAAGATGTGTGTATTAATCCATAGGGCGCATAGTTAAATCTGTGGATGTTTGTCAGTCAAATATCTCCTCTCAAATATCACACTTCACAGAAATGGACACGCCTGCACACACACACAGAGTCACACCGGCCTGAATGCATTGTCAAAATTACACGAAAAAAGATTTGGTTTAGAGAGACGCTGACCCTTTAACATTCACTCTCGTTTACTCACTGAGTATCCTGCTGACAAATGTATAGCAGCTGAGTGATGCTCTTGAGCTGGCATGGACTGAATTCCCCCTGGAAGGTTGCCAGCGCCTCACTGAATCCTTGCCATGAGGAAATTGGCATGTTTTGGAAGCACATGAGGCTCCTAACCCCACAGCTAGGTGTCTGTGTGAGTGTAGATTAGTGAATCAGGCGTGGGTCGGAGGCCCTTTGTCTTCATCTTATCATTTTTGAAGTCTCGGGTAATTTGCTCTTTGACCCTGTTTTGACATTTACACACACGAAAACAATGTCCCAGTGACCTGATTGTAGCTCTGCTGGCGTGGTTGAAATTATGTGAGAAAGCTTTAGCAGAGCAACGCCGACCTTTAACATCCGCAGGTTGTTTTTGACTATTTGTAAGGTTTTACAACCTTCTCACCTGAAATTCCCCAAATTCTTACTCGCTGACCGAACCGCTGAAGTTCCTCCAGTCGGGTCAGTGATTTCAGGCTGTGTATTTCTGACCTACTGCCACATCCAGAATGAGATTGGACAAGAAAAGGGGACTGAGTGCAGCAGTTAAGTCCAAGTGAAGTCTAACTCTGAGGAGCTTGGCAAAGTGATTGATTCCTCCTGGGAGAAATCCCTGCTCTACTTCGCTCTTTGGCCCAAGATTGAGTCCACTCCATCAGGGTTAGGCCAGATAATCTGTGGCCCTGATTGAAAATGAATCAAGAGGTTAACCCTTGAGGGTAAAGATGATCTGGGCTGACTGCCAGGATTAACTGTGTAATCTGCGTGCATGTGTGTGTGGTTTGCAGGGCGGCCATACCCACCTGTTAAGCACACGGGCAGCTTGTAAACAACATGTATTAAATATGAGAGCACCACGAAACTCCCTGTTCGCAAGCAGCGCATTTGCAGCAAAAACTCCTTTTATTATGCATGAACAGGTGATGAAACACATATAATAGAGTTGAGAACTTTCCAGCTTTCAGCTTTAAACAAAGAGAGTGACTGAGTTTGGTAAAGCAGCGGTGAAGAGTTGTTCAGTTTAAAGGTCGATATTCATTCTGTTCCCCACCTGTGGTCATGAACTCTGGGCAGTGACTGACAAAGACAAAGAGCGAGGATAGAAGTGGCCGAAATGAGGTTTCTCTGCAGGGACGCTCATGTCTGCTTGCGGACAAGAAGCTCAGTGATCCAGGAAGATCCTGGCATTGAGTTACTGCTTCTCCACACTCAATGGGAGTCAGCTGAAGTGCTTTGCACCCCTGGGAAGGTTGGTCATCAGGTGCTGTTGTCACCATGACACCGAGCTCGAGAAGCAGCGAGAAAATGATTTATAGGATGTGGCAAAAAATAACTTTGGAAAAATTCACATCTTAATTGAAACGCAGTCTGTTAATTTGTTCTCTGCTGTTGTCAGAATGAGGAATTATCACTGAAATCAGAAAATTAAGATTTATGTAAGAATTAGAACTAGGTCTCTGGTTTTTGATTCATAATCTGATGTGGCTGCTTGATATTTATTGTATTTCAAACATTCACTAATGTTGTAAATGAAAACATAATATGGGGATTTTGCCTTTGGCACAAGAGTCTGATTGATGCCAAAATGGATCGCTGCATAAATATGTCTTTATCCAGCATTAGTTGAATTATCAGCCTGTCAGGTTGCTTTAAACACCAGTTCAGTGCGTGTTTCTGTACATTCTTACATGCCGTATTTTGTCTTAGTCTGAACTCAGTCTCACTGGTTATAGGTTAATCTAGCTGCTCTTTGAATATTTTTATATAAATATGTGTATTTGGATGAGTGTCCTGGACATGATGGCACACTGACCCTTTTTCTAGCACAAATAGATTGTGTGTGCGTCTTTCCGTCTGTCAATCTTAATGTTCTTCAGCTATTTGAAAACTGACTTGTGGCCCAAATGAGAAACAACAGGTTGTTAAAGCAGAAATAGACAGATTGTTTGCTGTAAAATAGCAGGTTGTCTCCGCCTGTCATGTGTTCTCATAAATGCCGAAGCTTTGTGTGGGTCTAGCTGATGGCAGGAAGAGGATTTGGAGTAGATGGAAAAAAAAGACGAGACGGTTAGGAGATTTATTGGTATTTGTTTATCTTGATGTTTTAATTAACAATAGGCATTGTATCATAACCACAGTCTAGTTGGAGGCTTCTAACATATCACTTTAATAAACAGTTTGCAAACCTTAGACTACCACAAAACCACACACACATGAGCATTACTTAAAATGTAGCTTTTTCTATGTATTTTGACGTTGAGGTCACTTTAGTTAGATTTTTTGTGCAATTCTTGCAATGGCAGAAGTAGCCAAAATAGTTTCAGTGCTACCTATTCATTTTCATTTTCATTGTTTAATAATCAGTTGATTTTTCTCTCAATTAATCAGTTACTTGTTTGGCCTATAGAATGTCAGAAAGTGGTGAAAAATGTCCATCAGTGATTCCTAAAAGGTCATGTTTTGTCCACAACCCAAAGATATTCACTTTTTTGTCACAGGGAAGTAAAGAAATCAGAAAATAATCGAATCAAAACAAATTTTTCCCTTAAATTAATCAAAATAGTTGGTGTTCACCTAACAGTTGGCAACTAATTGATTAATCAGTTAATTGTTGCAGTTCTAGTTATAAACTTTTCTAACAGGACCTTTTTTAATATGTTCACACATAAAAGCAGAGTTCCCTTTCCATTTTACTGAGGAGCAGACATAGGTAGTCCACACATACACTGATCTGCCACAACATTAAAACCACCGAGAAGTGAAGTGAACAACATTGATCAAATTGGTACTATGTGGTGTTCTGATGGAAAACTTGGATTTTAACATCCGTGTTGATGAGACTTAGACACCCAAATAAACATTGTCCCACAACAAGCACACTCACTCATGCAAATGGAAATCCCAAATGTCACTGGCCTACCCCTGCAGGAAAATGCACCCCACCACATGGAAAAACATCAAACATTCAGGAAAATGTTGAGGAACATGACAATGACCCAACATGTTGATTTGACCTCCAAACTTCCTACACCACATTCTGATCAAGCATCAACAGGATGCAGTGGAACAAGTTTGATTGACAGAGGCCCCACTGCACAAACCAGAGTACCCAAAGGATCCAGTGCCAACATCCTGGTTCCAGACCCCATAGGACACCCTGAGAGGTCCTCTTGTCTATGCCCAATGGTTCAGAGCATTTTTGAGCACATAATAAGAACCAACACAATATGAGGCAGGTGGTCATAATGTTATGCCTGATCGGTATATATAGATTAAGATTGACGCGAACAACATACATCAGCCAGATCCCTGACTGAGTAACCTGACAAAACAGTGAGGCCTGTTAAGCAAAATGCACCTTGGGTTGCTTTAACTTCTTCTTACCATGTTGTAAATGATTTTTTAAAAAAATCTCCAAACAGGGGTCTTCTTGAGGTTTTACAACTGGACTTTGTGTAATTCTCCCTTCCTTAATTTCCTATTTTTGATAATCTACTGGAGCTAGTATTAGTTTTTTTCAGACTTATATTGGCTAACATTGCTTTAGGGTTTGAGTATGTCAACACTGTTGTTTTGGCCCTTGGCAGTGCTTCAGTTGTGTTTTTGTGTTTGCATGTGGACAGAGAATTCTTTTTGAGCAAAGGAATGAAAATCTGTTTTAAGACATACCTATGGATGCGTCGACGAGGCTCAGTACAAAACTCTGCTGAGATTGAGTTTTTCCCAGAATTTCTCAGTATGAACATTCTGCTGGCAAATCGGCGGGAAGTGATGCTCCTGAGCTAGCATGGGCTGAATTCCCCGTGGACTGTTGCCAGCACCTCACTGAATCCCCGCCACGAGGAAATTGGCCCGTTTTTGGAAACACACGAGGCTCCCACCCCGTAGCTACATGTCTGTGCGAGTGCAGATTAGTGAATCACTGCACTTTAAACTTGGGTCAGAAGCATTTTTGTCTCCCCCGGTATCACTTATCAAGCCCATGACTTGAATAACAGCTCTGTGACTGTGTCCTTTTGGATTCGCAGCACTGTCTGGTCCATTCACATTATTTACCAGGAGTGTTCTCTCTCTCCTAACAGAGTTATGTGTGTGTCTGAATTGGACATCTGATTAACTGATTTCCAGTTCTCCCCGGGGCTAATGGGAATTAAATACCCCTGTTAATTCTCAGTCTGCAGGCTGCCTGCAACACATCAGCCCGTCGATGGCTCACCTCGTTAGACGCCACATGAGCAGCTGAAGAGACAGTAGAACACAGACAACACCCATGCTTTTCATAACGGAAGAAAATCATCCCACCCACACAATAATACAACTCTGTATATGGATACAAAGACTGCAAACATAATGGATTTGTTACAGTGTTGCTATGGACACAAAACATACAGATGCAACAATCCATGTGTATCTATATTGTGTTCAGTGCATCTTTGTATTACTCTGTATTGTACGGTCTGCAAGTGCTTATAAAAAGACAGTAGAATACTATATGAGGCTTTAATTTGCTCCTAATTAAGAGAAATTCACAAGAAAATTCTACTAAAGTTTATGAATGTATGCTTTGTACTAACTGCACCATGTGTTTGCTGCAGGGCAACAGTGAAAATGGGCCTGTCGTTCAGTGCAGCTCGGCCCAGTGACTCAGCACTGTGGGACATCCTACTGGAGCCTGGCAGAGGAGCAACGCCCAACACAGTTTCTGTTGTCTGCAGCAGGAAGGTTGCAATCACTGCAAAGAGGTCAGTCCACTGCATGTATGCATGAATGTTTTCACCACCCTCCCAAGGAAACATCTTCCATCTTTATCTTCTGCTACTGTCTCATGTCGTCTCTTTTTGCTTCAGTAATCTCTGCTCAGCTATAAGGGAAGCTGATCAGGCATCATGAGAAAAATATCTTACTCAATGTGACATTACCTTTGTATAAAAGGTCCAAATTCAAAGTGATTTATTCTGTTTTTCCAGGGGAAAAGTAATAATTTGTGGCCTTGTGCTCAGCGGTGAGCAGACGGTGGGCAGTCGAGCTCCCAGTCTGTATAAGACATTGTGTTGCTGCATTCATTTTCGTGCGGTATACATTTTTCTCAGCGGAGGTGAGAGAATTACCCTGTGTGTCTCCAGATATCTGCATCAGAATAAATGAGATGCGCCTGCTTTGCTTTTTTGCAGATCCAATTCTTCTGTTCTTTTTTCGAAGAAGTAACATCTTTAAAGGACTGACTGCCCACCACTATAGACACATGATGCAATTAAAATTATTTTTTTAATCAGCTTGGGGTCTGACAATCACAGATTATTATAGTGGGTATGTTTGCATGCACATGTAAACATCATATCCTGATTTCAGAAATGTGGATAAGCTCCTATCCTGGTTTTAATAAGCACATATGCTGACTGACAGAAACCAGCATATTGTTGCTTGTTCACATCTTATCCATCTATGCAGATGTCATGCAGTGGTTAGTAACCATGACACAGCACCAGCATACATGACAAATACTAGTATTTGCCGTACATATTTGGGATTATGCATAGCCGGGTTTTTTATTTGGATTTTATGTGATCATGATCAAAACTTTCCATGTGAACACACTGACTGACACTGAAGGAATAAGAACACTGTAAACTGCAGTGAAAGAAGAAAAACTTTACAGCCTCATATGAACTTAGTCTCAGTCCTTGGATCTTTTTATATCTTGTTGCAAATTAGTTCATAATATAGATCTTAGTTTCTCATATGAAAACATACACCGATGCATACCTTTTATATATATCATACTTTATACGAAAGAAAGAAGTGACAGGTAATTACAGTGAGAAAGAAGTGTGTTAAAGTATTTCCCCCCTAAAGATATCTTCTATTTTTGCATGTTTGTCTCACTGAATTGTTTCAGATCATCATAATTTTAATGAAAGACAAAGATAACCCAAGAAAACACAAAATGCAGGTATCAAATGAGGATTTCATTTATTGAAGTATAAATGCTGTCCAGCCCCACCTTGCTCGATGCGAAAAAATAATTGCCCCCTTAGCTACCAACCTACCAAATTACCAAATTCATTTGCCCACTGGGTTCAATTTCACCAGCCAATCCGACGTATGATTACTGCCAGGCTTGTTAAATCTGAGCATCACTAAATAGAACCTCTCTGGAATTGTGAAGTAGCTAAAGGGTCTTTATTCAAGAACAAAACAAAACATTGACATTCATCAGTCTGGAGTGTTACAAATCCATTGCTAAGGCTGCAGGACTCCAGGAAACCACAGTGAGAGCCATTATCCACAAACAGAGAAAACATAGAACAGTGGTGAACCTTGCCAGGAGTGGCCGGCCTACCAACATTTCTCTAAGAGCGCGTCCATATCTAATCCAGGAGGTCATAAAAGAACCCAGACGAACATCAAAAGATCTGCAGGCCTCACTGGCCTCAGTTAAGGTCCGTCTACATGATTCCACAATAAGGAAGACTCTGGGTGAAAATGGCATCCATGAGAGAGCTGGCAAAAAAAACAAAGTTTCGTCCTGCATTTGCAAAAACATATCTAGATGAGCCTTAAGACTTTTGGGATAACATCTTGTGGACTGATGAGTCAAAGGTGGAACTTTTTTTGGAAGACATGGGTCCGTTGCATCTGGTGTAAAGTTAATACTGCAATCCACAAGAAGAGCGTCATCCCAACAGTGAAACATGATGGTGGTAGTGTGATGGTTTGAGGCTGCTTTGCTTCCACCCATAATTGATGGAGCCATGAATTCTGCTCTCTATCAGAAAATCCTCCTGGAGAATATCCACCCATCAGTTCATGACCTAAAGCTCAAACACAAATGGGTTATGCAGCCTCACAAAGACCCAAAGCACACAAGCAAGTCCACCTCTGAGTGGCTCAGAAAGAACTAAATTAAGGTTTTGGAGTGGCTGAGTCAAAGTCTGGACTTGAATCCAATTGAGATACTGTGGCAAATGCAAATGTTAAACTACAATTGTTGCTGTCAAGGGTGGCCCAGCCAGTTATTTGGTTTAGAGGGGCAATTGCTTTTCACAGGGGTGATATAGGTTTTCAATAAATCATCATTTGAAAACTGCACTTTGTGTTTTGTGAGTTATCTCTGTCTGATATTCAATAAATATAAATATTGATTTGATGATCTGGAATATTTAAGTGTGAGAAATATGCAAAAATAGAAGATGTCAGGCAGATACTTTTTCCCAGCACTCTATATGGCAAACAGTATGGGTAAATCAAAGTACTGTCCCATTCCTTTTGAGAGTAAATGAATATTCATTTCAGAGCCTGTTTCTCTGCCTGTTATTAGTGACGCACACCAGTTGATCATATCAGAACAGCCTGATGAAGATGCTGGTCGCGCAGAACAGCAGCCACCTCTGCCCAGCAACCTCCCTCCCTCCCTCCCTCCCGTCCGCCCACACAGACACAACACCACCCGCCGTCCGCCCGACCCACATATCCGTAATCATCCATAATCACGGCTACGTTATCCAGGCTTAAGCGCTTGCACGTTCAGAAGTGGAGATTAGGAAGTAGAGATATTCCAAGTCGTGTCTCTTGTGCTGAGCCTCCACCAGGGGACACGTACACACATACAAGTCGTATGAGCGCACACACTAACACAGACACGCACGCACACACATATACACACTCCCACCACTGTGCTTTGCAGCGATGATATGCCTGGGGGTTTAAAGTCCCCCTAATAGATGGATTTCCAGGAAATAGGGGCATTAACCCTTTCTGTCTTTCTGTGTTTCGCTCTCACTTGCACCATATATTCAGTCAGTGAATCCGTTTAAAATCTGTCTGAGTCCATTTTATTTACAGGAAAATAAAGGAAGACAAGACCCATATCAGAGAAATTAAGTAGATATTTTCATGCATTTTTTCTTTTACATTGCCCAATACAGACATTGGAGATCCTAGTCCATCCTAAGCATGGTAGACATCTGGAACAAGTTAATTTTGGTAGCTTTCAGGTATATTTATCAAAGACATACACGTCTTCAGACCTGTTCAGGCAGAATTACTTTTTTTCTGCTTATTGTATAATAGATCAAAACCTCTGTGGAGATTATTAGCACAATAGTTTGACATTTTGGAAGGCCTGAAAACAGGGAGGAATAGCTAATCTGGCTCTGTCTAAAGGTAGCAAAATCAACTTCCAGCACATTGAATGTTTTTATGTGTGATGTTAAAAACTAGAATTCACAGTTACGTTTTTCTTTTTTTGACCAGACTGACTAGATTCCTGCCATTTCCTCTCTTTATGCTAATCTAAATTAGCATTCCACTAGTTCATATTGGGGGAAAAAAAAGCTTCATCATGTCATCTAAAGCCCCCTTTCAGACATGCACATCTTTCCATTAATCTGATCTCGTCTAAGCATGTTGGCTTCATATCTGAATGAGCTCTCACTGCAGCAGCAATCTTACCAGGTCAGACGTAGTGGCATTTCTGTACCACTTGCAACACGGCACAAGTCTGAACTGCACCCAGTTACATTAACGGATAGATATGCACAAGTGATGGTGCTTCCAGCTGTGCTAAGTGATTTTCGGGAAAGGCTCTTTCAACATTTCAGCTATATTATGTGGAACAAAAACATCACAGAGAGCACAAAAGATAGTTTACATGCCAAAATTACAAAATGCCTTTCTCATTTACTTTCCTCTGCAATTCTGCATCTATTAGGCTACAAACTGAAACGTCCTCAAAAAATAGAGCTTGAAAACAGAGACTAACCACCACAACTCAAAAACAACATTGTAATGCAGTGTTTTGTTGTTGTTGTTGTTTTGAAGAAAACATCACCAGGAGCTGAAGTTTAGTTTGTTGCTTACGGTTGTTTGTAGGGATTTTTCTTCTAAATATACACCGATCAGCCACAACATTTGGATTTTAACATCCATGTTGATGAGACTTAGACACCCAAATAAACATTGTGCACTAACAAGCAAACTCCCTCATGCAAATAGAAATCCCAAATGTCAATGGCCTACCCCCTCAGGAAAATGCACCCCAGCACATGGAAAAAACATCAAACAATCAGGAACATGTTGAGGAACATGACAATGGCCCAACATGTTGATTTGACCTCCAAACTTCCTACACCCCATTGTGATCAAGCATCAACAGGATGCAGTGGAACACGTGTGATTGACAGAAGCCCCACTGCACAAGCCAGAGTACCCAAAGGATCTAGTGCCAAACATCTTGGTTCCAGACCCTATAGGACACCCTGAGAGGTCCTCTTGTCAATGCCCAATGGTTCAGAACATTTTTGAGGACATAAGGGGGACCAACACAATATTAGACAGGTGGTCATAATGTCGGTGTATTAAATACCTACAGCATCAGACAGCAGAGTTTCCAAAGCGAGTGAACTGCGTGCAACAGTTAAACAACAGTGCCGGTAACTTTATTAAATACTTGTAATTCTGAATAATCCCCTGACATGAAGACGGGATCGGCACAGGTCAGACTCTAACGGCAAGTCACACTGTGTACTTTTCTTCACATCAGACAGGCGAGCTGGAACACACAAAGTCACAGTTTGTAATAAGCTGCAGTCAAATCATCTGTTACATGGCGATTGTCCTCACATTGAGTCCCTAGCTCCCTCACAGCTGTCAGGATTTTTTTTTTTTTTTTTCTGTCTGTGTAGTAGTAGTTAGATCATCATTACACATGGACAGAATTTCCAGGGTGTAGGAAATCAGACTTGGCTGTTAGTTGTTTGGATAGTTTGCCATTAGTTTAGATTTAGTCTTTTGTTTGTTTGTCATTGTAGTGACTTTACAGTCTTCACTTTTTTGGTTGTGACAAACTTTCATCTCTATTCCTCGAGAAGCTTTGTGTCGCTCAAGAGAATCTGTCTGGCAATAAGAGACGGAAACCGACATTCATTGGAATAGGTTACATAACCCCAACTAACTAGTTCTAATGAATTTTGATTCTACTGCCTGGAGCATCGGCTATAGAACATTTGTCTCGCACAACCACAAACAGAAAAAAGAGTGCTTTGCTTTTTTTCATGTGACTTTTCATTTGTGACCTAGAATACCACAAGTAACCTCATAATGGCCTCTTTCAGAGCACTCTCTATTCATTCCTGCACAGCGATCAGTCCTTGGGCTCCTTTTGATCGAGCATGAATATCTTACATGTCTATAAAGGTATGTTTGTCCTTGCTGCCGCTGACTTCAACATGTCTGACCCCCTTTTTAGATGCGAGCTTCAGCTACGTAGAGGTTTATTGTTTTGCTATATGCAAAGTTTTGCCGCACTTCAAAGTGCCACGACTCCATTCACATCCTGCTCTGTTCTCCCTTTGATCTGTTCGAGCTGACAGGTATGCCTACACACTCTGCAGCATCAAATAACATCACATGCCACTTCTTTGACAATCCTTTGACCAGAATACTTGGCTCAAGTCTCTGCCAGCTCACTTAATCTCCCCTCCACACTGTCGCCTTATTCTTCCATCTGCTGATACCGAAATGAGACTCTTGTGTATTGTCTGTACTTTTTTCCCCCAGTTTTACAGGTGTTTTTTTTTCAGAGTAATTTCCGTCTTTTTCATTTTCATCGGCTTTCTATTGTCGATTTTACATCTCTTCTTGATGGAACACTACAGGTGACACATCTCACCTCAGCTTCTTTTGCATCCAATAAATGGAAAACTTTTATTTGGAAAGATCTTCCTCTCTTTCCCTATATATATATACATACACACACACACAGCACACAGATCAGCCACAACATTATGACCACTGACAGGTGAAGTGAATAACATTGATCTTATTGCTACTATGTGGTGTTCTGCTGCAAAACCTTGGATTTTGCCATCTGTGTTGATGAGACTTAGACACCCTAATAAACATTGTCCCACAACAAGCACACTCCCTCATGCAAATGGAAATCCCTAATCTTACTGGCCTACCCCTGCAGGAAAATGCACCCCACCACATGGAAAAAACATCAAACAATCAGCGACATGTAGAGGAACATGATAATGGACCAACATGTTGATTTGACCTCCAAACTTCCTACACCCCATTGTGATCAAGCATCAACAGGATGCAGTGGAAGAAGTTTGATTGACAGAGGCCCCACTGCACAAACCAGAGTACTCAAAGGATCCTGTGCCAAACATCCTGGTTCCAGACCCCATAGGACACCCTGAGAGGTCCTCTTGTCCATGCCCAATGGTTCAGAGCATTTTTGAGCACATACGGGGGACCAACACAATATCAGGCAGATGGTCATAAAGTTATGCCTGATCGGTGTATATAGATTATGACTGTACGACACAAACAACATACGTCAGCCAGTAACCTGACAAAACAGTGAGGCCTGTTGAGCAAAATGCACCTTGGGTTGCTTTAACTTCTTCTAACCATGTTGTAAATGTATTTTTTTTTAATCTCCAATCAGGGGTCTTCTTGAGGTTTTACAACTGGACTTTGTACCAAAAGAAGTTTCAGAGCAGGCTGAGAGTCACACCATTTCCTGGCGTTTGGAGCTGCCAGGGAATATCAAGGATGTGGGCATAATGCGGATCCACACCACCCAGAAAGACTATGTGGGGCTGGCACCACTGGTGATGGTAAGGAACAAACCTTTATCAGTTTAAAAGGCTGTGTAGTAAATCACAGTCTATGTATTTTTTAATATTTTGTCATTTGCAGTCATATATACCTCAAATCAATGTTTTTGTTTCCTTTACTATGGTCTAGAAATACTGCATCACTTCCAGGCTGCACAGCAAATGATTCACTCCACCTGTTGTGCTCTTATTAATCCCGATAATTGAAGAAAGAGCAGGTTTTAAAAGACAGAGAGAGGTTCCAAATAAGGCTCCGTGCCAGGTCACTTGGCTTTGTCATGGAGGAACATCAGGGCTCACAATAGTCTCCAACTGGCTCGCTCTGTCTCAGTAAAGTTAGTATTCATTGCCTCAATAAAAAGGCAGTTTCATATACTTAACTTCCTGATGAATAAGCAAGATGGGATGAGATCACCTGGGAGTTTGCATCATAAATAAGCAGCTGTTAAAACATCACAAAACAGTGCACTCTGGGCTGTAGAGAAAAAAAAATGCCACATTCGTTGCACTTAAAGTGCCATGCAAAAGTATTTGCCCCCGACAGAAATCTTCTATTTTTGCATGTTTCTCACACTTAAATGTTCCAGATCACCAAACTAATATTTATATTTATTTAATATTAGACGGTGATAACCCACAAAACACATTTGGTAAATTATGCTTTATTGAAGAATTGTTGAAAACCTATATCACCCCTGTGAAAAAGTAATTGCCCCTCCTCAAACTTAATAACTGGTTGGGCCACCCTTGGCAGAAACAACTGCATTTAAATGTTTGTTACAGCTTGTGATCAGTCTTTTATATCGCTAGGGAGGAACTCTGGCCCACTCTTCTCTGCAGAATAGTTTTAATTTTAAGGTCTTGGCACAGCATCTCAATTGGATTCAAGTCCAGCCCTTGACTCGGCCACTCACAAAACCTTCGTTGTGTTCTTTTTGAGGTGTCAGAGATGGACTTGCTTGTGTGCTTTGGGTCATTGTCGTGCTGCAGAACCCATTTGTGCTTGAGCTTTAGGTCATGTACTGATGGGTGGATATTCTCCAGGAGGATTTTCTGAGGATTTTCAACCTGTGGACTGAGGAGTTCACAGGATGTTGTCCCAAAAGTCTTGGGGCTCATCCAGATATTTCTTTTTTGCAAATGCCAGACGGACCTTTATGTTCTTTTTGGTCAGGAATGGTTTGTGCCTTGCAGCTCTCCCTTGGACACTGTTTTCTCCCAGTGTCTTCCTTACAGTAGAATCATGTAGACTGACCTTAAGTGGTCAGTGAGACCCGCAGATCTTTTGATGTTCGTCTGGGTTCTTTTGTGACCTCTTGGATTAGATATCGACGCGCTCTTGGAGAAATGTTGGTAGGCCGGCTGTTCCTGGGAAGGTTCACCAGTGTTCCATGTTTCTATCTGGATAATGTTTCTCACTGTGGTTCTCTGGAGTCCCCCCTAGCAATGACTTTACAACACTTTCCAGACTGATAAATGTCATTGACTTAGTTTCGCATCTGTTCTTGAATCTCTTTAGAACGTGGCATCATGTGCTGCTTTTTTTATGGAGCTAAAACAGAGACAGTATAAGTTGTCATTGAAAAAAAAATGTCATTGAAAATAAAATTACAATTTTACAGTTTTTCTTCATGTCCGTGCTTTTAAAGACAAAAATTTTTATTACACTCAAAAGTTTTTTTGTGGTGTTTCAGAGTTGTGTTTTCAATGACAACTTTCTGTCCCTCTTTTGGCGTGGAGGGGAGGAGTCTGAGGGGAGGGGCAAGGAGCGCCTCATTGTGTGTGTGTGTGTGTGTGTTAGACGTAAGAAGAAGTACTTGAAGCAGGTAGGAAGGAAAACAGTGAAGCCAAAGCATGGCGAGCGTGGATGATGCCACAGCGAGCCACGCAAAGCTAAGTGAGCTAGTCTCATACCCGAGGCTGCCCAACTACGGTTCGGAAGCCGACAAAACTGGGTTGGTAACAAGACGGTACAGTTCAACTGAATCAGAAACTGCAGCTGTCAATAAATCAACATCTCTAAAGCATTAAATAAAGAAGATAGAAACCTCCAAATATATACATATGAATTATTTTCCTATTGAAACATGAAGAGGCAGAGCTGCTTTGCCTGGACTTGCAGTCGTGTCAGTCACCCACTGGCTGCTTGATATGCAAATGAGATACTCCTTGCCCCTCCCCTCAGACTCCTCCCCCCCACGCCAAAAGAGGGACAGAAAGTTGTCATTGAAAACACAACTTTGAAACATCATAAAAAAAAAAACTGAGTGAAATAAAATTATTTGTCTTTAGAAGCACAGACATGAAGAAAAACTCCAAAGAGTCTGTTTTCATTTTCAATGACAAATTCTTTTGTTTCAGTGACAACTTATACTGTCTCTGGTTTGGCTCCATAGTCTAGTTACTTCACAGTGCCAGAAAATTAGTTTGATGAGCTGAAACATTTAAGTGTGACAGATATGCAAAGATGGAGGGTTTCTGCAGGGGGGCAAATACTTTTGAATGGCACTTTTTTTTCTGCCATTTGAGAGCATTAAGTGCGACATCATGAGCCTCATTAAAGAAATGCATTTGCAACGTTCTATTCACACAGTAATTAGCATTTTAATTGACGCCATCATGTCGTGCTGTAATAACATAGAAGTGTGCAGAAAGTCAGTTTACACAAAATGTAAAATTAATCCAGTAATTGTGTGTACAACTTTGCTTCATGTTGTCATCTTTGTCATTGACCTTTTGATGTTTTCATTTACTTTTCCCTTAGTCTCAAATTGTTATATCTGCTTAGACGGACTCCCTGCCGCTCCGTGTTACTCATCGCAAAACATTTCGAGAGACGGAAAAAAAAAAAAACTTTCAAAAATTACAAGGTGGATCCATATCTGACCTCGACGGGAGATTCACTAAGTCTATTTCATGGAGTGATAGTCAACATGAATCAAACAGCAATTTGGGAGCAAATATGTTTCATCTCAGTCACTCACAGGATTCACATGAGGAAAAATCCTTTTTCCCACCGTTCCAGCGCAGTGAACAGACCTGTTTCATGACAAGGCTGTGGCTCTTTTCTTTGCAGAAAAACAAATATTGCAGCCGTTTGTGAATCAAGACCAGCAGTGCTACTGACATAAAGCTTCAGGGAAAAAGAGCTCATGTAATGTCATAGCATGTAGCAGAGAGGTTACAGTTATTATAAAGATTGTTGAACTGACGTCAAAGGGGGCTGCATGTTTGATTTTCTGACCTTTCTGTGCCGCATTTGCATGTTCGTCAGAGTTACTGTAGCGTTTCTCCTACTTACCTATAAACCTATAAAGGATTTATCTCTGGGTCACTGAATGAACAAGAAAATGATTCAGTTAGTGAACAAACAATCCCAAAGTTTGCCATAACGTGCAATTAAAGCGCTGTTTTTCAAGCAGATTTAAACCAAAGCTGAACTACTTGACCCAAACTTGATCACTGCAAACCAGATTATTGCCGAGCTTGTGGAAACATCGGGCGTCAGGATCTTTCAGCGTGGCACCGGCATCGCGCTGGTATTGCTTTCTGATTTTCTGCCTCCCCCCCTCATCCACTGGCTTATGTTTGGGTCAGTGTCGTAGCCCGAACTGGAACATGTCCTTTTGGAATTGCGGTCAGCAGCTGTCAAGCCGACAGAGTTCAAAATGTGACGCTGCCAGGGAACATCTGCCGAGCGCTGCCTGGTACTTTAGTTCACAAGTATGAGGCGGCAAAAAAACCCCACACTGATCACCCAAAGCTTCTTACATACCGCCGATACCTTTAAAGAGGCATTTTCAGAGATCTTATAAACTGGAAAGTAGTCGCAAATCCATGTTGAAGGAGGAGTTAAAGTGTAAAATTAGAGCTACATCGGGCTTGATTGCAAGTTACAGGATGAGTAAGAGCTTAGCTGCTGCTCAGCGTTTACAAAGATGTTCAGTACAAGGTGGAGAAAATGGGTTGGGGAGATTACAAACGTAATCAGGTTTTAGGCGTTAGTGTGAGTAGAAGTGCTGATCTATAATACAACACACTGGAGGACTTATTTCCACCCAGGTGTCTGTGTGTCAGTCAGACAGACATTTATTATCAGCATGGTGACGTTGTTTTCAGTTTTTAGCACATCTGTCCAGTCTGAGTGTTCTGTCAGTGGGATTTAAATGAATTTCGGTGTTTTAATCGCTGTTAGCCTTGCCAACACCCCCTCGCTGCCTGACGTTGTGCTCCCGTACAAATAGTAATGACTCTATAATGTGTGTAACGTGAGTCCAGCAGAATTTTTTAAAGGAGTTTCTCATGCATGGCACCGAATGAGTCAAGATCCTTCTTTTTTAGATCTATTTCTCGCCCTCGCTGCCCTGTGCAGGTAAATAAGCCCCCAAAAACTGCGTTTGGATTAATGCAAAAATCAGCACTGTATGGAAAACTGCAGGGAGCTGATCATAATTGCCGCCTGCTGAGCATTTTTACCCAAATCTAAAGTGTAGAGGTAACATTAAACAGACACATCAGTGTGGAATACAGCAGGTAGAAATAAACTTAAATCCTCCTCGAAGAGTAAAGTCTTTTGTAAAACTCTGCAAATAATTGTTTCACCCAGGATGTGAATTAATCACATCAACTTTTAGATGAAGTGTTAAAATGAAACAAAGCACATTTTTTATCTACCTCACAGCACAGTTTTGCACGCATGCATATTTATCTGTTTAATTTCTGTTTACCACTGATAAACACTTGTATATATTGTTTCTAATGCTCGTAATTCCTTTTATTTTCCCTATTTTTATTTATTTATTCATTTTTTTGGACTCATAACCAGGACCCGAGTGCCAGTTTTGTGCCACCTCATGTGAATACGCGAAGAACCTTGAATAAAATATGTTCTTTAACATATTTGTAATAAGAAGCTCAAAATGTAGTTTTGTATTGTTCCATTCTAATAGTTGTGATATGGCTGCATTTTCCACTTGTGTCAAATTTGCAGAACTAAAGGTGGATTTGATAAACTCCTGTTTTGCATCTGAGGGATCCAGCTGTGAGTCTGACAGCTGAGGGAACTAACATGATGCTATGGCCTACAGTTAACCTCTATTGTAGCTCAGTCACAGGTGGGATCAGGTGAAGCAGGCAAACACTCCGCATCGAGGAACTTAGCATGAAATATTACCAGGGGATGTCTGGCGGCTGAATGGTTGACATGCACACCGCATAACTGCAATGTGACTCAGAGCTGGAGGACTTTTGTCTCATATATCCATCTTTTCTGCCTGATTTCTGTCTCTCTCTAGACTGTCACCTTAAAACACAAAAGCACAAGAAAGGAAAAATACTGAAAAATAAATAAAAAGACTCAAGGCTCGAAATTATTGATGAAACTAGCCTGGTGTGAATGCCGCTGAGTTGCGAGATTGAAAGTTAGAGCAGACATTCATCTTGAGGGAAGTATATAATTTTCTTATCCAGTCTTTCAGCCAGCATCCAGCAGCATGTGGTCTCCAAATTACACCCATGCAAATTTCTTATTCTACTTAAGGATTTAGTAAAATTTCCTCAAAGCAGCCCAAAATAAATCTGTGACACTGTATTGACTAGCATTTGTCTGCCCTTCTTTGTGCACAGAACACGGATCTCTTGAATACCGCCGTGCTGACAGGTAAAATGGTCTCGATCCTGGTGAAGACTCTGGCTGTTGAGGCCAACGGCTCGGTCACCGATGTCACCAACTACACCAGCTGCAGGTCCACGGAGGAGGATGTTGTCAAGGTAAGTAATGAAAGCCGCTGGCCGACAACCTGGATCGCTGTAATCCTTTTCATGCTGCTTGTGAATGTATTCGCCTCATGTCTGCACAATATGAAAAAACTAATCTGAAACACCGCGGTGGATGTAGCAGTTGTGATTACACCTTGTATGCACGCTCGACATCATGTTTAAATAATATACAATCCCTTCATGGGTTTTAAAGAAATGAAAATAACATTTATGCAGTATAAGAAGAAGGAAAGAAACTATTGCAGCAGTTGTTGTTTCATGTTTATTTAATGATCATTCAAGCTGAATGGAATTCAGACCTAGTTTGAAAAAACACAAAAAGTCTGCGGGATGACTGACGGGTGATTGAACTGAATTTGGAGCCATTGAAAAACGTCATTCATCGGTGATTCATTCTGCCTCTGAGACATCCGCTGTCACCGCGCCATCCTGCTCAACAGGTCCAGCTCTAGTCTGTGTAGCGAAGCACTGTGGATAAAAAAGCGTCTTCTTCAAGTGTGGCATTAGAGACTGAGCTTATGATCCCCACCACTCGGTCCATAAGCACAGTGGTTTGACCTTTGTGCGATGGATCCGTGTTACTGGAGCAGCGGTAGCAGAGATGGAGTGAGAGGGCAACAGGAGAAAGAGAAGCAAAAAAGAAAGGGAATTATATTATTTTCCATTAGACGGTGTGCCAACCACTGGCTTTGTGAGTGTAAGTCGGAGTGTTTAAGTGCGCAGGCTTAAGAGAGTGACAAAAAGAGCCGGAGAGAGGGAGAGTGTGTTTGTAATGATTTTCTGTATCAGTAGAGGAACTTAATCCAGTTATTATTGTGTCTCTGAATGGTCTCTTATGCTTCCTGACCCCTTTTTTAGAGCGAAGTCACAAGCCAGGTGGAGGTAAAGCTTGAGAGCACAGACTTTTTCTTTCGTGCTACTGAAGCTTTATTAGGGATTCATTCATGTGCAGCACACAAACTTTTAGATTTAGCGACACATTAACAAAAGACTGGTTGCTGTGCATGCATTTGAAAATTAAAAGATTAAGCGTTAAGGTGTGTTTGCTAGTTTGAGCTCTTTAGAGCCTCCTAAATGTCTGTCTGTCAGCATAGTTACATAAATAAAAAGTACCAGGCTTAATTTCATGACCTTTTGACCTGTATTTCAGTAGATTGTTGCAGGTTTAATTACATTTTTAGTAGACATTTAGAATCCATCTGAGAAATACACCAACCAGTCACAACATTCTGACCACTGACAAGTGAAGTGAATAGCATTGATCATATTGGTACTATGTGGTGTTCTGCTGCAAAACCTTGGATTTTAACTTTTGCGTTGATCAGACTGAGACACCCAAATAAACATTGCCCCACAACAAGCACACTCCTGCATTCAAATGGAAATCCCTAATGTCACTGGCCTACCCCCACAGGAAAATGCACCCCACCACATGGAAAAACATCAAACAGTCAGGAACATGTTGAGGAACATGGCAATGGCCCAACATGTTGATTTGACCTTCAAACTTCCTACACCCCATTGTGATCAAGCATCAACAACATGTAGTGGAAGAAGTTTGATTGATAGAGGTCCCACTGTACAAGCTGGAGTGCCCAGGGGACCCATTGCCAATGTCCTGGTTCCAGACCCCATAGGAAACCCTGAGAGGTCCTCTTGTCAATGTCTAATGGTTCAGAGCATTTTTGAGCACATAATGGGGACCAGCACAATATCAGGCAGGTGGTCATAATGTTATGCCTGATCGGTGTATATATATTTTGCGTGTGTCTTAAATTTCAGTGTTTTTTGTTCTTTTTTAAAAATCAAACCTGCAAAACTTTATATTTTGAAACTCTGCACACAGTACTTTCAATTGTTAATATTAGTTTAACAACAACTTACAGAGTCACGACGTTCACAGATTACGTATTCCAAACATGTTTCGGCGTCCTGCTGATTTTCATATTGAACAGGAGTGAATGGAGAACAACAGAGGCTGGGAACGGCTGATAAACTAGCCGTGATGTAAAGCACACTTGATAGGCTGAAACACACAAAAAACGCCGCTATTAGCCACGGGTATTTTAAGATGCAGCATCCTCAATCCACAGCGGGCCCACAGAGGTGCTTGGAAATGCTGAACTAATGCAATGGAAAAAAATGAAATTGCAAGATATAGATTGCCAGTTGTTTTTTCAACATGTTTCATCATTTTGCAAAACAAGGGAGCGCTTAAAGAGGCTATTTTTGGAGCGGCTGCTTGACCTTAAAGTGTATGTGGTCGGGTTGGAGAGCTGCACAAGACATCAGAGTCCAGTCAGCACGATGGGGGAAAAAGGTCTTCAAAAACTGGCCTTCGTCAACATTTCCAGGGGAGTTCGACTTCACTTACCTCAGAAGTCATTCCTCTCTCTGCTTTCCCCCCCCGCCTCCCTCTTTTCACTCCCCCTCCTCTTTTCCAGTGCTCCACTCTATTCTCCAGTCTAGTGCTCTCCAATTACCTCTGTGGAGCCACTGGTTTGTTAAGATAAGTGAGGCGGCAGTGGAGATAGGCCCTCCAATCTTAAATAAAACACACCGACTGCTGTGTCTCACCTCATTGCTTTCGCTGGTGGGGGGGGGGACTGCAGCACTCCCACCTACAGTACGGCGCTACAGGAGCGGTCGCTAGGCAGAGCTAATTTACATTCGGGTAAAAGTTTCATAGAGGCCACAGTCGTGAATTTACATGACATGAACACAAACACGCTGCGATTCCCTGGTCAGACTTAGAACTTAATATCAGAAGAAAAAAAATGCCTTTTAGTTGTGTGTGTGTGGTTTTAGTTTATTTAAATTGGTGCCTCCTCTCAGTTTGCATTGGCTTTACATGAAAGAACCTCCAATAATGTGTAATTTATTAGAAGACAGTTTGGTCCCAGTTGTTTTTAGCGACTGATGGGTTAAAAAAAAAGGCATGTAATGAGGTGGTTTCTCAGATTTTTAGGCCACATTCAAACCCAAGCCATCACCCTTGAGCCCTTCGTCCTTCTTTTACCTTCCTCTGTTCTCTCTTTCGTCTCACCAGGTGTCAGAGCGCTGCAACTATGTCTATGTAAACGGTAAGGAGACGCGAGGGAAAAGCAGGGTGATGCTCAACTTCACTTACGGCTTCCTGAGCGCCCAGCTGGAGATGAGTGTATGGATGCCCCGCCTGCCCTTGTTCATTGACGTGGCCGACCCCGAGCTCAGCCAGATCAAAGGCTGGAGAGTTCCTGTTACTACCGGCAACAGGAGGTGAGGCCTGACCAGCTGCTGTACATCTGCCATTTGCTCGAGGTCCCGTTGCCTCGATTACGCATGAAGATGCAAAACGAAAAACATTCTGAAGCACGAGCTTTGCAGTGTTGATTGATCGTGGAACAGCAGCAACATCTGGCTACTTTTACAACAGTAACAGAGCTGAGTGTTTACTGAACATCAGGACAAACGAATCTTGACTTCACGTTTGCAAACTTAACCACTGCCCTTACTGTAGCTTTATAGACCTTCGTTAATATTGGATTAGGCTGTAGCATGCCAAAAAATTATAGATAGCTTCCACTTAATGCTCTTTGTGAAGTCAGTAGTTTCATCGGAGGTTTTTAAGGCCCTATCTGGAACTTTTGAGCAGAATATTTTGCATGCCAGAAGTCAGACTCAGGCAGGAGAAATGAATTCACATAGTTTTAATGCTCACAAGCCTCTCGATTTTTCCACTTCTCCTTTCCTTACATGCGTATGCGTGGTGTTTTCATATTTATGCGGCCAATTAATGATTCACACGGTAAAGATGTTCACAAGCAGGAATTTAAAGCTGATGTTCGTTCTGCAAGATACTGCTTCAGAGAGATTTTCATTTCGTTGGTAAACTTTGAGCTATACTGAGAGCCATGTTTCCTAATGTCTAGTACACAGTATATGCAGTCAGAGACGACATGTGTGTTCCCGTGCATTAGTGGGTAGGACAGTGGAGAGGCGACACAGTTGCCCTGGAGATAAAGGTTAGTGGGATGTCGCTCGATACTTACAGTAAAGTCATTATTTCCCACTCAATAGTCGTGATGACAGCCGACTGATGGGCTGTCATTTCCCAAAACATTCAATACGCAGCCACGGACACAAGAAGACACAAGGTCAGAAGTGTGATATTTTGACGGTGATTGTACAGAACTCACAATACACAGTTTTCCTTGCCACGCTGCTCTGTAGGACAGACTGTGCATGTATGTATGTGGCAGAGGGAGATAAATTTACATTTATTTTGCATGTTTATGTTTACATTTGTCTGGTTCTGTCATTTGAAATCGCCTTTTGCACACTTTTTCTTCCACTCTTGCACTACACATAAAACACTTTAACACTTGTACTTTCTTATTTCACAAAGAACATTATTACTTAGAGTGTGTATTACACTTACTGGGCATTTTGCATTTTATATTTTATTTATAGTTTATTTTTACTTACTGCATATTTTATTTATCTGTATTTCTGGTGGTGGTGACTGTACTCTTTCTGCTGTAACAACTGAATTTCGGTTAATAAGGTATTAATAAGGTATTTCTATTCTATTATCTTCTTTTCTATTCTATATTTTATTCTATTTTTTTGTCTAACTGGCAACAACATCACAAACTGATATCTGGCTTTAAACTAACTATTTTTTAAAGCCTGCCAAAAAAAAACTGTAGATTCATGAAATATCCTCATCTCTGCATTTTTTTTTAAAATTGTGGACTTGTAATCAGTTAACAGTAATAGAGTTTAATTAACACTTACAATAATAGTCTTCGACGCTAATTATTATTAGCACCCTGGCAACCCTGTAAAAGACACGATGGCTCAAGGGTTATTGAGGACATAATTAAAAAGTGGAGTAACCACAGCGAAGAAACTAAACATGGAAACTTTTGTGCTTGAGTGTTTTTGGAAATCAGCAAATTAGGTCTTTCATAAAGAGCCAAAGTGCAATTAGGCGAACTGTAGATGCTATAAGAGCTGAAGTTTTTAAAATCAAATTAAGGACAAATATATTGACGTAAGCTGAAGTGAGCGCTGTTTATGTGCTGCAGGTGGAAGTCCTGTGCAGTATTGATAACCTCGATGAGTCGGACAACAGGATTCAGCTACTTTGCCGCCTGGTGTTGAATCACGCTGATTTAATTCAAGGCGCATTTCCATCACATGTTAAGCTCTGACCTAAGGCTATATAATAATGATGTTTATTCGGGCTGCAGCTCTTGACAGCAGCTTTCTGCCTGCAGTGTAAAAACATATCCACTAAGCCTCCAGCACACCTGTGGTGCAGCATGTGGCAGACCAGCTGTGTGTATGATAATTATATGATCATTGCTGAGGGGTTTGCGAATGGTTCACAGCTTAACCTCCATCACCCGCAAATAAACCACTCAGCCGTGGGATCCTGCTTAATTTCACTTAAATTCATTTAGAAGAAAAGGTCACTCAGCATGTGTTGTGCCTCTGTAGCAGCAACAACCACAGCTCTTCGCTTCTTCTGGGGGTTTTTTGTTTTGTTTTTCTTCTTCAGCTGGCCGGCGGTTCACATCGCAGATTAAACTGAATCATTTTGTAGTATCATTGTATGCAAAATACTGGAGGCAAGGGGAGATAGCCAGGCTAGATCTGTCCGAAGGTTAAAAAAAACAGTAATTATGCAACTGGACTGTATCTTGGAGTGCTTGTAAAATAAATACTGCTACAAATAACCTCAGCAAATGTAATTTTTGCACTAGTTTTTGTGTTGATTAAACAAACAAAACATGAAATATGTATAGTTACACCAACTGCCCGCTGGCTGTAGCTTCATAATTAGCATGCAGGTTTTGAAGTTGTATTATTCCTCTTCAGCACTCAGCAGGCAGCATGTGACTGACTGTGCTTTAACTGTGTGTCAGATCTACATGGGACAGCGAGGAAGAGGAGGAGATGAGGAAGGGCAGGGGTTGCATGCTGCAGTACCAGCACTCCGCACTGAGGGTGCTCACACCCTTCATAGCCCAGCCTGATGCTGAGGTGCCGCCGGACCCGCTGACAGGGGAAGAACCTGTTGAGTACTTCCTGGGTTCTGATTGGAAGGTACAAAAAAAACTTCTCAAGATTTCACCCTCTGGACCCCAAACAGTTTCTGAATATTTTTTTCCTGTTACATTTTTACTCAGTGTTGGCTCATTTTTCACTGTCCTGTACCTCTGTGAAAACAGAACAGCCATTTTCAGAAGTAAACACAACTTAAAATGAGTTATGTGCAGTGTAACAAACTTACAATGCCATAAATCATTAAAAAATGAAAGTTAAATTTCGTTGATTTGCTTTACATACTTTAGATACTTTCATTTTCTTTAACTTCTTTTACTTTCTCACATACACAGTCTGCAGTACAGGCAAAAAAACCTCACAGAATTTATGTCACATGACTGCTGCTTACAACCGAGTCACTAATAGCTTCTTGGTTGTGCAGACAGTTGCATCATTTTTTGCTGTTACCAGAATCTCACTACAGCAAAAAAAAAAGGTTTTAGTGAATTCCTAAACAAGATTCTTCTGAAATATCTCACATTTAAATTTACTTGTGGTTGTGTTTCCTGACCGAATGGCACGTCACTGGTGAGTAATTCAAGGGAAAGTTCAAACTCAGAAGTTTCTTAATGTTTTACTGTTTCTGGCTCTCATAAATGGTGTAATTTTGACAATTTTGTGAAGACGACACGCCTTTCAAACCTGCTGATGAGTTTCGGGGTTCAGAGGGTTAACAGGATTGGCATATTCATTGCTAAATCTAATGGCCTGCAAAATCATTATAGTTAAACTTTAATAATTGAACACTGTCACAGTTAAAAAAAAAAAACACGGGTTGATGATTTTTCTTGTGTGTCCTTTTGCTAAGAAATTCAAATTAAAAGTTACTCAGCCCTTTGCTGCATAGTGATTATTGAACATTTTTCTCTTTTTTGATTGACAGGTGGATGTTACCAACCTTGTACGCTATAATCTAAACGTAGCAGATCCGGATGTAGCCAGGATACAGGATGGGGTGGTGGTGCGAGGACGGGCTGTGGGCACTACGTCTGTGCAGGTGAGTCCTAAAGTGTGTGCTTTTAGCAGCCACAACATTATGACCACTGACAGGTGAAGTGAATGACACTGATGAGACTTAGACACCCAAATAACATTGTCCCACAACAAACACACTCCCTCATGCAAATGGAAATCCCAAATGTCACTGGCCTACCTCCGCAGGAAAATGCACCCCACCACATGGAAAAACATCAAACAATCAGGAACATGTAGAGGAACATGACAATGGCCCAACATGTTGATTTGACCTCCAAACTTCCTACACCTCATTGTGATCAAGCATCAACAGGATGCAGTGGAACAAGTTTGATTGACAGAGGCCCCACTGCACAAGCCAGAGTACCTAAACGATCCACTGCCAACGTCCTGGTTCCAGACCCCATAGGACGCCCTGAGAGGTCCTCTTGTCCATGTCCAATGGTTCAGAGCATTTTTGAGCACATAAGAGGGACTAACACAATATTAAGCAGGTGGTCATAATGCTATGCCTGATTTGTTTATATGTCTATGTGCAGTTGGATGAGGATGTACTCGTTGCAGGTGCTGTCTCCTCTGACGTCAGCGGTCCTGGCTGAGAGGAGCATCAGGGTGGTGGATGATAAAGTCAGTGTGTCAGAGGTGGGGGTGCAGCTGGTTTCTGGACTCTCGCTGTCCCTGCGACTCAGTCCAGGGAGCAACAGGGCCATTGTTGCCACAGCAACCACACGGGAGCGGATCATGCAACTCAAACAGGTAAGTAACTGGAAAATTGTGACACACAAAAGCATAGAAAGTGTCTATGCCCACGGCTCGGCTGCTGTTGTGGTGATGGCACTCATCTCTTTTTATGCCTGTTAGATTTACAGTTAGTCATTTTTAGCCTCTCCACATAACCCGTGAAGGACCATTCATTTTGCTTTCATTCAGGTTTTTGAACAATGAAAACTGATTTTTAGATTTATTTTGTTGAAACACACATTTTTGTATAAGGTGAGCAGATTTTCTCAAGTAGGCATTGGATTGATGTCATCAAAACTTGGTTTAAAATGTCTTTCTTTGCACTAAACAACACCCTTGTTCTTTACAAACTAATGCTACGCTTTCTCTTTTGTAATGCACAGCTTTGGAAAGTCTCATCTAATGCTATGGGAACGCATGTCAATGCCATCTCTATCGATGGGATTTTATAAGAGGCCTTGCTTAAGAGCACAGAAACGGATGCTTTAGTTTAACTGTCAAATGTGAGGCGGTTCAATCAGTTTTTCCACGTATTTCATTTGCATGTGTGTGCAGAGACTCTTTTGTCAGTGTTTTTTAAAGGTGTAGGCATTTAGCATTGACTTCACCTGGCAATTTCCAATGTTTTATTTGATACATCAGCCTGGAAACACTTGAAAAGTAGCAACATGATCTTCTTTGATCTGGATTTTAACCTTGTACATATGTTTTTAATATCAGTTTTAATGTTTGCTATGAGCATTTATTACTCATTTAATACTAGAAGTGAAGGTTAAGTAGTTTAACATCTTAATTTTACAGTATATACATATTAACTTGTGCCTGGCGAGTGGATGGTGAGGAATTTCTAAGACAACTTGCTTGCATTACATTACTTTCTCTACAACTACTGCAAGTGTTTGGCAAGAAGAGCAAGAATAGTTCATGCAAGGAATCAAAAGGCTGTGAGTAGAAAGGAGCAAGGATCCATCCCCTGTTGCCCTGAGAGGTGGTTGGAGGGAATTACATACATGGAGGCTTCGGCAGTGGGCAGGGAGTCATGTCTGGACACAAGCCAAGGGAGGCAAGTGGCATCTTGAAAAGAAGTGATTTTTGTTTCTTTGAAGGGAATTGGAGGAGGTAGTAGTGGACTCTGATATCTGCTGCACAAGTATGTAAGATATTCGACTTGACCAATCTCTCTGAGTTCTTGCTTGCAAGTTACATCATCTGTTGGACGAATCAAAGAGAAACTTTGCGTTCTCTATAAGACAGTTGCATTAACATATTAGCTTCAACATTCCTGTTTCTGACAGTAAGCAGCAATGTTGTTTGTAACAGCATGAAGCATCCCAGTGTGAAAGCAGTGCAGGGTTATTGTGTTTTAGACCAAGCTGTTTTTATCCTAAAGCAGCACAGATTTCAAACACCATGAGCCCAAAAGCAGGGAGAAAAATGTTGGAGGAAGCATCAACACTACTTAACATTAATTTAAAGCCTCCCCTTGGTCACTGATTAAAAAGTTGCATATTTAGAAGTAAAAATAATTCCATCCTGCCTTAAAATGGCTTAGATGTAACGCCAAGAACTAACCTTTAAGTCTGCTCAAACACTGCAGAAACCTACACAATGGCAACTTATAATAATAATTATAATAATTCAGTCATACATGTTGGAGGTGGAAACCGATTCTGAAGGAGAATGATACTCACTCCTGACATGTCCTCTGGCATTTAAAAAAACACCATTGGGAGATGTTAAAAGATTAAGAAAAACTGTTTGTTGTACACCTAAAGGGTGTAAAATTACACTATAAACTTGCTATGATTCTGTCTTTCTTTGCGTCTTACCGTCCATCGTCCTTCCTTCCTTCCAACATTCTTCCCTTCCATACATCCTTCTGTCCTCCCATCCTTCTTCCTTCATTTCTTTCTTCCAGCCTTCTTCCCGTCCTTCCTTCCTTCCTTCTGTCCTCCCATCCTTCCCTCTGTCATTCCTTCCTTCCTTCCTTCCTTCCTTCTTCCAGTCCTTCTGTCCTCCCGCCCTTCCTTTTTTCCGTCCGTCTTTCCTTCCTTCCTTCTTTCCTCCCTTCCTTCCTCCCATCCTTCTTTCTTTCCTTCCCTCTTTCCTGCCTTCTGTCATTCCATCCTTCCTTCCTACTTCCGGTCCCTCTGTCCTCCCATCTTCTCTTCCTTCCTTCTCACTTCTTTCCTTCTTTCCTTCTTCCCTTCCTTCTGTCCTTCTGTCCTCCCACCCTTCCTTTTGTCCATCCTTCTTCCCTTCCTTCTTTCCTTAAATCACTTAATATGTTATCATTTTTTGGAGAGCTTTTTATTTTCTGAAGAAAAATAGTGCTGCTGAAATCTTCATTCTACAAGTTGACAGGATTGATTGCTTTGGTTTGTTATATATGAAACTGAATGTCTGAAACTACGTTTCTGAGACTGCAATCAGTGGGCTGCAGCTTCAAGGTGGACATCTTCCACTATTGTGACTACGTATTCTGTTTCTAGCCTGAAAAAAAAACACCATATGGAGATGTTAACAAGATGAAAAAACTTGTCCAAAGGGGTCTTTAAGTTGCTTCTACTGAAGATTCAAGTGATCCTTCACAAGAAGAGGCAGCTTTGTTGTACACCTGATGTGAAGGAGAGTACAATGACATTATGAACTTTCTATGATAACACAGTATGTTATTAAAACTAAATGATAATCTTCCAACAAACGTATAATTGCCGTCTTTAGAAAGGATCTGATTTAAAACAATGGTCTCAGCAGAACGACCGAAGAGGTGCAATAATATTTGTGTTTCCTCTTTGCCCGTGTGTGATCTCATTGTGTTCACAGCCCCAACCGTCATCTGCACCCATGCTGTGTGAGAGAGTGGCAAGAGGCAGCCAGCGTGCACAGATGATCATTTTAAAAGCTCGCTCACACATTTAGCCGTGGCATCTTGCCCATTTGAAAACCGGCGTCCTGTCGTGGGCATGGTGGGGCAGCAATTAGGTGGTCCATAACTGCTGGAACAACGGCTCACTTTACCTCCAGTACGCTGCTGCTGTTGCTGGTCTGCCCCTGTCAATAACAAACTATTAGAACCATGCCAGTGCAGATGACCAGCCAATTGTGTCTGTGATGGCAAGCTGTTAACGTTCTGCTCCGGGCGATTCATAATGTATTCAAATCCAAAATATGGGTTAGGTCTGTGGCGACCCAGTAGCTTACATTAGCTACAGGAAATAGGTCATTGTGTATTAATGTGATTCGACTGGCTAATTCTGTTTTTAACGTGACCTTTGTGCTGCAATTATTTTGTTCTTCTGAAGGACGTCTGTTACAAAGTGTAGTGGATAAAGAGAGAAATGATATTTGATATGATATGCTATAAAGAGATTAACATAGGCCGTTTAGTGTTAATAATAGTCAGGGGAATATAGCTGAAGGGGTGTATTGATTTTTCTGCATGTGTTCCGGCTCAGATTTCTACATTTGATCTCTATATTGTTCACTTATTACAGTTCTTTATTTCCTTTTTTCCTTCCCTTTTCTGTTCTTTCTTGTATTTTTTTAATCTCTTCTACTTTCTTTCTGTCCTTCCTTCTATCCTTCTGTCCTTCTGTCCTTGCTTATGTCCTTCTTTCCTTCTGCCCTTCTTTCTTTCCTTCTGTCCTTCCTTCCATTCCTTCTCTCTGTCCTCTCTTTCTTTCCATTCTTCTTTCCAGTCTTCCTTCCGTCTTCCCTTCCCTACGTCCTTCTGTCCTTACTTCCTTGCTTCTGTCCTTCTGTCCTTCCTTCCTTATTTCCATCTTATCATCCTTCTGTCCTCCCTTCTTCTCTTCCTTCCATCCTTCTGTCCTCCCATCCTTACTTCTTTTATTCCTTCTTCCCTTCCCTACGACCTTCTGTCCTTCCTTCCTTCCTTCCTTACACCCTTCTGTTCTCCTGTCCCTCCTTCCTTCCCACCTTCCTAATGTCCTTTCTTCCTGTTTTCAATTTATCTGAGTTGAAAAGAAAAAATGGATAAATGGACTGAGAGTCTAGTTAGAATAATAAGTATAATGTTAAAATGTAGGATGTAGGATAAATGTTTTTCCATAAAGGGGTTGGAAATCACTTTTGTAAATAAGTTAATGTAATTTATTAATTTTTGTTTTATATGGTTTAGGTGATTTGTTGATGTAATTTATTGTAAGTAACAAATGTTTTAATCTGAATAAATGATTGTTTAAAACTCTTTCTTTCTTTTTATCTCACAGGAAGCAGTGGTGAGCTGCTGGGTTCAGTTCAGCGATGGAGCAGTTACTCCACTGGACCTGTTTGATCGCAGTGTCTATTCTCTGACAGTAACTACTCCAGATGAGAAGGTGGCCACAGTGCGTCGCACCCCTCAGTCCACATTTGTAGTAGCACAAGGTGAAGGTGAAGGCAAGGGGGCACTAGTGAGGGTGGAGCTGAGGATCTGTGAAGAATGCCAGAAGTCTAAGAGGAAGAGCAAGTTGGCAGTGGGCACAGGGCTTCTCAAGATCAACTTCCAGAGCAGCGGCAGAGTCGTAGCACGAGAAGGAGGCACTGACGGAAGTAAATATGTGGATGGTGGTGCATCAGAATTGGTGGGTGAACTTAAAACAACAGTTACATCACAGAGTACTGGTAAAGGTATGAATAAATTGTTGTCAAGGAGCACAGTGACGGAGACCACAGGGGTGGAAACCACCACCTCAATGACATTTTCAGCCAGAAATATGCAGCCACATGTTGTGTGGATTGGAACGACAAGCAAACCTGCAAGAGGTACCACCAATACTTTTGTTGCCACGGCTGCAACCACAGCTATGACTAAGCCAAATACAAAACTGAGCACTGCCATACCAGTAGCAACAACAGTAGGTGCTTTTAGTAAAGGAGAAGGCCAGAAGAGAAACTACGGAAACATGCTCGACATCCCTAATTCACCTCTGAACAAAGACATTCCTAAAGCAGAAGTGACACCTAAGAAAGAGCCTCCCAAATCTAAAGCTCCAAAAGTAATTGAAAGCGACCTCATTAAGACATTCAGAGCTATGTCTGACTTGGAAATTGGCATGTATACCTTGGTGGGGGTCTCCTGTGTTGCTATGTTAGCATTTTTTATCAACTGTGCTTCGTATAATCTCTGTTTCCGGAAGCAGAAGACCCCCATACAGGCAGGCCCGACACCCAGCGCTGACCCAAAGGATCACAAGCACGACTGGGTGTGGCTGGGAGGTGGGAATCGTGGCGCTCCCACCCCAGGCGCCCCAGTTCAAGTGTCCACGCTAAAACGTGAGTCTCATCGCCCTCTGGAGTCCCGTCATTCCATCGATTCAATGGGCAACCGCGGCCTGGAGAGCACCCTGCCCACAGTGAGCGCCCCCGCTGTCCCAGAGAGAACTGCCACGCTGGGTCGCAGCAGGACCAGCTCCCAGCAGCAGCACTTTCAAGGGAAGGCAATCGACCCCATGGCCAACCGGTCGGCCACCTTGCTGGCGAAGCCACACCGCAGCGATCCGCTTCACTCTCCAACCAGCAAAAGGAACCAGGTCCAGTTCACCACCTTCACCACGCTGGACATCAAACACCTGGCTGCGCTCAAGAAGAACGGCGTCGACTTAAACTGGGCCAACCAACAGAAGCAGCAGCACGAGGCCTCTGCCGAGCCCCAGACACCTTTACCTGACATGCCGTGGCCTGTAGTCAAACCCCTCGGAGAGCCCCAGTGAGTTTGTTGGGTTGTGTGTATGTGTGTGTCAAAAGGAGAGAGATCTACATATGTTCTGCTGTTGAAGTCTAAAAGAAAGGAAGCTAGCTTTTTGATAAAAGAGAAATCACTTTAAAAGATATATTTATTGAGATTACTGAAAGGATTTTATATTTAAAAAAGTGTGTGCTCAGTGCAAGCCTGTAAATAGATTGTGTACCCATGAAGACTGACATTAAGCAATACTGTGTTCATTTTTTTAAGATTAAAGGTAATTTGCATGATTTTGCGCATTTATGTCCTGTAAATATACATATATCTATACTATTTTACTTGTTTCTACATTTCTAATTCAAGACAAGCATTTTCACCTCCTTTTACTTTTCGTACAATTCTGTCGCCCTCGTAGAAACAGCTCCAGATATTGCTAGATGTCAGGGTAGATGCAGTACGGGCGAAATGATTTCATATAATTCTATTCTTTTTACAGTCTGTTGTACTTCTTTCTTCTGGGATTCCTCCGGAGAATACCTGAGGAGTCTGTGCAATTTGTCAGAGAATATGCAACATTTATCAAGTTATTTTGAGCAATCTGTCACTGCGGTCTTCACTAGATATTTATTCAAATCAAATGCATGCTATGCAAATGTAGTCTGTGCAGAGAGCGAGATGGACATTGTTACGGAATTTTTTAAAACAAAGTTACCCTGGCCTTCAGGCTTCTCCCGGGGACCCTGCTTCTACAATTTGTAAAACTGTCTAATCTCGGTCTCTTGACACAGTGCAATACATATTCAGTCGTGAAATTTCATGTGTAAATGGAAAAACTATGATGCCTTTTTCTATGTAACATCCTCCTATTTTTGAACCAAAATGTGATGTGCGTTTCCTACGAGATTCTGTCAATAAAGAACAAATGGATACATTTGCTATAGTTGAAATTCAATTTAATGCGATCATTGTGGTTTTTTGAAATATTCACAGGAAAGCACGTTGAATGGTTTGGATTATAGGCTGAAGCTTTGCTGTGAATGAGTGGGATTTAATTGTGTGTAATCACTATTGAATGTGATTTGAGGATGATGTCATCATTCAGCGAGACGTCACACTGACAGCGATAATGTGGCTGCCAGAGCCGCAGCATAAAACGACTCTGAGAAAACTCTGCAGAAAGATGGGGATCCCCATTTTGTGTGCCTCGATTCCCTTCCCCACATAATTGCAGGTGTTTTGTCTGGCTTAAAATGACACGTGGTTCATTTCTTATACGTCTCCGTCCTCCTTCCTGTGTCTCCGTGGTGGCCACACTTCTCGAAATTACATTCGACAATCTGCGATGCATAAACGGCGTCCCCGGCTTAAAGAAGCGGAGATAATCTGACGCCACGCACCTCAGGAATTGGCAGCTGTGGATATGACAGCGCACGTCATCACTCCCCGCTGCACAACAGCATCGGGTGGATTTAGAGTGTTGATAAAAGCAATTTTAATAACTTTCCCTCCAAATTCTCTACCTACAGGCCCAGCGGTTTTTTTTTTCTCTTTTTTTGTATGTGTATAAACTCTCCCCCATTTCCAGCTGATTTATCTGTCCAGCAGCAGGTGGAAAAGTAAACAAACTCGTCTCAGAGATAAGCAGCTTCGGCATCTTTGATTGTGGACCTGCCATATCATACGGGACGGAGAATCCAGAACTCAAAAGTTCAGACACAGAACTGATTAAGATGTAAAAGCTGCACGGTTTGTATGACAACAAAGCAATAACAAAATATGTCTCAATATTCTTCCAGGCTGAAATGCAGCAGCTATCTTTGTCCGGTGCATCCTTTGGTCTCCCCGCAACTGAACTGAACATCATTTCAATCTAGATTAAATCTTCCATTCATTTCTACTCATCATTCATGCTTTAGTTGCGAAAATAGTCTATCTTGAGTGATTGGGAAACGGCATTATAAAGTATAATTCTAGTTCCATTATTTTGGCAATAATCCATCGAGATCCATCGACACAGCAGCCAGAAACGACTTTGCATATAATGAAGTATGTAAATTGTGCGAGTTTACAAACAAGACAGGAGTGGAGTCCCTCAGTATCATTACAGCTGGATCTCTAATCTGGCGCATCAGCTTCCCTGTTGACAGATTGGGGTCATTGTGTTGGAGGATTAGTGTGCATTAGTGGGCCGTCTCCGTGGCACAGTCCTGATAATGTAGGCCGAAAGAGACAAGGTCACTTGCTCGCAAGTCAGCTTCCTCACAGACTGGACACATGGCCACAGATGGAGGAAGGTGTCCTGGGAAGGTGTGTGAAAACTACTGTATCCTGTAAAAACATAATGAGGAAATTAAGAGAATCCAAAAATCCCTTTCATATGTACACACTTAAATATCGACATCCATTCATTAGCGTGGTCCTATAGAGGGTCCCAGGGGAGCTGCAGGGGGCCTACTGCACCTGGGATTGGATGAGAGGTGGTGTTCTTCCTGAAAGAGTCTATCTAAAAGAGACAGACTACCATGCACACTTACCTATGGCCACTTTAGAATTACCAGTTACCCGTACCATGGAAGGAAGCCGGAAACCTGGAGAAAACCAAAGGCAAAGGAAGAACATGCAAACTCCTGCTGTGAGGCAACAGTGTCTCTTCTAATAAAATATCATCAGCACTTTAACAGACTCTCCAGAAGGCATTTTCATGTAATTTTCATGTAATTTTCTTATAGGGTTTTTTGTTTTTGTTCCTTCACACCGTCGCTGACTGCTTGCTCATAGGGAATCCAAAAGCAACTTCGGATTGTTGGGTTTTCTGCTTTCTGTTGTGTGTATAATTCATAAGGTCTGTACGTTACTATATAAAGCACTACGAGATGACATAAGTTTTAAATCCGCGCTGTGTAAATAAAATTTAATAGAATGGAATTGATTATAATTTCATGTATGTGTTTGAGAGCGAAAAGCCATCAGTGATGATTCTATTTTGTAGTTTAAAGAAAACATACACAATGTTATGATGAGTCTTGGTTAGAAAATGAATGCAGCAAAAACGAACTGAAAACAGGATTTAGTATAGTCGGTACCCCCATACACTAGTGGTTTAACAAAGTTGCTGGGAGAAGCTTCGGATGTTGTCTTTGCACCAACTCTTGGCCGGACTGACTCAGCCACAGCTCCTTGTAACAAAAGAAGAATTGAAACGTCAAAGAAAGACAACTACAGGATATAACCATGAAAGCATTGCTGATTCTCTTAATATCTTAAATTGGGTTGAATTTTCAAACTTGGAACTAATAATGTAGCTTAGGTCCTTCCTTCCTTCCTTCCTTCCTTCCTTCCTTCCTTCCTTCCTTCCTTCTATCCTCCTGTTCTCCTTTCTTTCCTTATGTCCTACTGTCCTTCTGTCCTTCCTTCCTCCTTTTCTTTTTTCCTTCCTTCTGTCCTCCTGTCTTCCTTTCCTTCGTTATGTCCTACTGTCCTTCTTTCCTTCCTTCCTTCCTTCCTTTTATCCTCCTGTCTTCCTTTCTTTCCTTATGTCCTACTGTCCTTCTGTCCTTCCTTCCTCCTTTTCTTTTTTCCTTCCTTCTGTCCTCCTGTCCTCCTGTCCTCCTTTCCTTCGTTATGTCCTGCTGTCCTTCTTTCCTTCCTTCCTTCCTTCCTTCTATCCTCCTGTCTTCCTTTCTTTCCTTATGTCCTACTGTCCTTCTGTCCTTCCTTCCTCCTTTTCTTTTTTCCTTCCTTCTGTCCTCCTGTCCTCCTTTCCTTCGTTATGTCCTGCTGTCCTTCTTTCCTTCCTTCCTTCCTTCCTTCCTCCTGCTGTCTTCCCTCCCTCCCTGCCTTCCTGCCTGCCTGCTTGCCCTCCTTTCTTCCCTTCCTTTTGTCCTTCTGTCCTCCTATCCTTCCTTTTCTCTTTCCTTCGTTCCTCCCCTTCTTCCCTCCCTCTACCCTTCTTTCCGTGGTTCATTCCTTCCTTCCTTTTTCTCGTCCTTCTATTCTTTCTTTCTTTCCTTCCTGGTAAATTTGATAAATTGACTAAGAGTTCCATGACAGCATGTGTGCTGTTAGCATATACATAAATTGTTAAAATGGAAGATGTAGAATTATGAAAGTAATTTTTTTTCCTTGAAGTGGTTGGAGATCACTTCTGTAGATGAGTTAATCTAGTTTTTTTGTTTTCTACTTAGGCTCAGTGAACTCACAGCGGGAAACAGGGGAACTTATGTTTTCAAGCTGCACATCTGTTGTGCTATCTGATTAACTGGATGGATCTAAAAAAGTACTGGAGCATTTTTTTTTTTTTTAAAGGGAGCATAAACACAAAGGCAGACAAAGATAGACGAAAGACAACCGCCACACACAGACATCAGTCCTAAAGTGAACAAGGAGATGAGAGATACGGCGTATCGCAGGTGAAGGGAAACTCAAAGTGTATGGCAGCTCATTAAGACAAAGTGCATGTGCTTCCCCGCTGCACTCACTGCTGTCACTACTTGTCGGCAGAATGTCAATGCTCGGTGTGAATCATAAGATAATGTCACCAGTTTTACAAAGAATGGCGACTAAATGCAGAAGAGGCGAGCTCTGCGTTAATGAGATAGATTGTGGAGAACAGCTTTGTCAGAACAGCCCTAATTGTATACCAGCAGCTTTACTGAGAGCTTTTAAGCTAAATGCTGCTATTGTCCCGATTAGAATGTTAACATGTTGATATTAAGGAATAGTAATGCTCACCATGTTTGCCATCATTGTTTAAGACGCTGACATAATGTACAACTGAGGCTGATGGGCGTGTGGTGGTCATAACAAACATCTTGACTTTATAATGGTGTTTTATAATAAGCAAAGGGGCACCAAAGTTACTACTCTCTGTCCAATACCGGTTCTTAATTTCAATAGAATCTCTCTCTTAGTGGTCAAAACTAAACCTGACGACAATACAACTTGAGGAAAAATCTGGAAAAAATTGTCATCTTAGAGCCGTCAGTGTCTGTACAAAACATCAAGCCCATTTGTATAAAAGATATCAACAATTTCCGATGAATAAATTAAAACTTAACACTGCTGGAACATTACTGGAAAAGGCAGGGGCTGTCCACGCTTTCTTTCGGCTGCAAATCAAAATTCACAGCAATCGACCCAACAGTTGTTTCACGGTGGAAAAACTCAGTCCTTCCTCAGAAACCTAACACACTTCAGGAGAAAGTGAGTGGACCTCTGTTTTTGGTTCTTCCACTAATCAGAGAGAGGAGTCCAGTTAAGAATCTACACTTCCATGGGTTTGTTCTTTGTTGCTGTGAAGAATACCAAGAGTTTATCACTGACAGATGAGAGTCAGATTGCATGGATACATTATTCAGTATGTTAGTGATCAGTCACTGGCAGTTAAAATCCTTCAGTTTTGGGGATTAAATAAATACATAGTTTAAAGAAACCAGCTGAAGTACCAAGGTCATATTCCATTACACAGCTGCGATCTACAGATTAAAACATTCTACATTTATTCATAGTAATCCTGCCACCTTTGACACTTCACCTCCAGCATATTACTTCTTTAATCTGAATGTACTTTCTAAGGCTGCTAATGCTTTGCACACAACTAAACCCAGTTTGGAAAATCCATGACAGACTTTATTCTGCGGTCTCATTAAGAAAACATATCGGCTGATTGCCGCTTTGCCCGTTTTATGAGTCGCATGCTGCAGAGCTGCAACCACAAATAATAGCATTTCTACCTTCAAGAAAAATAAAATGATGGGACTGCATAGTAAGTGGGACGTACCATGGCGACATTAAAGGTGTTTGTAATGGAATAGTTGCATTCATCCCTGAGATAGCTGCAGGGGGCACGTCTGGTTTTTTTTGTTGGTTTTTTTTTTGCAGTTACTTTTCTACCTCATTTCAGGTCTGAAGAGTGGGATGTGTGTGTTAGAGAGAAACGTACTGTTACTTTCACACAGCGAAGTGAGCCAGGGTTTGACAGTGCATGTCTGCGAATGTGTGGGTTAAGGATGAAGATGAAGGGGAACACATGACAGGTTGCTCGGGTGGTGTGGAAGAGTTTCTGGAAGCTCACGCAGACGCTTTATATATCTTCTATTTTGTTTAGCTGACAAAACATTTTGTAGCAGCGGCAAGCGTCAGTGTTACACCCATTTGTTTTGGAAATGTGGTCTTGTCCTGTATACAGTAAACACTCCTCTATCCATTTAATCCTTGACAACTATTACATCCCCACTGTGCCTCTCTGTCTCTCTTTTCTACTTGATTCCCTACTTGCTTCACACTTTATACGCATGGTGCATTCATCTTGCCCACAGCCCCTAAACAAAGACTGCCTGTCTTGCTATTTCCCCCCTCCCCGCCTCTCTTCCCTGCCCTCACACCTGCCACTCTCACTGTATGCTCTTGATATTTTCCCCTCAAGTTTTTTTTCTTTGTTTTTGCTGACACCGTGATTTTCTCCAGAATATCTCAGTGTCAGACACGAGGTGAAGCCAGAGGATTTAGGGCTCATTCCAAACTGAATTTAAATGGATTTTCAGTCATAGTATTGCATTTGTTGAATATTTGCTTTGGTTTTAATTTGATATTCTATATACAGAAGTTGTATTGTAAATTACAATATGAAAGTCGTGGTATGTTGAGTGTCATTTCCAAATCTCCCAAAAAGGATATTTTTTCTCTCATTTCCCTCATGGATTTTCCTTAATTTGTCCCCTCTTCAAATGCCATATTAAAATTCAGTGTTGTCATTCTGTGTTGCAATTAGCACAATTTGTTGTATTTTAGGAAAATTTTCCATTCTGACTCAATAATCTGAGAACAGCATTAGAAAATGATGACAAATAGTGACTAATTCTGAAAACGGAACAGTCCATATGGATAGCAATCATCACATAACTGGTTTTGCCATTTTTCTTCTAATTGAAAGACAATTAAGACAAAAAAAAGGTGACAATAAGATCTTTTAAAAAAGAAAAAAGTGGGTAAGTGATATAAATACAAGAAGATAATCGCCACTTAAAAAATTAGATTTATTGTTCAAATATTAAGATTAAATAATCTTATCCTGATGATCTTACTTTTAATGCTCTCTTTTCCACAATATTCCTCAGTTCCTTTTATCTTTGATACTGCACACTTTGTCTGTCCATAGTACAAACTCAGCACGCTATTTCAAGCAGACTTTAGTTGCTTCTAAATATATATCAAATGCACCTTTTCAAAAATGTGGGCTATATCCAGTCGCTGTTATTGCTCACTCTGATAGTTAATAGCACTTTAACACCATTGGAGAGATTTTGCTGACACTGCTGCACCGCACGCAGTTGAAACACCCCACTGTGTATTTTACAGTGGGCCTATAGATTCAAAGGATACTACTGTACCATACACCGATCAGCCACAACGTTACGACCACTGACAGGTGAAGTGAAAAACATTGATCACATTGGTACTATGTAATGTTCTGATGGAAAACCGTGGATTTTAACATCCGTGTTGATGAGACTTAGACACCCAAATAAACATTGTCCCACAACAAGCACACTCCCTCATGCAAATGGAAATCCCAAATGTCACTGACCTACCCCTGCAGGAAAATGTACCCCACCACATGGAAAAAAACATCAAACAATCAGGAACATGTTGAGGAACATGACAATGGCCCAACATGTTGATCTGACCTCCAAACTTCCTACACCCCTTTCTGATCAAGCATCAACAGGATGCAGTGGAACAAGTTTGATTGACAGAGGCCCCACTGCACAAGCCAGAGTACCCAAAGGATCCACTGCAAACGCCCTGGTTCCAGACCCCATAGGACACCCTGAGAGGTCCTCTTGTCTGTGTCCAGTGGTTCAGAGCATTTTTGACGACTAACACAACATTAGACCGGTGGTCATAATGTTATGCCTGATCGGTTTATAGTATGCCAGGAAACAATTTAGTATGTCCCAGTACATAGTATGTCAAATACAACATTTTAAAAACCCCAGGATGTTCTACTGCATCTGGACAGTTTTCACCAGGTCAGGAAGGTTTTCTGGTCCTTTTGAACCAGAAAACTCTACACAGTTACATATGTCTCATTTCTCACTATGGACTATGAAGGATTTATGAGCAAGATCATTAAAGTTTAAGGGGCATTGTTATGATGAAATAGTATGCTCAAATTGTAAGCATACTGCATGCAACAGTACAGACTTTGTAAGAGCAGCCGGGAAGAGCTAATAACTTGATATATTTCATACAAAAACAACAATATCAAGTGAAGACATCTAGGCTTGTTGCAATACCCTCATTTTTCAGTAGAGAAAATGGGCAAAACAGAAAATTGCGAGCAGCATTGCAGAGTGGTTGCATCTTTATAGTCATCTGACAGCTTTTAAACATCAGTTGGTTTCTGTCTTCCTTAGACCGCATGGCAACACTTTTCAACTTTCAAAAGCCCAAATCTGCTGTAAGACTTGAGGCCTGCATTATGAAGCAGGATTTAAAGGTTATCGATTTAACTTCAGGTTTACCTATGGGTTTTTGGTATTGCTATGGTTCGCTTCCCACTGGGTTTCATCACCATGGTAATTTCCTAACCTGTTTTGGAGCAGGTAAGGAGCTCAGCACAAGAGATCAGCGCAAATAAAAGTGTCTCCTGCTGACCAACCAACTCTCCTGGAGAGAGGCATCAACATCGAAGATCCAGCTGAGTTTTTTAAGCTGCAAACAATTTCAAAGCCACTTCATTGTTCCATCTGCTTTTGTAGAGCGATATTATCCTAAAACACAAACTGATGATTATTGTTGACCTTCTAGGATTTGCAATAAGCCTGTTTATGGATTTGAATGAGGATTTTACATTTGTTCTTCACTTACTCCCAATATCATTTAAGCAGCTGAAAGAACGAGACTAAAAGTGTCTTAAGTGAGATTACTGAATTCATCATCCATGTCGCCATGAAAATAATTTTATTACTGGATTATTTATTGATTAGTTAATTAGTCTTTTTGTGAGTATCATCTTTCCTTTGTGGCCTTTCCAGCAACAGTTGTGCAGTTTTTAAGCCCAATTTAAGCTCTTCATATTAGTTTAGGATTATGGTTTGCTCTTCTTGTGAGAAATATCTACAGTTGTACACATTTACTTGTAGCCTTCTATTTGATATGAAAGTCAGTCTGCAGAGCACCTTGAATGATGTTTTTATGTTCATATTTTACTCGATGTCAGACCGTTTAACACTGCAGGGCTGCAGCTAAGGCAATAAAACCATCTTACACGCCACAAGAATACAACTAAGCAACATTTTTATTTTATAGAATGTACACTTGTATTAACAGTCAGATATTGATAAGACTGTTAACATTCACACACTCTGCAGTGTTTTTTGCTGCTTTTTCTTCAGTCTTTACTATCAGTTTAAAATCTTGCATTTCTCTAATGTCATAGTTTGCCCTTCCCTTGTAAAATATGCCACTCTGATACCAGTTGACCCGCCCATGTCTGTGATTGGTCATCTGTTGCCAGAGATAAATTTACAAACCCTGGGTTGACTAACCAAGTTCATAACCAGCTTCATAAGACAACTTTTCCTGAGCAACAATTGTTAGATTAAGAGAAGCCAGATAATAAAAGATACCTTGGATATGTGGAGCTCATGTCCCAGAGCAGACAGAAAAACAAGGAAGAAAGAGCCAGCAGCGTTTCCTGACCAGAGTGGAGACACACCCAGACACACCTTCCTCCAATGAGCACCTGAATCACAGTCATTGGATTACAGCAGATGGGAAGTTCCTCCACCTGCCACACCCCAAACCACTTTCAACCAGTGCTGCTCAGTGTGAGGGTGATGCTGCAGGCCTACCATGTTGAATACCATTTCATATACAGCCTGTCATTTGAACTGTTGCATCCTGGTTCTTCTGGTGTTTTACCTCCTCATCCTGAAGCTCATCTGTTCTTTAAAACATCTCTTCAGCTTCTGGTTTCTGGTGCCAGGGATCACAGCAAACTTCAGCAAGGTAGGTTGTTGCTGTTCTATCTGCGATGTCTTGACTTGTGACTCTGTTGTGTGTTTGGTGAACCGCTGTTGGCCAATATTGCTCCAGTGCTACTAAATATGCTTGTTTGGAGATGTCTTGTGGTTGCTCTCATCTGCCCTTGTAGCTGCTTATGCATTGAAATTGGAAGCTAAATATGAAGGCAGCAGGATGATGAAACTAGTTCATCCAAATGGACTACAGCTGGTTTTTGATGTCATCAGTTACACCTGTTCTGTACCAAAATGTCTCCTGTGAAAATGGTGCATTCTTGTAGTTGTTGAGCACATGGCTGTCACTCTTTCATTTGTTGATGCAGTGAAGTGTGGTGTGTTTAAAAATAACAATATTTAGTATCAGAGTGTATTGAATTGTTTTTTTTAGCCATATATCCCCTTTGGTGGCCACAGTTATTGTGACTGAATAGAGGGTGTTTTATGTTGCATTTGTTGCTGCAGTCCATTCACAAGTTGGTTTCCTGTAATATTTGCTTCATGGGAACCGCGACGTGCCTCTCAGCGGGATATAGGTAACCATGTTAACATTTTCTTTCACACGTTTATCCACCTTCGGAGTTCACTTGTATAATCTCCTTGGGGTCTGAGCTTCCAGGTGAGTGGACACAGTGGTTGGTCTCCAGCACCGTAGTGGGTGAGAGCTTGTGTTGAGCTCTGTAACAAATCCAGCAGGTTAGGGGAGAGAGTTTATCCTGAGCTTGTGGGTCGCGAAGAGGTCGTAGAATGGATATGAATACATCTGTGCCATACAAACTGTTTGACTGTAACGAGTACATTTGCTGCAGAATCAAACAAAGCATGCAGGGAAGGTTTTTTTTTAATTCACATTTAAACATTAGCTATGCATTTGAGCCAGTTGTGCAAAACGAACCAGGAGGCATGGATGCATAGCGTTGATTTGTAGGTTCACTGCTGCTCTGTGTCTCTCGCTCCCCAATGCTTTATCTCTGTCTCTTGCTTTCTCCCACATTCAGCTGGAGGCCACTTTGTTAATTGTGCCACGGTGCTAAACTTGTCTTTTCCAGGCCAAGAAGAACAGGCGATTCTATTTAGATAGTACTAATTCAGCAGTAGTCTGTTTACAGAAGCAGCAGTCGTCTTGATTCATTTTCCCCTTGCTTTGAAGCCGGCAGTGCAGCACCGCGGGGCAAAGGAAGCGTCTGACCACACCTGTGGCGTGGAGCACTATCAGCCGAGTTCACGCTGAAGGGGATGTGGAAGGGTTTGAAGTGAAGTGATGCTGGCAGCGTATTCTGCATCATTTTGAGAGTGCTTAGATGATTGCTGTTTGATTGACACATTGTATGGATTTCTTTTTTTTCCTTAGCATTTTGCATTTTATTATTGACAGAAGCAGTAGAAATAAACAGGGAAATATGGGGAAAGAGAGCAGGAGAATGACACGCAGTAAATGTTGCAGCATGGGACCCTGAACATAAAGGAACACACTGTGAAGCCGCCGTTATGTTTGATGCATTGGCAATTTTGCATGCAAATTGTGATGCCAAAGCGGAGGCATAAACTGTAGTACCTCCACTTGAGGTGCAGTCGACTTGCTGCAATCTTGTCCTAAACGATCATTGATTAAAAAAAATATTCGCTGCTGAATCCACACTGCTGGAATAAGAAGCAAACACACTGACAGTTTTTCTCCCACAGTTTCTTGCAGAAAGACTCATCTTTTCCAATTGTTGCACAAAATCGCTCCACCAGTTTTGTGCAATCCAGGAATCCCTATGCTCCTGCTTGCAGACTCATGCTTCTCGCTTGTTCATTTTGCATATGTGCGAGCTACATGCACAAGGTCACAGAAACTGAGTGCTTGTCTGACTGAAACGACACCAAAAAACACAATTTGCTCGCACCAATGATGTCTCTTTTAGTGTGCTATTGTGCACAGTTTGACATCAGTGAGCATAAACTCACGTGAAGTGTCCCAGTACCTCTATACAAACATACATCTGTTTCTTGGACAGATACATTATAGCTTGTCTTGTCTAGCAATATCACCATGTCAAACCATTAACACAGAGCGGAACAGAACCTGCACCTCAGTACATCATGTTGTGATCGTAGGGTCATGCTACCAGTTAATTATTCACGCCTTGGGGAACCTTTTTAATGCATCAACCAGTGGTACATATGTGGGACCTGATCTCAAAGAGTGTGGTTTACGCAGGAAGGACAACATGAAGCGATTCTTTAACCCTTTCATGCATGAATTATGATAACCTCAGCAAGAATTTTTTCTTACTAACTGTTTTTAATCATCTTTAGACAAGGTTTGAACTTTACTTTTTTTTCAACCCATATTTATAAAGATATATTTATATGTCCACTTAAGTGGACTCCATGCATTTTCATAGAAATAGTATTTAACAAAGAAATGAATACAATTATCTCATAAAGTATGTTGAAATGTGAAATGTGGTGTGAATTATAAAATAATATCATTTCTGCATGCACAACAAAATGCCACCATTGAGAAATTCAGTCTCAGTCTCATCAACATTGATGTCAAAATCCAAGGTTTTCCAGCAGAACAACACATAGTACCAATATGATCAATGTTATTCACTTCACTTGTCAGTGGTCGAAATGTTGTGCATCGGTGTATAGTATGGTACTATCCCTTGAATCTATAGAGAGAGAGAATGAAAATGACAATAAAAATCTTCTGTTCTTTAAAAAAGAAATATGAAGGGACACCATGACCCCATGGTCTTCTGAGCAACAGTTTGTTTGTGACAAAGCTGTGAAACTCGGCTGCAAACTGGTAAAATACACAACACCCCCTGCCAACAAAAAGAGAAAGAAAAAGAAATCAAAAATCTGTTGAAGAGTTTATTTAAAAAGCCCACATGTTCACCTCAGGCTTCCATCTGGCGGTATCTGCATCAGTGCACTTGTCACCAGAACTGATGGCTGTGCTGTCCACAACAGCTTTTAGATCCTGAAGAAGACGTGTCATTTCGCAGGCATGGGACTTTGATTGTCAGCATCACCGCAATCGCGTGGGATTGGTTTTGCTGATCAAGTGGCGACGTGCGGGGGCACACCCAGCAGGTGGCTGACTTCCACAGCCGTCTGATGTCTTGACTCCCACAGGCCGTCTGTGGGCTGGGTGTGTCAGTATCAAACGCTGCTACACTGGATTCAGCGGCAGAGAGATGTAATTACAATGTGTTGCATGAAAAATGAAATGAAAGAGACAGAGGGAGAGAGAGAGGGAGGGAGAGCAGGGGAGGGAGGAGGTCGAGAGAGAAATAGAAAGTTATTACCTTTGCAGTGACAACTCACTGTCAGAGATGGAGGGGCTTTGATGGTGGGCTCAGTGTGTGTCTTTTTGATGTCAAATTGGAGATCTAAGGATCATTTATTCATAAGTCTGCATCCCTAATGCTGACTGGCTGACAAAGTTGTTTGTAATTCTTGCCTTAGGCTTGTGTAGTGGCTAAATTGCGCTTAAATAATTTCTTTGATTCCCTCATTGTTTCATGTTTATTTGGCTGCGGAGGATGAAGTCGTCACACTAATTCGCTCTTTTGATCTTTCCGTTTCTGTACCCCGTCTCTTTGTTGCCCTCCCACTACTGGTCGAATCCCTGACCTCTCCTTCTCCTCGTGCTCTCTCGCGAGAGATGTGGAAGTCAGTAATGTGTCTGATATGTCACAAGTCTCATTTGAGGGCTAGTTAGGTGCAGTGTAAAAATAGAAAAGGGATGAGAATGGAGAGCGCAGCACTCGGATGTCTGCTACTCAGCTGCTCAGTCAGACGGGAGCCAAAGCAGTGGTACCATTAGGAGTCTGTCACAAGAAAAAAGGTCCTTCAAAAACATATCTGAGACAATGTAGCTGCAAAAAAGTTCAGATTACATATTACAGTTTTGGAGGTAAATGATGCTCATATTCTGTAGAGGGATGGTGCCACTTTTTGGTTATAGGGGATATCTCAGAAGCAAAGGGCATCACTTCACAGTATTATTCAGTGTGCAGTATGTTTAAGTCCAACTGAAATGAATTTGCATATGGTTTCTGCAAATGAATACACGTACACCAATCTGCCATGACTTTAAAACTGACTCCAGGTAACAGGTGAAGTGTATAACATTGATCATCCCGTTACAATGTAGTTGTCTGCTGGTAAACCTTTGGATTCATGAGTCAGTTTGGCTTGTACAACCTGCTTCAATATTGTTCCAAAACAAGAACACAGCAGGACACAATACACCCCTAAATACACCAATAACTGCTCAGGAATGGCTAATGTAGCACGATAAAGTACTATTACTGGATTATTTATTCAATAATTAATTAAACCCACATCTTGTCCTTGCACCTCTAGCTCATGCAAGAAATGCTACTCTTAATTCAGCTCAGTTAAAAATATAGATGTGAGAAGTAAACGGGTATTTTAACTACTAACTAACAAACTTATAACTACGACTTAATTTCCTAAGACTTCTTAAAAATAACAACCTGTGTGAGAAGTTGCCAGTGTGTTTGCACCATTTCACCTTAGAGAGCATCCTGGTGTATGGTGTAACGGTGTGGGACACTCGGTGCTCCGCAAAGGACAAAAACCAATACAAAAAGTTATTAACACTGCACAGAACACTGTTGGCTGTCCTCTTCCCTTCTTAGAGGAAATTGCCAATGCTAGACTGCTCTCTCAAGCCACAAAAATTTTACAAGACTGTTCCCACCCTTGCCACTCACTGTTTGAACTACTGTCCTCAGGGAAGTGCTATAGGTGCCTGAAAACTAGGACTACCAGATTCAAGAACAACTTTTACTCCAAAGCAATTTCATTATTAAATGGTTTTAAACTATGACGATTATATGAATGCACGGTACCTTAATTTATTATTATGATTGGTTGCTTGTGTGACGTGTCCTTATTGTGGTTTTATGTGCGCTTTATGGTCCGGATGGGTTTGTTTATTGTAGTTTCTTGTGTGTTTCTATGGCGTGGATGTGTTAAATGAAGCACTTTAATGCATTCGTGCTCCAATTTCGTTGTATTTTTAATGCAACGACAATAAAGGCATTCTGAGTCGGATTGTGATTAAGAGCATATAATTGTGTTTTGATTAGAAATCCATAAATGTTCATGAAGGTGTTATGTGTAAAGTAATTTGTGTCAAAGTCATTTTGTACTTTCCATATCTGCTTGGTTCATCTAATCACGAGGAGCTTGTTTGCTCTGCTGATTGACTTGGTGGAATCAGCCACTGAAATGTTTCGAAACGTAAAGACGTTCAGTAGCTTCTGATGCATAATGGCTTAAACTGTGCTTTTGAATGTCTGATTAGAAACGTTTTCATAGAATAAAGTTTTTAACTTTGGTGTTCTTCTGTTCTGCTGTAGACCTTTTTTTTCCGACAACGAATTGGTATCCAGGGTATACTTTAAGTCTTTTTCTGTGAATGAGTCTGGAAGTTAACAGGCTTACTTGAAGTGTCGGTATGTTCTTTAATCCTCCGGGATTCATAATGAAACATGACAAGTGGGAGCAGCTTGTCTTTGTGATGAGTGTCAGAAATCATGCTGACTTTAGTCGTGAAACTGCTCTGCCTGTTTCAGCGGGCTACGTTGTTGTTTTTTCTCTCTCTCTCTCTCTCGCCGAAAAAGAGGAGGTTCACACATCGAGATCAAACGGTTCAGGACAGACGAAATGCCAGTTTTTAATTGCGGCTCCTCTTCAAATCTTTACAATGTTTCTCTGCAGAGATTCCTTCCAATTCGCCGTATCTTTGTGACAGCTGAGCAGAGCTGAATGTAAGCTGGGTTCAGATTTCAAAGGGACGAGGTGTCGCACCAGCAGCAGTCTGGATTTCACACTGGTTTCAGTTGAAAGTGGCAGCAGCTAGTTTTGTCCATGTTTGTTCTGTGGGGGCCAAAATACCAGCCAAATGCCCAAAACCTAAATGCGTGCTTCACATATTACACCCAGTATTCTCAGTGTGTCTCAGAGTGGGTGGGAGTGTTTGCTTGCATGAAAGGACACAACTTAATGTGAACACAACTTAATGTGAAACAAGCATCTGGAAAAAACTTGTATTTGTCTTTAGTGCTTATGACTGCAGTGTGAAATGACTGAGAAGCACTGAATCCCTTTCATAGATGAATAATCATCTTATTGGCATTCTGGAAGCATAGAAAGTAAACATACGTGTAAGGCAGGATATAGGCTCACTATTTATTATTCCCGCAGTCTGAAATGATGTGGACTGATCTATGCAACACTATCAGTGACCCTCTGCATATTTTCTGGCTTTTTCCATCCACATGTTGCACCTTCATAATATACCGCAATGCCAGTCTGGCACCAGGACGCTGGCAGTGGATTCTTTGGGTGCTCTGACATGTGCAGTGGGGCCTCTGTCAGTCAAACTTATTCCACTGCATCGTGTAGATGCTTAATCACAATGGGGTGTAGGAAGTTTGGAGGTCAAATCCACATGTTGGGCCATTGTCATGTTCCTCAACATGTTCCTGATTGTTTGATGTTTTTTCGATGTGGTGGGGTGCATTTTCCTGCAGAGGTAGGCCAGTGACATTTGGGATTGCCATTTGAATGAGGGAGTGTGCTTGTTGTGGGACAATGTTTATTTGGGTGTCTAAGTCTCATCAACATGGATGGCAAAATCCAAGGTTTTCCAGCAGAACACCACATAGTACCAATATGATCAATGTTATTCACTTCACCTGTCAGTGGTCAGAATGTTGTGGCTGATCAGTGTATGTCCCTTCTGAGAGTATAGAGTCTCCAAAGGTGGTTTTTAACATGTTGGCTGAATTACTCCATTTACTCCGATATTACACCTTGCCAGTGTATAGAAGTTTTATAGTGTTAAACAGTAGAGTTATGGGTGAGGTGAGTGGAGGCAGAGGCGGAAACTTCATAGATCTGCATATTCTCGAGGAAGCCACAGTGTAGAGTTACATCTAAGACATTTTCAGGCAAGAAAGGATCCTTTTATAGCAAAAACTTCTAAATTTGCAACTTTGTCACACGGAGGCGAATTTTCAGGGGTTAAGTCAACACCTGGAGGGGGACTTTAAGATTTTGTTGTCATGGAAACAAAGCCTATGCACTTCATTTTTCGTTTTCATTTTTGTTGATGAAACTCTTCACAGTGCCCTGCCAACGCTTATGTGTCAGAAAAATAATACAACATGGACACATGCAGTTACATAATAAAGAATAATGAATCATTGTTATTGCTGTTGACATAATGATTCCTGACTTTTGTAAAGTGTAGGAACAATGCAGGAACAATCTCAGGTGGGGTCAAGGATCAAGGTAACTTGATTACTATTGAAGGCCTTTTTTGAATTTAACTGAATTTAATTATTTAGACCACTAGCAGTAAAAACTGTTCTCATCAACAATGAATGCAATAAATAATTTAGACAAAGAAAGATAAAATTACATAACACTATTTAAAAGGCTAATGCTTAAAACATGAACATTTCACTGAGTTCACATTTTAAAAAAAAACTTTCAACTGACTGACTGATGGAAGATAGTCTTTGTGTAGTGTATACGTATGTGGTGCATAAACAGACTTTGCCATCACTTGATCAGCTAAAACAAACCAGCAGATTTATTTATTTCATTGAATTTGGTGAATTTACTCAGTTGTATTTTCAGTTGTGGTCACTGGAGCCTCATTTTGGTCAAATATGTAGTGAAATTCTTCTGTTACCTTAACGATGTGCCACATTTTATTGCCACAGCTGCCCAGGTGTCATGGCTTTAAATGCTTTGTTCAGTTCATCTACACTGATCAGCCACAACAACATCATCGGTGACAGGTGAAGTGAATAACATTGATCATATTGGTACTATGTGGTGTTCTGCTGGAAAACCTTGGATTTTAACATCCGTGTTGATGAGACTTAGACACCTAAATAAACATTGTCCCACAACAAGCACACTCACTCATTCAAATGGAAATCGCAATGTCACTGGCCTACCCCTGTAGGACAATGCACCCCACCACATGGAAAAAACATCAAATAATCAGAAACATGTACAAGCACATGACAGTGGCCCAACATGTTGATTTGACCTCCAAACTTCCTACACCCCATTGTGATCAAGCATCAGCAGGATACATTGGAACAAGTTTGATTGACAGAGGCCCCACTGCACAAACCAGAGTACCCAAAGGATCCAGTGCCAACGTCCTTTTTCCAGACCCCATAGGACACCCTGAGAGGTCCTCTTGTCCATGCCCAATATTTAGAGCATTTCTGAGCACATAAGGTGGACCAACACAATATTAGTCAGGTGGTCATAATGTTATGCCTGATTGGTATATGTCTGAGTACAAAGCGACATGGGAGAAATATGACTTTTCTGCATGTTTAACCTACATCTGACACATTGTAAAAACATAGTGTTTTATACTACCAACGCTTATTCAAATCCCAACACACCATCGGCCCACCCACGCAGTTGCTTTCAATTATTGCAGCCCCTTCTCAGGAGTGTGTGGGCATGTATGGACTCTGCTTTGATTGGCATCTCGCTCACCCTCCTTTCCAATTGGTGCAACTGGCCTCATGCATGAGTGTTTTCTTAATTCTCTCTCATATTTATTCCCCCACAAAGCTGTAAATTAAAACAGGCAAATCCTACGTGGGATTCATGAAACGTGTGCCGACAACCAAGTCTGTTCTTACCCACCTGAGTGTTTCTGATGAATTGCGTTTGATCTTAAATTGGATGTGCATACCAGACGAATAGCAATTAGCAGAAGGAAACACCCCAATAAACCTATGGAAGGGCAGTAGATTTAAGTGCCATGTGCAAACCACAAACCAATAAGCCACTGCAGGTAGTTAACAGGTAATGGTGAGCTCAGACAAAAGGAGAAAAGAATGAGGGGAAACAAAACGAAAAGCAAATGCCATATAAGGACAGTGATAAAAAATAACTTTTATACTGCAGAGATATAAACTTTAGTTAATGAAGTTTTGCTCAGGGAAAAATAAGCTTATTTTCCAAGTATGAGCCATGGGGTCATTGGCACAGAGGAGTTCTAAGCATGGCAAGAGATCACCAATGCATTTGATTTTGTATGTGCAGAAGAAAGAACTCTTCGAGAAATAAAGGAAAAACTTTTTTTTATTCTGAAAATAGCTGCAAAAAATGACTGCCTGGCATATTAACTATCAAAACAACAGAAATGGAGGCGGGCATGGGAGTCATCGCTGGAGAGATTTCTCTGTTGGGGGCGTAGTTTGATATTTCACCGGACTGTGATCCACCACAATCAGGAAACCACCTGTCAGCACCAGACAACATGCCTCAGGATCAACTAAGAAGATCTGACTAACCACGTTTAGCATCTTTAAAAGCGACTGAAATGAAGTGGAGCTCCTAATTTGATTCCACACGTTTCATCTCTTGCCTTATAAATGCCCACTTTTCCTTTGAGCTATTTTAAACCAAATGAAATATACATATGTATCAAAGGTCTTTATTTTTATTTTTCATGCATAAACTGGGGGCCATACCGTTTTCATAAGCCATGTAGTGTAGTAGATAGCCCCAATCACTAGGTATAGAGTGATAATAGGTATATATAATAGGTATAGGTTAGAAGGTATATTTATGTTGAAAGGTAAGGGAATGAGAAACACATGCTGTTAAACATCAGGATTAGACATCAGCCGACATAATGGCTGAACAGGTTTGTGTGTTTGTGCGCAGAGCTGCAACATTAAAAATTCTGACATGAATAAATAATTGGAGAATTGGAGAAATAATTTGCTTTAGCATCAATATTTCACAGGATTGAACACTTTGTGTACACTGGCTTATGTGTGGCCTATGGCAACAGTTATTAACATCTGAGACTGTCGGCCTCCCCTATGACAGAGCTTATGGATGTCCATCGGATGATATTTATGATGATACATCCTAATGCGGCTGTTTGACATAATTTCATCCTATGCAAAATACATTATAAAAACTATCTACCCTGATGTATTTACTCCTTTCTAAACTGTAGGAAAATGGGCAGCGTTCTCAGATATACCCACAACCTTAAAACCACTTACATAATGCGTAGGTTCAGGGATGGAAAAACATTGAAGTGACTCATGAAGTTCAGAGGTGTATCAATGAGTCATTCAGCAGCAGGATGTCGTATACAGAGAAAGAGGATGGTGCAGGTCACAAACACTACATGCATTTCAGGGATACGGTATTGGAGCTTTTCTATGCGACCTTGTTTTAAAAGATAATGTAACAACTAATCAGTTCTTCCTCTTGATTTACTGATCCTCCTCTTAAACTGTATGGAGCCCCTATGGGAAGACTCACCTCCGACTTTGAAAACCTCAGCTCTAGGGCACTTTAAAATTTTTGATCTTACTTAAAAACAAGTGGGAAGGACTCAGGTATTGATGAAGGCCACAAAAGTTTTTTTAATTGTTTGCATTTAAGATCAAATCTGTACACACACACACACACACACAATTAATGCATGAGTTTAGTGAATTCTTCTAGTTCCAGGTCTTTTTTTAAGCAGAGCAAAGGTCCAATTAGACTGATTGTGTGGATGTGCAGGGCCTATAATGAACTGGATGTCAGTGGCTCCATGTAGTTAAAACCTGTTCAAGTATACAAAGCTGTGTAATTAAGTAAATCAAATGGCAAATAAGGTCCATACTGCAACACAGCAGTAGCAGCATTAAGTTTACTATTGTTTATTTTATCATAGTCAGTGGTCTTTTCAAACTCCTCTTGTTTGCAGCAGCAAAAACACCGACTGTTACTGTCACATGTTGGTTTTGCTTTTTTCTGCTCCATGTTCTTTTCTTTATTCATTGAAACATGAAACGGCCTTCTGGGGAATTACTGCACTCTTGTCTTCCCAGAGGAATGTTGTCCATATGAGCTTTGCTGAAAGTCTTCTTTAGTTATAATTTTATTCTTTTTCATTAGAAAAAAAAGTCACTTGGTGAAAACATTAGTTTCTCACCAGTTGGCACAACCATGCATTTATCTGTCAGCTCAAAGTCTTTTTCCATCACTGGCTTGTCTTTGCTTTGTACATTGAAAGAGACGTTTTGGCAGTGGTTTTGTTGCCAGATAGGCACCAGTGGCGCAGCAGCAACACAATGTTCTCTCGCCAGCTGAAGCTCATTCTCCAACACTTTGAACAGCTTCTCCTTTGGCCGTGTAAGGCAGAACTGGACAAATAGCATGAAGTAGGAAAAGGAGGTTAAGAGAAGGCATAAGCTGGTGCAAATCTGGATGGGAAATCTCATGAATTCATTGTCTTAATTAGGTTATAGACATTATTAAAAAAAACTCTAACAATAAAACCAATTGATCCACAAGCTGCAAGATGCCTGCAGGATTATACTGTATTAGAGATATGCTTCATTTGTGCTTTTTTTGCTGCTCAGCTAAAGACAACTTCATAAAGTGTACAACCAAGAAAATACACAAGTAGCTATTGTTCATTTATAGCTTAATAGATTAGAGTCAATATGCAGGTGTTGCTCCTTAGACGTTGACATTGATTTTCAAAAGCCGTGCATATATTTATCCTTCTTCTACCATAAATAGCACAGTAATAGTTTTCCTCTGAACGGCAGACAGTGGAGAATATGGGAAACCATTGATATCAAACAAGACTAAAAACTAAAGCTATCAGACCAGTCTGAATTGGACTTTCAGATCACCCAACTTTGGTTCAATTTACATGCTTTTAAAGCTACATGGTGTAACTGCTCTGTTTGTTTCAGTGGTCCTATTCAATTCAATTCAGAAAACTTTATTTGTTCTCTGGGGGCAATTCAAGATTCTATCCTATCACTAACTACATGACTTGAACTTGACATTAGCAGGGCAGAGGAACTATAAACTGGGATGCAGCAATTATTCTATTTTTCTATTTCCTTTGGTATACATGAGCCAACTGCAGTGAACTTTCTCCTTGTCATTTTAAAACCATTTACATGTTTGTACTCTATAAAGACATGCTTGATCTTTTGCTTTTATTGTCACCATGGGGAAGCAACCTTGTTGTTCCACTGCACAAGATGAACTAGAAGTTCTATAAATTATTATAAGTAACAAAAACTGAATTTGACATTGATCATTTAAGCTTTCATCAAAATCTGCATGATGGATTTACCTTTTTTAAATGAATCAACTCTGACTCTCACCTTTTTGATTATTTCCCTTATTTTGCAGTCTTGCAACAGGATAACCATCCTGCAAGAGATCTACTGTAAATACCCTTGAGTTGTAAGTGTAGGACAAAGCAAAATCCTACTTCCTTGCTTTTTGACATGAGATGTGGAGCAAAAGACTCGACTGCGAACAGAATTACCATTTGTGTGTCAACTGAGGACAACACACACAGTGCTGTTGTTTAGTTGTATGGTAATGGAACTGACAACTGTTCACTTCAGTCTAAATTATTGTGTATATACACTCATCAGACACACCATCGAACCACCGACAGGTGAAGTGAATAGCATTGATCATCTCATTACAATGGCATCTGTCAGGGGGTGGGATACATTATGCAGCGAGTGAACGGTTAGTTCTTGATGCTGATGTGCCGGAAGCAGGAAAAATGGGCAAGTTCAAGGATCTTGGTGACTTTGACAAGAGCCAAATTGTAATGGCTTGACAACAGGGTCAGAGCATCTCCAGAACAGTTCATCTTGTGAGGTGTTGCTGGTGTGCAGTGGTTAGTAACCACCAACAACTGTTCAAGGAAGAAGAACCTGTAAACTGGAGACAGGGTCACGGGTGCCCAAGGATTAATATAGAGTATGGGGAGTGAAGGCTGGCCAGTGTGGTCTGAATTGACAGAAGAGCTACTGTTGGACAAACTGCTGAATACTTTAATGTTGCCTATGATAGAAAGGCACTGAATAGCACAGTCCATTACAGCTTGCTGCATACAGGGGACAAGTTCATGCTGACCCCTGCACTGAACTGAAAGCGCCTAAAATGGGCATGTGAGTGTCAGAAATAGGCAAGGGAGCAAAGTAAAGAGGTGTAATGACTCACATTTTCTTTTACATTATCTGAAAGGCTTGGTGTATGCAAGTCTTTTGCCTCGGGAGGAGATGGCAGCAGGATGCAATAGATGAAGAGGACAAGCTGATGGAGGCAGTGGAGGGCAATTCTGGCATTCAGTAGAAGGGACTTTGACACATACCAGCTACCTAAACATTGTGTAGAGAGAATTCCCTGAAGCCAGTGGCCTCTTTCAGCAGGGTGATGCTCCCTGCCACACAGCAAAAATTGTTCATGAATGGTTTGAGAAGAGTTGAAGATGCTGACTTCACCTCCAAATTCCCCAGATCTCAATCTTAATTTGTGGGATGTGCTGGAAAAAAGAGGCCCCACTTTGCATCCAGAGTTCTTCGCAATGCCTCATGGGCTGTTGCAAATGCAGAAAAGGGACCAACATAACACTGGGATGGTGGTTCTGATGTTGTGGCTGATCAGTGTGCACTGCAGCACATATGAGTCACCCATATATCACTCAGCTTTGCAAATAGTTTTCTTCTTTATTATTTTATTCTTCTTTTTTTCTCTGTGTTGTCTAAAGAAGAGCGGCTTGAAGTAACCTCTGCTGAGATGTACCCAGCGAGCCAACAGGGCCCGTGGAGCCACCAGAGTATTAAAAGTTTTTATATGGAAAACAGTGGGACCCCCTGCTCAAGAACAATCACAAACTTGAATCAAACATGCATGCACACCCCGTCTCTGTGTAGAGTCGGTATTCATGCGTGCAGGCCCCATGGTCTTTATCGTGCCGGCCTCATCCTCCATCACAAACATCCTGCTGAGATCTCCGACCAGCTCGTCTAAGGCTCTGGATTCCCAGAGCCGAGCAGAAGAGCAGCGGTGAGAGAGCAGACACAGCCGAAATAAGAAATGAAGGCCCACACACACATACAGGAGGATACACAAACACTCCTACAGAAGAAATAATAAACTGGGTGTGTTGATGTTCTGGAGCCAGAGTAACTTTATAGTCCTATATTTGGCTGTAAATCATGTGATTAATTTGAGTTTACATGAGCAGTGCTTGTGCTTCATATTAGCGGTGTACTCTTTAGTCCCTGTGTACCACTGACTTAACATCTGCTCGGAAGCCACCTGCTGTTTTTTCTTTTTTTCTTTATCCCACAATGCAACTTCGTACTGACAGTACCCGACTTGTGGAGCTCTGGCATCTGGACGGATGAAGGAAGGAAAAGAAGGAGGAATGGAAAGTATTTGCTCCAGTAATGGGTCTGTTGTGTCCCCACATGCTCTTTTTCTTCTCGCTGGTGACTAGAGGAGGCATGTGTTGCGCTGGGAGACAGATGGTTTGAAGCAGATTTCTTTTCGAGACAGGATGGAGACGGAGGGAGGTAGCGGGAAATGAATGAAAAAAGTGGGAAGGCAGTGGGAGAGAAATAGAAGTGAGGAGATTATTGTCTGAGTCCAGAGCTCGACGCTGGAAATCCTTTTGATTTAAAAACACAAAGCCGCGGTGGTAAATCTTATGTGTTTTTAAACGCGATGAAGAATCAAAAAAGGTCACTGGAACTTTTAGAGATTTTTTTTTTTTCAAATCAATTAATATTCAACAAGCTGCCCTGCCTGGTTGTGCTGAGTCACAGTGGTGCTTTGAGCTAAGTGTGGACACTTGCCCACAGTGACAATGCTAATGTGCTAATGTTTAGTAGGAAACACTCCCCACTTGGTGAGTTAGCGTGGATCACTAAAGCTATTACAGCTCATCTTACGGGGTCGTGAGTATCCATATCAAATACATGACAATCCAACCAATATTTGTATAAATTCTTTGCACATTGTTGACATTAGAGGAAAGGTCAAGGAAGAGATTTGCGTCCAATTTTGTGACCAATTATCTTGTCAGTGTCAATATTTCACTGGATAAATGAGAGCATTGTCTGGTTGGTGGTGTTAATGGAATAGTCAGGTTATTAACAAAGTCTTTATTATTATTATTTTTTATGTGTATGGATGAGAATAAAGTTAAAAACGGTTCCACATGCTATGGAATTTATACGGATTAGCCACAACTTTACAACCACTGACAGGCAAAGTCTATAACATTGATTATTTCGTTACAATGCAATGTTCTGATGGGAAACTTTAGGTCCTGGCATTTATGTTGATGTTACTTTGACATGTACCGACATGTAGTTGCAAACTAATCACATTCGCCATGACACCGACTTCCTGCAGCTGGACAATCCACCCTGCTGCACAGCAAAAACTGCTCAGGAACCATTTGAGGAGCATGGCCAAGAGCCCTATGTGTTGACCCGGCCTCCAAACCTCCCAATCTGATCAAGCTTCTGTGAGATGCACCCGATTCACGGAGGCCCCACCTCCACAGAACTGTTCAAGATTACAGTTGTGTTATAAGCTCAGATGAAATTTGTGGCACTGAGTGATCTTTACTCTCTTTAAATACACTGGCCTAGATATAAATTTACAGGTGGAAGTACATTAATTGCGTGTTGGAAACTGGGACTCTGACCCCTCCCGGCATTACCAGCCAGACCTATGCCGGCCATCAATAACAGTAGTTTCAAATGAAAGGTGCTAACTGTTGCCAAGCTGAAAAACTGCCTTATCTAGGGGCGACCACTGGCCACTATCTCCCTGATTCATTTTGCAAGCTGCACAGCAGGTTGTTTCGGTCTCCAGAGTCACTTAATCGTGCTCTCATTTGCTGCATAAGTAAATGACATTTCTATGCTGCTGCCTCCTCCCTGGAGGTTGTTAAAATGGCACCCAGAATTATTTCCACATTTAACACTTTTAATTGAGCTGCCATGTGCTCCAGAAAGAGTTTCTCCTGTCTGCCTGAGAAGCTTCGTTTTGGTCATCTGTCGTGCATTCTACGGATATCCACAGGTTTGTGAGGCTTTGACTGGAGGGACTGAATGTCTGACTGTGACCCGTACTGCCTACTGTAACAGGGTTAATTGAATCAGTAATCTATTTACACTTTGCCCTCAATTACTCACTTAATCAAACGCTGAGTCACTGTGGAATCCGGCTAACACTCAGACAGACTGCTAGTGCCTATTGCATTCAAACCATGGCTGCTTATAAATATGCTAAAATTAGCTCCACTTAATGCAGTCGTTCTCACACTTAAAGGAATTATAAGGTCACATGAAAATAACTCTGTGTTGCAAATTTTTCAACATTTTCATTTCTGCAAATTAAGCGTACAATTTTTTTTTTTAAATACTCCTACTTTGGAAAAAAGGAAAGGGGTCACATCGTAGTGCACACAGCCTTGAAGCTGCGGAGTTATCAGTCCAGTAAGCTCCAACTCGCTGGCAGAGAGGCAGAAGAGGCTTGACAGGGTATGTCAGGGCAGCAAATAAATGTTTGAATGGGAAAGTGGGCCCAAAGAAAGGAACCATGCACAGGCAGACAGCCTGACACCACCCAGATAATGGAGCTGCCAGAGCCTCTCCCACATTACATCTCACCTCACCAAAACACAGTCGCAAGAGAACACATCCACTTGCACATGCAGACATGGTCCCATACACAAATCGGCGCACATAAACACAGGCATGTCACATACACTCTGGAGATTCGTATTGAGCTTTCAGATGGATGAGAGCAAGAAAGCATGACCAGAGGTGGATAGATGTTAGTAGTGGATGTTTCATTGATTAGGGGCTAACGCAGAGGGCTGCACTTAAAAAACACCTCTCCTTTTCCGTGTACTGGTAATCTCTCCTGTCAGCTCTTAGAACCAGGCTGTAATTTGATAAATCGCTGGGCTGAGATGAAGTGAAAATAGGCTTGACAGTGCGGGGGCCTCCCATCCTCCGACACCGATCATCTGATCCCTTTTTACAGCACATTAAATATAGAGCCCTTTTCTTCCATGGCTTCATGCTAAGAGACATACCAGTGATTTGTGTTGCCGGGAGAAGAATGGGATGGGATCAAAAATCAAGAGGCCGTGCTCATCACAGCAGGATGATGGGGAAAAGTGTACGCCTCCAGGCACAAGTTAAATTGTTCTGAAACAATACCAAACAGTGATCCACCACCTTTGACCAGTAGTTTGAAATGGTAATTTAACACATCATCAGGGTGCTGTTTTTTTTTAATTATTATTATTTTTTACTGTGTGTCTCCTGTGTGTGATGGTCAAACCAGGGAAAGATGATACTTTATGTGTTTGCAATTAGGAGTGAATATGGAGAGTCATATCCATCCATCCTGACAGCTATGTGAATTTGAGCTTCTTGGCGATTTATCCAATAGTTCTTGACACATTTCACTCCAAAAATACAGACATCAACCTACTTGAGGAAGTTATTTGCGATGATCCAGAAACATGTACAGAATTTCATAGTGATTCATCCAATAAATGTTGAAATATTTCAGTAATATATCGATAGACCATGATTGCCATCTATGCAGTCTTTCTCTCCATTTGTGTTTCCTTTCAACAGTATGTTTCGATAGTTTGCCTCTTGTTTGTCTGTGTTGTTCGTCCTCTTCCCAGGTCTTCATGCTGGCGAAGAGGTCATGCAGCTCAGGTCCTCTCTCTTCCTCTCAGTTCATTCTAATTATAAGTTAACAATCTATCATTTGTCATACTGTAAATCTGCTCTGTTGCTTCTCTGGATACACAAAATGCTACAATCAGCCATTACAGTAAAACGGCTGACGGGTGAAGTGAATAACACTGATAATTTCCTGAGATCTTCGGAAGTGAAGTAGCCTCTTGGATGAGAGGTCAAACGTCTTCAGGAACCTTAAAGAGAAGTCCAATTGTCTTTTTCCTAAAGCTCCTAAGAGTAACATGACCTGGGTGACTGAGAATCTACACAGAGGTGCAATGTTCATCTGGGAAACCTTGGGTCTTGGCATTCACGTGGATGCCACTTTGACATGTACGACCGACTTCAACACTGTTGAGAACCAAGCACCACCCCCTTTCCCATGGCCAAGGCACTTTCCAATGTCGGTAGCCTGAAGCAGGACAGTGAACCCCCATAACACTGCAAAAACTACTTATGAACACCTTGAAGAACACAACAAAGAGCCCAACACATTTATCAGGTTCTCCAACTTCCCTAAATCCCCATCTAGGGGATGCACTGAAATAAGTCCATGCAGGACCAAAAGGATTCTCTTCCATCTTTACAGAGCCAAACTGCATAGGACACCTCCAGAGATCCTATTTCCAGGCCTTAATGGGTCAGAGCTGTTTTGACAGGATGGGGATATCTGCACAATATTAAACAGGTGGTTTTATTGTTTTGGCTGATGAGTGTAATCTCTTTCTAGCCTGGAAGAAAGATCCCTCCTCAGGTGTTCTTCTTCTTCCTTATCTGAATCAAAGGTCTAAAGAGTTGTATCTTAAAGCTCCTTAAGGCAAATATGTAATCTGTGACACTTGTGTGTATGAACTTAAATCAAGGTTAGTTTGATCAAATGAAAAGCAAATTCATTCATGTCAACTATGTTTACTACACTTTCTGATTATAAATTAACTGTCACTCATGAAAAAACAAGTCAAACATTTTCTTTTTTTCTGCTTTTCGCTGTCTTTTCTTATTGTAAAAGGAAAATGTGACGTGTGATTGTTGCACAGAAAGGAAATGAAAACAATTGCGAGTTGTAGCCCAAATACAATACAGCGTATAGTACTACAAACTCACAAAATGCCGCCTCACAAATGACAGCAGTGTGCATCAATGTTGTCTGACAGTCTTGGAGAAAAACGGAGGAAGAAAGGAAACTTCAAAAGCCCTTTAAAGGTCACATTGTTGCAAAGGTATTGCTTCATGTTGCTTATACAGGTGTTCCAGTAACAACTGTGTCTACCTGTGGTGTCTTTGTCACTGTCAGCCCACTGTAGAAGGGAGCAGGGTGTGCTCTGTCTTACACAAAACAACAATATCTGGAAATATCTGGATATATTTTTCATTCAGATACCTTTTACTTTTAGAGTGCCATTTGGAACGTGCTGTCATGGAGAATGCAGCCTTGGCCATTGTAGCAGTCGCAATCGATGTTGGAGCTTTTCTCCAACAACAGCTACTGTTGCTGCTTGTGCTTTAAAATCTCGTTAACAACATTTACTGTATTGATAAAAGGAAAACAAAATTTGAATGCTAACTGAAGGTATTTTCTGTGATGGTGTATATTAAAATAAACACACCAATCAGGCACAACATTATTACCACATGTCTAATATTGTGTTGGTCCCCCTTATGTGATCAAAAATGCTCTGAACCATTGGGCATGGACAAGAGGACCTTTCAGGGTTTCCTATGGGGTCTGGAACCAGGACGTTGGCACTAGATCTCTTGGGTACTTTGGCTTGTGCAGTAGGGCCTTTCTCAGTCAAACTTGTTTCACTGCATCCTGTTGGGGTGTAGGAAGTTTGGAGGTCAAATCAACGTGTTGGGCCATTGTCATGTTCCTCAACATGTTCCTGATTGTTTGATGTTTTTTCCATGTGATGGGGTGCATTTTCTTGTGGGGATAGGACAATGACATTTGGGATTTCCATTTGAATGAGGGAGTGTGCTTGTTGTGGGACAATGTTTATTTGGGTGTCTAAGTCTGATCAACACGGATGTCAAAATCCAAGGTTTTCCATCAGAACACCACATAGTACCAATAAGATCAATGATATTCACTTCACCTGTCACTGATGATAATGTGGTGGCTGACTGGTCTGTATTATCAATACAGTAAATGTTGTTTGTGAGGCATATTTGTTGTGGATATTTCAAATAAATTCTTACAAAATGAGACAATAATGTTGCTGCAATAATAAACAGATTCTTAGACTGGGCAATGTAGAAAAAACAAAATAGAATTGAGGAATAAAAATGCAAAAGAAAAAATACACATCTAAAGACAACATATTTATCTTCAACTGTTCACATAATGCAGTGAGAGAAAAGATAGTTTTTAGCCACTGAAACCTTTTGTTAGAAACAAAGCTTAAACATGTGTTCTATGAGACCCAAGAGTGATGATACCAAACTCTGTGTGTGTGTGTGTTTGTATGTATTTTCCTGCTGGCTTTGTTTATTCTGTAGATCTTTGTCTGGGAAAGTTGCTGGCCAATATTTTTCCATCTATGACACCACACAAAACAAATGCACACATATACTCAGCTGCCTGCTTAGCACATGAACAATAGTAGATGCAAAAGGGGAAAAAAAGACACACCACAGCATGTGAAGCTTTGTTTCATTGTGTTCATAGCTGCTGGCAATTTAAATTGTTTTAACTTTAATTTATCTTGGGAATGCTGACTAAAATGATAAAGTTTATTCGGTGTAGTTATTGTTGTATTAGATTCCACATTGAAATGCCAAATATGGTTCCACTATTGGAGGTAATTCTTTTCTTTTTTTATCCACAGAGGATACTGTTTATGAATAACACACCCATTACATGTTGGCAGGACATAAGCTCCTTACCAAAACAGTTTTTTTTTTAAAAAAACTAACAGATGTTTGACAGGTGGTGGAAAGTAGCCCTCTTCCTCTTACAATTCAGGATGATGGATGATAAAGAGAGGCAGAGAAACAGCAGTGCAAACAATACTTGGCACCAGGTGTACTTGAAGACCTTTACTTTCTGTAAAAAAATAACTGGAAACCTCGTTGGAGAGTGTGTGTGCGAGAGAGAGGGGAAATGTGCTCGAGATGGCAGTCAGCGAAGATGAAGGAGAAAAAAAAACTGACGAGGTTTGAGACCATAAAGCACCAAAGTCACTTAACATAATATTAATTCAAACACTTTGTCTGATGCTTGGTAAAATGCACGGTTGGCAAGCCAGTGCAGCCTCTTGGGTAACTTCATTTTTACAGGACTGAAGGGAGACCAATTTGTACTGCAAAATATTCCTCTCATCAAGTGTTAATTTCAGTTTTAGTCGTTTGATGACAGCATATTTTAGTTTTTGGCGAAGCTAAATACAACAAGCATTCTTTGAGGTTGTTTTTTGAGGCTCCAGGTGTCACCATCTTTGTTGTGTATGGTTACCATGAAAGCAATTCTGTCGTGCCCACTGCATTTTGTTCAGCTTTAATTAAAAAGACTTGCCTCTCCTCATTAAATCTAGTTATCATTTCCGAACTCAAACACAACTGCTCTCTGTCCATCATTTTTGCATATCACTAGCAATACTACAGCTACATGTTCAGAAGCTGGATTTCCTCACTTTCACTGAAGCTGTTTCATAGGAAACTTGATTGCCAGTAGTAACAATGAGTAAACATTGTTAGTGCACATATTTGGTAAGTCAGAAATACTGAATTTAATTGTAAGATGTTCCCTGACAATGTATTTTTGTCCATCAAAATGTCAGATCCTGTATTGTTTACATTTAAAGTAGACCATAATATATCCCTAACCTTGTTCAAAGTGCTGCTGTTGGCAAATGTAAGCACAGATGGAACTCTGGAATATGGATAACAAGAGTCCTGTAATTAACTGTTTCCTCCATCGACTGTATATAAAGTTATGCAACCCTCTCACAGGTTTCCTGAACAGTTGTTTTGAAACTGAATATGTTGGCTCTGGTTGTAGCCATCTTGGCAGAGCTTGACTCTGTTTAACTTCAAGTTATTCCAAAAAAGAAAAAAAGAGTTAGAGCTGAGATTCAAAGCTGCCACGCCCCAGTCATGGACAACTTAAAGCCTTTATGCAACCTAAACTTATCAGCTGCATAAAAATTCACCCCTATAAAGTACTATAAACATGTTTATTTCTGCTGTAAAGTTGGTCATCATGGGGGCTATGAGAATTGGCTCCTTTTTGGAGGCAGCCTAACGTGGCCATTTGAGGAACTGCACCTTTTAGTACTTTCATATAGGCCTTATTTTTCAGCTGTTTGGTTTCTTCCCAGTACGGGTAATGAGACATATCATCACTGAAATGGGGAAACATGTGTGCAAGATGTTTTCTTATTAACCGAAGTAGAAATGTTACAAGATACATAAGTTGACGCCCAAATTCTGAAAACACAATTATGTTTGTTTTTCTATGGTACTGGAAATACAGAAGGTACCTTGGGTGTTGAAGGTACTACAAATACTGGACAATAATGGCAACAACATATGTAATAGTGTTGCAGTTGCACCTGGAATATGTGGGGGAGAAAAATCCATAACAACAAACAAAACCAGAAATGTCTGGTGTCGTGGCCTCCCTAAGAGAGAGTACAACAAGACAAGCGTCTAAAAAACTTCAGGAAGATATTTTAGGCTGACAGAATGCAGCTTTACTAATTAAGGCTAGACTGGAGTATGTGATTAAACAGATGGGAGGCACTGAATATTTTTTAAACTTATTTTCACAGCATGAACCAAGTACAACAAAGGGACTTTTCTTGGCAATCCACAATATAAGGTCATCAGTTCTGTTTAGACAGAAAAACTAGTCAGTGCTGGGTACCGGAAAGAGCAGGGCTTTGCAGTGTATTTTCTTACTAACACACTTCACTGTCTGCTCCGCTAAGGTGCACCAGCAGCAGACAGATGGAACCTAAAAACAATGAAATAAAAGAGTCCTCTCCTGTCAGTGTTTTGGCAACAAGCAGAGACAAAGAAAAGCGAGCAAGGAAAGGGATATTTGTATTTACAGGTGAAGCTTCACGTAGCTGTTGTGCATTTCATGTCTCTGCAAAATGTCATTTCTCCTTGTGCTTGACCTATGATGTCCAATTGAGAATTTATTTACCAAGTCATTTGCCAGAATGGTGGCTGTAGGATAAACGAAGCCATATGCCAGTGCTCTCTTTGCTCATCAAATGCAATTACTCCAGCCTCTCAGCAGTCCGGTCTGGTCTGTTCGAGTGACAGAGGGCCTCATTTCACCTTGCTGCATTAGTGGGTGATTGTGTCGCTTGTGGAAGGGGCAGGTCAAATGGGCTTCGAAACCAGGCGAAGCAAGTTTAAAACACTTATACATCACTCGGGCTCTGGGACAAAAATTCACTCTAGGGGATGTCACAGGGAATGGAGCAAAGGCTCGAGCCTCGTCTCACACTTAATTTCCAGTGTTTGAAGGCGAGGGCTTCTGACCCATGGTGAAATCACATTCTACCAGCCCTCAGACAGATTTTAGTGAAATCACTGCATCAGATGTTATCATTTCAACCTGTTTCCAACCTTTGGAAGGCATGAAGGTGTCTGTAGACGTCTGAATCATCAGTCCATTACAGATGGAATCAATCATCCTCTGAATCATCGTCCGTACAGCCCCTCACCACGCCAAGATGGTTTACTGTAGGCCTGGAGAGCATTTAAAGGCTAATGTTGTCTGCGCTTGTCACCGAGGGACCCACGTCAGCCGTTCCAGTTGAAGCTAAGCTATAGAGTGGACCGGGCGGAGGCAGTCCATCAACTGAATGCTCCACTGTGGTTACTGCACAGTCAAAGTGATTCATGCATCTCAGAGGCCCAGTATATTTAAAAGGAGGAAGAGAAAAGGAATTTAAATATAGCTGTATATTTTGGATAGCTGGCTGGATGGAGTATCCTTAAAATGACTGAAAAGCAAAATGAAAAATGTAATTTTGTGGGTGTTTATTCTTTTCTTTCAAAGTTTTGCTGCATTTCTTAAAACTGATACAGTATTTAGATGAGCAGATCAAAACATGAAGTTTCCTTTTAATATAGGAGCTGTTTAGGGTATATGAATATTCATCACATTAAGAGTAGCTTCTTATAACATTAACAACAACAATGGCCTCCAGTCAAGAACGCCTTTAAGCAAGCAGCAGTTGTTTTTCTTGTTTCCTGAACTTTCTGTACGACAACTACAGTGTTTCCAACTGAAGTTCTCTTAGGCTGGGTCTATCAGTGTGGCATTGTGCTGCAGAACAAAGAAACCAGCGAGCAAGCCATCATTATCACTTCAGGGACCCAGAAATTCGCATTCCCCCTAGGATGCTACAAAACACGGACCTAAAAAACAAAAATACCACTGGAGATAAAATAGGCAAAAAATAAATTCCAGAGGAGAGTGGAAGTCGGGCTCTGTGTTCGGGGCGTATAACAGCTGCAGCCTCGTCTCTTCTCGCAGCTCAATAAGGCCATCACCACAGGGATTTCCAATGATCAACTGCACGTAGCTAAAAATGCCGCAATTCGTTTCCCTTAATGAACTATTCGTTTGTTTTTCGGAGCTTCACCAAGTCACTTAACATTCTCTCAGGTCAGATTCATCTCATTCGGGTGTCTACAGCTGTAAACAGAGCCGGGTCAGAGGAGTCTTGTGTTTCAATGTCAGCAGAATAAAGAAAACAATGCTACATTCAGACCTGCTTTAATTGCACCCTTCTAACCCATAAATCACACTGACGCGCACACACATGCACAAACGCACAGGATAATTCTTCTCAGTTTATCTGCACCCGCCCAATGACAAGCAGGCATGCAGTATGCCAACAGGAATGTGCACTGGCCAGTAAATGCACACACACATGGACAATAGTAATTCAGAGGTGCTGTTAACCTTGTTGTCTACGGACAGGACCCAGATTCTTTTTTCATATGGCTGCTACCTTCGCCAGGTCTCCCTTGTAAAAGAGATTTCTAATCTCAATGGGACTTCCTGGTTAAATAAAGATAAATAAATAAAACAAATTTGGCTTAAATTAATTAATATAATAACAATACTAATAATAAGTTAGGAAACATATTTAAATACAGGAGATGTCCAGAGAACTGCTTTGTGGAATCAAAATGACACTAGAGCATTTTTGAATATGTTCTGTGTTTTTATATCACATAAAGGAGTTTATAGGTAGTTACTTAAAAGAAACACGGATCACCAGTCCATAACAGTGTACCTATCTAAAACTGAATGCTTAGGGGTTTTGAACTGTTGACCTTCGGGTTTGAAAATTTTTTTAAAAATATTTTTTGGGGAGTTTTTTTTTAATGATAGGGAGAGAGACGGAGTGAAAGGGGGTATAAAGAGAGAGAGACATGCAGCAAAGGGTTATGAACCAGACTCGAACTTATAACCGCTGCTGGCGACCTGCGCCTACATGGTAAGGCCCTAACTCAGTGAGCTATATGGCAGCCCGAAAAGTGTTTGTAACCATGTTAATGGTAGGGGCAGCTACACTGGTCAGGCAATAGATTAGCCACCACTTTGGTCCAGATGAAATATCTGAATAAGGCTGCAATATTGTTATGATTGATTTGATTTAGATATTCATGCTCCTAGCAGATGTACAATGATCAGCCACAACATCATGACCACTGACAGGTGAAGTGAATAACATTGATCATATTGCTACTATGCGGTGTTCTGCTGGAAAACCTTGGATTTTGACACCCGTGTTGATGAGACTTAAACACCTAAATAAGCATTGTCCCACAACAAGCACAGTCCCTCATGCAACTGGAAATTGCAAATGTCACTGGCCTACCCTCGCAGGAAAATGCACCCCACCACATGGAAAAAAATATCAACCAATCAGGAACATGTTGAGGAACATGACAATGGCCCAACATGTTGATTTGACCTCCAAACTTCCTAGACTCCATTCTAAACAAGCATCAACAGGATGCAGTGGAACGAGTTTGACTGACAGACGCCCCACTGCACAAGCCAGAGTACCCAAAGGATCCACTGCCAACGTCTGATTGGTGTATATTCTCGTAACTTCCTGACCTTTTCACTTATCCTTTGAAATTCCTCTGCATTTAATGGACAAAGTAGAAGACAATTTTGTACAGGCAGCTCCTGATCATGATTTCTAACGAATATGACGGCTGCTTGCTTTTCCTTTCATGTCACCATAAAGTTGAAACATAGGCTTTTGACTGAAAGGTCTTGACAGCTGTTGGATAGACTATGATAGAAATTTTCCACGTCCCATCTCATGATAAATTCTAATGTGTTTGGTGATCCTCTGAGCCACCATCAGGCTCAAATTACAAGTCATTGAATAATTTATAAACAAATACGCACAAAGTTAATAACACCCTCAGCTGTAATTTGTGCTTATTGCTAATGAAGGCATTTTACCTTGCAAACCTTCCTGAACTGAGAAACATGGTACAAACATAATACCTGCTCAAGATCAGATTATTAACATTGTCATTGTGAGCATGCTGACACTATTAGTACTTAGTTAAAAGCACAACCTCAAATTAATTGGAAATTAGATAGATTAATTAAGAATTTGGACTGAAACAATTTCCAAGTATGCAACTGCTTCTGTCACTTGTGTAACTAGTGATGCCCAACGGAATGAAATGGTAGGGCAAGGGAATGGAGTGAGAGCTGTATTGAGGACTGTTGGCATAGCAATAGTAGAAAGATTAATGAAATGGGATAACTAGGGATGTATCAGCAGACTGAATGTCATTGGAGATTGTTCATAATGGTGAACGGGTTCTGTTCCATTATACCTGACTGGAGCTGTCAGTTATTTTGTGAGCTAAAATGCACACCCAGAGATCCCTTTGTCAGCAAAAGGAGTACCTAGCACTTCAGCATCGGAGACACAGGCACAAGTTGGCTGAGAGTGAGGAGTGAAAGGCAGCAGTAGCAGTTTGGAGTGACTCCGTGGCAGGGAGAAAGAAAGCAGAGTTGGTTGTTTATAGACCAGTGTGATATGAGTATCCACTGATGTATTAGCAAGACGGTAAGGTTTTTGGGATTAAAAGGGACAAAATAAGAAAGAAGGTTGTAGTTTTAAGGTTTAAGGTTTGGTCTCTTGTAAAGATGGATAAGTGACTACAGAAGCCAGAAATAAGAAGCTGACACAAAAATGTATAAATAGTTGGTGATTCTCTGGAGAGGTCAGGAGGGCTTTTATTGTGAAACCCTGCCTTGATTTATTGACTTAATCCAAAAAAAGACTGCACTCCTGAGGTAGATTTGTAAAGACATTACAGTCACTGTTTATATAACATGAGCATTATGTTAAGGAAAATGTTTACTTATTCTACATGTTCCTGGTAACCAAGGGACATCTCTGGACCACGAGTCCTTGGGTTCGCTTTAATTAGGGTGCAAATTATATCTGAGGAGGTACAGTAAGTGGGCAAGACAGATTGCACAGGAAATGCCACATTAACATGTAATAAGACTGAACTAAGCAACCTCTAATTAGATTGCCCTTTTAGAAAGGGGAGCATGTCTGTGATCCTGTGGAAAAAGACTAATTGTCTGAGTGGGTTACAAGCAGTTTAAGGCACTGATATGCCTAGAACCTTTTCAATCGCATATTATGATTTACAAATGATACTCATGGGTCTTATTACATGGTCAAAAATGTTTAATATGCTTAAAGGTTCTCTGTGCAACATTCAGAACCCCCTGACTTTGCTTGAACACCAGCATCTCAGACCAAAATAAATGTCAACCCAGGGGGACAGGGGGAGCCCTTTCCCTCAGTTTTATATCACAGTAGCACTGTAAAATACGTTGTGTGGCTGTAGCAAATTGCTGTCAACTTAACTAACGTTGTCTTCACTTCACTTGTCTCTTGTATGGATGTGGAAACAGACATGCAAAGACTGAAGTGGAAAGCAGTTTTAGCTTAGCAATGTAACTTCAGGTTTACCCCAGGGTTTTCAAGACTACTACAGTGGTTCACTTCTTACTGGGGTACATCACAATGGTAATTTATCCCGAACATCTAACTTGCTGCAAAACAACCTACCTCACTGAGAATTTCAAGCTTGTGCCGAGGATTTGGATTGTGCAGTAAGGCACAATACATATATACACCGATCAGTCACAACATTATGACCACTGACAGCATCAAAAACATCAAAAAAGTTGATTAGACCTCCAAACTTCCTATATACCCTATTTTGATCAAGCATCAACAGGATGCAGTGGAACAAGTTTGATTGACAGAGGCCCCACTGCACAATCCAAAGGACTGCTGATGTCCTGGTGCCAGAACCCATAGGACATCCTGAGAGGTCGTCTTGCCCAATGGTTCAGAGTGTTTTTGACCACATAAGGGGACCAACACAATATTAGGCAGGTGGTCATAATGTTACGCCTGAATTTTTTTGGGATGGACTATCCATTTTCACACAACGCTCATCTCCCTGCTTACAAATGTTCCACCACAAAATTTGTACCTGTTGCTATGCTGAAGCCACATCCTTTGCTTAGCTCCACCAAGACGACTATGATTGGTTTAAAGTAATACAAACAAGCCAGAGCGTTTTTTCCCCCCACTAAGCAGAATGATACTGAGTTGCACCCAAAACATTATGCACCACAGAAGTGCTGGCTAAGCAAGACTAGTGCCACATTACTGCTCATGTCTACATTATAATACTGCCTACTGACCAATCAGCTGTATTTGAAAATGGCGTTATCGTTTCTAAAAGATCCTGCGGAGCTCGAGGTGCTGATCGTGAGAGGGTTCGAGGGCAAGAGGTTTCAGAGCTGTAATTTCAAAGCCAAGTCATTGTTCTTCCCCTTTAAATAATAAATGTAATCCTAAAACAGAGACTAATTAAGCACTAAAGCCTTGAACGTCTTGACTTTACAGAATTTGCAGTAAGCCTAGTTGTCTGAATGATGTTTTATATTTGTTCTTTACTTGCTCTCAGAACTGTTTAATACCAAAGCACTGCCTGAAGAATAAGGCTAAAACTCTTACCCACTTTAAGAATATAACATTGAATTTGAGACGATTGAAGATGCCCTCTGCATCGCCATAAAAACACTTTTAATTGTAATACTTCATTATTTCAACTTGTCTGTTTTTCTGAGTATCATAAAATTGAATAAAGAGCAGCATCAGTAATTGTGTTATTCAATCTTGTGTTGTATAATGATAATTTAACTAAATGTTGAATAAGAATCCTACATCCAAGCAACTTATACATAACTAATACCTTACTCAGATCATGCTTTTCATGAGGCCGGTGTATTGATAAACTCACTTTCACACAGTAGGCAGTTTTTGCCAGCTTTCCTTCATGGTTTTGACTGCAGCTATTCGGTTGCTTTTAGCCTGTTTTTTTTTTAATTATTATTATTTTGAAACTCCTCATATTGGTTTAGGCTAGTTTGTTCTCTAAATGAATGTGCTGCTCCATACTTTTCTGTGTTTGAGGTTGGTGATCTGGTGCAAACAGCGCCTTTTTCATGTTTATAACCAGATGAAGAAATCATGGGCTGACTTAACGACTTGATAATGAGCTTTCTGTGACTCCTTAGCCTGACTGAATTTGTTAAGTTTAGTGAAGCCAGATAATCTTATTCTGATACCCTGGGTATGTTTAACTTGCTTCACAGTAGAGGCCTCAGGTAAAACAGGCCACCACAGTGAAACAAGCATGCAAAACAACAGTAGAGGCATTCATACTGAACTGAAATGAAATGTGTGCACATAAATTAGGTAAATAACATAAATTAAATACCTGTTTTTAAAAATTCTTTCCAATTTTAGGGTAGCAGCTCAATGCTGGACGACACATTTGCTTTTGCCGTGTAGATGGTTGCTTTTGGTGGATCAACAGTTACAAAGGGAGGGACTCACACGCACTTACATACGAAGCTGGATTGGCTGCATATACAGAACAGAGAAGCTCAGATTACAACACACATAAGGAGTGTTACTTCATTCTCTTCTCAGGACACACATTACTATAAATTTACATAGCAGACAGTTACTGCTAAATTAATGCTATATTTACCTGCATATTGCTTATTTGACCTAATTTGTGCATCTTACTCGATATAACATCACTTGAATAGTTATCAATTTGACATCTCAAGCATAAGTTGCCGTCTTTTGCCAGCTCACTGGCTTCTTTTTCTCTACTGATGGTGTTCATGAATAATGAAATGTTGTGTACATGAGAGCTAACAAAAAATAATCCAGCCCCAACCATTAACCCAACCCGTTAGCTCACTAACTTCTACAGCTTAAGCTGCTGTCTTTTGCCAACTCCCTGTTCTTTTTCTCTGCGGATGGCATTCATGAATAATAATTTAGTGTCAGGGATGACAACTTCTTCTCTTTTTTGTGCTTTTAATAGCACCTGTGTTTTAGTAACACCTGGCCCCTACAAGGTGCCTTTTTAAGTACAGAGGTGAACTTTTGTATCAAACATACAGTATATGACAATTCTTTGTGCCTTGCGTATTTTGCTCTTTGTGTATTTCATGCTGTACAAGAGCTCAGTAAATAAATGCCAGTATCCGTTGTTATTTATAACAACAGTATCTGCTTGAAAAACAAACAATGGAAAAAAAAAATCTTATAGGTAGCAAACATTACAGTAGGAAGAGAAAACACATGAATATCTGAATGTATTGGTAGTTTAGAGTGATGGGACGACAAAATCATCTCTCCTGCTTCAGCTGGCAGCTGCACCGACTGTCAATAACAACAGGCACTTCATTTTGATATTTGATAAAGCCATTGTCAGTGTGCTCGCATGAACCAGTCAGACAAGGGAAACTAGACAGAGGGTAGAATACAACAGCCAGACCAATGAATCACACAGCCTCAAGATGAAGAAGAGTCACCTTCAGTTTTTAATTAGTCCAGCAGCCAATTTTAAAACAGTGATACAGTAGAAAAGGATGGACTTGTGTAATACTGCCATATGACAAAAGGAATGACCGGTTCAGATTTGGGCTTTCATTTCACAGGTTTTAATCAATGACTTCTTTTCTGGGAACCAAATTCCATACAGAGTATTTTGAGAAATTAAGCGTGTTTTAAGATCTCCACCTAATTCATGCTGTATAATCTGTAAACTGGACAGATTTGTCTCAGACATTTATACATGAAGACATTAGGTCACACATTATTTATATGATTGTCTATTGATAGTGATCATTATTTTTCTGTTGACCATAAGTTGTTCTAATTTAATTGTAACATTAGGCCGTCTGAATTAATTAGTATAAAAAGTCTACTTCATGTGAAGTATGTAAATGAATAAAAAGGGGGTCGCATAAATAATAACAATTACCTAAGAGGGGGAAGTGTAGGGGCTAACGAAACTCTTTAAACCAATATCAACATACTGAATCCAACCCTAAACTTATCCATGATAAATGAATGCAATAATACTAAACTGACATGTCTCCAGGGGTACCTCTATTAGTTATCTACACATTTTCACTTCGCGTACCAGATCAGACACACATGCCTCCTCTTAAATAACATCATGCATGGATCTGATTTCTGGAGACAAAACAAAACTGAAATGCAACGAAAACCAAAACGGAACGAAACAGCACTTTACAAAATGTTACTATACATATAGTACCTCCGAATCAAACTCTGCTTTTATATACAATACAAAATTGCTTTTAATTCTTCTCTCCTAGAATCTATAATTGCTGACATGTGGTACAGGTCAAACAGCAACTCTAAAAAAAAAATTAAGAAGTGCAAAAAGTACAACAAATGCTACATTAAAACGTGAATTTAAATAAAAAAGAACATAAAACACTGTGGATGGCGCATAGAAAAAAAGTGAAAACTGAACCTCAATTGAAGACAAAGAACATACATTTAAGTTAAGCAACAATACCAATTTCACATTTTCCCTCTTTATAACTATACTGTGGTGTCATGGCAAATCATGCCTTGTTGTAGTAGTCCATTGCTTGACACTTTCTAAATACTGTCATGGAAACAACAGTGGCTGAATGCACTATCCTGTTGTTATGGTGAGGAGTACAGTTCAACAGCCGCCTCAGTCTATTTTCCTCACCCGTTTTTCTTTATCCTCTTTCCTTTCCTCCCTCCTTAATCTGAAGGCATTCAGGTGAGTTTCTCTTTAGTTCACTGAAAACACCCAGTACCCCCTATGCAATGTTCTTAATTGCATTCTCATTAAGCTTTTCCATGTAGTTCCTAAGATCCTTTGAGTCCCCAAGCTCGATGTCTGGACATACCCATTTTATCTCACTGGTCTGCACTAGTGCCAATGGGCTGAGCACTGGACATCCATTGCTGGACTTGACACTGGAAAAAGTGGTGAACTTCACCCTCTTTCTCTTGGTGGTGGGTGAGTTCAGCGACTCATTCCTCCCACTTCCTCCTCCACCAGCGTTACAACGCTGGACGCCTCCATTCAATAGTTGGCTACCTTCCTCCAGGGTACCGCCCAGCTCATCCTGCTGCTGTTGCTGCAAACATAGACCCTCCTCCTGGCCAAGCCAAACCCAGTCGTGTGCATGGGGCATTGCCTCTGGAGCTTCTAAGGACAGCTGCTTGCTACGGTACTTGTATGCATAAGAGATGCAGTTAATGAGAAAAACCAGGATGGCCAGGCAGAAGACTCCCAACAGGGCGTACATACCAATCTCCAAGTCTGTCAGGCCTCGTCGAGAAGGTGACAAGTCCTCATCTGTGCTGCGGCTCCGAGGCAGCTCGGCTTGGTCCGGATATTCAGAGAATTCGTTTGGGACCCTCGCCCCACTGTCTGCCGATAAACGGCCCCCATTTGGCCTCACTGGAACTTGTCCCTTGATGGTTGTGGCTCCACGGTTAATTAGACCAGTTTCCATGTCAGAGATAGATCCGCCATAGTACGGAGGATCGGGACGTGTTCGTCGGTCTCCTGGTTGTCTGTATTGTTCTTCTGACTGACCAAACCTTACCTGTATATTTACCATTCCAGTGGCTAGAATGGTACGTCGTTTGCCCTTCTGGCACATGTCTGATGGGTTCATTTCAACACGCACGAGCAAACCCTGACCTTGGCCTTTGGCAACAATGATGGGCCACTTCCATGCTGCACTTTGCTGCACCGACACCACCTTTTCATTCAAAGAGGTAGCTGCCAGGGTAAAATGGGCCGGGTTGTAGTTGTCTAGAGGAGTCATAGAGCCATCGCTGAACTGGAGCCAAGCACTGATAAGGGATTCCTAAGAAAATAGACACACAGGCAAAACAAAAAATGGTGAAGCGGCAAAAACCCAGTGTGAAAATAACCCCAAAAATAACTCCAAAGACAGTAATCTGCACATTCTCTTTGACTGCATAAGGACTGGAAAATAAAACCAGGGAGGAAAATAAAACTAAGGAACATGAAGGAAGCAAAAGTCAGTCTTAATTACAGTAGAAAGGTTCATTGAAACAATTGGATAGAATGAATATGAAACTATTCTTCAGAAAGCAACTACTCTCTCCAGGGGAAGAGACTGTAGCGCCTTCCTTCATTTGAAATTATAATTATTGGAATAACAGAACTGTTCAGTGGTTGAAGATGCAAATCAAAGAGAAAGCTTCACTATATCACAAGTGAATTAATTTAAAAAGAAAAATTACAATGAATATCATAGGCTCCATAATAACCCTGATCCAGCTCTAAACTTGCAAGCCAAATACAATTCACAGTGCAGTGACAATTAGACTCTCTCTCCACCCATGGAAGGTTACAGAATAATAATGTATAAAATGCTGCAAAACATCTGGATGTTTACATTATATACGGATGGAATCATACCTGTTTGAGTGAATCGATGACTTCCTGTGTCGTTGCAGTGGCAACGATGGCCCTGTTACTCCCAGGGCTGAGCTGCAGGGACAGAGATAGTCCTGATACCAACTGAACCCCGAGCTCTGTCACAGTCACTTTATCATCCAGCACCCTGATGCTCCTCTCAGCCAGGACTGAAGATGTCAGAGGGGACAGTACCTGGAAAAACATAGAAACGCCACACATTGCTTGTCACCAACGGTAACCCACTAGGATCTAAGATGACAGTCTAACTGTCCCAGAGCCGTGCAAGGTGAAAGCTGCAATCTGAACAAATGTTTCGTCAAGAGATGCATGTGTAGTTCCTTGTTTGAACTAAGTCATATGTACTTAATTTGAGTGGTATACAAAACAAAAATAAACTGTCCTCACACCAGATAATGCACAAACTTGTTTACAGCCTTAATGGAAGGTCACCTTGTCATGCAGTGCTGTAAGTATCTGAAAGACGACAAACAAATGAGCCGATACCGTATATATGCTCATCAAATTCTCCAAATTGCACAGCAAAATACATCATTTAGCAGAATAAGCGTTTGATAATCTGACACCCGAGTCAGCATGACATCATTTGTCTGTGCCTTTCAAAATGTTCTAAATTGCAATTCCTAAAATACATCTGTTGTATGATCTGTCAAAGATATGGCTGAGGTATCGTTAGGTGGAGGTTAAAGTATTTGTTTTGCAAAAGTAGCACCTTGCTTTGGGTCAAAATTGCTACTTTGTTCAGGCTAGTGGTTGTCATGGTGACAATGATGGCATGTGGTTCAGTTAATGGAATGATCATGGTCATCGTGAAAGTAAAAATGTGTTGTTTACAGGAATTCGCTTGAACAACAGATGCGGTTATTTTACTCGGAGAGATAGTACACCCCTACACTTTGTTCACTGTGCAAATAAAATGTATGTAAGTGGCATGAAGTATTTCACTTCATAATGAACATTACATGCCACAACATACAAGAAGCCACATTGTGATTATAAAGACAAACACGTGTAAAAAAAAGCTGCTAATCCCACATGAAAACATATGATCTCCATCCTAGTAACACATTCTCCAACCCTCTCAGTTTCCAGAGGTGTGAGCATGTAAATTGTTGTGATATTGCTATGAGATGAGATTCTCTCCCATCCGCTTCAATTAGGGCTCCAGTGTCTCCTCCACCCACCCCCACATGGCTGCATTTACCAGCCATAATGAACTGTCAGCACTGATCACCGCCTCATTTGTAGAGACCCATTTCCATCCTTTCTTTTCTTTTGGTTTTTACCTCTTTTCATTCTCCCTTTTGCTTCCCCACACAGTGGAACCGATACCCCCGAATGCTAAGCAGCTAGCATGAGTTTGATTTCAAAGGAGCTTATACGTTTTGACTGTACCTTTGAGTTGAGATTGAGCCAAAGGTCAAAAAGGCAGATTGGTGGAGATCGTGAAGCGATTTTCAAACTAATAATTAGGCACTGACACTGATTGTCTTTATGCGTGAAGTTTATAAGCACATATTAAGGTAAGCCAAATGAGCAATGACAGAAAACTACAACTACAGCCTTGTTATATTACAGAATACAACAGAAGTCAGTACACCCATGTGCAAACTCACTTAAATGTCAAATGATTCGAAATGAAATAACTGCATTAGTGGGGTATTTGTTCTTCTTAAAATTACAAACTAATAGTTTAGATGCACTCTAGTGAAACTATAGACCCCACAGTAAAAACTCAATGCAACAAAAGTCAGTACACCTTTCAACAACATTCTGCATGCCCACCATTATTTTTGACGACATTCTTAGTTTTCCTCAGCTTGGAGGACACCGGTGTTGCACAGTTTCCTATAGAGATGTTCTGCAATCCTTTAGAGATCATTGTTGCTCTGTGCTGGAGGTGTTACGTTGCTGTTTATTATAGCCCAAAGGTGCTCTATTGGATTTAAGTCAGACACTCTTCACCAGGTTATTCTTTTTACTTTGTTCTTCTTAAAAATACTTGTGCGACTGTGGCAGTGTGATTTGGATAGTTATCAGGCAAAATTATTTTAATTTATTATAATAGTATTACATGCAGACTGGGGGTAAGCTTGTCACTCAGCATTCTGATGTTTCCATATGCATTCATGGTACCAACTATAAATGTACTTGGACTCCTGCAGACCAATATCTTCACACTCTTTCCTCTGTGCTTCAGTGTCAGGATGATGCATTCACTGTGGTAGTCCAAGTTCATGCCAAACGCGTTGAACCTTATCAAAGCGAAACAAATTTATCTTGGTCTCGTCCGACCAAAGATCCCAATATTCATCAGGCTTCTTATGTTTTTTGACTAAGCTTATTTTGGCAGTTTTCTGTCGAAGACTTTTTTTCTAGGATGCTGACCATAGATCTTGACATTATTCTTGATTGATTTTTAGTTGGTCACTGATCTGTGTGCATCCTTTTCCATCTTTGTGAAGACTAACATTCAGATTTGTCACTCCGTCTGGCAATTTCTTTCCATGTGGAGCCACGACGCAGACATGCAGACAGATAGCCCACAAGATGAAAGTTAAGCAAGCTCTAATGCTCACTTAAAGCCATTTCTATGCAAATAGGCTAATCAGAACTCACAGGTGTACTTGATTTTGTTTTAATGACAACACATTTTCTGATGAATGTGTCAGTGAACACAGGTGTCTTCAGTTTTGTTGCATCGTCATCATCATCAAATTTTCTTTGCCTCCACACTTTCAATGTTTGGATCAGCATTATAAGTGAGTTACTGCTGTTTATGTTTAAATGAAAATTAAGGTAATTTCATAAGTTGTTGCATGTTAAGAACCTAAGCTACTGAAATATAGGAAAGTAAATGACTATATAACATAAAACTCAAGAAGTCATGGATCACCTTGTCTGCCCATTTTTCAACCATGAAAGAAATTACCCATACCATTCTCCACTAAAGGTGCAATGCATAAACCTTCCACAAAGCTTTCAACACGTCCAGAGTGTTTTTTGCATCACTCGAATAGATCAACACTCCTGTCAACGAAACCCTGAATACATACCAACAAAAGTCCAGACCGTCTACCACTCTCATCTTGAGATGTCAAGAGTCCTTTTCTTGAGTCTGTGGTGGTAGTAATAGCAATCAGAACCCTCCTCCTCCCCCTTTATTGGAGTCCTTTGCCCAGTGTTCAGAAAAATGTGTCTCCTCCATCCCATTAAAGAAACAGCAGATCCCGCCTTTGGCCTGCATCCATGATCGAGAGATTCTCCCATCAGACTTCCAGACATGTCAGGTCCCTTCCTCACACCAGTTCCAGAGTTTACAGATTTCTTCATTCCACCCACAGAGAGCAATTAAATACCCCTTCCAGGCTTACCACTTCCTATTGAAAGCTGTCAGAGTCTTGTCTTCTATGATTTCTGTCCAGATTTCTGAGGGCTCTTGCTACCAGAAACCCTCCAAATCCCATCTGCACCTGGCTCTAGTCTGGTGCAACCAGCAGTATTCAGTGAAATCTGTTGTTGCCCGAAGCACATGTCTCCGTCTCACAAACTGACACTTTTGCAAAGGTTAATAGCACAATGTGTTTTGCATGCAAGTCGGTCGATCCACAACATGTCAGAAAGACAGTACTTAAGTAGATTTATTCATTTCTTCTGCTGCACCATCAAACCTGCAGCACAATGTCTTAATGATCACATTACAGATTCTGCGACCGCTATAGAATGTTCTTATATATCAGTGGCCTTTTGAAATCTTCCAACATTAGTTTAAATGTCAAATCCTAGTCTGCCATTGTAATATGTAAGAAAATAATTGAAATAAATCTCCTAATGGTTCTATATTTAAAACTGTAAACTCTGAAGTGCAAGACCACTCAGGAAAAAAAGGTCACAATAAAAATGATGAATTGATTATATGGAATGGACCTTAAACTGGAAAGATACTTCATTTAATAGTCCACCCAACTTTAAAATGGAAAATTACATAGGGTATAACAAGACTGACTCCCAAATAATACTGAATATATGCTGCATGAACAAATAAAATACAATCCTTTTTAAGATTTCACGATGTGAATAAAATGCACTCAAGGGCAAGTATGACCAAATATTAAAAATAATGGGGCTGCACGGTGGTTCGGTAGTTAGCAGCATTGCCTCACAGCTAGAAGATCCCCGGTTCGCGCCCCGCTTAGGACGCCTGGGATCTTTCTGTGTGGAGTTTGCATGTTCTCCCTGTGCATGTGTGGGTTTTCTCCGGGTACTCCAGCTTCCTCCCACAGTCCAAAAACATGCTAAGGTTAATTGATGATTCTAAATTGTCCGTAGGTGTGAATGAGAGTGTGCTTGTTTGTCTCTATGTGTAGCCCTGAGTCGACTGGGATATGCTCCAGTCCCTCCGCGACCCTACAGAGGATTAAGCAGTGTATAGATAATGGATGGATGGATAAAAATATAATGAACAGGTATTTGTTCTTCGTACACCATCATCTGTGCTTTGCTGGTCATTACTGCCATCCTGAAACATACGGTTTGCAGGGATATTGCTGTATTTTTATTATTTTAGTTCAGGTGCTTGGAAGGAACTGATCATGGGAGGAATTCAGCTTTTCCTCACATCATGAATGGAAAAGTCAGGAAATCCTCAGGGAATAAAGGTCAGAGAAAAAGTTGATATTGAAATGGGTTGTGTTGTTTTAGGAAAATTAGGAAACCCACTCAAACGCTGACCCTACCGATTCATGGAGCCGATTTTGTGCTTTGCTTCGCTATTTCGCTAAGTGTTTACATGATTTCTCTGGATTAAGCCCAAAAGCTTTGTCCTGAACTGCGAGCCTGTTTTCATACAGAATGATTTAACCTTTCCACAAACAACATGACCAGCATTTTCAGAGACGGAAAACTTAACTCCCACTTTGAGTACAATTTGCTGATTGAATAATAGAAACATTAGCTATCAAATCATGCCTGCATTCAGTGGTACAATTAACCTTTATGTTCAGTTATAAAATGTGCAGCAGGTTAATTATAGTTAACAGCAGTTGTGAGATTTAGTTCAGGCTGCATAGTAGAGAGGAAGCAAAAGCATGAGTAAAATTATTTCTTGCTTGTCATATAGACATACTAAATATTTATGTACATATTTTTACAGATCATATTTAGCGATTACAGTTTTCAGTGACAACAAATGGAATTTAAAGTGTTCAAAGCTGAAATCTTAGCACAATTGTCAGCACATCTTACTGCCCCTAATAGATTATGTATAAAATCAAGAAAGTGATTGAGTGAGTCAATGAGTGCAGGCATACATGAGTTTTATATTTGCTACTTATACCGTTTATGCTAGGGGTGGACAATTTAAGAATGGAAAAACCTGAAATTGAAAATATGTAACCAACCAGATTAGGTCATATCTATGAAGATGTTACAATAATATACACCGATCAGGTGGAACATTATGACCAACTGCCTAATATTGGGTTGGTCCCCCTTATGTGCTCAATAATCTTCTGAACCATTGGGCATGGACAAGGGGACCTCTCAGGGTGTCCTATGGGGTCTGGAACCAGGACTTTGGCACTGGATCCTTTGGGTACTCTGACTTGTGCAGTGGGGCCTCTGTCAATCAAACTAGTTCCACTGCATCCTGTTGATGCTTGATCACAATGGGGTGTAGGAAGTTTGGAGGTCAAATCAACATGTTGGGTTATTGTCATGTTCCTCAACATGTTCCTGAATGTTTTTTCCATGTGGTGGGGTGCATTTTCTTGCAGGGGTAGGCCAGTGGCATTTGGGACTGCCATTTGCATGAGGGACTGTGCTTGTTGTGGGATAATGTTTATTTGGGTGTGTAAGTCTCATCAAAATGGATAGCAAAATCCAAGGTTTTCCATCAGAACACCACATAGTACCAATATGATCAATGTTATTCACTTCACCTGTCAGTGGTCATAATGTTGTGGCTGATCGGTGTATAGTTTAATTTGAGATGGACGATGCACAGATCTAAAATTTGTTTCTGGTGACTCTTTGGCTCATTTCGAACACTGTTTGCTGTGACACTTTGCATTCTGATTGTTTATCGTCTATAACTTGTGCCTCAAATGCTAAATATTAAAGTTCATGATTTTTTAGGTGTTTTTTCCCCCCACAAGTCTCAGTGGTCCTGTTGCTCCACCTGCACTTGCCAACACCATTCCAGCAGCTTACCTGTGACAGCTGCAGTACTTTAAGTACCACTTAAAATAAGCAACATTTAAAGAATTTTATATCAGCTTCATTCCTAAGTCCTCGTGACATCCCCACCTTTTACATGTATCCAAAGATGAGACAGTAACAGAGTAACTAGGAGCATGCTGAATGGCAATTGTAAAACACCACATTGTAATTTCAAAATTGGACAAATGACTTTCTAGAACACATTATCACATTAACTGGAAATATAAATTTCTCTACAACAAAAGTAATGAGTTGGTTAAAATCAAATCAGAGTTATAGCTTTTTTATCATTATTATTTTTACTGAATTATACTCTTAACTACTACTTTTTTTCCGCCTACACATTACAATGAATGTATTGGGTTGTGAGCATTTCATTGTACGTCCATGTCTGTAGTGCACTGTGGATTTATGAGAGTGAAAGCCGTATATTTTAATTGAACGGTATATAAAAGCCAAACCAGGGACAAGAGCTATAAACTCTGTGCAGCACATCAGTCTCAGGCCCCGTACTGGAACTATGTTAAACCCCTATCAAATAAAAACTCACTTTTTCCGTCATTTAAATTGACCGGCAGTGAAACGGCACCCTATATCTCATACATACACATACGTAATCCCTCTTGCAGTGCACTCCACTCTTGGGATTCACAAAGAGGAGGACATCATGATCCCGGTCTTCTGTTTTAGCAGTGTGTTGCTCCGTGTTGTGCTGTCTTACAAACAGCAGGCTGATGTTGATTTATAGTGTGAGCAGGAATACGTGGTATCCTGAGCCTTGATTGTGTTATTAGATAAGCAGGAGTATTTGTGCATGCGTGTGTTGTGAAAACAAACTTGATTCTAAGTTCATAAGCGTTCCCTTTATATGTAAATCATCTATTTCGTAATCAGTCACTTTTATGTTTTCTCATTTCCAGAGGAACAAATGCTTACTGTATATATTTTCAGGCTAAAACCAACCACTGCTTTTAGTAATGTGATGTGTGTGTGTGTGTGTTATATAAGAAAGGTTAAAAAAGAAAACACCTCAGGCCCTTTGAATGAATTGAATTCCAGTCAGAAAAAGCTCTTTCTTCACGTACTGAATGCAGACTCTGATCTGTAAGTTACACTTGTTGAGTCATTCGAAACGAGTCAATGGAGAAAGCGTTTTCTGTTCTCCATCTTACCATAATAAGCTGTCACTCTTGTGCTTCTCTTTCGGAGGAGATGCCAGACAAAGTAGGCCTTTCTCTCCATTGTAGCAGAGTGAAAATTTACCGACGACCAGGAAAGTGTTTCTTGTCTTTTTTAAGGTCATAAGAGCAGTTTTTTCATGATTTTTTGTGTGTGTGTGTGTGTGTGTCTGGGAGAGACACTGTGAAATGGTGAGAGACCACACAGGTGCAAGCTTTTATTAGACGTGCCATGAAGGCCGGTTTCTCTGTCAGCTCATGATGGGCTTAAGTGTTTGTGCCATGCTGCGATCAATGTTGTTGTTTTTGTAACTCCTTCCCCTTCCACTGCCAAAGCTATTCTGTCTTGCTTCACACTCTCTATAGCCTCCCACCTATTTCTTTATGTTTGTTTCTAGTTATATTGTTCAAACGGGCAAAATACTGAGTTAAAGCTACATTAATTTATTTCTCTGGCCGTTTGGAGTCAAAGGATGGCAATGACGATCTAAAATCTACAGACACATTGTTGTTATTATTAGCCATTTTATGCAACATGTGCAGAGCAACTTCACAGTAACCTTTCTGGCTTCAACAGTAGGGAATTATGTGTGGAGATGCTAGCAGACCAAACACACCCGGGACAGCATGTGATGAAGTACGAGGCTGGCAAAATTGCGCACTTCTCATCCAATATGTTATCCACTTGTGTCGCATGTTACAACAATTGATCAGGGTGTTCAGTCTTACATACAACAGACCTGCTGCACTTGTAGCAACAAGCATCGTCAGCGTGTACTCCTCTAGATTGTAAGCACACTTTTGAACATCCAATTCTCTCCATCACTGTCCCTGAGAACAGGGACTCTGTGTGTGTGTGTCTTTGTGTGCATATGTGTGTGTGCACCGCAGCATGTGAAAAACAGAGCTGCCCTCACCCCTCACGCATTGGCTCCTTGCTTGCACCTCTGAACTGGGTACATCAAAAATGCATCAAAGACTTCTCCACTGGTGAGATAAAATGTGCAATATACCGTTTATGTCATAATAATAAATAAGAAATCAATTTTCTCAACTCTTTCAGTTCTGAGAGCTGAATCGATGACGTCTGAGATCATCGATCCTCCGCTCTTTTCATAATTTAGACCTGGTGCCCGTTAAATACAGAGTTTCGGTACCGGTTCCTATTCAAGATGAATGAAGGTCCCATATGAAGTGCAATCAAGAAGTTCCACGGCTGTGCCTTGTAAAAGCAAAAACTGTACCAGATTTAAATTTAGACGCTCTCCCCTTCATAGTAGTCTTCTTGTGCAGTGATACACTGCTCCCAGTGCTCCTGCCACGTTAGGTATGCTACTTCTAAGTGTGTCAAACACCATTTTCTCCACTATGTTGCACTGAATGTTCTCCCTCATACACCTCAGGACATTACAGTAGACATTTCATTTGAGTCCGACAGTCTGACCCTAGGGGATGAGTTCATGATGCACAAAACCATGGAAATGACAAGCATGCTATGTGCTTGGTCCTTGATCTGACCTGACGCAAGCTCTTCAGTTTTGGAAACTGTAGACTTGTCCACTGAAGACTACTGTTTGGTCTCTGGGTGGTTGCAATAGACCAAACTCTTGTAACTAGTGCAGGTATTTGACAAGAAATTTGGACCAGAGTTTGATGTCTGCCCTCTGTGCAAGTTTAAAATCCATGGTGAAATTGCTAAATTGCATTTGCAAGTGGTCACAAAAGGACTTCCGGAGAGAGTGAAAGGGAGTAGACAGAGAGGAAAAAAGGGTGGAAGGAGCAAAGGGTCTGGAGCCAGGCTCAAACTCATGACCACTGCCAAGGGACTCAGCCCTGCGTGGTATGTACCTTAGCTCAGAGACTTAATGGTGGCCTCAAGTCACATAACTTTTTGATCGTATTTTATATCCACTCCCATTTTTGTTTTGTTTTTTTTGGTCTCTTTCAACAGTTTGGTCCTATACAGGTACTGCACATGTGGATTTATCAGAGGTCAAAACTAAAGAGGAAACTGCACTTATACGAATCCAAAATAATGAGCTAAAAGAAGTTAAAAAATGTTGTTTACTTGGTATCTTGGCAGTGAAAATAGAATATTTTAATTATCTTGTTTTTGTGAGTTCTCTGGGTTCCAGACCTCTCCATCAATGCCTCTTTGTCAATCTTTTTAGCTGTACAACTAGATCCAGTGTTGTTTACTGATGGCCTTTTTGGATGGTTGAAAAAACAAACAAACAATCCAGCTGCAGTAATTTCAGTACCATAGAGAATACCTAAAGTTAGCCAAGTCAGTGCAAGATCGTAAGGCAGTTAAGTAAAGATGTAAGTTGCCTTAGAGAGGTAAAACATTTTGACATGACACACATTTAGTTAGCTGTTCCCAGCTTTGGCTACTGCAGCTAACTAAATGTGTTTGCAAAAAAATTGCTCCCATGACTCCCATACCAAAAATGTAGAAACAAACAGTCTTCATTTCAGTAATTTCAGTATAATATACAAGCATACAACCTGTAGTTTGGTGGTTCCGGCGTTTAGTCCGATTACGACTTGACCCTCCAGCAGTTGGGCAACCCTCGGGTCCTCCACCCTCAGAGAGTCCTTGACCATTTGGGTCACATCCACCTGCCAGTCGGTACCCAGCAAGAAGCTCTGCTGACCGAGGCCGTCTTCATCCGCAGCTCCTCTGATCTCTCCGGTGTCGGCCACAAAGTGCGTGACAACTCGTAGAGTGGTGCTCTGGTATTGGGCCACACAGGTACTCTCTGCCCTGTCCTCTGCTGCACTGGCACCATCCTTGTCATCAGTGACCCTCTCGTACCTAACAGAGCAGGAAGAGAAGCAGAACTGAGTAAAGGGAATAAGCAGAGATCAATTCAAGATGAAAAGTGGAGATTTGATAAATATAATTCTGGCCATTTCTGAGGTGAAAATTACTTGAACCTCTCTTGTGCTCTTTGTGTTACGCTTAATGCCATGAAGTCTAAACCTTCTAAAATATATTTACTGCAGTCAAATCCTTCGACGTCTGCAGTGCTGCAGGCTTCCTGAATTTCCAAAAAGTCACAGCCTCTCAGTGTTTTCAGAAAATCCATTAAAAACAGCTTGTAGAGACAAACTGCTGCATGGCTTGCTTTCTCATTTTCTTCTAAAGGGCAACTGATATTTTTGCTGTATGTCTGCCATTTATTTGGCCCACGGCAAACACTTTGCAGATATAGCCATTTCAGAAGATATGTTTTGTAACAAATGAATGTTTGCCAACCCCACAGCGGAATTTTGTGGAACATTTGTTCCATTCTTTAGCTCCCATTTAAGCGTAGTTTGTATACCTTAATCACATTAATAGACCCACATTAGACTGAGCAAGTTAGGAGAGGAAAGAAGGGGATAAACAACCCTGCAATGTGGAAAACAGGCAAAACCCTGCAAAGAATGTGGGCTAATAGGAGCTACTGTGACCCTGACAAATGCATGCAAATACTGATACAAGAAGAAAGTGAAATGTAAACAATACGATATGAAATAATAAAGAAATAGAAAGTAGCGCAAAAGCCATGACAGACATAAATTAACCTGGTGCATGTTTTATTGTACTTTATGTCATTTTCCATTTAATTCTGCTCTTCTGCATTGTATTTTCTTAGCAGTATATCTTGCTGTCAAAGGCACAGGCATCACTCTTATCCAGTTGCTCTTCTCCTTCTGTCACTCTTTATCACTCGATATAGTTCTGTTTTAGTTTGATGTGCGTTGTCATTGTCATCTCTCTCCCCCCCACTGCACTTTATATTTCCCACATCAGAGACTGACTGGACTTTGCTGTAATCTATTTTTCAAGTTCCTTCCTTTGCCTTTCTGCCCCCCTCTCCTACTCTCACCTCTTATTTTCTTACTTCTTCAAGCCCTGCCTGCTTCTGTCTGCCGGTCAGGTGGCCAGGGGGAGTGACAGTGACAGTTTCCATTAGGTTTAATGAGGCATGGCTGGTCAGGCAGAAAAACGGGCTGACAGGTTAACACGATGTGGCCCAATGACTTGGCTTAGTTCCTAACCTGCCTTCACCATCGCCTCCCCTCCCCTTCTCTTATTCCACATCAGTGAAGGGACGGCAGTCTAAACCAAGGTGACATTTGTGGCTGGCAACAGAAACATGAGGTCAGGGCATGTTTGTAGCAGTGAATGACAGGTCAGCCACAGCGTTGGACTTTAATGAGGTGGCTTATGTGCTGTTGAAAAGCGAGAAAGCGCTCGTAGGTGGAGCTTGCACACGCTGTTAAACCCGTGCAAAGAAAATATTTTTTTCCATTTAGCTTTCTTCCTGTTTTTTTTTCCTCATAAAAATTTGGCACATAAACGGCACACATCATGTGTTCTTCATGCAATGATGCACTTGAAAGACATGACTGATGGGATCTGGCATGGACGGCAGGGGGGTATTTGTGTTAGAGTGCCACCCTGTGGGTTGTAGGCTAATTGGAAATGACACTGAATTGACTTTGTGGCAGAATTACACTTTGAAAAACCACTTATTTAGCACTTATAAAACAAGTTAAGAGCCTTTAATACATGCTTTAAAGCACCCCTATGTTGTAGTCGCAGATGGAAGTGTGTTTTGTGTGCAGTGCAGCTCTTGTCACCACAAAAAGATGCTTGTGATAGGGAATGGCAGTAAATTATTTCTTCATGTTATAAAATCTAAGATATCTGTTAAGAACACTATTTCATGTTCAAGTGTTCAGAAGGAGAAAACGTTGGATATTTTAGATGTATTTAAACATTTCCTTATGCCAATATATGGGCAGATACTGGATTACTTCACATAAATCAGTGTTGTTCTAAACTATATACTGGCTGATAGGTAAGAAGAAGCTGCAGTACCGATTTATCTATCAACTATACCCGCCTAGTGCAAGAGCGACAGGCGGGGTACATCTTGGACAGTCCTCCACAGGGCTAACACAAAGAGACAGCCAACCATGCACTCTCACATTTACACATTCACACCTGTGGCCTAGTTCGAATCACCAGTTAACACATGCACCTGCAAACTCCATGCAGGAAGGCAGCAGCACACAAGCAGGTTCAAACCCAAAACCTTCTTGCTGCAAGTTGATGATGCCACCACCATGCACCCTATAGCTGCAGTATAGAGAAGCTAAAGCAGGCACGGGTAAATTAGAGACAGTGTTGCCAGACTACATAGTTTGTCCATCAGCGAGAACTTCAAATGTAAATGTACCACTTAATGTGTATGTTGATATAAAAAAAAGAAAAGACCCCCAAAATGTTTATATTCAAAATTTTGTATCTAATTTTTTTGTTCTCCCAAAAATGTACAAGATTGATAGTATCAGTTTCAAAAATCCAGAATGTAAAATAGCCACACTGTGAAAATGTGAAGGCTAAATGGCCACTATTCCCATAAAATAGAAGTTTACATCACTTAAAATTTGAATGGAATCAACTTTTCCATTTACAGTATATTGGAGGTCTAATAACATTCTCTTTCTGTTCATCTGATGCATATTGTATGTCACCTAATAGGTCATATAATTACTGTTTTCATTCCACTGTAAAACTTGTGTGTCAGTGTCATATCTTGGCTCTTAGGGGTGTAAACACTGGGACACATGAAGCAGCTTAATTCCTTTTTTTACTTTGTGTTTCAGTGTTCCTTCACCATAGCTATTGTCTGTACGATCCCAGTAAATAATAATTACAATAGCTATTATTAAATGTAAATTAGTCAATGTGCCTCACTAATCATCTATTTTCATTTGAATATGATTATTTCTATTTTAATCAGCTATACACACACTAGAAGAAAAATTCCCTAATTTAAATATTGTTATTAGAGCCGTCTTGTAGAGCTCACGCTGCGCCGCGCAGATCATTGTGCACTATATCACTTTTCAGCCTCAGGAATTTTGCCCGAGCTCCGTAATGCTGAAAATTATTATTCATTCCTTATTCAGTATAAGTACTTTTTGGGAGACCAGTCCAATGAATTATTACACAATCATTATGCCGCTGTGCCTGCATTTTATGCCTCATACGTCTGCACCACTACTACCAAGCCAATTTATTGTAGCCTCCTTTTATTTCACCAAGTGAGGAAGCCCATTTGTTAAAAAAACTCCTCAGGTTAATGACTTAAATGAAGGATTTGAGATTTGTCCTGCGATTATTTTCAAATTGCCAGCTTTAGCTATAATATATACACTGGATAAAGCCCCAGAAATCATTATGTTTCAAGAGTGAACCAAGAGTTAGGCATGATTAACAGCTCAGTGTTAAAAAGCAACGATCAAGTTGATTGTGCAGCTTTGTTTTAACTGCTTCAAAACTGCTGGTGTAAAAGGGTTGCATAATTTAAAATGAGGGGTCACTTTTCAACAATGATGCATAACACAACCTGCAACGGCACAGACACACCAGACGATCACGTCTCACCTCCTGTTGCTGGTACTAGCAGGAACCCTCCAGCCCTTAATCTGGCTGAGCTCGGGGTCGGCCACATCGATGAGCAAGGGCAGGTGGGGCATCCATACGCTCATCTCCAGCTGTGCGCTCAGAAAACTGTAGGTGAAGTTGAGCATCACCCTGCTCTTTCCTCTTGTCTCCTTGCCATTGACATACACATAATCACAGCGTTCGGACACCTGGAGGATAAAAGGAGAAAAAAATCATAGAAGAAACTGAATCAGTTTCAGACAGGACACAATATATATATTATATAGAAGTATTGCAATTCTTTAAAGAAAACATACACTGTAAATGTAAATTTTCTGCATTTCATTGCAAATGTAGTAATGAAATGTCGCCTTGCTTGGAAAACAGATTATCGTCTATTCTTTCCTCCACCCAAGAGCCTCTTCTGAGATACTAGGGAGTGCAAAGACTTGGCATTGTTTCAGTGAGATTTCAAGTGTCAGGTCTGTTCAGTTTCCTTCTTTCTGTGTGCGTGTGTGTGTGTGTGTGTGTGTGTGTGTGTGTGTGAATGTGTGCAGATCCATCCTTAATGTGTTCAGCATACAGTAATATGTGCAGCAGTAATATGACTTTGGTCCAACTCAACAGATGGAGCTTGGAAAAGACACAAACCTGTTTCATCCAACCGGAGAACAAAACACAAGCTCTAAACTAAATTATAACTGGCTGGATAAAGTACAACTCCAATCAGTTACCAGCGTTTCTTAGAAGCAGCTCCAACATACAGAAATGAATAGCAGGGACATCAGAAGTATCTGTCATTATCTTCAAAGCACCAGAATCTCCTCATCAAACACTTTTCCCTCTGAGAACCAAATCTATTTAACAATCTGTCATCGAATTTTGTTTGTAATCACTTGCATTTCAATTCATTTCAATCTCAAATACCATCATAAGCTTGATTGGCACAACTGGTAATTTCAGCACATGTCCTCAGTACTGACAATTGCTTCTTTATAACAAACCAGTCACAAGAAGACTGTCATCTGTCTCCACTTCTTTGCATAAAACTTGGCAGCTTTACTCTCAAATGATGTCAGACCAGCCCCTCTCTCTGAGGGACAAAACTGACAGCTTGGTGTCTGTCAGATCTCTCCTCCTCCCTTTCATTTCCTCTTTCTCTTTCTCTCCCACTCCTTCGCTCTCCACCTCAGTCTACTCCAAGTGTTAATGTACCTCCTACATGTTCCTTCTCCTTGTAATGAGAACAGGTTGTAATAAAAAAAAAAGATCTTTCTTGGTTTGAAATCAGAGGAGAAAAGTTTAGGATTACACCTTTTTTGTTGAAGCGCTTTCATATATCACTTTAGGATCCGTAATCAAGTTGAATGGTGTCAAACAGTATCCATCCAAATACATCTCAAGTGATCACTAAGTTTACAAGAACATTAGTGTACATACAGTCATGAACAAAGGTTGACATACAGTTGTAAAGACTATGTATTTGACTGACGTCTTCTAATGACGTCTTCTACAACTGCAATAGGTCTTTTGGAAACATGGCCGGTTCTGCTGGGTCAAAAGTATACACATAGCAGTTTTAATATTTGGTTAAATGCCCCTTGCCCATTTTCACTTAAACTATGTGGTTTCGTTAGCCATCCACAAGCTTCTAGTTGTATCTTTAACCAATCCTCTTGACAGAATAAATGCAATTAAACTAAATTTGTTTGCTTTATGACACTGTTTGTTCAAAACAGCCTTGGTCTTGAAGTCCGGACTTTAGGAAGGCCAGTCTAAAACCTTAATTCTAGCCTGATGTAGTCACTTCTTTACCACTTTTGCTGTGTGTTTGAGGTCATTGCCTTGTTGAAACACCAAACTGCATCCAAGCCCCAACCTTCTGCCTGATGATTTTAGGTTTTCCTGAAAAATGTGGAGGTAATCCTCCTCCTTCATTATTCCATTTATTTTGTGTGAAGCACCAGCTCCCAGAACATAATACTGCCACCACCATGCTTGATGGTAGGTTGGGTGTTCTTGGGATTAAAGGCCTAATCTTCTTCCTCCAAACATATTTCTGGTCATTGTGACCAAACAGCTCAATTTTTTGTTTCATTTGACCACAGAACTTTCCTTCAGAGGGCCTTTTCTTTGTAATGCGGTTAGCATAGGAGAGACTCCATTGGGTGTAAAAAGAAGTTCAATTGTATAGTATCACTTGATTTATTACTTCAGTAATCATTTTCACTAATGAGTTTATGGTCTTAGCCGCTAGTTTCAAATCACTTTCAAAGCAACATGATGTTCATTTTGTAAATTATCGTAACATTAAGAGTAAAATAACAAGGTATGCTTTAGGATGTGGCTACCTAGTAAGCTGCTACCATATGAGCATGCATAGTGTCAGATCCACTTCTCTCATCACATCCCATTTCAAAAAACCAAGATAGCAACAGCAAAATTCCAAACCTGAGGTTTCAAAACTGTCGTCTACGATCTAATGTGTGGTTCCATGTGGCTACATCCACCCTTTGACATACAATTAATGGTAGAGAAGCATTAGTTTATTAGACAAGCAGTCGTTGCTTAAACTGAAGTGAACTTACCTTCCATCAGTTTACTGATGTTTCACCACAGCCATGAATTGAGGTGTCCCTTACTTTAAAAACTGCCAATATATGCATTTAATGTAGCCAAAGTTGAAAATTTGTAGAACTGTCGATTCATTTTCTTGTATAAATACATATGTGCAGAAATGTATAGAAAAAAAGAATTTTTGTTTAATATATTGACGCTGAACATGGTAGGACAGCAGATTAACACTACTGCATGTTAGGTGTGCATGTAAAGTGGTATAAATTTAAACACCTGACTGCCCTCGTGGGTGCTGCACAATTAGTGTGAGAATGTGATAATGGATTACATACATGTAGGTGTGTGCACACTGAAACATGAAGTCATGGGACCACACACATAGAACAGACACTAATGTGCAGGATTTCTAAAGGCAATCATCCAGAGAGTGAGCTGAAAGAATCCACTTCACTCCTCATCAAGTCTCTTCAGCCTCACCTCTATTTTTGTTCATTTTTTCTCTGTTCATTCTCTCTTTCTCTTTCTCACCTATCAACTATCTCTACCATTCAATCTCCAATTTGGTACCACTTTGTTTTTTTACACTCGAGATCCGTCTGCGTGTTTCCTCACAAAAGGTATTTCAGATAATAGCCACGCAGATTGAATTGAGATCTCTGGAAAGTGGCATCTTCTGTGCCGATATGAAGAATTTAGCACTTGACTGATCTCTGTAACCCCTATCAGTGTGTCATGATAACATGCACGGATCAATGTCACGTCTCCATGGAAACAATTCATTGTCTTACCAGCCATGCAGTCTTGGGTGACTCACATAAACACGGATAAACACAATAGCCAAACCGATTCAGAGGGAGACATACATGGACTAGTTAATGAGAAGCGGATGACAACAGACCACTATTGATTGAATACCCACTTCCATAGAGAGTGTAGTATTTAACACACAAACAGCACTGGAGTGGGACGTTTGTTCAGGATACATAGATGTTTTATTTTACTTTATTTTATCTAATTGGCTGAGGGTAAGAAATAAGATAAGCGCAATTTCTATCATTCTAAACTATAGCCGCACTGTGGATGCCTGATCCCGTCAGATCTCAGAAGCTAAGCGAGGTTGGGCCTGGTCAGTACCTGGATGGAAGACCGTGAGGGAACACCAGGAAGCCTGAGTGAATGCAGTGTGAGAGTGAGTGGTTGGTGGTGGTCGGAGAGGCTGATGGCGCAGACGGGCAGCCTCGCCTACGTCAGTCTACCCCAGGGCAGCTATGGCTACATAAGTAGCTTTAACGCCATTGAGTATGGAGTGAATGAATAATGCAATGCAAAGCGTCTTTGAGTGTCTAGAAAAGCGCAATATAAAACCAATGCCTTATTATCATTATAAAGACGCCATAGTGTGATGCTGAGGGGTTTATTGGACACTATAGGATTTTGCATCATTGTGATAAAAGTAAATGCATAAGTCTAGTATGACTCATGTTGAAACTGAAGATCAGAACACCTTCTTGTTTGGATTTTGTTTGTTGAGCTGCATATTACTATTTGTCTCAATCTATAGTAAAAAATACCTACCTGGAACCTGAGGGAGAATGAATTGTAACCCCAACCTTTAAAGGGAGGTTTAAGATAGAAAAAAACAAAAAAACATCCAACAATATTTGTTTTCCCAATCAAAAAAAGCATGAATGACTTGGAAAGCAATTTTAAAGCAGCAAAGGTTCACAGAGTTGTGCTAATTCCTGTCCTCACTTGTTACAGTGGAGAACTGTATGCCTTATGATCCTGATAATGAGTATGCAACTGGCAATGACAGAGGAACAATTGCCACAGAGTGTTTTCTGGCTGGCCACACCAGCACAGATCAGCTGAAAACAACAGTCCTTGAACTGCTACAGCAGAATATATTTATGTCTACAACCCAGAATGCATAATTCAAAAAAGGCATTCTGTCAGATCAGCTACGACTTACATAAGGGATCTCACTAAAGTTGCCATACTTGCAAGTATTTAAATCCTACTTGATGGCAGCCTTTTCAGTTTGACATATGACTACATTGTTTTTGGTTTGGACTTGGAACTTCCTTGAATGCAACACATTCAACATGGCAAAAGTCTGACTGATGACTGTGCAACTTTGATAAAAGTTTGAAAAAAGTTTAAAAAGTGACAAGTGTTTTCTGTGACAGAAGTTTGGAGATAGTTATGTCAAGCAACTTTTTCTGCAGCAAGTCTGCGCTACAAGAATTACCTTGTCAGGCAGTTAGTAAGGGTTCTAACTAACATGCCTTTTTTCGTTTGTTTGTTTTGTTGCTTTACCCTAACATATGGAAAATTTGTCTTTACAAGAGAGACTAAAACTGCAGTAACAAATCTTTTCAAATTTAATAAGAAAGACCCCATGTCTAAATTTCTTCTAATTCAGTTTGCAAAAAAATCCTCCAGGAACATTCAGTTCCTAGAGGGCTAAGAACATTAGAAAATGTTAATGTTATGTTGTTCAACTCATTGATTAATGGACTAATTGGTTCAGCTCACCAGTCGATACACACCGATGAGCCACAACATTAAAAACTATGGACAGGTGGAGTGTATAACATTGATCATCTCATTACACTGCAACGCTCTGCTGGGAAACCCGGAGGTGAATTGACATGTACCACCCAGATCAGCCACAAACCCCTGCAGCATCAGCGCTAGAGGAGCTAGAGAAATGCAACAAAGACCCTGAGGTGTCGACCTGGCTCCCAAACTCCCCAGATTTCAACCTGATCAAGCATCCATGAAATGCGGTAGAACAACCCAAATCCACTGAGGCTCCACCCTGCTGGACCCAAAAGATCCGCTACCAGCACCCCCCAAAGGTTTAGTGTCCATGCTCTGATGGAGCAGAGTTGTTCTGGCGAAACAAGAGGTGCCTATTTGATATGAGGGCAGCTAGTTTTAATGTTGTGGTTGACATCATTCAGTATATATTTCGTAGTGGCGGTATAAAAGAAAGAGAGATTGAGAAACACATTGATATCTTCCTTTAGCTGGAGTAATTTTAAGGTGAGTTCTCCATGATCCAGGCTGCAGAGAGGAAAGTCTCAACCAGACAATGAGGGGAAGATGGAGATGCCTCCCAATCAACAAAAAAATGTATTTTGAGATTCCTTTGAAACAAGAGTGGAGAGGGGAGGGGTACCACTTACTGTTCCCAAACCAGACGAGTGGGCAGGGGAGTACGCTACTGAGGTCAGCGTCACAATGTGTGGTACTAGTTCAGTGGATAATTAAACCCTTTGAGAGATCTGCCTCCTCTCTTCTCTCTGATATGCATGTGTGCTACAAAGAAGCACAAAATCAGATATGCAATATAACACAGATGCACTTGTAACAGTATTCTTTTCCTTTCACATACACTGGCGATTAAGAACAAGCCCTTTTTCCCCTTATTTCTATTGTTTAATTTTTTTTCTCATAATATTTTCGCATAATCCAGCTGGGGGACAGATATTAAATCTCCTGCAGCGGTTAAAAAGCTTTGGCCACCACCATTGCTTACAGTTTTTTATTAGGTTAACAACAAATTGTGTTTAATAGATCCCAAATATTCAATAAGGTTTCTAGATGAATTGCCCAAGCTTTGTGAAAGCCAATGAAAATCACCTCACGGAGATGTGAAACTGACTCCAGATAGAAAATCAATCGCAGAGAGCGCTTTGTCACCTTTACAGTTTGTCAAAGTTATGCTATTGGCGGGTAGCATGGACACAGACTGATGAATCTTCTTGATGCATGCAGCCAGTTTTCAATCAACAATATTCGCAGGGGGGAAAACAACCTTATATTACTTTAACATATTGCATATGCAAGTCGATAACATTATTCGAAGTTAAGCGAGCAACTGGAAAGTAGAGCTACAGTCCGTGGTGATGCATTGGCTGTTTCGCCCTTTGCAGCTGCTGTTATATTGTAGTGTTGGCTTCACCGAGGACCACCTGATTAAGTGTTACTCTAATGGCACAGCTGCCAGGCGATAGTCCTCCTGCTATCATCATGGGAGAAAACCCTCTTAAGAGTGGCTGTGTCGATGAAGGCAAACTGCACCACTGCATCACTTTTACATCGCAACGCCCTTTTGTTCAATTCAGATTGTTCACCCACGTGCCGCATGAAAGCTGCACATTAAGGAGAAGACAAATGGAAGGCTGTGAAATGAAAGTAGATGTGCAAACACATGCCTCCACTTACCTTGATAACTTGCTCATCTGTTGACCTGCACTCAACGGACTCTGTAACGTCGGACACCGCTCCGTCCGTCCCTACAGTGACTACTTTTACTGGCACGGCGACTGTACGCCCGGTGAGGACGGCTGTGTTGAGGATCTCAGTGTCCTGTGAAGAGAAACACAGAGAGACATATTAATATTACTGTTAAACACACTTCTTGGTGGTTTCAATCATGCTTTACTGTCAGTTACTGGATGTATTGATCAGCTGCATGGCTACCACATGACAAAGAAACATCAGTTTCTTATTCACAGAAGTAAATTCAGCAGCTTTTATCCTTTTAAAGTCTGCTTCATCCACATCCTCTTTATTTGCAATACTTTTGGCACAGTTGACTTTACTAAGACATAAATCATGTATGTGTTCAGGGAGGCTTTGTTCTCTGACAGAACCTTTGCTGCTACGCAGATTTTTTTCGAGAGCTCCAGCAAAGACCACAATTTTTCCACCAGATTTAACTGCGTGACAAAGTTTCCCTCACTGAAATGCTGCAGAAAGTGCAATCATCCAAAGTTGTACAAAGCATGAAAATGTGCGAAGGCTGCTGTGCATGCTTTGCTAAAAGACACTATTACATTAAAAAGAACAAATAATGCCGAAAATCAAATGATCAAAGTTACAAAGCCAGGCTATAATACAGTGATGCCAGTGCAACAAATTAGAATTGGAAAGTTGTGGACCTTTTTCAAAGTAGCACTGACTTAGTTGAAAGGAAGTTCATAATATGTTTCCTAAAATTGCAGAAGCTCAAATGACTTTTAAATTTGAGGCTGGACCAGTAACTTTTACCAGTCTTGGACCACCTAATTTGTCCACCATCACTAGTGTTTAGCACTTATATATTTTTTTGTTTGTTTGTCTTTCAGGAGAAATATATATATATAAAAAAAACCTAGTGGAATTTATTGAAACACGATTGATGGGTGTAGCACAGACAAAAAAACAATAACAAAAAAGAACATTTTAACCCTTATAATGTTTCTCAAGATAAAAATTACAAGATATTACAAGATAAAGCACTGGCTTTCGCAGAAGATGTGCTGTCCAAGTGCTACTCAAGAAGTCCCTTTGAGATCAAAATCGCATTTGCAAGAGAGGCTTGAGGACATCATGAGAGCTTCAGTAAAAGGCAACTGGACATATTTTTGGTCTTGAAGAGGCTTCTTCAGGTCTGAAGAACTGAAAAAGCCTCTTCCATTAGAGGTGAAATGTCTTCAAGGACCAGAAAAGAGGAATCTAGATGCCTTTTAGTGAAGCTCTAAGGATCACCATGACCTGGAAGACTGAGAATCTACACAGACCTGAGTGCAAAAACGTATAGTCACATGCACCGATCAGCCACAACATTATGACCACTGACAGGTGAAATGAATAACATTTATCATATTGGTAATATGTGCTGTTCTGATGGAAAACCTTGGATTTTGACATCCGTGTTGATGAGACTTAGACACCCAAATAAACATTGTCCCACAACAAACACACTCCCTAATGACAAATGGAAATCCCAAATGTCACTGGTCTACCCCTGCAGGAAAATGCACCCCACCACATGGAAAAAACATCAAACAGGAACATGTTGAGGAACATGACAATGGCCCAACATGTTAATCGGATCTCCATTACACTCCATTGTGATCAAGCATCAACAGGATGCAGTGGAACAAGTTTGATTGACAGAGGCCCCACTGCACAAACCAGAGTACCCAAAGGATCCAGTGCCAATGTCCTGGTTCCAGACCCCATAGGACACCCTTAGAGGTCCTCTTGTCCATGTCCAATGGTTCAGAGCATTTTAGACCACATAAGGGGGACCAACACAATATTAGGCAGGTGGTCATAATGTTATGTCTGATTGGTGTATGCATTGATAGTAACAGTTTATTTACGCTAGACAACATTTCCAGGTAAAACTGTTACATGTATTACTGAAAAGAATAACACTGTTCATCCCAGTAGGGAAAACCAATCTTCCCCAGGTTCAGTGTTTGTTTGAGGTACCTTTAAGCCGGATTTCTCCTGTGATCTGGTGTAATGACGATGAGCTCAAATAAAGATGTTCAGCATCCCGGCAGTTTACATTGCAAGGTTGTATAGATGAAAATACACATATGCTGATGCCTTCTAATTTTCAGTGATGTCCTGCCAACCTTTTCATACACCTCACAGTGGTGACTGTGATAACTGTGTGCACTAATGAGTCAGAGGGCGTTGTGGTTGACAGCGTCCAGTTGTTTGAGGCTAACAGCAGCAGCAACATGAGCATGCAGGATGTCTCCTTCGTTTGATGTTTATAGTATAGAAATGATTTTTTGTTCCATTGCATTCTCTGTTGGGATAAAATAAATCTGAATCTTAAATTTGGAGCAAGACGACTGTGTAGGTTTTGAAGGTTCCGCTGTTGTCTGACCAAACACCTACACATTTAGAATGCTGCACATAGGTTAGTATTAGAAGTAAAGACAAAATGATATATGTTTCTCTGCTGATGTGTGTTCTCTATACTCACAAATGCCCACAAGGCCAGTTGCTGACAATAGTCACCATTGAGACCCTTTGCATCAGTTGTCGCTTTCAAACGTATTAAAGTTGCCTGACATATTGAGATGTGGTGACGTAAAAGAAAAGGTTGGTTGGGTGGCACTGATCATTTAAAGTGATAAGGTGGCAAGATTTGACTATTTTTATATATGGGCCATGTTTTACATTAATCAATGCAGAAAAAATGAAAAAAAATACTGATCACAAGTTACGCAAAGCCAGCTCAAATTGCCTTATTTTGTCTGACCAAGTGTCCAAAAGAATATAGTTTATCATACATAACATGCAACTGTTATTTTCACGTATTTGCTTGACCAGTGTACAACAATTATCATACATTTAAAAGGTACTCCACCAATTTAACTTTGCACTCCTGAGGGATTAGAATCAGAGCAAAAGAACCAGGCAAGAGCACCTTTATTTATTCCATGGATTTCTTCTTGCCTACTACACCTGCAAAGCAATTCGACTGGCGACAGTTCCATCAGAGGCTGTGGTCCGATAGTCCTTTTTTGCTTTGGAAGGTTCTTAACTAAGTGAAATGAACCAGACGTATTGAAATGTGAGCCATGATAAGAGCTGTTCGGATTCTTTAAATGCTGCAGAAAGGTGCTTCAGTGCTTCCTTTCTTGTCTCCTTTACCTTAGGATACTGTGGTCCATCCTTTACAAGATGAAAGGAGATGCTGTTACGTTGTGATTCCTGGCAGCTGCAGTGGTCAAAGAGATGTACCATCCATGCCAGACCCACGTCAACAATATCTATCAGCCTATAAAGTCTAGTAAGTGGAGTTGGATTATTCTTTTAGCACTGCGGCTGTCTTTTCCTAAAACCTCCTCTACGTCTTTTCTTGACCTCATGAGGCTTTCCATCGAGGCCAAGAAAAATTGTTTAGGAATGAACATGGGGCATCATTTTTTGACTATTCGACTGCAACCCTGAGATATATGCCAGCAGTGTAGCCCTGGGTCCACAGAGGTGTGGTAAACTCACTTAATTCTATCTCAACACTCCTGGATTTTTTCCATTTTAAATTCATAGTCTTCATCCCCAACCAATGCCGCCCCGAGTGACATCCCTTATCACTTTATTGGAGTCTCCGCAGCCCCCTCTGGAGCCACAAAAGACTTTATATTGGAATAACACACACACACTACTTCTCCAGACCTGTAAATAGACTTTGATTTGTAAAACAGAGCCTCTTAAATGACTGGTTTACATTAAAGTCGGATCACGCTGCAGTCATTTGAGTCTTTTATAGCTGTTCTTCAGAACTCATCTCAAGTTGGGGGGAAAAAAAACTTTGACAATAATACTTAATGCCAATTTGCAGTCATTCAAGAGATATCACAAGATACACTTGAGAGTGGAGGGCCTTACGGAAGAGTAGGAAGAAGATAATGAGATCAATTAAGACAACGTCTGGTAATCCTTGAGCTCTCATTGCGTTGGTTGTACAGAGGATTTGCTATAACAGTGGATCCTGCTCATCACAGCTTAGTTTCAATAAAAAAACTACTAAGAGGCCTAACCCTTTGAAAGGCAGCGGAAAAACAGGTCTCCAGGCAGCTCTTTGTTCATCGAAACTGTTGCCTCGCTGTTTGCTTTGTTTCTTCGCCCTCATGCTACTTTTTGAAGTTACAAAGATAGAATTTAGAGCTAAATTGCACATAAAGGAATTCCATGCCTTTTTTTAATGAGAGGTAAAACTCCTAACAAAATTTTAATAAAGTGTAGAAGTTCTTTTGTTGCTGCCCATGAGGTTAAATACAGGCCAAATATATGGACAGCTTTTGCTCCTGAAATGTACCAAAAATGATTTCACCAGCAGCTTCTTAAAGTATTACAAGTTGATAAAAAAAGAGTGAAATAAGCAAAATCTCTGAGAGAGAGAGAACTCAAAGAAACCCCAGCTGTGCTCTGACACAAAGACTGTTATTAACTGTCCACTGTGACTTTCACCGACTCACCCCTTTAGTGTCTTTTAAAATAAACAATGCGTTCCAATCATGGCTTTTCACACCGGTTTCCAGGGAAATGGTGTTTCACCTTGAGCTTCTGCTTTTTAAACAACCTTGGCAAAGTGTGCACAGGTGAGTCCAAGCTTTTCTTCGATATTTTAACCACGTGAATGACTGTTTATCACAGCTCTTTCTCGCACCATCTGTGGATTTGTTTGGCCTGTTGCAAAGGAAGCAAGATAGAAAGAGATGCAGACAAGTGAGGGATTCTGGAAAAAGTGAGCTATTTAGCGGCATCCTTTACATGCAAAATCTCTAATACATTTCAGGGGTTTATAATAATATCCTATGAAGTTGTGGGCGTGTAGATGAGTTTCAGTTAATATTGACCTTGGGAGATTAAAGAACATGGAAAATATACCATCTCTCGCTTTCTCAAAATGGATTTGCAACTGCATCACATTTCTCACAGATTCAAATGACAATTCTGAGTAGCGTATGCTATAAAGCCAACTCTCACCATCTGAGACCCTCACATCAACTCCCATCCCTTCTCCTCCCTATTTGCTGATCACTGTATGATTCAGATGATAAATAAGCATCTATAAAAAGTGCTCTCTGTGTGGTTTCTTCTCTGTGGAATGTTCTCCTTGGCTTTTTTTCTTCCTTAATGAGTCATTAAGACTGGAACAACACTGCTACAATAAAAAGAGATCTTAATGAGCTCCAGCAACGTGTGCTGTGAAGACCGACCATGACAAAAAGGATTGAATATTGAATAAGCTCAGGGATAATCCACATGATAACAACACTCAAGCTCCTGAATGAAATTCATGAAATTTACCAAGGCAGGTTGAATGACGCATGAGACACAGAAAGTGTTACCTTTTTCCATGAAATCTACTTGCTCTCACCAGGCATCGCCTTCCTGCCTGATACCCTCCTGGGGTTATGAACGTCTGAAATGAATGTCTTATTCACGGAGCCTATTGGTCCACAACAGCAGATAAACCCCCAAGTCTCCAAATGGCTTTATTATAAGCTTAGACTTACACACGTGTATAGTTTGCATATACACCCACCCGCACATTTGTATGCACATGCAAACATATTAACCTTGGCACACACAAGCAAAAACACATCTTGCAGTCCAGTTGAAAAGAAAAGAGGCACGGCTCGCTCCTCGTGGAGCAGCTTATCTTAACAACCTCTCATTGCGCTGCAGAGAGCAGGGCAAGAAAAGAGAAGAGAGACGGCGAGAGAAGGGAGAATCGATAAAAGGCCATTACGCTTCTGTGCAGCCAGGATACACGAGTGGAGTGTGTGGGGGCTGATATGGTGGTGCATGAATGATGTGTAAGGTAGCAGACAGCCTATAGAAGTGCTGCTTTAGAGAATAGTTACAGTATGTAAATGTCTGCGAGCTCAAGGACAAAATCTGTTGCTGTTGCACAACTCTGTGCAACATAGTGTTCCTGAGATCTGGTGACCGTGGGGCCATGGAGGATGTGTGGAAGTGCTTTTAGAATTGTCCCCCAGTTGGCAAGAGACTTAATCAGAAAACAAGCTGTCATAGAGTAGCCACCCATACCTTTACCAATCCACTGTCTTAAACAAAGGCTGTAAAGCATAGCAAGATCAAAGCATTCTTAGCCTGGATTCATTTACTAGTACTTAAAACAAATGACATGGGACAAAACTCTAAACAGATGAGTTTCTATGAAATATCAACTTTGTAGTTGGTTTTGTGGTCATTTTTTAAAATCTTGCACACAAAAAAACTGTAAAACAAGAGGTACTTGTGTTTTTTTTGTACAAAGGGAAATTCTGGAGAAAAAAACACTTAAAAATGATCCACCATTTCTCAACGGCAAATTAAATAATAAGGTTTTCTGTGTATTATCTGTATTTTAAGTAAATATTTGAAAAGAGAAAACCTTTTAAAAAAGAAAAAAATCTGCAACAGTATTTTTAATTTTTTTTTTTTTATTTATTTATTTTTTTTAAAGATTTATTTTTGGCTTTTCATGCCTTTATTTGACAGGACAGTGGATAGATCAGGAAACGGTAGAGAGTGGGGAAGGACATGCGGTAAACGGCCGAGGTCGGACTCAAACCCGGCACAGCCGCTATGCTTCTGCACATGGGTCATGCGACATAACCACTAGGCTATCGGAGTGCCCGCAACAGTATTTTTTAAACTAATATTGATTCAATGCAAGTAGTTCAAATAATTCAATTCTAGTAATGGCAAATATCTGTAAGATAATATTTTGATTGCTGCTTTATGTACAGAATGTTTTTTTTTCCTGAATGTTCTTCATTGTAATTTTCCAGTCACACACTGTAAATGCATTAAATGATATATTAATATATAAATACTGATTTTTAAGTTACACGTTATTTACAGTTTTGGCCAGTCTTATTTTTTACAGTCGACATGTAAATATTTTTTTAAATTTTATGTGATTTTACCAGATGCTATCTGTAATTTAAGTTAACAGGGAAACTGCAAAATAACAATAAATTGTTCAGAAAAATACTCTTTCACTTTTTTTTTTTTTGAATTGAATTTGAATTTAAAAGTCTTGAAAACTCCATTAGAAAAACACATCATGTGATTGAATCATGTCCAGTCAGACTCAAGTGAGTCCAGGTGTGAGTAATTATTCTCTTCAATAATGTCAAATTTCTCAAACACAACAGTATGTTTTAGTGATTTAAATACAACAAATTGTATAGATACTATGTATTTTAAATATTATATATTAGAAATTAAATCATCTGTATTCAACAAAACAGGGGAAACCTGTAAATCTAAATTTTAGCAATTTAATATAAATTGACTTTTTTTTAAAAATTACATTTAAAAATGGTTTAACCCAAACCATGATCTTGTCCTAAACCTAGTCAAGTAGCTTTGATGCCTAATTAAGTATTTTTGTAGAATTAACAAAAGCAAACAGGAACTGAAAACAATAAGTGACAGCAAAAGGAAACAGTCATTGAAAAACATTTGCATAGTTGCATTATAAACCAAATCCTCCCCCAAACATAACCAAGCAGCTATGATCCCTGAACTTAACAAATAGGTTTTATAGCACAAACAAAACAGTGACTGATAATAAAAGTAAACAGTGAGTGAAAATGCCATAAAACAATAGTCCCTTAAGAGACTCAAACCTGAGTCTCCTGGATGAAAGTTCTGTGGTTTATGCCTCCTTATAAAGACTTTGTTGCGCTTTTTAGGTGTAAAGTAAAAGAAATTCACAAGTCATGTGAAATAAAACTCAATAAAACAAGCCAGAAGGATGAAATGTACTCGGGAAATGTAGGCATCTCACAATTTTACAGTCTTTATGGTTTCTGCATCAGTTATTACACACATTTTTGTGTGAGACTGCATTGCTGAGTAGATCTAACACATTGTATAGACAATTCCTGTTCAAATGCTCAAACTCCTCAGAGGAAGGCCTCAGCCAACTGTTGGACTAAAGGTTCTGATTTTCTAGCGCAGCTCATCACTGCACCACCTCGATGCAGCACATTGTATAGACAATTCCTGCTCAAACTCCTCAGAGGAAGGCCTCAGCCAACTGTTGGACTAAAGGCTCTGATTTTCTAGCGCAGCTCATCACTGCACCACCTCGATGCAGCTTTTTGTAGACAAGAGTCTGCTCTACAAACCTGTTCTGGCTGCTCACAGAAACCTTTAGAAAAATGATGGCTTTTTCAGCAGGAACATATGGACATACAGTACATCTTAAAATGATGTTTTTTTATCACTGCATATACAAAATGAATGGGAGTTATTAGTAAAATCACATAACCACCTTAAGTGTGTGAAGTCTCCTAAAGCAGTACAGCCTGTACAAGCACACAAGGTGCCTTTAGAAGTGGAGTGACAAGATAAGTAATGACTAATCATATGCACTTATTCTAGGGGATAAGAGGAGGAGGGGAGGGGCACATCTGAGATATGTTCAGATTAGATCGGGGCCTTGAACCCTGCTCAACACTTTATTATTCAGTGAGCAAACAGATGCATCTGACCCGGGGAAAAACCACAGCTCTACTATTCACTGACCAGCTGAGACCCACAGTAGGCTCACAGGTCCTGTGCTCGGTTGGCCAAAAGCACTTGTGAGGAGGATTTATATTGCCGCTGCAGCACTCTCAGCTATTCAGTTCATATCAATTATCAATAAAAAGCCTATTCCCTCCAGTACCTATACAGCTTCCCCCCTGCCACTCTCCAGCATCGGAACATCTCACAGCCCATAGCGGGAGATAAAATGAAAGCCAGGGCAGGGGGGAATCAACACCTCCAAGGATTTTTTCCCCCTCTACTTTTTCAGAAATAGTGATACAACAGCAGTGGGGGGAGCGGTGTTCATACAATGTAATCTCTTTTACGGTTATGGCTTGGGAAAAAGGCACGGTAGCCGAGTTATTCTGCACCGCGATGCTGAAGTCAGAGAGAAGCCGGGGCAAGGCGCTGATAACCGAAATGACGGAGGATGTGATCGAACGGGCGAAAAGATGGAAAATTAGATTTTTTTTCCTTCCCACGAGTGAGGAAGATGTCAGTCGCTCCAGGTGCGGCTGCTGAAAGTTATCAAATAACAGACAGAGTTTTTTTAATTCAGGGCAGTGAGTGCAGATGAATAAAGCACAATACCTCATATACAGAAATATATACTAAAAATCATGCTTGTTTTGCTAAATGAAAGAAAAGCGCAGGTTAATTGAATCTGAAGTTTTCTGTAAGGATGAAATAAGCTGAATAATCAGCTCCAGTGTCCCTGCTGATTTACTTCAATTGGCAAAGCAGCTGTAATTGCAGTATTAACAAATAGAGTTGGGGGCAGTTTAGGGGCATTCTGCCATGACCAGGAGTAAGAAATACCACTATTGATTATTAAATCAGGACCTGCAGTGATTTATACTCTCCTCATTAATTAGATATTGATTTATTACTTGTTAGCGTGGCAATCGGTTGGATTTTGTTATTGTGTACTCTGAGCTCTAAATACTTTTAGTGAGATTAAATATTAAGCCTCTGTTGTTATTTTTTTCCCCCTGCCTCATACTTTCTCTCTCTAACATTAGGAGAGGAAACGCCAAAGTCAGCAGTGATAAATCGGCCTTCCCCGGTAAAGCCTGTCCATATTCTGAGGACCCCCTCTTCTGTTTCTGGAGGCCATTTGATTAGAACAAACCCGAGCGCTCGACTGTGCTGGACCCCGGCCCAAGCTGGCCGAATAAAAGACTGTCAAGCCAGACTGACAGAGCGGGGGGAGAGGGTTGAGGGGAGGCAAGCCAGAAGGAAATAAACAAACAACAACAAATGACAGAACGGACAGGCTTAGCTTCAAAGCAAAGCCTGACTGACACACATGGAAGTGGTATCTCGGGGCCCTGGGAGATGCAAGTGAGACATGTTGGGTGGCAGGAGTGAAATAAAGTTGGTGCGCGTGTCTGCTGGGATGTGTGATGTTCATTCAGGGAGTGCTGCTCGACGCCTCCTGTTACAAAGATTCACACATGGAGGACGGCATGGCTCCTATTCAGGCCACAGAGCAACTGCAGTCGACCAAAAAAAGGGTATTGAAATAGCTCAAAGGGAGAATGGATGCAGTTTTTGAACAAGAAAAGGCCAGATTCTCTTTTCTAATTCATGCAGGGTAGGGTCCAACTGATTTGATTGTTGTTTTCATTATACTTATCTGCAGATTTTCTCTAAATGTGCAGATAATCCAGAGTTGCATGATCTCTCTCTCTCTCTCTCTGTCTGTCTCTCTTTTTACATATATATATCTTTTTTTAGATTAAACATACCTCACATGGCGCATCATAAACTCTGTGTTAGAGTCTGCTGAGATAATGTTTTTTCCAGTGCAAAGCAGAGAAGATGAGCTTGTAGTGATGAACCCGCAGATAATTATCACTTGATTCGTCAGTTCCCCTTCAGCTCTGCGGAGCTTTAAACTACTTTCAGCACAGTGGAGGCAACTGAGGAACTGGGTTTTTTTTCTCAGGAGTTGGTGGAGTTAAACAGAGCGTGGAAATAGGACTTGCATTCATCAGGTGGTCAGAAACATGGAAAGTGAACAATAATGTTGCTCTGTATGTGCTGAATATGTATGCATATGTATGCATTTGTCTGCACACATGTTCACCATATCGAACGGTGGAAACATGCCAATGTTGTGCTCACAACTTGTTTCCGCTGCAGTGGAATGACCAAAAATGTTTTCAAGGTTTCAAGTGCCCATATTATGCACACGTACTACTTACACTTACTGTTCTTATTTTTTTTGGGATCTACTAGAGTATATTTACATGCTTTATTGTGCAAAAAAACACACCATTTTCTCATATTGCACATTGCTGCTGCACCTTGTCCCACTCTTTGCTCTGTTTGAGCTACTGTCTCTTTGAGGCCTTCCTCCCGACAAGCCCAGTCTGCTCTGATTGGTCGGCTGGCCACACGAAAGCGAGGTAGCATTGGTTATGTACTGTAATCCCTCGAACTACGATTATAAGGATGCAACTCAAAGAAAAGTGGCTCTAGTAAAAGATAAATTATTTGTTTAGGGGTGTGCCAAACTGGTTGTTCAGCAGGTGTTATTCAAATGTGTTACATGGTGATGTAGGTTAGTAACGGATGCAAGGTCTAGACTTCAAACAAGGTGTTCCATGCATGTAAGGAGCAGTGTTTTGGGTGACAAAATGACTCCCTTTAGCCTGGACATTGGGCTTTTTGGCTTGCACGTGCACAAAAAAGCTACATGACACATGAGTGGAAAAGGGAAACCTGAAACAATGGCTCTTTAAATATATTAACTATACCAGAAATGCTGCTTTTTGGAGTCTTTAACATGATTTAAACAAGCAATAAGCAATAAGAAACTGCAATACAGAAAAGAGAGAGTTGTTTAAGGAAGCTCTGAAACTAAGATGGCACTGTCCACTTTTTTCCCCACGAATCCTCATCAAAAAACATATTTGCTTCTGCTAGGAAATCACTGGCACGATCAGCCTCAACCCTTGTGTCAGTTGGGCTCTAAAGCAGGCGTGTGTTTTACTGAGGAAGAAGGAAATGAAAATCTAGGAAAACACGGCCCTCTGGATGTAAATAACTACCACTGTAAGTGCTGATGAGTTGTTTTGATCTCTCCATCTTTCTGTTGCACTTTCTCGGCCTCACAGTATAAGACGATCAGGACCAAGGATGAGAAACACGTCTGACATGAGAGGCTCAATTCATCAGGGATGATAGAAATAGAATTAATGTAGTCAAAATGCACAGGAGAAAGATGGAGCAGTAAATTAGAGGCCCTTATATACAGACTAAGGCTTAATTAAGCTATAAGGGGCATTATAGCTGTATGCAGATGGCTAATGCAGCCTTGAGGACACTTAGCATGCCAGTGGATAGCCTCACTGCACACCCTATTAGTGCTCTGTCAGGCCGTTTCCAAATACTGTTCCTGACAGTGAAGCAGTGTGACTGATGGGAACCTTCTAGAATACTGCTGGCCCAGTCCTGAAGCGGCGACAGAGCTGCGTGTAAATTATAGATATAAGAGCCGCTTTCTGTTGGACTTCTTTGTCTCGCCTGCAGGGAATACGGCTTGTTATTAATTCTGCTGTCTTTGTTGCCTCAGTCTATCACTGTTTGTCAAACACTTGTACAGGAATCAGAATGGAGGAAAAGCAGCATTTGGAATGAATGTCGTAATTCACGACAGGAGGCGCTTACACACACACACACACACACACACACACACACAAAAAAAAAACTTAATGCAGACTTTCCTGCTAATGGCCCTGATTATAACGTTATGGGACTGTGAGCACCAAGCTAATGTTATTGAGTTTGAAACAGAGTAGGTTTCAGAAGCTGTGAATAAAATGCTAATGATAGCATTTGGGATGTACTGTAAAGAGCTATGGGGGCCACACTGCCTGTCTCTTCTAATAAGAGAACAGAGAGGCACAGCGCGGCAAGAGAGAGATCAAAAAAAGAAAAGAAAAAAATGGGGGGTGCACTCTCAGCTGGCATGTTCTCTGCATGCGACTGTCTTTTAGGCTTGTTACTGAAACACTTTCACTGTCTGTTTCCTCATCTACCTTGTTAGTTCCAGGTTTTTATTTCTGTGCAGCAGTTTTTCCTCATTCCCCCAAACAACCAAAACAATTTTAGGCAAACAATATACACTGATCGGGCATAACATTATGACCACCTGCCTAATATTGTGTTGGCCCTTCTTATGTGATCAAAAATGCTCTGAACCATTGGGCATGGACAAGAGGACCTCTCAGGGAGTCCTATGGGGTCTGGCACCAGGATGTTGGCAGTGGATCCTTTGGGTACTCTGGCTTGTGCAGTGGGGTCTCTGTCAATCAAACTTGTTCCACTGCATCCTGTTGATGCTTCATCACAATGGGGTGTAGGAAGTTTGGAGGTCAAATCAACATGTTGGGCCATTGTCATGTTCCTCAACATGTTCCTGATTGTTTGCAGGGGTAGGCCAGTGACATTTTGGATTCCCATTTGCATGAGGGAGTGTGCTTGTTGTGGGACAATGTTTATTTGGGTGTCTGAATCTCATCGACATGGTTGTCAAAATCCAAGGTTTTCCATCAGAACACCACATAGTAGCAATATGATCAATGTTATTCACTTCACCTGTCAGTGGTCGTGATGTTGTGTCTGATCGGTGTACATGCATTTGTCTTGGTGACGCTGAGCTGAGCTGATATTACCACCCACGGCCTCTCATTCAGTAAGAGTACAGCAGCGCCTCTGTAAGAACGTGCGACTTTCTCTCAGCTTGTCTCCTTCAGTTTGTACTTTTGATCATTCAAGATTTCAGGGCCATTAAACATACTGATTTCAAACAGAGTAGGTTATAAACCGAAGCGCAGAGCCACCGGGGGTAACACTCCAAAACTTCAAAAATGAACCCTGTAATCTGTTATTAAACCCTCACAAAAAAATGCGCTCTTTTTAAAATCAATTCAAGTCTCGACCCGTTTCCGACTTGCTCTCACATATTTTCCCAATATTGAGTGTCATTTTCCCCAACATTATAGCACCACAGTCTCTCTTCTTATCCCACTCTGTTTGAAGATAATACATTAAATATTCCTGAAACAAGGGGAAATTGCTTTGGGAAGAAGTGCGGCGATAACACCCCTACACTGAAGTTTAAGCTAAATGTGAAATTGCTCGTTAAGATGAATGTTTCCTGCAGTGTATTCGGCACCAAACTGGCATTCCAAAGTATTCAGTCCAGCCACAAAAGACACAGTGTAGTGTGTCATCGATCGGGCCACAACACAAATTGCTCTGTTCTATTATACTTGGAAAAGGATTTGATCTGAAATGATGAGCTTTGCCCAATGCTGCAGGATGAATATCCACTACTAATCTTTTTTGCTTTTTTTCAGGGAGCCTAGACATTCAGAAGTTTAAGAAATTGCCCTTCGGTAACAAATTATTTGGCAGGCTATTCCTAGACTAACCTCGCTCAACGATTTTTAAAAATATTTTCTCTCTCTCTCTCTTTCTCTCTGAAACTGCTGTCTACTCGATTTTTCTACACCCTCAGATTAGTCCCATTATTTTCCCTTTTGTCCTTTTTTTTTTTTTTTTTGCTTTTTAAGATTTTTCCCCACCCGTTTTCCTCTCTCCTGGTGCTATTATCAGAGTTGTCACAGTTTTTAGTCAGTTATCCTAGAGGACAGTTTTCCAGCAGTTGTCAAGAGTTCTGCATTTCATGTTTGGCAGGCAGATAAGTGTGTGCATGTGTGTGTGCACGCTTCTCCGTGGGAGTGTAAGAGTGTGAGCCAGAAGCGATCACAGAGAGATGAGAGTTTTATTGAACAGGGGGGTGTTTGGCATTCTCCACACAGACGAGTACTGTTGAGTTCCAGGAACGATTGGTATCTACCTACACGTTCTGCTTGCAAAGGTGAAGACTGATGTCAACCACTGACACCCGGTTTAATCAAACTATTTGTCAACTCTGACTTATCTGCTTTTAATTTATTACCTGTGCCTTCAAGTGCAATATGTAGGACTGTCAAAGTGCGTGTGTCCTTTAAGAGTTACAGTGCACTACATGAATAATAATACATTATGCTTTAAATGCCAGCGGTGAAAATGATAGTGATAAAGGAATAAAAAACAAAAAAAATCAACAGGCTCGCCGAGTGAAAATGTGCTTTCAGGGGTGGTTTAAAGTCAAAAGCATGCATTAAACATCTGAGTGCTTCAGATGTCAAAGTTCTGGTTGTTCTCGGAGATGTCAAGTTAAAGCTGTCGACTGCTTCGTATTAAAACTACAAAGACGATGAGGCACTAGTGTCACATTTGCAGAAATTCTGTTAACTTATTGATATGCTTTGCAGTAAAAATGGCGACGGACCAGATAATGTGAATATAAACATACCATTTACTGAAGTCATCAACCATGAATAATCAACATTTCTCAGTGACAAAATATGGAGAGCCTCACCGGTCACAGAAAAATGCTCGGTTTGTTGGCGTTAGACTGCATTCCAACAGACAGATGGATTCATTTACTAAGTGTGAGCTTGTGCAGAGAGATGCTGGTTCAAGGTTTACATTAACTGATGCAGTGTACTATTTTAAGTTACTCTCAACTCAAGTTAACATTCCGAGGTGTGATGCATAGATTTAAGTTACTTTTATATCAGAGAATTCCACTGAAATGCTTCTCCTATACTGTCTGCACTGGCTCCCAGTTCACTCTCGATAAAACTTGGGTGTATTTCTGATATCCCCACTAGCTCCTTAGTGTTCATGTATCTTAGCAGTTTTATAGAAAAACCACAAGCAAGGAAGATTTTTCTTCTTCTTCTGATTAGCGGGGCATCCTCTGCTTTCTACAACCTAAAATGCACCTGCATCATTTGATCAGTCATATTCACCATCAGAAAATCTAGTCACTTGTCACATTTTGTGGTTTAAAGTTAACAAACCCAGTGCAGATTTACAGCAGTTTGTCTGTAATGTGGTGGATCTTGTTTAAAAGTCTTGCCACTTGAAGCTCTGTGTATTTCTTTGAAACCACTTAAAATTTATTTAGCATGACCCCAATTTCAGCTAATGCAAACATCATATCTACTTATTCTATAGTACTTTGTCTGATGTTGTACTTTCTGTTCTTGTCTTTGTTCTCACAATTGATGCACTGTGACTAGAATCTAAAAATGTTGGTTATCAGTGTTATTACTAACATCAGGACTGCAACTTCTGATTATTTTCATTATCAATTAATCTGCCAATTATTATTTTGATTAATAATTTATGTGTTTTGAAAGGAGACCCTCAAATACTAACATCCGAGATATTTCTGCTTTAAAAATGACGAATGACTATTCAACTCTAAAAATGGTTGCTGATTCATTTTCTGACATTAAAGAAATAATCACTGCAGCTCTAATAACATAGTGTATATGAAAGGCTGTGTCACACGAGTTGCATTCAATAGTTTCTCGACTGCATGTCCAATGGTTTGTTTATTTATTAAATATAATATATTTTCCAGCATGTCTTCACTTTTAATAAGACATTAAATGTTGAAAAATGTAGTCAAAATCCCAAGGGTATGCCGGCCGGAAACCATATATCAGCAGTGAACTGCTGCCTCACCAAATTGCTATAATAAAAGTTTATGAAGTACCCAAAGGCATTTGATTTTTACGTGGCCATTATCAGTGAGGAAAAAAATAAAACTACTCTTATCTCTTCGCAGCATACTGAATGATTTTCCCTTCATTTTGGAAAAACAATTATACAAGAGTTTATCATGTTTACATAGTCATTATCATAATACAATTAGCAATCTGAAGCCACTTGCCAATACATCCATATTTGGACTGTTTAAATCCAAACTCAATTAACTTCTCAGCTGGCAAGCTGAGAGCTCTATTAACCAGCTTACTGTCAATTAAAAAGTGCAGGCTTTGTGTTAAAATAATAATTGGGACGGGCTCTTTATACGAGGTCAATAATGATGATTATTTCATCATATTTTCTGTTATCACTGTTTTTAAAAAAAGTGCCTAAATACTCTGATGTACTTTGCAAAGGCAGAAAAAAGCTACACAAAGAAGAAAATTAAAAGCCCCTGAGACGAAGTAGTGGATGGTTCTTAGTCAGAATTACATCTGTTGTTATTCGCTGAATTAATTGTCCTGCTTTCATGCCCACTATAAAATATACATTTAAAAAAAACACCCTTTCATACTGAGAAAAAACTTGAGACTACAGACTTTAAATAGGAACATGTTTGTTCACTGTTTTTCTTAGACCCTGGATAAATAATACAGTATTTGCACTCCAACAAGTAAAAGAAGCGTTGCCTAGTAACAAAAACTATCATCCTTGAAGACATGATATAATGTGGGAGTTTAAATTGCTCTGTGTTTAAGTGTTTAGCTCATTAAAAAGTGGATGTTGTTTCTGAGGTGTAACCCAATGCATCACTGTCTTTATATATTTCAGCTTTCTACTGCTTTTACAGTTCTAAAGGATACAAGGAGAACGATGATGCATGTATGTGTCTCGGATTGCAGCAGGCCCGAATGTCACAGTGCGGCACTTTTGATTTGTTGCATTCAGATCTATGGAGAATACCTGATACCAGGATTGATGAATTTAACGCAGAACTAAATTTGAAATGCTTAGCTATTGCTGACAAGCCCGCCATGGCACCACCATAAGTTTCCAGAAGAGGGAATTTGAAGCTCAATATGGTGGATTTGGCCACCATCAGCTGAGTCCAACCATCTCTAAGCCATGCAACATCCCATGAAGACACCCACCTGTTACTTTAAGCAACCATGCCTCAGACTTTCAAGCCTCAGCACAATTTAAATGGATTAGTTGTATAAAAATTCCCTCCCTGTATGGTTGTCATGTATGCGGAAATTAGTTTTTAGAGACCAAAATATTTTTTGTGCCTGGCTGTAGACATGTTTATTTCTACTATAAAGTTTTAACATGGGCGTCTGCAGGGATTTGACTCACTTTTGTCGCCAGCCTCTAGTGTTCGTTCGAGAAACTGCAGTTTTTGTCACATCCGTCTAAGCTTCATTTTTCAGCCCAGGGGGGTTGCCGCTTGGTCGCACTATGGTGAGGACAAATGCCACACAGGAGAGGTGTCTTTTCAAACAGCTTTGTGGGATAATTTTGGGTTGTCACTGAACTAAGAAAAGAGAGTGAGTGGTGGACTGGATTACTGTGATTGTTGGACATGCTAATGCATATTCACTGATATCACTCAGATCTGCCAGTGACTGAAACTAGACAAAAAATGTAAGAAGCTACTTATCCCGAGTGCTTTTACGCAGACTCTAGACACAAAAGCAGAAGGGGTGAAAAACCTTACTGACGCAAGCGACATATACAATTCTTTGAGTATAAAAAAGGAAAGACATTATATTGAGCAACTGAACTTTGAAATTACACTACTTGCTTTAATAGCTTATTCAAGATAAATATGGATATTCTTATTTTTAGCAGTCAGCATTATAATCAAAATAAAAATTAAAAAATATGCTTTTTAATGTTTTTCTCTGCTGTGCCAAAATATGACTTGACTTTAAATTCAAACAGAACCATTCATTTTGGATGTTACTCCTCTATGAGATACTGACGGTATTTTATTGTGTTGGCTTTGTGCTTCAGGATGGTTGGTTTAACATGGAACAAAGTGGATTAGCTGCAGCTCATTATTATTTTGGGGTTATAATCATACATGTTGTTATTTGTCAGAGGAACAGTGTAAAAGATATAGCAGTCAGTTTTAAGGGAGAGACAGTAATTTGACAAGTTAATAACAAAGTCAACTAAACAAGTGGGTTATTATTCGCATTATTTGGATGCAGTAAGTTTGGAGTTTTGTGACTGCCAGACATCAGATGGTGGTGCTGCCCCTTCTTACTCTTTGCCTTCAGCCTTGTCTTCAGCAAGTGCAAAAACACGCTCAGTTGGATTTAGGTCAGCTGACTCGGCCAGCTAAGAGCATTTCACAGTGTGACCGTGAGTCAAGACTTGGCAGTCATGTCTTGTCTGCATGTTTAGGATCACTGTCCTGCTGCATGTCCTAAAATTGGGGCACGGCTTACAAAAAAAAGAGCAGCGTCACCCGGTAAGGATGTGAACAACAAACTCTAAACCATAAGTCATCACTTTAACGTCACAGTCATCGACAAAACTGGCATGCATGACCAGAACATTGAAAACACCACAAGCTGTCTGGCTGCTTTGCCTTTCTCTTTCTTTGGGGTCTTCCCAGGTCTACTCCCTTGATACAAACCAAGATCTGATGCCAATTATAATCACTCTGATGCGGTTAGTTGAGCCAAGTTTTACTGTACTGCTGCAGGTCTCCGGGTGGTGAATCAGTGTATAATAGCTAAATGGTTCTGACTGGACTTGTTATCCGGATGATGTGCTGTGTCATAATCTTCACTGGGGAAAATCAGATTTTTGTGGGGGAAAATGGAGAGTGTAAATTATGAGGTGCAGGAAGGATATGAAGTGTCGCAATTGCTCTTTATCCTTGAGTCACTGACATTAAAGTGATGCACGGCTGCAACAGTGAGGGAATATTGTTTTAGTTAAGATGTTAGATATAATCAGTTCCAAAATCATACCCCTATAATAGTGCAGAACAGTTTAGAACATTCAGAGAACAGTTTAGAGCATTCAGAGGCAGAATCTTACAACTCGACTGTGCAATTTTTTGTTTTTGCTGCAAACTCCCTGTTACTCCTTTCCCACCAAAGCTAGCTCTGGACTGGTAATAGTGTTGGTTCATCTACAAACTGGTTTACTTTTCAATGGGACCCACCATAGTGTGACGTTTCTGAAGATCCCTCTAGTTTATTCTGAACAAACCACAGAGCAAAGAGACCCACAGATAAAACCAATGAGATCCTTACTCGTCTCATTTTCCCCACTGTTCGATGCTTTGATATCACCAGTCGGCATTTGTTGGAGAGTGTTGGAGAACGTTACTCTAAGTGTCGTAGTTGTCGCGGCGTTAATAGACGCCAGCTGATGATATTAAAACATTTATAAATGCAGGCTGCGTTCCTGCGCTGCCATTTGCAACTCTGTTTACATTTGCAGGGGCATTTCTAATCGCCAGCTGGTGATATTAAAACATCAACCAGCTGGCTCTTCGGTTGTCGAAATGCAAAGGACTGATTTGAACCGTCGCCTCACAGCTAGAAGATCCCTAGTCTGTGTCCCGGCCTGGGATCTTTCTGTGTGGAGTTTGCATGTTCTCCCTGTGCACCACAGGTTTTCACCAGGTGCTCTGGCTTCTTCCCACAGGCCATACACATGCTGAGATTAATTGATTATTCTGAATTGTCCGTAGGTGTGAATGTGAGTGTGCTTGGTTGTCTGTCTCTATTTGTAGCCCTGCGATAGACTGGCGATCTGTCCAGGGTGTCCCCTGCCTTCGCCTGGAGTCAGCTGGGATAGACTCCAGCACCCTGCAACCCTATAGAGGATCAAGCAGTGTATAGGTAATGGATGAATGGATAGTCTGAACTGAAGCAATGGCTCCATACTCGCCCCTAAACTACCCTGGTATAAAATGATCAGATGTTGTGCATAACCCACCTGGTCTCATTCAATGACTGAGAAGGCTGTGATTTTTCTTAATGTGGTGCTTAAGTTTTCATTTCCATCTTCAACATTACAACAAGTTATTACTCACCATGGCTAATGGCACAATGCCACCTAGGTCCTGCGGCGCCAGGCGGATAAGGGTCTGCACCTCGCTGGTCAGGGTGCGTGTCAGCGGATACTCCACCTGCCATGTCACTTCCCTGCCTCCCTGAGTCACCATGAGTCCGTTCACCTCCAGGTCGACCTGCAGCACCCGCTGGTACCCCACTGCCTCCATTCTGCAAGGAGAGAGAGAGAGAGAGAGAGAGAGAGAGAGGGAGGGAGGGAGAGAAGAGAACATGTGTGTCAGGAGTGGATTTAGATAACAGAGGAGGCAAAGACAAATAAGTAGCCACCATAACCTACAACCCAAAAGGACAAGGCTGTGTAAGGTTGGAGTCAGACGGAATGAGAGTGTGGCAGGGAAAGCGAGGAAAAACAAAAATAATACTATGGAATACTGTGGCTACAAATGGAGTAGGGGACAGGAAAGGACAGGGTAAAAGAGGCAGTGAAAAATGACTGACATGAAAATTAATTTAATTACATTTTATCCAGGCATGAAGAAAACATGTCAGAAATGCTGCATGAGTAGACGACTATGCTGCAGTGTTGCATGCAGATACTGAGCGGGATGTGCCGTGTTTCTTAAAATTTAAGCAACGCATCCCTCATCTCAAAATCTGATATGAACCTAATCGTGGCGCCATTGAAATTTATTCTCACATCCACCCAGAACCGTGATGATGGCAAAAAAAGCAATTTATTTCTCCCCCCCCCCACTCTTGCAATATGGAGCCTCTCTTGCACAGATTGCCAGGGCCAAGCAAATCATTTTCTCTCAGCTGATGGAGATGCAAACAAAGCAGAAAAAACAATGAATGCAAAATAATATCCTCCGAACTTATTTGATTTGCTGGATTGCTCGGTTTGATCAAGCTGCTGCCTCTCCCTCAGGTGTTCTTTGTCACAGTCGAAAACTCAATGCAACACCTCTTCCAACGACCAGACACAGATATACAGTACACACTGTCAGGAGAAATACAATTCGCACTTGGGGATCTAGGGGTGGCTCGCAGACGTAAACATTCATATTGCAGAACACTGTTTCCTCCGGATGCCAATGAAAACAAAAGGCGAAAGCAATTCAGAGACAGTTTTATAATGTCAGAGAATAAAGAGGCAGCAAGAGTATGTGTAAAAAAAATGGAGATATTTTAGCATGAAAGCTATTTTTACTGTTTCTAGCCTTGTTGTTTGGCTGTCACGTAATTAAAACAAGGCTGGAGAGAGGCTAAATTGAGCACGAGGAGGAGGTGGGTGTTGATGGGGTGCGGGTGGGGGTAAGATCCAGAGTTTTCCTTGAACATATTTTGGCCAAGCCTGCACTTAAATCTCCCCTAACTCCCCTTTATGTTTGAACTTCAGTTGCTAGCCTCACTTCAAAGTGCAGATTTAAGGATCCACTCTGGTAAAAAAAAAAAAAAAAAATGTGAGGGAGAACAGTTTTTGGGAGCGTGAATAGCAATTCTAGGTCAGGCAGTTAAAAGCTTTTTTTTTTCCAGTTTCAGTGGGTAATGTTCTGAATTATACTAAATATGTTTCCAAATAACCACTGAGAAGCTTTGGCTTGGGGCGATCGCAGGTGGATATTGGTGAGGACCTGGCCACACGGGGAGTGCTGCTCAGTTACAGTTCTGTTTGAGCACAAAAGAATTCTACACCGAGGTGCATTGTGACACAGATGGGGGTACTGTTGTGATATTGGAATATCTTTGAGTGTGTTTTTTTTTACCTAAAACACACGCTTTCACAGGTCTTTTCGACCAAACAGCGTGCAAATATGGATGAAGATTCTTGTCGTATTTTTCACCGCATTTTTCAATCATACCGAGAGAATGTTTTCCTATTGTCAACAAATCCTTAGAAATCAACAATAGATTTGTCCTACTAACATGCAGCTCATTCACCTGAGCTGCACTGTTGTTCAAAACACATCAGAAATGTGTCACATTGTCGCAGTGGGTTACATATTTCTTCACTGTGATAAACAAGGACACTGGGAGTTATTTCGAGGTAATGCAACACACACTGTATTGTTGCAAAGAACACTGGTGCACCAATGTGTATCAATCCATGACTGAAAAAATTCCCTGACGAATACAGTGTATTTTCTAGCTAACGGCAGTGGCCAGCTGTTGAGACTTTAGAAGTTAAATCTGTTATTAAAGACAAACATCTTGACTGAATGTATATAAAGATGGAGGAACCCTCTGTGGCATCATGTGGTGGCTCCAGTCATCACCATCTCGGAGGTGCCTGACTCCACCCAGTGCTGCTATGTGTCACATCATTATCATTCTGCTATAGGGGGAAAAATGCTCTGGCTTGTTTGTTTTTCTTTAAAGCAATCCCAGTTGTATTGGGCAGAATTAAGCAAAGCAGTGTCCCCTCAAAACAGCGTCAGGGGGGATTATTTTGGTGGAGCATTTGCATTCAGGGAAGCGAGCGCTGTCATTAAAATGGATGATTCCCCGACAAAAATAAAATAAATTGCAGGGCTGCTTTTCTGCACAATCCCTGGCAAAACTTTAAATTTTCAGCATCGTAGCTTGCTGGACTGGAGATGGTTGTTGTTTTCCATAGTGAAGGGGATTTTGAAAACCGTAACATGTAGATCGTGGGAAGAGGGGAAAAAACGTAGCTACCTCATGGCTAATGGCAGATTTACACTGATCAGACATAACATTATGACCACCTGCCCCATATTGTGTTGGCCCCCCTTATGTGCTCAAAAATGCTCTGAACCACAGGGCATGGACAAGAGGACCTCTCATGGTGTCCTATGGGGTCTGGATCCAGGATACTGGAAGTGGATCCTTTGGGTACTCTGGCTTGTGCAGTGGGGTCTTTGTCAATCAAACTTGTTCCACTGCATCCTGTTGATGCTTGATCAGAATGGGGGGTAGGAAGTTTGGAGGTCAAATCAACATGTTGGGCCATTGTCATGTTCCTCAAGGTGGGGTGCATTTCCCTGCAGTGGTAGGCCAGTGACATTTGGGAAAATGTTTATTTGGGTGTCTACGTCTCATCAACACGGATGGCAAAATCTAAAGTTTTCCAGCAGAACACCACATAGTACCAATATGATCAATGTTATTCACTTCACCTATCAGTGGTCATAATGCTGTGGCTGATTGGTGTATACCCACAGTGTGCATCAAGTGTGTCAGTCTAGACTCAACCCAACTCATTAGCTATGAGTTGAAGTGTGAGCAGAGCTGAAGCAGGCCATGCAAATGTCTCTAGGCCATGGCACCTACCTGCAACTCAAAGCGCCACCCCTTAATTATGCTAAACTTTAAGCCTTTAAAGCTTAAAATGATTTAAATGGGTCAATTATTTATTATTTCTCAACTGTATAGTTGTCAAAAGTGAAAATTAGCTATAGAGACTAAAACATATTCATACCAGACTGTAACATGTTTATTTCTGCTGTAAAGTTAAGCATTTTAACATGGGCCTATAGAGATTAACTCATTTTTGGGGTTGGCCTCGAGTGGGTATTTAAATGACTGCAGTTTCAAGCAATTTAAACTCTGTATTTTTCAGGCCCAGATATTGTACCAGATTCACTTGCAAGTTGGAAAGTTGGGTAAAGATTTAAAGGCACTATGAAAATTATATCATAACACCGGCCTTATCATTTAACATTGGTAGAGTTTTTCCAAAGTAAGTGTAAGATCACATTACACTTATCTTTCTGCAACAGCTGTAGCGTAGGAACAGACATTTCTCCCAATATCATTACCTTACATTTTTATTGAAACCTCCCCTACAGTCCCTACTTTACATATTTGTTGAAATTATAGCCAGCTCTATATTTACATTGTTGAGATCAGATCTTAGTCACTGGAAAAACACCAAAGTCCAAAAACTGAGCTACGGGATTCAAAATCAAAAGCATTTTCAAATATCACTGCGAAATCAGTTGTGATAACATAACCGGGGAAAAAAAAGAAAGCAGCAAAAATAGCAATTACATTAGAGAAGCAATGTTTGCACTTTAGAAATCATGCTTTCATGTAGGGGTGCAGTTTAGCAATTTTCTAGGCTCATTTTTGCCCTTTGAAATCCATTTCCTTTTAGTCAAAGTTAAACATCAAAAGCAAAAGAGGGGAACTGCAGAGAGAAAACATATCGCATAACCCGTACTGTAGATTGTAGTTCTGTTTGGTCACCCAGATGAACAGATTTGTTGAAAAATCCCCACATTTTGGGTTTCTGGCTGTGGACTTTAAAGTATCGGTTCCTCGCTGGAGCTTGCTGAAGTCCATCCATTGCTAATTTTTGAGTTTCTTTCTGACAGACGGACACAAATTGTGAGCCGCAGTATCCTCTGCTGCCTGACGACACGCTGGGCTCAGGAGTAGTGGCTGCAGTGATTATGTGGTTTACGCTTATGGTGTACAATTACAGCCAAATCAATTATCTGCAACAGACAGTCTTGCTGTACAATGGAGCTGCAAACAATCAGAGCTTTAGTGCTGAACACTACAATACAACTCCTCTTCTGTGCCTATTCAATCTGTCTCACCCTGTATTGTCTGTATTATTGTGTCTATTTTTTCTAATCTTTTCCTCACCATCCCTCCCTCCTTTTCAACTTAACTCGCTGACCCGCAGTGTTATGTTGCTCTCAATAGAGGGCAGTGCTCTCTCTCTCGCTCTCTCTCTCTCTTCTTCATCCCTTCATCCAGCATGTGTTTGGGATGATGAATGTCTGCAGCGCACCAGCTGGAGAGGTCAGGCCGCTTCTCTGTGTCTCATTAGAAACATAACTGCACCGTGTGCCCTTTTCTCAGTGCGATTACCATACAATTTAATACACTCGCTTGGCAACTATCACTTCTCCCGCCCCGGCTCATGGACGGGGATGAGAGCAAAAGGTGGACACGGAGGCAGGAACAAAAAAGAAACACAGAGCGGAAACGGGGTTAGGAGGGCTCAGATAAAAGCGGGATGTCTGCTGGGATCACAGAGCTGCCACAAAAGCGGAGAGCGACAACACAGCGGTATCATAGCAGGTTTGTTGTGGTTGTGGTGGAATGAGGTGTAAAATCGGTCATGTCAATTTGAGGAGGCTTTTGAGGCATCTCCATTTTTCAGCCCTATTGTTGGATGTAAAAGCACAAACAGGGAGAAAAAAAGGTAAAAGAATCCACTCAGAGGAAGAAAAAATAAAAAAAACGCACATACTTTCAATTTTGTAAGATACATTTCAAACACATCCCTTGTAGCAACAAAGGGGCTCTGAGCGAAAAAAAAGAAGCGGCGTAACAGAAAAGAAGAAATGACAAGAATGAAATTCCTTTTGTTAGAAAACAGGAAAATAAAAGTGGAGCTAAGGAACACAAAAGCCCTGTTAAACATGCAGTCATGTTTTCCTCTTTTCACTCTTGACACCTGTGTGGATATCTGGTTCGGAGAAAGGCAGCGAAAGGAAAGTCTGCTGTCTCTTTCGGAGACCCGAGGGGGTTCTTTTCATGCACAGCAGTGATTTGGTTAGCACTGACAACAATGATACATCAAAGACTGGAATCTATTTCAACACTGTGAATTGACAGGGAGTCCAGTAGTAGACGAGACGGAGAGTTATGTGTGAGAGGGAATATGTTTTTGGATTCAAATGTTGGAAAAAAAAGCCCCATTCAGGTAAAAGTAGATGTAATTGTATCCATTATGTGGGACAGAAGACAACAGAATTTACTTTAAGACCAACATGACATTTTCTCAGTTGCTGTGAGGCTGTAAATAAAATCTGCGGCGGTAAAAAGAAAGGCTTTTTGTGTGGTCAGATGTGTGTGGTGGATATTCCCACAAATGAGACTGTTTGTTTGATGTGCCGCGGATAGAGTGTTGGTATTGGTGACCCAGTACACACGATTTCCTGTGTGTTCGTGTGCTCGCTGTGGGTCGGACCAACGGGAGAACGGGACATCTGCATGGAAATGAATTTCTCGATGGATGTGATGGACCTTGTTGGCAACAGGAAAATATTCACAGATGGAGAAATAGTATGGACAACAACAGACACGGTCTGTAATTGAATCCTGACGTGTGAGAGCAGCATTAGCTCAAAAAAGTAGGTGTGATGACTTGCAGAATGAGCAACTCCATCTGTCTTCATGTAAAGATCCACCTCTTGCTTTGAACTCTCCTGTATACAGAACTAAATACAGACTAGGAACCAGAAGTTCTGGAAAGTGAAGCCATTTTGAACGCAGGAAAACTGGCTTCAGAGAATTTTATGCCTTAAGAATCTGTCATAAAGACTTTTTTGTGTGGAAATAGAATCTCTCACACAGACTTTCTTTCCACATTTATTTCATATACAGCAAAATTAAAGGGATAATTTGTTATTTTGAGAAAATAACACTGTTCCCAAAGTGTAACAGGAGTCATGCACTAGTCATGCAGGCATCTATTTCCTTGGCGCAGGGACTTCCTGTATTATGTGCCGGTTGCCTGGCAACCCTACAGTGACAAAGACCAGGAAGTCACAGCTGCAAGTGAGAGATAACTCCATCACATACCTAACTGTATAACCACAACTTGTTGTTTTATGAGGGCACTGGTGGGCCCATGTTTGAATTTCAAACAAAGATGGTGTATAGTGTAGGAACTGTCTCCTAAATACAATCCATATTGTGGGTAAGACTTAATTACAGTTTTTTCTTGCTTTGTGAGTGGCGACACAAATGATGTGCTTTTGCAGCTGTTTTAATTATTTGTAGTCCACTTCCTTTCTAGCTGCAGGGCTGAGTCTTCCCTAGGTTTGCTCCGGATGTCTTTCCAAACACAAATGCATTTTGATTCTAATTGCTCTGAAGACCTCGAGTGAAATCAGATAATATATCCAATGGATAAAACCTGGGTTCAACAGGAGCCCCATCTGCCTCTCACAACACTGTACTCATAAAGGTCACTGCACATTAATAGTAGAGACTACCTCTGACTCTACCAGTTCAGCAGAAGCAGAGTGTGTAATGAGGTCATTTAGCCCGGTGTAGTTGTGGGTCATTAGAATATTATGATTAATAAATCAGGATCTGGTGTAGCAGAAAGCATAATTTGTGTGTGCGTGCATCCCAAGGGACTTCAAGCTCCTCTCTAATGAGTTTCAGTATCTCAGGTCTAATATCTGTCTCTTCTCTCCGATGATGCTAATGAGAGCTTATTGAGAGCAGTGGAACTCGTCACCGGCACTTATTCCCTACTGCACAGGTGAGCAGCGGACATGAGATCCAACAGAATGTCATAGTTTGGAGACAGTTGGTGCAGGAGGACCAGTGAATGAAGGCCCTGCTGGTGTGATGATGAACAGGGTGGAAGAGTGATAGAGAAAGAAACAGACATGGCCACAGAATAAAACAGTGCAAAAAATAACTCAAAATGCCCAAATTCCTCCCGAAAGACAGCTCACTGAGCCACGTCACAGATGTTAGTAATAAATGTACGGCGAGCTGTATAATCCCAACCTCGTGGCATCAGGGGAGCTGGTGGCTTTCCACCCAGTTGATGCCTGCTCCATCCGAAATGGATGTGTTTATGGCGCGATAAACATTGACACATGACAGACAGATAATGAAAGAGATCATAAAATGAAACCATGTCAAGAGGCAGATGAAACATAGAATAACCAATTTATGTATGCAGGAGATTTCCCCTAGGATCTATCAAGCCCTCAACGTCAGCCCTGTCCCTGTCACTACAGATTAGTTTGCTTTCACAGCAGGCCTGCAGAGTGAGAAAAGGGTTTGGGGGCGGCGGCAGAGGGTGAAAAAAACCAAAGAGAAATGTTGCAGTTCTTCTCCCAAATTGCCTTTTTGGTCCCTCTCGTCTTCGATATCTTCAGAAACAACGCCCCCCCCCCCTGTTTTGTTCTGTTGCTGTCTCTCCTGCTCATTCCTTCCCTGACCTCTGTTTTTCCTCCCCCTCCCTCCTCTTCCTCCTCCCCTTCTTCTCACCATTCCTCTCCCCCCTTTTCTTAACCCACCTTGTCTTCCTCAACTCTATTTTCTTTCTCCCTCTATGGCACATTTTTTCCTATATTTCTCTCAAACGGCGTGTGAAATGAGGGGATTCGGGCTTCCTGCATGAAACAGATGTGGCTCAGCGCATCGGCCAATCAAAACGCAGCGTCGCCACTCTGCACCATATCGCAACAAAAGCCAATCACGGCCTAAAATGCAACTCGGGGGAAACACAGACATCTCCCAGAAAATATTAACACGGTGCAAAAACTCTGCAGTGAGACTGATCTGGGAAGAGCTGAAGTCTGAAAATGAGCGGAAAGGTTTCTTTTAATTTGAACCACATTACCAACAACAGAATATCAGAGACTTTAAATGCCCCACACTGCCACGACTGCTGTTTTCTGTGAAGAAAATGAAATAATAGCAACTTTTTTTTTTGTCTCTGAAATACTTTGCTTATCACATTACTACAATGTTGCCTGAATGTGTTTGCAAATTATATTTAGAATAAAAGCAGGTAATGTTTCAATCGTCTCGAACAGAAAAACCTGCAATCAAACACTGATGAGTTTTACAAAACATCCTCTTTTCTAAGAAATTAGATCATTTCACTCCTAAATGTAATGCTAGCTAAGTTGCATTTATTGTCATTGACATTTTTATTGAATTTATCTGCAAAACGTCCAACAATATTTGCTTCTGGCAACTAAGGTATGATTCAAATTTTTAGCTGCGTTGCCGATGTGGTGGTTTACATGCCAATGTTTGCTCAACACTTTGATCCACAATGAAATATCTCAACAACAACTTGATGGATTGCCAAGTGTTTTTGTGCAGACATTCAAGATGGTTTAATACGTTTGGTGAACTTTTGCTTTAGTACCACTTAGAGTTTACTGCCCCACGGAATGTATGCATAATATGAAATTGTATGCAAACGTGTAATGTAATTAAAAATGCAATTTAGTTGTTAAGGATTGTATTTTAAAGGAGACAGCGCTATCTAGCCAGTGCGTTTGATTTCCTGTAAATAGTTTGGTAAGACTGTTCAATCCAGGTGGCATTTACAGAGGCTTTCGATGTAAAACTTAAAGCACTTTATACGAACAGATCGTTTACTTTGCAGTTTCATTGGTCAAAAAAGTGGCATCCCTTCTCACAAGACGGTTTGTATCATAGGAAATTGCTTTTAACTCAGAAAACCTACAAAATACAGAGAGCTTCTCAAAGCCCTCTGAACACGACTGTTTACCTCTGCGTCAGCTACAGCATAGTACGAGATTAAAGAATCTGTGGAGGTGAGTGAAGTACTACTGAGGTGAAGATATGAATCAGATTTTCACAAATGCTCAGTCTGTCTGGCTGTGTAGTTTTCTTTCAAGGAGCAAATTCCTTGACATTGAAGTCTCACAGAGGCCACACTGTCTAATAAACCACCCAGTGCTATTATCACCTTTTAACTGTTAGGCACTAAACCGCTGTCAAGGACCAGCTGGTGGTTATAAGCCATGCTTAAGACAGTGAATACAATACAACACAATCAATCAGCGTATAAACACCATCTTCTATCCCCTTATTGATTTCTGTGAGCTGTAGGAGTGTTAGTAAAATTCTCCAGAGGGCTGTGGTGCTCATCCTCTTATCCTGGACAATAAGATCAACTCAGTGTGACTGGCTAATCTCCCCCTTGGAGTCTAAACTCTCCACCAGAAATGGCCCTTCTTCTTTTCCTTGTTACTCACACATATACACACAGATGACAGAACTCCGATTAACTTGTCCTTTCCACTATTTGCCTCTCAGTTGCGGCTCGCGACTGTTAAATCTCACGCTCTGCATGATTTCAGGGCATTGTGAATCATGGCCCAAGAGGCACTGCAGGAGTTTTTCTTTTGTACTTCTGTCATTTCGTCTCATTTAAAAAAAAAACAAAAAAAAAAACTCCCATCACTTCATATGTTCCCTATTCTTTTGAGTCACTATCTGTCTCTGTGAGAGCAGAGGATATCTACCATATAATCACAGGTTCCCTACAAATTTGAATTGTCTTCTCTTCTAATAGGAACTTCAGTTGGTTTGCTTGCACCATCTACGCACAGGCAGGCAAAAAGAGCATTTAAACGGCGGAAAAAACGACTGCTCAAAGTGCGCTGTGCGGTATTGGTCTGTGGGGTGTGAACAGAATGTTTGTTTTGATTAAAAATGAACTGCTTCACTGAACTTCTTTCAAGCATTCCCGAAGAGACTGTACAACTTTGAACTTTCTATTAATAGATAGAAATCTACCACAAAGCTGTCGCTGGTGCCAGCATGAAGAAAGATGAACTGAGCTAGCTACACGATGCTAAAGCAGGAAACGTCTGACCGACACATTCCCGTGGGAGTCCTGCACCTTCTTTGCTGTTTGTAGTTTAGGAAGTTAATATAAGTTTTGGCTTTGGGGAGCATTTTGGATCATTTTAAATTAGGTACTGCAATGTTTGCTTTTTTGGAAAGTCTTACCCCTCGGCATCTATTTTGCCCTTGCAAAGCAGGATTTTCAAACAAAAGTGCAACGGTTACAAAAAGGGGGCCTGTTTGAGGAGCTGTGTGCCTAATATGGCAAAAAACAGGCTGTTATGAGCAGCAGCCATTACTGAATGTTAGAGCCAATGAATTGTAGACCCTCTTGTGGCCTGCAGAGAACCCATCACACTCAGGAGGTTTGTTAGATGCTTGATTGTCTCAGCTCTCGAAAGCTTCCAATGCAAATTACAATATTTCTCCCACTGAACAGGCAAGATGTGATGAAACTTGAGATCCCAGATTACGTCTTGAGAAAAACACACGGATAATATCACCCCCAATGCCGATGTAATTTGGATAGACACATGTGCGACACTACACTGGAGCGCACAATGCGGGGAATTAATAAACACATATGAGAGCCAATATGACAACATGATGAGGAGTCTTAATAAATCATGGCTTGTTACATGCTAATGTAATAAACCTCGTGGCTATCATTTAATTTAATTGGATGTGGGGAGCTGTGTTCTGAGGAGGTCCTTTTTTCATCTGTGTTGTAGAGCATCATACTTAAAATGAGGTTTTGTGCTACGTAAATTCTGCATCTATGTGGTACTTTAGCTAAACAAACACATACACCCATCAGTCACAACATTATGACCACTGACAGGTGAAGTGAATAAAATTGATCATATTGCTACTATGTGGTGGTATTCTGCTGGAAAACCTTGTGTGTTGCCATCCATGTTGATGAGATTCAGACACCCAAATAAACATTGAAAAAACATCAAACAATCAGGAACATGTTGAGGAACATGGCAATGGCCCAACATGTTGATTTGACCTCCAAACTTCCTACACCCAATTGTGATCAAGGACTAGGCTTAATCTGTGCTGGGGAAACCATTTCTTAGTAAGCTGTTTGGTCACTTTTTGCCACCAGCTTCACTGAGCCTTAGCAATGGTTCTTCAAGTATCAGGAACTCCACTGAAGAGGAAAACACCACTGTTCCAAAAAATTTTCCCTCATTTAGTATTTGACGCTATTTAACTCGTTCGTTCAAAATCTACGATAGGCGTTCAGTTGGGCTAAAATCAGGTTTCACATAATTATCAGCGACCCCTCATGGCCTACAGATGGGTAGATTGCTGTCTTGCAAGAGTCTTGCAAGGTGGTAACTGAGAACTATGTATTGATTTTCCATTGACCCTTGCCTCCGAGAAGACAAGTGGCAACCAATACCATGCCAGAAAAATGCCCACACAACCCAAAGAGTCTTTGATTCTCCTTGCTGAAGGGGTCAAGCGTTCATACATGAGCCATTCTCTTGGTGTACACCATACATGCACTCATCCACTTCACTTGAAGTATATTGTGAAGGATAATTCACCTTCGCCGTTGCTTATTTGTTAGAGCCCGATATGTAACAACGAGCTGAAATGTAACAACAACCCGAATTGGTATAAAACAAAATGTAATAAAACCCAAAATGTAGTAACTGGTCAATAATGTAACAAGATGCTGACCCCAAAACGTAAAAACTTTTTGCCATTATTACATTCTGGGGCCGGCAAAATATTTTTCCTGTAATAGTGTAATAATTTTATTACATCATAGAGTGAGTCAGTAATTTATGGATTAAAGGGCTTATTGCTTCAATGTAGAGTGTAGTATCATACACAAATGCCCCTATCATATATATATGTCACAGTAGAAATCGTGATCCAGGATAATTGCTGATTGTCCTAGGACAGATCCCAATCGCAATCTGTCCTAGGACAAACGTACCAGGACAACAACAAAAAACAGTAAAAACAATACAATGCAACATAAATCTTAAAGACAGAAGTCTTTCAATTATGGGTAGGGTTAGGGTGAGGGTTAGAGATGCAAGAAAAGCTGGATCATGTTCAACAAAGTGCCACCCACATAGTGTTGGAGTACGTCAGAATAGACTGTAAATACTGTAAATAAGTAGAATAAACTCATAAATGGAATGTATTAATTTGATCACAACCGGAGTGTTTTCTTGCTGTATTTGTAAGAATATTGTTGTTTCCTTTATTTAACATCATATCATTGGCACCAATCATTTACAACATTAACAACAACCTGAAATGTAACTTTTGTTACATTATCGAGCAGTTATTACATTTTGGGTTTTATTACATTTTGTTTTATAACAGTTTGGGTTGTTGTTACATTTCAGGTCGTTGCTACATATCGGGCTCTAACATTATTTCACTGCAGAACTCTAAAATGTGCATTTGTCCTTGAAATAAGTGCTTCATGCTTTGCAAACCTGCTATAATATCCTTTTAATTGTCAGTGGACTGTTCTTGCTGATCTGATCACATCCTGCATTGACATTCTCAGTCACCTGATGAGTTGTTCTTCTGGTTTTTCATACATATTGCACATGAGCATCACAGTCATCAAATGTGTGCTGTTGACCACACTATAGATTTAAATGTAGATGTCACTTTAGTCACTGTTCCTATTGACGCAGCAGCCAGTTGAGCAGTCATTGTGATTGAAGCTCCTGCCATTCTTTCCTTAACAATGAACTGTCTGCCACCCTTTTCCTCTTGACTCAAAATCAGAATCAACCAGGCCGGCTCAGCTTTTTGTACAGGCCACAGAGCAGGATTTATTATTAAGTCCTTCATTTTACCATGCAGATCACTTGTGTGGAAGCATCCACATCCATTGTGCTCCTCCAAAAACCTATTCAGGGTTGTTGTCACCTGTCTATATATCTTTCTTTTTCCCTCTTTTATTTGCTGAGAGAAACATATTCTTACCCGTCCTCACTGAAAAGGACCAAATACAATGTAAAAAGACAGCAAACAATGTCTGGCTGCAGAATATGCAGCAAATTTTTTGATGTAATATATAAGGAGGAAAAAAATGAAAGTAACTCTTGGGTATTTTTCTGTGGTGGAAAGTGGCAGAAATCTTGCGTGAGAGAATTCAGTAAATTGTGTGTTTCAGTGAATTGTGCTTCTGCTGTATCCTCTACAAGATTTTTTACAGCAATCTCCTGTTTGTCTTTGCCTTGTTTACCATTAATGTGCAGCACTCATTTCCCTTAGTGGTAGATTCTGAAGTTTTGAACTTTTCTTCATTTCTTCACCGATCGGCCTAACATTATGACCACCTGCCTAATACTGCGTTCTATCTCAGGGTGTCCTCTGGGGTCTGGAATCAGGACGTTGGCTGTGGATCCTTTGGGTGCTCTGGCTTGTGCAGTGGGGCCTCTGTCAATCAAACTTGTTCCACTGCATCCTGTTGATGCTTGATCACAATGGGGTGTCGGAAGTCTGGAGGTGAAACCAACATCTTGGTTTATGGTCATGTTCCTCAACATGTTCCTGATTGTTTGATGTTTTTTCCATGTGGTGGGGTGCATTTTTCTGCAGGGGTAGGCCAGTGACATTTGGGATTTCCATTTCCATGAGGGAGTATGCTTGTTGTGGGACAATGTTTATTTGGGTGTCTTAGTCTGATCAACACGGATGGTGAAGTCCAAGGTTTTCCAGCAGAACACCACATAGTACCAATATGATCAATGTTATTCACTTCACCTGTCAGTGGTTGTGGCTGATTGGTGTATATCACTGCAATGGTTAAGTACACATTCAATGACAATAAGCCACATATTGGACAACTTAGTTTGTATCACTGTCTGATTTAAACATACCAGAGTTAAAATCTTGCTCACATGCATCATCTTTGCAATGTATGTTTTCAAATGCGGGCTATGTTACAATCTCCTGATCGGTCTCTCTGTCTGTCACACACACTGTGGAGTACAAATAAATATGAACACAGGCAATAGACCCGCATGCATGTGCACGCTCAGAAATCCAAGCAAACAAACCGCTGCCTGGTTCAGTTTATTGAATCGGTGTATCTGGCCAGGGTTAATAAGAATGATGACCCCACTGTGACCCCTTACTGACCTGGACCTGGACTTCTGCTCCCTCGCCTCATTAATCTGTCAAGTAAACACAACCCTCACCTCCTCACCCGCAGGACGAGAGAGGGATTTGATGAGAGAGGGAGAAATATACAAACCCTTATTCTGCCTTCCCTTACATTTTCCCGATGTGGTGCTAGACACAACAGTGCAACACACAACTTTCCGAAGTGTGTCACGCACACCTTGAAGAAATTCTGGTATACATAAACAATTTTATCCCTTTATGATATATGGAAAAAAATCATCAATAATTATCATTTTTTGTTCAATCTTTCCTGTTTCCCGCCATCCTGCAGCGTGTTTAAGTTGTCGGAGCAAGGCTTGTGTACTGGAAATCCCTGAACAACTTCTTGCAGTACCTCAAAGAGATCTCTAAAGCATTAACAGGGGGCAAGGATTCAGCGGATGATTTATTAGAAGATGAAGTGGATCAGAGGGTCTGAGCCGAGGGTCCCAAGGCCAATAGGCCCGCCTTATCAAACACCACCAGGCTCCATGGCCAATCTCCAGCTTGTCTGTGGGCAACTCCCCACCAGCGCTGGCTTTGGTTGCTGATAAGTCCGATTGAGGAACTACAGAGCTTTGTTAGGAGGAGAGAAGCGGAGACTTTAACGTTGTATGTATACTCTCCATTCCTGACTAAATTCTCTGAAACCACAAACGAGGAAAGCTGTTAACACGAATAATTATGGCAGGACACGCCTATCTGATGGAGGATTCCTGTTTGACTCATTACCTGACAATATCGAGAGTGCCTTTTTGTAAGTGCATGCCACAGAGATAGGAAGAAGTTAACCTCCAGTTGGCTTCCAGCTGATTTCATGCATCAGTGTCTCTGGCTGTATTACCTGGATTAGCCACAGAGTCGAGGCGAGATGCAAACTCCCCGAAGGCTCAATCAAGGAGGTTCTACTTCACACGGGCAGATGTACTAGTTCACTGATAACATGTAGTTCAAGGATATGATAGGAAAAAACACAGGAAAAATCTTATTCATGTCTCAAGCTATTAATGGAGGAGGTGAAGGTGGAGTATATCTTTGAGTGTAAGGATATGGTATGAATCAGTCCCCTGAGATTAAATTAATTAGATTCCATTAGTGGCATCATGTCATGTTGATTTCCATTAATGATGGCAGGTTTGACGGAATAATTGAGACTTGTGTTCTTATTTTGATCATATTAGACTCAGGGGGGCTGATTCCTTTATGGGGCCCTTTATGATTAAAGCATGAGACGCAGCAGCAACACGTAGGAGTCATATGCCACTCATGCAAATTAAATTACATACGATCAATATTGTGGATACATCTAACGATCACGTGGATGTCTGGCTTTTTGCACTGATGCAGAAATCTTTTTTTAATGTAAGGGAGGCAGTGAAGAAAGGGGAGCTTTCACCAAATCATTAGTGGCCCTACAGGGTAAATGCAAGAAAATGGGATGTCTGAATGATTGCTTAAGAGGATTATGGTATGTATTCAAATATTTTTCATCCCAAATTATATGCTACCTGTACCTCTGATAAGCCAATTGAAGAAAACACCAGTTCACAAACATACAAATTAGACCACCTGGGAGGGTAATTGCTTTGTCTCCCCCATCCATCATCTGGAACACTGTACTTTCAAACGGCCATTCACACATTCAAGGACATGTGGGATGCACAAATACTCAGACACCTACACACATAAATGCATCTCATCTCTTTCTTATACTGTCTCCTACATACACATCCTATCTACATTTCCCCACTTTGCCTTTTACAGTAGAGTGATTAGAACCAATGTTAACTGAACAAATTACCACACAGAACTAATGAAAGCCGCCACGCTCTCCAAGGCCTGAAAGTAATGGTAGTCTATTCTTAAATTTCACAATTAATCACAAACACATGTGCGTACACAGAGATGCCCTCAGTGGTCAGGTCATTAACATCCACACTTCTTGCTGATGCATGGAGAGTTCCTCCATTGGAATCGGATTGCACTGAACGGACCTTTGATTTAACTCGGGCTGTAAATGCAGTCCCACTGCTCCTGCTTGGTCTGCTCATTGATTGTATGTGTTCATTCACCATGTGATCCGAGCGCGGCGCAATCAGAAAGAACAGCACAAGGCCCCCTGACCTCTCGCTGTGAACTGAAGAGGGCTGAATATCGAGCTCCTTTCTCGTTCAATCTCCACTCATCATTGTTCTGCCAATTACTCGGGTTCCTAACGACTCTCCTGCACGGAGTCAGGCTGCTTTATGGACACATATTCACTAACCCAAACAATGTACATTTGCATGAGCTCACATTTTATGGGGTGTAGTGAAATGCCACCAGTGAACAAACACACTATTCTTTATTTAAATCAGCCCTCATATATGCATGTATGCCTAAACTGCACCTCTTGCAGGCAAATTCTACATGCACAAGCTCTAAAATTATACACATGCAATATAGTCATTATATCCACCACAGTATGACACAATTGCTCAAGATGACAAATGCATATGCGAGTGACAAATTTCTACTATTTCTAATGACAGGATTTACATAAGAGGAACCACAAGAACTGTCTCCTGTTTCATATTAAGGGTGGAGAAAGTGAGGGAACCTGTCATTGAGATGGGGAAAGGAAGTGATGACAGCGGGAGGAGATTGCACCACTTACAAGGCCTCGGGCTATTATTACCATATCATGAGAACAATCAATCGAATGGGGTTAAAATGTACATGCTGTTTCAGGGCCACTTAGGCGTTCATAATGAGATCATGTATACAATGCGGCTTCCGTATGTGACAAGGAGTAAGCTGTTCACACTCCTGAGGCCCCAAGTAACCTATATTTGATTGAGCACAGCACGCAGCACAGGGACCGAATACGTGTCACTGTGTTTGTTGATCCATGTTCGCTGCATTCATTCATCTATCCAGCTTGCTATGTGTCTGTTGAGATAAAATAAATGTCTATTAATCTACAGACAGATATCAAAAATTTATCTGTAGATAGATGATGACAGTTCTGAGGTATATGTGTGTGTAGAAATGATCATCAGCCAAAAATACGATTAATGCATCAAACAGTTGTTGGGATATTTCGATCGACATGAGTTCATTTTAGGCCGATGCCAGTTATCGGTAGTCAAGAAAGGGAGATAACTAATATATGGACCTGACATACACCGATCAGCCACAACATTATGACCACTGACAGGTGAAGTGAATAACATTGATCATATTGGTGGGGTGTTGGTTCTATACCCCACCACATGGAAAAAAACATCAAACAATCATTTGATCACATAAGGGGGAGCAACACAGTATACGGAGGTAGTCATGATATTATGCCTGATTGGTGCATAATGTTTTAACAACATGTGATAGCAGAGAACCTGTCATTCATAACTAGGCGTCTTCATTAATCAGGGTGACTATAACTGAATATGTAAAATAGAAATAGGAGTGATTAAATTAGGACGCTCTCCTCCGTTTATGCAGGATTAACTGAGAATGATCAGTTTGTGTTCTGCAGTTCCGTCTGCTTTTCTTCTCTGTTTTTTCTTAAGCTTTCACTTTTATCATTCTTTATTGCCCACTAAAGTCCATATCTCAAAACATTAATAATTATTGTTTACCAGACTCTGTTTCAGGTTAATCTTTTACTGCCTTCTAACTTAGCCGCTAGCCATATAGGCCTAGCCACTGTGAGAGTAGCTAATTTCCTGTTTTGTGGCAGCTGCTTGTGTTTCTTGTTAAGTTTTTGCTGCGTGAGAGACATTTCTGAGACAGAGAGAGGAGGCTGCATCAGACCTGAAGAACAGTTAACTTATCAATAATCGGTCAATCAAAGTACCGTTACTGATAATCAGAAAAACGCCAAATATCGGTCACCATAATGAGCCAGGCTGATAATCAGTCTGTGCCTACACTAAACCACAACTGTCAGCCTTCTGGTGTTTCAATTAAGAGCTATCCTCTGGGGAGCGTGAATGTCTATGCAAGATCTCAGGGGACGATATGTTTCAGCTGAAATCCAAAAACATCCACAGCCATCAGCAGATAATCTCACATACCGGTGATAAAGGATATAAGATGTACAGTCGTGGAAGGAAACCATGCACGGAGTCATAACAATGCTTACAGCAGAGGCAATCATATCCAACTTGAATCTTTATGGGCTATTTATATGAATTGGGATGCTCTTCTTTTCTGGGAACAGAGTATGCTAATCATTCCATTCTAAAACAAGTCTTCCATTCCCCCTCACTGACGCTTGCTTCCTCTGTTTCACAGAAAAAGACCCACTGAGGCTCGTGTCACCTCCCTCAGCAGATGGCTGGGGCGAACCCAGAATGACAAGCCTCCATTTCACTGATGCTTAAAACATGATTTCATCAAGTGCTGGAAAACAATTTGAATCTTTAACCTATTTTCACACCAGGGCTTGCACACTGAGCACGCTCTCTTCATCAAAGGCTCGGCAGAACTCTGAGACTCGTCATGCAACTTCAGTGCAAGATTTATTTTATTTATTTTTTAATCCGAACCCTAAAATAAGTTTGATTATACAGCTCGCAATAAGCGGAAACATGATGAAACGCACACCGTAAAGCACGCATTGTTGGCTCAAATTTAATTCCATTTATCCCGCTGTCTTGTTGCGCTGTCACTCAGGAGGAAGACTATGGTGGTGTTTGTAGATAGCAGCCCTAAGAACTTTGGTGTACAGCCTTGCATCATTGTGTAGGTGTTGTTAGGCTGTCTTGTCAGTCTTTTAGAGTAAATCTTACTCCCACTCCCTCGCAGCAGGAGTCCTCTCTAGTAACAGTAGACAAATTGAATGCAGTGGCATGTTTCATGATCCCGTCGACTTTGAAGGTTAAAAAAAAGCTGCTGGAGGGTTCTGTTTGTTCGCTTGTTTGTTTGTTTATGTCAGATGGTGCACATGATTAGACGAGGCGGTTAATCTTTACAGTGAGAAGAACACATCTGAATATGGAATAATGCTGAGAAGATTCTTCTCATGTTGGCTCAAACTGTGAAAATCTGTTTTGAGTGACCTTTTTTTAACCTTACGATGTGGGACCATGACTGTCCAGCCACAGTATAGTGATGTCTGGCTGGAAAAGCTTGAATGTGATGTTGTTATTGGTCCAAAAAGTGGAATTTCAGGCGATAATTATGTGTAATAAAGTGGAGTATTTGTGTGGACAGGGGATGGCTCTCCAAACCCAGCTGTGAAGAGTGACTTTTTTGCCTCTTTGCTCTGCTTTTCTTCTTTTTTCTCTGTTCTCTGCTAGTTTTTTGCAAAGGCAGGGCTGAACTCCTCACACTCCGAGGGCGACTTGTTACTCGAGCTGAAGACTACAATGCTTGTTATTCCTGAGTGTAACAAAAAAAAGCAGCAAGGGAGACGGTACGAGCAATTTTCATGCACATGTTGAGCAGGCAGAGGATAGAAAAATATGATGTCTTCAACCACTTCTCCGTCTTCATTCACAGTCAGTTTTACATAACCAAGCGGTGCTCGTTACGCTCATAGCGGATTCCTGTAAACAAGCAACAAATACATGCTAATTATACGTAATGGCTGGGCTTAATGAGCGACGTATCTTAGACTTAGTTGAATTCTAGTAGATTTCAAGACCGAGAGCGACCAGTTGTTTTCCTCTGGACTAACAGCACTGCAGAGAAGTGGGTCTCTTCATATCAGCAGAGGGAGGATGATAGAGGAGAGGATGACTGATGCCACAGAGCAGTTATCCAGTATGTTAAGTCAAAGGCTTTAGGATTATTATGTAGCAGTCCAGCAGTAAACTGTAGTGAAAATGCCATTTAAGAACTGAAAATCTAGCAGAAAAAAGACTGTGAGGGTTAAAAACTGTGAAAATATCTGTAAAATTATAAAATTTTAGGTCATTTAAATACAGTGAAGCACTAAAACTGTAGTCACACTTTCAGTTAAGTTTTGGCCTGTTTTTCTGCAGTCAACATGTAAATTACATTTATTTTCGTGCTTTTATTATTAAGTGCGAATTAACAAAACAGGGGAAAAAATAAATAGTAGTTTAAAATATTTATACATTTTCAGTTTCTAGGGTACATCATCTTACTCTCAAATAATAGCAGATATCTGTGAAACAATTCTGTTTTTGCTGATTTAAATACAGTAAAACTGTCTGATTTTGTAAGTCAAATACTGTAAAAGAACAAATTATATTAGTAAAAGTAAAGATTTTTGATGTGAATATTTTTTCTGTGATTTTACTCATTACTATCTATAACTTAGTCAACAGTGAACATCTGTAAAATAACAGTAATTTGTTAAAAAAATACAGTTAAATAATATTAAAAATGTGTATTTTTTTACAGTGTATTTATGATTTTTGCAGCATGTATGCACTAATTAGAAGTTAAGGTCTTTAATTTATTAGGTTAAGCATTACTGTTAAATAATGTGTTCTTAGTTCTATATGGGAACTATAAATGTTAGCACTGTAGTTTAAAAATGAATTCGTCAATATAAGAATTTTTGTTTCATTTTTCTGCTATTTTCCTTTACATTTTTGAATTTGAATAATACTCTTGAATTGGTCCACATCAAGGAGATAATTCCACCTTTGTATGTTTTTTCCCTCCTTGGCTGTGTTTATCATATGGAAGAAATAACTGCTGCCTAATAAGAACCTGGAATTGACAAGTGTATGAATTATGACTCTGAAAATGCCACACAAGGCACTTCAAAATTGTGAGAAGCTTTTTAAATGACAATTTATAGACAAATCTATTACAGTGGAAATACTATCTGTTATATTCTACATGAAGTAAATCATTAATTTTTGCTAAAGAGGCTTCCCTTCCTCCATGTCGTTATTGTCCTTCTCATGCCGTTTCCCAGCACGCCATGTTTAAACAGAGCAGAAGCCCAGATATTTCTGTAACAGATAGACGAAGCCACAAATGCTGGATTCCATGTCTGAAAAGGGCTCGTGTTTGTTGAAGGCTTCGCTGCTCTTGAAGCCGACGCGTCTTCAACTGTGAACAGACTGAGAAGTGTCGGCCATAAGATTCAACTTGCTTTTAATTAGTTGTTGAATGCAGCATCTCCCCTCCTGCAATTACAAATCAAACTCCCACCGCAGCTTGGACAAGCTCCTGACTGACACATGAGGTTGAAGGCCACAAGACTGCTACTGCAGTAATTAAATCTTTATATGTTCCCTTTTCTCAGTCAAACATTACCTAAACATTGTGCTAACTTTTGTTACAAAGAAGGAAAAAGAGAAGTGGCTTGACATTGCAAGCCAATGTGATTATCCCATGGGAACAACACTGTCAACTCCATCTATATGAGGGCACAGAGGTGATCTATACATGATTCTTGAGTCTGCTACAAGGCAGGAACATCTGATGGGGCTTTTGAGTCCAGTTGCGCCTGCAGCTAAAAGAAATGTTTAAATAGCTTCGCGATGGGGAGAAGCAGCCTTATATTTCATGGTAACAAACAGCAGCGAGGACACACAGACAGAGGACTAGCTCATAAAGGACATTTAAGTGGCATATTACATCTTCATAACAGAGCACCAAGTATTGTCTGAAGACCACTGATTGGCCACAGATCTCTCGTCAGTCTGCTTTATTACAGGCCGGAAAGTTGCACAAGGATTTTTTTGTGTAGCGGCCTTTTCGTGGCTAAATCTGCTTTAAAAGAGAAACGGGACAACTTGATTTCATAGATTGTGTTCAGTTAATTGCTCACAGGAGGCCAGAGCACCTTAGCGCACAAACACGTGACCAAAAAGCCTTAATTTGGATAAACTTGAATCACTTTGTACTGGATGCATGTATATACAGAAAAAAGTGTATGGGGAGTTATGTTGCTGAGGTGGTTCAGTTAGGATCAGGTCTGGCTCGCTACAGGATTCCCTTATCTCCTACAGTAGACCGTCTGCTGTCTGCATACAGATGCTGTTAAATAAAAAAATGCTGAACAAGGCATTCTGTGACACAGATCAGCCTTTTGAAAAAACAAAACACTGCTGGATCGGTTTCCAAAGCGCTTCTTTGGGCACGCTGAAGCATGAGGCCGAAGCAACACATTTTAAAACCACATGACAAATTTACATGCTGGCTTCACGTTATCTACACAGAAAAATATAAGCAGAGCCTTGTCTCCAGGCGAGCTGCTGTTTTTTTTTTTTTCTTTTTTTTTACTGTTCTTCTGACACTTCATTTGCAGCATGGCATTGAAACCCAGACAACCAAATGTATATATAATCCGTTTTCATGCAAGCTTCCATAAATATGGGAGATACGTCAGCATATGTCTGCAGTTTCTGCCTAGAGGAGAGCTTACACAAATCATTTTGTCAAACAATATGATTGCTTTGTAAATAATACTTGGAAGAAATTGGAGAAAAAAATATTGTAAACGTTTAAAAGTCAGACCAGCTTTTCTGCCAAAACATCGTATACTTTCTCTTACATCTCTAGGTTGATGCCTTTCACTCATATGATGATTAAAATGTAGAAATAAAACTAAACATTGGTAGAGCAAGATCAAAAATTACTATGCATGAAAAAGAATATCACAGGCTCCAGGAGAACGCACTCCTTGACTTTTTAAATAATGTAATGCAAACACTAACTATCCGTGCATGGAGTGGATACCAAAAAATCTAAAATCTGTCATATTTTCAATGAAACCTTGAAATAATCGCAGAGTTTGAGAGTTTTAAAACATGTAAAAACACTAATAGTTACATCAGTTAAAATCAATGAGAAATTTGTACATTTTCCTGTAATATTTCAAAGTCATGCATGAAATTTGAGCAAATTCGTGGCATTGGTGAGTCGGTGAGTTGCACACATTCGCATGACAGTCAGGCAGGTTTTTAGCAACCAATAAGGTATTACGTTATTGGCTGGTTATTACATTAACGGCCTAGCATTAGAAAAACTCTTAGCAAATGTGATAACTGCAGCTGATGACGTAATAATACATCAATAGTACTGCATTTCTTGTAAATAAAAGATTTTGTTGCAGTTTTTGGGCAGTTTACTCATCAAAAACACGTAAAGTGGATGGCATTGTCGTCATATTCGTTCATCAAGGATACGTCCTATGTAGCTCTCACTCTCCTTAAACATGGTTGTAAGAGCCAATTTGAGGATTACTTGTTGTACAAAATCTTCTTTTAGAATACTGTTTATTCGCTTAGATATGTAAATTAATAATTTCATGTTAGTGTCAGAGTATTGTGTACGTTATTGACTCAAGAGTTTATTACATTATTGGTGACTTATTATGTTTTTGGCTTGATTGCATTTAAAATGGCCAAATTTATTACGTTATTGTTTGCTACAAGGTTTGATCTACTCATTGGAGGCTCATTTATGTCAATCAACCCACAGCCACTGTTGTAAATATGAGGTTTCGAGCAGAACATTGTAACTTTGTGATAGTTTAAAACATGGCATCACAACTGAGCTAAAGGCAGATTGTTATTCTAAGCAAAGAAGGGCTAGCTCGGCATCAAATCACGGCGAGACCGAAGGTTTCCAAGGGGGCAGTGCACGGAGCTCTAAAGCTATTTGCAGAAACTGGATCAGTTGCATCCAAAGCACGATCAGGTTGGACCAGAAGGGAGTCAACTATCGGATGATCAATACAGCACATTTGGTTCACTGGGAGACAGAGAAACAGCTTCATCAGAGATTTTTATTTTATTTTTTTCATAATCAGATGGCTTCCTGTTCCATTTTTTTGGGAGTTTTACATCAGAAAAAAGCAAAAACGTGGCTCCGCTACTTTGAGCTCTGGGTCAGATTATCTTACAACCCAGAGATATTTGGTTGTCAATGACCAATAAAAGCATCAAATTCTCTCATCTAAAAATATATGTATATCTAGAAAATGACTAAAAAAATTAATTGAGTGTTGTTTTTCTTTCAGTTGACTAATCCTTTGTCTGACTCATCATGACGGCGTTTGCCTGTGCAGAAGTCATATTTGAGTTATTTTTTAAGGTCAATAGAGCTCTGATCAGTGAATTTTGATGCATTCTTGGAACGGCAATCATCGTGGGTTAGATTAGGGCTCAGCACTTGAAATAATGTTACTAAGATTCTCAGGTAGTTTGGTAATTTTATCCATACATATGCATCTTTACTGTGCAACAAAAAGCCTTCTGAAGTCACGTTAATGTTCCCTTTCCACTGAGGGAAGAGGATGATCATTTGGTGCTGAATGAAGCTCTGCAGCACAAATTATCCAGTTACTCTTAAGAGGGTGGAAAACCCTTAAACTTACCATTTCCCTCTCTTTTCACAGCTCAACTTTAAATTCTCCAGAGCACAGATCTGTGCAGTAAACATGAGGCTGCTGAAGTGACTGGACTACTGTTCTGAAGCTCACGAAATGCGCATACCTCTGGGACGCGACTAAAACGGTCATTATGTAGAAACTGTGCGTGTGCGGTTTGTGTCTGAGAATCCACATTATACCAAGACTAGACTGTCACTCTGAGGGTTATATTTTTCGAAAAACCAGCAGTGCTATGCAGAGAGCACTTAAATACACCGTGCACGATGCGCAGGTGGTATTCTAAGAGCACTGTGGTGTTTTTGTGACCAGTTGTGCCTGATGCACCTGCAGGCACTTGGCCTCGGGGTGCCGTTAGAAAGAATACACAGAGGTGCGACCGTCTTTGTGAATCACAATCATTACCTTCATGCCCTTTAAACAAAGGACTATACTATTCTACTTTCAAATACACGTTTTTTTGTTTTTTTATTTCTGAACTTAACAGTCATGAGTTTCTTCAAGGTTGTACTTAGATGTTTTACTCGGACAAAGAAAGCAACAAGATGAAATATGAACATGCAAAAATAACAGTCTTCTTGATCAAATTGACCTAAACTTTATTAATTTGTTAAAAAAAAAAAACTGGATTGTATAACTACAACAGTCAGTCATAACATTATGACCACTGACAGGTGAAGTGAATAACATTGATCATATTGGTACTATGTGGTGTTCTGATGGAAAACCTTGGATTTTGACATCTGTGTTGATGAGACTTAGACACCCAAATAAACATTGTCCCACAACAAGCACATTCCCTCATGCAAATGGAAATCCTGAATGTCACTGGCCTACCCCTGCAGGAAAATGCACCCCACCACATGGAAAAACATCAAACAATCAGAAACATGTTGAGGAACATGACAATGGCCCAACATGTTGATTTGACCTCCAAACTTCTTACGCCCCATTCTGATCAAGCATCAACATAATGCAGTGGAACAAGTTTGATGGACAGAGGCCCCAATGCACAGGCCAGAGTACCCAAAGGATCCACTGTTAACGTTGTGATTCCAGAAGGCTTTTTGTTACCCCAGAGGACACCCTGAGAGGTCCTCTTGTCCATGCCCAATGGTTCAGAGCATTTTTGACCACACAATATTAGGCAGGTGGTCATAATGTTGTGCCTGATCAATGTATATGAAGACAACGACCGCTAACATCAGCTGGTAATTAAATATTTCTTTTCCAACCTTGCTGTTGTGACATAAATCATGATCCCAGTAATAGGCTCTTTCACAGCAGACGTTTTCACACATCACAGCAGGAAAAGCACAGGAATATTAATGACAGCTCCATTCCACTTAGGGGAGGTCCTGCCATTGTGCCTGCTGGTTCACTGTCATGGCTTACTGGGACACTTCATGCAACTGAGTCATTATTAATGTTATTAATTCCACCTTGCCTTTCCTGCTGGGACAAGTCAAAATATCTGCTGTGAAAGAAGTCTGTGATCCAGACATGAATGGGATTTTTATCATCGAATCCAAAAAATCTCAATCATATCAAGGCAGCTGGTGATATTTTTAATCTCCAGGAGTACTTTGGAGGAACATGGTTGAAAGATGTGGCTATCTGTGTTTTGGGTGGAGGAAAACACGATCCTTAGGGAGTGGTTGGTACAGAAAAAAACTTAATTGATCTTTCATTGGACTGTGTGAACCGTTTTCAGTTCGTCAGCATGCAACAGGCCTTTTGATTTGCAATGAAAACGGTCAGATAATTAATTGAAATGACAGATTGGATGCTCACATTAGCCAGAGGTGTCTTGTGGTTATCTGTGACAGTCTGGTGCTTTGTGCATGAAATTTAACTACCTGCTCTGCCCTGCATTATTGATACCAGATTCAAGGAAGGGCCTTCGGTAAAGACTACCTACTAATTGGATTAAGCTTTGATTATATTCCCTGGCAGATGTGCACACACACACGAGCAGTGCGTAGTTGTTGTTATTCTACTTTCTAGCCCTTTTAAGAGTTGCTATGCAGACGTGGAAAAGAATTTTGGGCTGTACATGGACGTCTACAGAGGCAGACTCTTGGCATACACTAGACGACCTCACGTATACTCGCAGAAAGTACAACATCCGCCATAAGAGTTGCTAATTAATTTTTAAACCCCGCAATTTGAATATTTTTTTCAGACAAAGGAGATCAAATGGTTTCGGAAATGTTTAGTTGGGTGTGATTTCTCTAAATAAAATGACTACAGAATTATGGAGGAAAAATGGGCTGATCAGTTCTGCTACTCTAACCATGACAACTGCAGACTGCATCAAACACACTCATCCCTTCCACCAAGATCTCAGATGACGACATTTACATCGTGCGAACCTTTGCGCACTTGCAGAAAGTATAAAACCGTCTGAAAGAGTCACTCATTAATATTCATTCTATCTTGCTGCCTTAAACCCTCCAATTTGAATAATACTTTTTTGGAAACAAAGGGGGTTGTGTGGTTTTAGGAAGGTTTATTCGGGTGAGATTTCTCTGAATAAAATGGCTAAAACATTCCAGAACGAAAATAGGCCGAGCGGTTGATCTGCTCTAACCATGACAGCGGCGCACTGCATCAAACGCACTTCTTCCCTTTTTACCAAGATGGCAGAAAGTTATTTGCATTGCCACACTCTCTTCTGCTTCTCTCCTCCCACCGAGATGCATGATGACTCACCAAGATGCCAAACCGGTGCAGTTGAGGAAATAACCTCAGTGTGCTGAAGAAAAAACTCATCACATGGTTTTGAGCTGTGTGCCCTAAAGAGAGCCCAGAATCTGCATGTTCACAGTCAATACTCGCATCTCTTAAGTGGCTGATGATAGTTTAGCCACCCAAGCCTGGTGGTCACACTAATGGATATAATGTCACACTTTCTCTCACAAGTCAGAGACCCTCCTGGGATTAATCTTTCAGGCTCCACCAGTGATGCTGTTTTAATGGTCAGCAAAGTGAGCTTCAACCGACATTAGCAGAAACATTATATTTTTAGGGCACTTGTCTTACTTGGCTCACTGCTCATATTTAAATTAGCCTCATTCAAAATCTGTGGTTTTTGCACTTAACCTGACTGATGGCTGACTGATATTCTCAGCCCAGCAATTACATAGAATCTCAGAGTATGGATCCATTGCTGATGAGCAGGAGAAAATATGTCAAAAAGTACATTCTTGCAGGTACCAGAGAGCTTAACTATTAAATTAGTTTGGAATATTGCTTTTCAAGATTGAATTTTTAAAAATCTCCCTGCCTAAACCTTTCAAGATCCACTCTTATCCATAGTAGCCTGCAGTGGATTCATAGTGAGACCAATCTGAGAGCTATAGGTGATGTGGCTGAGCATCTCAACTCCTAAACACTGTTTGAATATAATAAATGGAATAGAATTGTGCAAATACAAGCCATACAGTAACTCAGTAACAAGTGGATAATGTTCAAGACTCCAGTTCCTCTGGTGCCAGTTTGAAATGTGAAACAAAGACCGATCAGAGTTTATAAAGCTGAGACTTTCTAATTCGCTTATACTGAAGGTTCATACTGATTTCCTTTAATTTTGTCCAATTAATTTTTTCTCAGTTTAATAGTTTCTCAGCTCACAAAGCTACAGCTGTCTGTCAAGAGGTGAAACTTACACAAAAATGAGAGAATTATATTTTTTCTTCATGGGCTATGAGTATGTTTTTACTCTTTCGCTTGAATAAAAATGTCCATGACAGCTGCTCTCTCAGTATCTGTTTAAACTCATCAGATAGATTTTCTAACTTAAAGCTCAATGTTTTGGTAATTTTCACATTTAGTGTGTGTTTTTTCTCTGTAAATTCATTGTTCCACAGTTATTCCATTCAATATGTAGCCTAAGGTAACCAGAAAGCACAAAGTCACAGCGGGTGATTGTTTCAATACTTCAAGGTGGTCTTTTGTAGAGCGCCGGATTGTGAGGCATAATACCGGATTCAACATGTATGACCTTGATTCGAGCGATCCTGTATAATTCAATGTCTCCTCTGCTCAGCAGGGCTGTGAAAGAGATACATGTAAATGATAGATGACTTGTCATTCATCACTGTCGTCACCTTGACGCAGGAGGAAATAACAGCCCATCCGGGGTGTGTCACTTCCTGTGTGCTGCTGCTTTGTCTTTGCCTAGGGCCGTTGAGCTGCCAGGCCGAATATCAAATACTTTATAGTGACAGTCACGCAGCGATTATTCATTAACAGAAACAATGAACAGCAATCATCCACACATGAATGCACAGACATACTTTCAATCCCTTGATGATTGGAAAGTTGCAGATGTTGCAGGATACCTGGCAAAAATAAAGCTTTTATATCCACAAAATGGCTTTAAGTAAGTTTCTCAGATATGTAATAAGCGATGTCGGCATCATGGGGGGGCATTCGTGGGCTATGTCCCCCCTGCTGACCTACTGTGCAAAGGTGGACAGCGGGTGGAAAAGGAATGGAGCTGACAGAAAGGCATGGCGAGGGAGGATACTGCTGCTGTGACACAGCAAGCAGGAGATGTCCACGCTAATGGTGTCGGACTCCAACGATGAACATCCCCCACCGCAGTTTTCTTCACGTCCCCCGATTGAATTTTGTCTAGTGCCGACTCTGGTAATAAGTAAGTTGTTATATTTTAATCCATAAATTACATTTTATTGCATACTGTCCCTTCTAAGAATTCTCATAGCATAGCTACATTAGTAGAGTTACTAAGTATTGCTAAGAATCCTTTTCTAAGAACTGACTGTCAACACAATTTAGTGTGAATTCATGTTATTCTTTCCAAAACATCTATATCTGCCTATTTTTTTGTCTTTGAGATTTGATTTTTCACATCATACCTCATCAGAAGAATAACTTGAGATGCTGTGATGTTAAATCATCTTCAGCTGCAACACGAGTTTTGAAAAAATCAGTCCCTGCTTGCATCATCACAGCGTAGTAAGACCCCAGCTGTGATGGATCACCCAAGCAAGATTCAAGTTTCTTCAAACTAATTAATGGTTCTGTAGAAGGTGGGAAACCAGTCTTAAAAGATATGGTGAGTTTCTGCAGTGAAATTCAAGTATATCAAAATCTGACAGCTTCTATTTGCAGAAACAAACTATTACACCACACGTGGAAATGTTGGTTAAATAGGAGTGTATCTGTTCTATCAGAGGCATGTTGGACTGAAAACTAAAAAACTCACTTCTTGTGTAGACGCTGCAAAGCACAGTCTCGCTTTGGTCTGTTCAAGGGATTTTTTGACAGTGAGAAAAATATAGAAAATGACCAGTGACATCCTTGAAATGCAAGCAAGGCCAATATTGTGTTCCCTGTACAATACTGTTTATTGACTTTACATTTGTCTGGCTGAGAAGCTGTGGGCATAGCAGCGCCGCAGAATGAATGGCTCAGATGCTGAGTCATGTCGTCTTCCGTCCTCACTTTTCGCAATCGCTCTGTACTGACACCTGTCTGAGAAATAAAGTGCGCCGCCGCTTTGTGGTTGTTCAGCAGGGAGTGAAGTTCATATTTCAGTCACGCACTGATTAGTTCCGCTGAGGGTGGGAGTCAGACGTACCTTTGACCGAAACTGTTCTCCTTCCTGTGGCAGTGCAGGGTGACGACCCGATGACCTTCACTCCTGACATCCTGACTCACCGTCCACATAACCGGGTTACTGGCTCTGGCTCCCAGGAAGGCCACGCCGTCCTTCAGCTTCACCCTGAAATGTACGGGCATCGCTGATCAACACAAAGTAAGTCACACTGTTTTCTCAGCTTAGAAATGTATAAAAGCTCCCCTGCTGCCTTGAAAATGTCATTTAACTGCATTTTGGCTGATAAATTAGGCCAAAGTCATCTGATGAGCTGTGAAAGTGCAAAACTAGCTGAGTTGAATTAAATTAACTTGGGAAAACAACTTCAGTAAACTTAAGATATGAAGTTGAATCAGTCAGTGGCTACGAAGCTGCTTTCCTATCAAGCTTTCTAAATTTTAAGTGTTTCTTTTTAATGTCACATTGACTCTGGATTACAGAAGGATAAACTGTAAAATGAATAAACTCTGAGGGTGTATGGACTGAAAAGAAACAACCATAATTTAATTTAACAAAAACACACGGCTGTTTTTCATGGTGTCTTTCTTCCTCAAACTTTTGTCTCTGGGGCCTTTATAACTTTCTAGCAATGGATACTGGGAAGACTGGTTAAGTGCTGGTTTTGTTTCTTATAAACTCACTTCAATAAGCTGAATGAACTCTGAGCTGTTCATTCAAGACATGAGAACTCATGATTTCAAGTTCAAAAGTGGCTCAGAAATGGAAATGAGAGTACTGAACGGACCAGAAATGAGCAAACCTTATGTATTTACATTAAATAAAAGAGAAAAGATGAGTTGGTTTGACCCAAAGACCATTTTGCAATGTCAGGAATGTCTGGTTTGGCGTTTCAGTCTTCAAGTGCCCCTATTAATGTTCAGTGTGAATGAGCTCTGGTGAAGAAAAGGCTCATTATCCTGCTGCAGTATGAATCCTTCTCCACACAGATACAAACTAGAGGGTGAAGCAGGTCACTGAAGACTGAAGTGTTCTTTCTCTTTGGTCAATTCAGTGTAGGTGAAATCAAAACATCCCCAGACCTTTTGATAGACGGTGGTATCATTCTCTCTCCTTGAAGTCTCCTTACTGTTACGGCAGTAATCCTCAAACTTATATTCATCAGTAGATAGAACTTTTTGCCATCAGCTCGTCTGACTCCGTCCACCCCAAGCGTTTGACCTTACTTTCCCTCCCGAGAAGTGGTTTAGATAACGTTTCACATCCTATTTTTGACAGTACTTTTGCTGATTGGAGTCTTGCATCTTGCTTTGTCCAACAAATTCTGTATCTGTGATGAAGTTGCTTTTTTTTTTATCCCTGAGTGAACTGGATGTATTGATCCTCTGATTGTGTGCTCATTTTTTTCTCTGTCTGAATGTGCTTTGGATGCAACAGATCCAGCTTCGGCAAAGCGTTTTTAAGTGCCCTGCCCCCTTAGAAACCTTCAGTCTAATCACGATTTGACGCTGAGAAAGCCCCTCTTTGCTTTGAATAACAATGTTACTTCTGAATCATTTTGATGCCATGCATCCTCGTAGCACAACGCTACAATTTTCTGCTGGAAACTTGAAGCAGTGCCACTGTTATACCGATGAGCTGCAACATGAAGACCACTGACAGGTGAAGTGAAAAACATTGATTGTATTATTGCAACGACAGATGTCAAGTGGTGTGGTATAGGCAGCAAGCAAATAATCAGTTGTTGAAGTGGATGTATGTAAAGCAGGGAGATGGGCAAGTGTGAGAATTTGAGCTACTTTGACAAGAGCCTAATTGTGATGGCTAGACTGGGTCAGAGCATCTCCAGAACAGCAGTGGAGTGTTCCTAGCGTGCAGTGGTTTGTACCAAGAAAGGACAGTCTTGGGTGTCCAAAACTCACTGGTGCATGTGCAGAGCAAAGTAAGGCCTGGGCATTCTGATATCTTATAAATCTTAATGCTTGCTATGATAGAAAGCTGTCAGAATGGACAGCACATTGAAATCTGCTGCATTTGGAGCAGTGTAGCTACAGAGTGCTGTTGCGGAAATTTGCTACATCGTGACACTCAGAAAGAAAACCCTTCGCTGGGTCACTGGCAGACTTAACATCCTATACGATATGGAGAATATAGAGTGTGTTGGAGAAGTACAACCACAAAGGAGAAATACAACCGCAACAGTTTTTATAGTAATCAGACAGTCAGAAATTCCTTTCATTGGCCATTATACATAGATGTAAATGTAACTCCATTATCAGGTCCATACCCTAAAAGAACCAGAGTCCTTCTTCCCAAACCCTTTTTAGGAGTGTAAAAATATCTTTAATTGTTGGAATGAGACCTTTTGACCCTTGGACACTTCTTCAACACCTGTGCTACCAGAATGCTATTCTAGTGTAACAAAAATAGTTCCACAGCAAGAACACATGTCCATAAAATGGACACTAGATAAAAAATGATAATCTAAGAGATTACAATTGATTTTACTTTCACAGTGCCTGTGCTGATCAATGTATGCTATAGAAAAACTCTGCAATGTGTCCGTGTTGAAAGTGGACCTTGGAGAAATGGGAGAAGGGGGCCTGATCTGATGGATCACATTTTCAGCTGGCACTCAAGGTGCAGGCTGTACACTCCTTTCCCCAATCTGGTGTGTTTAAACATGTTATAGGTTTGTATGCAAATTTTCATGTGCAAGTCCCTGCCATTGGCTGGTGGCTGTGCTCAGACGATCTGTGGTTGTGCTCAGATGATCTGTGCCTACTTGATGGCCTCCTCCTCTGACTCCTTTCATTCGGCCAGCACCCAACATTAGGGTCCTATCATATCACAGCAAGCAACTTTTCATCAGTTTAAAAGAGCTGTAAAGTTGCACTTGAGCCTCATTGGTTGGTTGAATTGGTTTACTGTGTCGTGAGACACTCCTCTTTCTGGCTGGAGACTGTGATAGTTAAGATAACTTTGAGGTATACATTGATTTGTTAGACATTAGATAGTTGTGCTACTCATACTTTGCATTTTTGGTTAGTGAGTGTATGCCAGTTGGGTTGTGAATTATGGAGCTTTTGTTTTATTCAGACAGATTAAGTAAGTATGGTTCTAACTTCTGGTAGAAGTCCTCTTTTTGTTATACTAAGTTATTGTGTTTAATAACTTAGTATAACAAACTCCCCCCCTTAGTTCCTCATTTAGTAGAATTTGTTTTATCTTTTAATAAAATGGACCACAGTGCAGGACAAGAAGGCAGAGTGTGGGAGGCAATTTGGGACGGCATACACCAAGAAGCATATATAAGTGGCCGGACTAGGGCACAGGAGCATTAGTGCCAAACATAGGTTCAAAAACTCCAAAGTCTGAATGGGACAAATCTCTGGGGTCAACAAAGAAACAACAGAGCTAAGATCATGTGTTGCTACAACTTCTAGACTGACAATCAGACAGAGTGATGGTTGACAAGCACTAAAAGAGGTGACAGATCTCAGCTGACAGTGACATCAGGAAGAAGAAGCTTGAGAAGATTGAGAAAAACAAGGAGCTGGGGGAATGAACGGAACAATAGGTCCGAACTGATTCCTGGGAGAGTGGCTTTAGAACATTTCACATCCGAGAACCAACAAATTCTTCTAGACAACAGGCGGCATATTAGCAGAATGAAAAATAATGAAGACTCAGGGTTACCCAGTTCAAATTAAATTCTGCAAAAGTGTAGCTTTACATGACAAGTCTTGTTTCATACCATACAAATCCCAAAATCAAAAGCAGTAAATTGGCTGCAGGCACCACTGCAGACAATTACTGTTAATTTTCTTTCCTGCACCTGAGGCTTTTAAAAAGGACTCCTATCTCTGAAGCCTCTATGCCACCTCTGCTTCCGTCCCACCCTTTTTGTCCCGCTATCACTCCCGGTCACAGCCTGCAGGATTAGATACAGGTTGCTAAAAAACCATGACCTCCTCCTCCTGCGGTATACTGACACGCTGTTGCTCTCCTCATCCTCCTCCGTCACATGAAATTATCATGAAGTACATGAGGAGCTTTCAGTACTTCTTCTTTCCAACATGACAAATTGCTCTTGTTCAAATTTCTGGCACAAATGAAGCAGAATATTTTATGTATGTGTGGGGGAAGGGAAGAGAGAAAAAGAAGCAAAGAGAAGAGAGATGGCAGCAGAAAGCTGTTCTAAAGTAAAACATCGCTAAAAAAGGTGCGGAAAAAGAAACATTTCTGTTCAGTAAAACATGAGCATGGGTAATTTTTTTGTACCCCCCACATCAAAATAATTGGAGACTGTCCTCATTCTGCGAAAGACTTGTAAAAGATGAAGAAGAAAAAAAAGAAAGAAAGAAAGTCTGAGCATTACCGGGGGGATAATGACATGACAACCCGTGCAGCAGTGCTTAGAAGAGCACAGTCATTACATCTTCCATGTTCAACCGGTCTCCTTTGATCTTATCATGGTCTCTGCTGCGGTAATAACTGGCCTTGTGTTGGTCGCCGCTCCTGACGAGCAAAGATAAAGGCCGCTGGTGTGGAAGAAGCAGACAATAACTAGGAGGAGACAACTGATTGCTGTCTGCCCTCCTGTTTCCCAGTTGTCACCTTCGCCACAGCACAGTAATTACCACGAAACTCAGAAGGCGATGCGACATGTACAAAAGGGCTGCAGGAGCACCGCTAATCAACTAACCTCGTGCAATATGCTGTAAAGCCAGATTGATCACGTGTTAAACTTCAGTTTAAATGTTTAAATACTTTAGGACTCCGAATGATGCATAAATGTTTTCCTCCTTTCCCTTTTTTTGGCTAATGTGACATTTCCGTGTCAGCATTCGTGCTAAATTCCAATTACATGTTTATTTGTTTGCATGTTTCTTTCGAAAAGTTCTTCATAATCTGAATATGTAACTTTTTTGGGCAGCCAGTTACAAGGATTTGACTATTTATTGATTTAAAAATATCTCTGTAGTGTTTTTCTTAATTTATGTTTGACATCTGAGAATAAATAAATAATCAGTTAATGAAGTAGTTGATAGATTAATTAGTGCCGAGGTATAGTGAAGCATTGGTAAACTACTGAAGGGGTTGTGACATTTGCAGTCTTGATGACTGATCTAATCTTTCTTTCTTTCTTTCTTTCTTTCTCAGTCTTCATGCACATACACCGATCAGCCACAACATTATGGCCACTGACAGGTGAAGTGAATAACATTGATCATATTGGTACTATGTGCTGTTCTGCTGGAAAACCTTGGATTTTAACATCCGTGTTGATGAGACTTAGACACCCAAATAAATATTGTCCCACAACAAGCACACTCCCTCATGCAAATGCAAATTCTAAATGTCACTGGTCTACCACTGCAAGAAAATGCACCCCACCACATGGAAAAAATATCAAACAATCAGGAACATGTTGAGGAACATGACAATGGCCCAACATGTTGATTTGACCTCTGAACTTCCTACACCCCATTCTGATCAAGCATCAACAGGATGCAGTGGAACAAGTTTGATTAACAGAGGTCCCACTGCACAAGCCAGAGTACCCAAAGGATCCAGTGCCAACATCTTGGTGCAAGACCCCATAGGACACCCTGAGAGGTCCTTTTGTCCATGTCCAGTGGTTCATTATTGACCTCATAAGGGGGACCAACACAATATTAGGCAGGTGGTCGTAATTTTATGCCCAATCAGTATATGTCCCATCCTTATTTTGCATTCTTCAGTCTCCTATCAGTATTGGATTAGAGTAGTCCAATCTCTACAGTATTCTCGATTTGTTCCTTGTGTGCAATTTAACATACAAACCCAAGTGTTCGCTGTCGCCATCAAGCAAGAAGCCCAAATTAACAAATGGCATGTTGCAAATGAGATTGGTTTGGCTAATGTGATTTCTGGTGAGGGAGAACAAACTTAGAGGGGGGTGGGGAGGCAATAAAGGAAAGCAATTTGAAGGGAGGCCCCCTTTCACATGCATCAGCACATGAAGCTGCCTCATTAATTCCATGAAAACCTGCATCAGTGAGATGAGTATTTACAGATGAGATGAGGTTGTCAGAAGAGAGCGTTTTCAAGTCAAGCTGATTGAGGCGCGGAAGTGACACACAAGAGCGGCCACTGCCCAAATAACATGTCAACACACCTTCGCACTCTGACATGCCTGTTGGAGACTGATTGAAATACCTGTGCGCATTAATATTAATGCTTTTACACAGCAGGATGTTGAATAGAATACAAACAGTTTAGACTAATGCAGAAGATGATGTGAGATCAGGTGTTGTGTGTTGCATATCGTAGATGTAAAAATTAAGGGATTACCATTCGTAAAAAGGAGGACATGAATATCTGTTCCAGATTTTGTGGGAGTCCATCCTACAGTTGAAGCATTTTGAACTCAATGGTGCTGCAGTAGAAAGTCATTAGGAATCATCCTCTGGGCACAGCAGATACCTGGACCAAATTTCATGGCAGTGCAGCCTGCTGTTTTTAAGATTCTTTCAGTCTGGATCAAGGTTGGGAACAAACAGAGAAGGTAACATTTCCATCTATAGAGCCTTAAACCACTAAAAAAACTGGAATACATTTCCTCATGCAGGTAATTCCAGCTGGCAGTAAACGCTCAATTGCCCGTAAGTTTTGCTCGTAATCTTTTCTGCCCATTTTCTATTCAATATATAGCCCGCTATACTGTATTGCATAGTGTTTGTCATTTTGTAGCACTGTCGGTAGCGCAGTAAAGAATTATTATACCATTTACACCTCAGAGCAGAATAAATGCAACTGCACAATCGATGATTGCTAACAAAGAACAGTGTTGCAAATGGATGCAGATAATAGGTAAGAACCTGAGTAGTTATCTAAGTTATTTGCTACCTGGCATCAGTGAGCAAAGTAAGCAGCAATAACATATGAAAATGTTCAATCCCAAGGAGCAGTCCTGCAGATTGTGGTTCCCTGCAATTTCAAGTCTAGTCCACTGAAGGATTGAAGCATCCGGGATACAGTGAGGAGCAAGACATGCTTTAAATGTTGCTGCATTTTTAGTTTTAAAACAACAGTAGCAATGGTCATGTTGCTTAAAATTGTGGCTGTGAAGTCTAGATAGATCTCAGTGTCTCAGACACAGAAAGCAACAAGACGATATATGAAAATGCAAAAATAACAGTCTTCAATGTTTTTTATTGATCAAATTGACCTAAAGTTTATTAATTGGTTAAAAAAACTGTATTATATAACTACTACCAGTCAGTCACAACACTATGACCACTGACAGGTGAAGTGAATAACATTGATCATATTGGTACTATGTGGTGTTCTGCTGGAAAACCTTAGACTTTGCCATCCATATTAATGAGACTTAGACACTCAAATAGACATTCCACAACAAACACACTCCCTCATGCAAATGGAAATCCCAAATGTCACTGGCCTACCCCCGCAGGAAAATGCACCCCACCACATGGAAAAAAACATCAAACAATCAGGAACATGTTGAGGAACATGACAATGGCCCAACATGTTGATTTGACCTCCAAACTTCCTACACCCCATTCTGATCAAGCATCAACAGGATGCAGTGGAACAAGTTTGATTGACAGAGGCCCCACTGCACAAGCCAGAGCACCCAAAGGATCCAGTGCCAACATCCTGGTGTCAGACCCCATAGGACACCCTGAGAGGTTCATCTTGTGCATGCCCAAGGGTTAATTTTTGAGCACATAAGGGGGACCAACACAATATTAGGCAGGTGTGCATAATGTTATGCCTGATCAGTGTTAATTGTAGTGTAGCGCTTTCAAACACACACAAAACTGGGGCGGGCAAGATTTGTAATTAACATGAAATTGTTTGAAAACCAGCAGGATTGAGGCAGAGGAAATGAAAAGCAGCAGCATATCTTTCCGTCAGTGCAACCAATTTCTGCAGACTTGCAGCGGGTCGATCAGAACTGGATAGAATTTAATAAAAAGAGCATAATTTCATTAATTATAACATTCTGTCAATCAACCTATTGCCAAAACTGACTACTGGCTTTTCATGACAGTGAGTGATGATAGAGGTAAGAGCAGGTTTGGCTGGAAGTTGAGTGTGGTGTTGGCAGGGAGTGGAAAGGTCTTAGCAGAGGAATGGAGGGATTGCTCGATGTTAAAGGTGTGTGAGTGGGAACAAAAAAAGACCAGCCAGGTGGATTAGAAAAGACACGTATGGATAAAAATGGACAGAAGATGGTGAAAACATTGAGAGGAGTTGAAGAGAGGGCTTTATTGGAGGAGAGACGACGATGGAAACTTGTAGTGAGCGCTGGCATTCGCTGTCTCTTCTTTTCTTACATTTCCAACAACAAGAGAGAGAGAAATACATCAATGTCATTCTCAAGAGACCGTTTGCAAGGTTATTTCACCCACTAAACCTTAAGTTAAAATAATAATAATAAAAAAACTGACATGAAACAGGAGGACGATGTTTCCCTTGTATTGCCATCCAAGTGATAACAGATCATTACTCTGGCAACAATGGAGACAAAGAACTAAGAAAAACCCTGTAACTTTACACGCACACACACACTCACACACACAAACAGATAGACAGCACACACACACACATACCTTTATCTGTGTCTATATCTGATATAATGCTAAAACATTGTGAGGGAGTGGGCTGCCGGACCAACTTTAGTGGAGATAAATGAAAGTAAGCGAAAATGCTGTGATGTCCAGCTCTGTCACAAACAGAAGCCACGTTTTGGTTCCGACATCACATCACAGCTCCCGCAAAATGGCGAGCCAGATGGAGAAAAGCTGTATTACAAATGAGCCACAGACTGCATACATAACCTGCAACCAGGCATCATTAACTAACCCTGCCGAAACACTTGAGACGGCAGAAAGAAGAAGAAGAAGAAGAGGAAAAAAAGCCCCTCTGGATGACAAATCGGTCTGACGGCTACTCACGTAAAGGTGCTCGACTCATCACTGAGCATCTTTTCCAAGTTAATTTCAAAAAGGCAGTTTAGCCGAGTGAAATTTACCGACAGCAGGCGGAATTGGCCAAATTGCGGTGAGCTTGTTTAGTTGGCCTGTGTTCCTTTAATTCTCACACACCTGCAGCTAAATCCAGTTATGGAATAAACGCGCAAGCTGTGAGGTGTAAAAAAAAAAGGCTTTCTTTATGTTTTCTACCACCCTAAAAAACTAAATAATTTCATTACCATGGGGCAAAATTGAATTATATAGGAGCCAGTGACAAGTGAACCAGGCAGACACCAATAAATTGGGAAGGTAAATCAGGAGCTGCACAGGAGATGCTCCGAGTCAATTAGCTGAGGAGGGAGTTGTCAGCCGAGTGTTTTTAGGGGCGAGTGGACACAGGCAGATGTGCAGATAAAGAGTGAGCTAATTCAATTAATGAGTTTGATGCTGTTCCCCCCCATTATCGGCGCTAGTTAAAAGTGCTGGTGCGTGGCAATGCTGCGAACGGAGGACAAGATTAACACCATCAGATAAAGAGCGCTCGCCAGACAAAGCTCATCTCCACCCATGCATTCTGCCACGTCTTCTCCCTCTGTCTCACCCTTTTGTCTCATTTTCAGCACATCTCTTTTCCCATCTCGCTTTGTCTGCCTCTATCGCTTCCCCTCTAAAACACACCCTCGCTGTATCTACACACTTCCTCTCCATCACTCTCCCCTACATCTCCCATGTATTCTTTCTCGCAATGCTCTCCATTTATTTATTTATAAGGCGAGTCAGAGATCCTGTACATTGTTCGTCATGCTAATTCATTTCATTTTAATTACCTTCTTGCGATTGGTAAACTTTCATCAGGTAATTTGGAGTCTACCGGCTGAAACATCTGAATTAAGCAAAGCAGTTTGCAGGAGCTTTCTTAGTTTACAGTTTTTGGCCCGGCACACCTGTAATTAAGACTCTGTGGTAAGTGAGAACGCTGTGGGAAGTTGTTTAGCTAGATTAGCGACAAGGCTCTGGGGTTGGTCTGTCCACTGCTTTAGTACAGACTAAAACCACTGATCAGCCACAAATTTATGACACTGACTTTGTGCTGTTCTGATGGAAAACCTTGGATTTTGCCATCCACATTGATGAGACTTAGACACCCAAATAAACATTGTCCCACAACAAGCACACTCCCTCATGCAAATGCAAATTCTAAATGTCACTGGCCTACCCCCGCAGGAAAATGCACCCCACCACATGGAAAAAACATCAAACAATCAGGAACATGTTGAAGAACATGACAATGGTCCAACATGTTGATTTGACCTCCAAACTTACTAGACCTCATTCTGATCAAGCATCAACAGGATGCAGTGGAACAAGTTTGATTGACAGAGGCCCCACTGCACAAGCCAGAGTACCCAAAGGATCCAGTGCCAACGTCCTGGTTCCAGACCCCATAGGACACCCTGAGAGGTCCTCTTGTCCATGCCCAATGGTTCAGAGCATTTTTGAGCACATAAGGGGGACCAACATAATACTAGGCAGGTGGTCATAATGTTATGCCTGATCGTTGTATCTCAACAACTATTGGAAGCATTTGCAAATAAACTGGTACATGAATTCACCCAGAACATGAAGCCTTGTGACTTTGGTGATCCCGTGACCATTCCTCCAGTAAAATGTTCCTGTAACTATTGAATGGATTGCGATTTGGTGCAAAAATGAACTTCGGTAAACTTCTTACTTTTCATCTTTAACTTTAACTCTATCTTTAATGTCATACTGGTGTTAGATGAAAAGTAATTTGTCCAGCAATTTGGCCACACTTTTTTTGTGTCCTTCACAAAAAAAAAAAAAAAATTAAAGCTTCACAGTGGTTGTGCTTGAAAATAAATCAATGAACAACCCTGTGACGCTTTAACCTTCAGACCAAATGCAGAGGAAGAATCCAGCATTGGCACCTTAAGTGCAATCCAATACAATAACCTCACATCAGATATGATCTTGTGTCCAAACTGCAGATACAGTCCGTGCTACTTTGCTCAGTTTGTTCACAAAGAAAAATCTCAGTTTGGAAATTTTTCAGACTTTTTGCAGAGAGAGAGAGAGAGAGAGAGAGAGAGAGAAATGAAGTCTTGTGATATATTCACGCAACGTATCATCACCTCACCTTCATTCACAGCCTCTAATTTCACCTGGATCTTGATGGAAAAGTGCTGTTGAAAAACGAAGCCTTGCTCCAGGCATATCCGGTTATTCACTTCACCCTCGCGAAATGTCAATTTCACTTCTCGCTGACATTGACCGCCTCCTCATCTCGCCATTCTTTACCGATCAATATCTGTGTGATCCCAAGCAGACAGTGAATGGATGCTTTTTTTGAGGAGCTGTGAAGGGTTAAAAACTACCCATCTATCAAGGGGACGAAGATGATCAAAGGAAGTACTGCCTAAAGTGCTACTTAGTAATTTCAAGCCAGAGTGGATTGTATTGAGTGCTACTTAATTGAGTAGATGCTGACTGTCACCAAACTTGAGGCGCATGTACAGTCAGGTGGCTCTACAAGGAACGGCACTGTCCAAGAAAATCACTGACTATTTACTTTTCACTCGGCGAGGAGAGGAGAGAAGAACAGTTGATTGCCCTCAGCCAAATTCTCTCTTCATGCATAGACGATGCTTGAAAAACACACAGAGTGCAGAGACGACTCCTCGACAGTAACATCTAACATCTCTCGCTATCACAGCCTTCTTTTTTTTTTTTTTAATTAAAAGGAAAAGCAGCCAGATGACTGACATGTGAAGCTTGGACCTGAGCTGTGGGAACAAACTCTTGCCTTTAAAAAAAAAGAAAAAAGAAGAAGACGAAATAACTGTCAGAGGAGTGAGACTGACTTCAAATGCAAGAGAGGTTTGAAATGCGAGCCGGCCATAGCCTCATGACATGAACGAATCCATGACAGATCAAGAGCAATCATATGGGCAGGAGCACTGAGAAAGGAATTTGAGTCGAATTCAGAGAGAGATAGAGAGAGCCTTGAGCTCGTCTGAGGAAAGGCATAGTTCATTTGCAAACCTGAGTTTCGTGCATATGTACATCTTAAATCCATCTCAAAATCATTACTTCCCTGTAAATAAATGACAAAATACCAAGAGCTTAGTGATATTTGATCATAAGATTCTGATGTGTTATTTTAAAAAACAGATGCATGAATAATATAATCTATAGCTACAATGAGTAGCCTTGTAATTCACTCACCAAATGACAGCATTTGAGTAACAGCTGAACAATGAGCCAAATGGACAGGGCTATTTATAAAACTGAGAAGAAATGAAAAAAAGGACTTAATGTAATGGATTAAAAGCAAATTGCATATGCCGGCCACATGCATGAACTAATGAGGCTAATGGAATCCTTAAAACATCACTTTGTAAGCAAAGGCCTCAAGAGTACCATGATATTAATATGATGAGATAGCACTAATGCGGAGCGTATTTCTGCACAGTGCGCGGCTGCCACAATACATAAGCCGTCGTGCAACAGAGGGTGAATGAGATCTAATTAAAGCATTATTTTCTTTTTTTTAAAAAACAGAAAAAAACAATTGGGAAAATTAATTGCAGCAGAAAAAACTAAACCAGTGAAATTCACCAAATTCTGCAGCTTAGAGCGCTTTGTTTTTTTTTTCAAATCTGCTCCAAGCTGTCATTATCTCCCCATGTCACCGTTTTTTTGTAGCCGAAATTGTTTCAAAAAAGGTCAAAGGAAAAAGGCAACAAAGAATTCACGCTATTCGGAATAAAGAAGCAGGCTGCATGTGGGTGGGTATTGACTGAAATGACAAGGAGCTCCGTGTGTGTGCAGCGGCTGTGTACATGAAAGCAGGCCAGCGGGATGATGACACAAAGGGGCGTGACAGTGCAACACCCACTGTGGCCACAAGCCAGTCACCTCCAGTGTATCACAGCCTGGCTCTCGTCCCGACTCGAGACTTGCAATGTAAAATTGAAGAACATTACCAATCTGGTGCCCTACATGTCGGATATTTCGATCCTCGCTTTGAGTCTCGGGATTTGTGGGGAGGGAGGCGAGCACAGGATTTCGGATCAACACAATTTTGAAATATGTGTCACGACGGTTTTCCTTTTTCCGTTTGTCGTGTTCGCATGGAATGTGCGCCAAGCGGGGGCACTGAAAACTTCCAATTTCCCATTTTGCTTTAATGCTGGATTTCAGGAACTTACTACCACTGCTGCCGTAGATTATAGCTGAAGGAATGAGGTCAGGTTGCAGCAGACAAAAGCTTGATCCCTATGGCTGCCATTTGAAAGGAAGACTAGCCAGTTAAATAGGGGATACAAACACATACAGACACCGCTTCCAGTAAAACCTATTTGACATTAGGTTGCATCCAAGGGATAAAAATTAGACTTTGCATTCGCTCTGTTGGGTCGGACGGATCATCCAGGACTGATCCAATATTTGGATGGACGCAGAAGGGGGCCAAGCGGTATAATCTCAGGATGTAGTGGGACAGATTATGGCAAGTTGGTAAACCAGATTAACACTGATGCTGTCAGGCAGGAATTGGGCCCATACAGTTACAGTGAATGAGGCAAGTTAGGTTTATTATTTTACTATATGTGCCTTAAAAGGCTCTACAGTCTGTACTTCCTCTATCCTTAAAGACCCCCTGTAGTGAAAAACAAGCTGTTTTTTACCTTGTTATTACACCCATATGGTGTTTTTGGATGCAGGAGGACACATAATGAGCAAAATAAACAGCCAACAATGCTGGGGTTTAGCACTTCTTCTTTGAAATTGCAGTCTGTCAAAAACAGTAGGAAATTCTAAACTGAAAGAACCAATTCTACCAACTTGCAGGAGGCGGCTTTCTGTATCATGATTCTTTTTTTTTTTAGGTTCGAACATGTATAACTTAAATACTGCAATATTTCAGCTTGCCATTGTTTAGAGTAGTTTAGTTACATTTAAGATGTGGGAAAGGATTATTTTTATGGGGGGGAAAACATCTTCTAAATATGTAAAATCACCAGAGAGTGACTTTAAACTTTGATTCGATTAAGGAAAAACTCCACAGAGAAAGAAGTGTGTCTCAGCAACAGATGAGGAATGGTGTTGAAGGTGCTGCTGTCCAACTTGTAAAGTACAAGACAAATGTTTGATGGCTTTTTTAAACCATGATCAGGGCATGGCTCTAGTTCCACCACTTTAGTCTATCGAGTGAAATATGTCTGGATTGGACTGAATTCCCAGAGAACGAATGTTTCTGACTTTCGTGATCCCCTCTCACTGACCTACTTGTTGTGTCACCATGGAGTTGACGTCTGTGGTTTTAAGTGAAATTTCATAGTAACCTCTGGATGGATTTGTATGGGAAATTGCTGTAGATTTTCAAGGTCCCATGGATAAAAGGATAAGTAACTGCTAGCAGCACACAAGCATTTACACTTTTTCAGTGAAAATCCTCAGTATCTACTCATCTGAGTGGCCTTTTCGTACATTTTGGAACACTTTACAGATTGTATACATACATCCTCTCAATGCCAATATGTTAGTATTGTCCTTGGGAGCATGTTGCCATGGCAATGTTAGCATCTAGCTCAAATTCTTGTACTGCGTTTCCTGTATATACATACTATATGTAGCATCAATTGCATTATGAATATGAATGAGTTACTATGAACCTAATTGTGTTATTAGATCAAATTTTAGTTATTTTAAAATTATTTCCACACAATATGCGGCCCTGTCAGAAACAGCTTATGCACATCAAGTGAAGGAAGAAGAGAAAAATAATAATTGCCATATGTATGCAAATTACACCAATCTGAACCCATTACTGAAACAATTAATCTTTGGCAATCACTAAAACATTTTAATCACGATCGTTACAAATGGTTGACGATTCATTATGCCCTCTAATTAGATCATAAATTGTATGAGCACATTGTCGTGGGAGGTTTTGAAGCCTGTGACACACGGGGGACAAACACAAAAGCCAGCAAGGACTGATGAAGTGTGCTGCATAAATAGCACTGGGAACTGCAGTTGCTGAAAAAGTGACTAAACGCCTGTTCCCCCCACCCCCACCGCCGACCCCTGGGCTTCATCTTTAAGGAATTTATCGACTGACTTACTTGACGGCTCGAGCCTGCACACGTGCAGTCAGGTGATCAGGATCAGGGGTCGCATTTTTATAGTATGTCATTTGGCTGTCGCAGGGTTGGGAACTATCAATATTCTTGATGTAAGTGATTAAATGCTACCTGCCGAGGTGAGCAGCCCTGCCAAAAGTAGACACACTCATGGTCTAAATGTCATATGTTGTTGTATTTGTCACTATTGTGACATTTGTGCGGAGCAGTGGGAAGGCAGCTCTGTAAGTGCCGGAGTGGCGGCGTGACAAGGGAAGATGACAGCCACGGTGCGAACCCAACATTTCAGACAATGTCCGTCGAAAAAAACTGTCATAATAGTGTCACAAAATGTTTGCGAAGTGTGAGAGGCATCGCTCCTCCTGAGAAAATGTAAACTCCAGAAATAAAATAAATTCAACCTCGGCTTCACTGGTGGTGTCAGACCTCCTCCGGGAACCAAATAAGTTTTTTTTTTTTAACCTGGAATGTCCATAAACTCTCCTCTGCACTGTGCCGTGTGCAGATTATTGGAAATTTCAGAAGATGAAATTGCAGGTAAATCAATTCAGGCCTGATCTGCAAAAGCTGGCATGTCAACCAGTACATTAGCCCCATTTGCACTTCATTATCTGCACCAGTGGGCTCTGCTGAACAGCCACCATCAGCGGTGCTCCTCGACATACAGGAGACAGGGAAAAGCCCCGAGTCACTACGCAGTCATCTGGCAAGGTTTGATGCGTGTTTGTGTGCGAGTCTGTGGGAGAAAATTAAGAATGTGAAGGATGTGATGGTAACAAATAGACAGAGAGGCAATCAAAGAGAAGACGGAGGGCTGATTAAAGTGCTGAATAATAGACTTTGATGAAGGCCCGGACAGAAAACAACACATAATCTCTGCTGGCTGCTGTTTTGCTTGTGTTACGGACTAAAAAGTGAATTTCTTTTTCATATTTGTTTGTTTTTGACTAAAGTGCTACCCTACCACTCTCCTCACAAAAAAATAAAAATCTAAATAAAAATCATATGGGGATATACAGATATTTTTCTTTGATTTTTTTCCCTGAGTATTTTGCAAAAATGGTACTGTGGCATCAAGAACAATAGACTCTCTAAAAAATCTTGTTTCTCCCTCTCCCAGACTGCCTTCCCCTCATCATCCCTTCCTCTCTAACTTGTTGTTTTTCTCCCAGTTTCCCTCTCAGGGCCCTGATCAGAGATCTGAGACTGAGTAGATCTATAAAGGAAAACAAAGTCTCCTCATCACTATGTGCCTGTGTAAAAGTAAATAATATGTTGTTGTTTTTTCCTCGGGAGCTAAACAAAGTCAAACTACTCGACACGGATTTGTGTCAGTGCAGGTTTTACAGCTCGGAGCGAAGTGAAAAGTCTCATGAAAGCCGGCGTTCACCAGTAACTTTTTGGTCTCATTCTGCACCTCTTGCAGCTATTGATTTGCATTGTGCAGAAAGTTTTTTAAATGCTGAAAACAGAACTGAAATCACTTAATCTAAAAAATAACTATATGGACAAACAGCTTGAGTAAACTTAATAGCATCTTTTTACTGCTAACAACCTTGCAAGACAAATTTACCCTTGCAAAATGGTTTCATCATGCACTGTTCACGGTGTGCATTTCAGAGAGGCCGCTGTGGCTTATTTTGCACTTGCCGACTTGTGTGTGTCTCACATCACCAAAGAGGAAGGCAGGGTGAAATCTAAATGAAATTTAAAGCTTTTATGCAAGCTGATTTTGGGTTTATGCATTGTCTCGTATACCCAGCCAGCAAAACACACAATATTTATATAGTAAAGAAACATGGTTTATTTCTAGTTTTCATCCCAACATATAGACCTCTGTGCAACCTTCAGGGTTTAGTTTCAATCCCGGAGAACAAACATTTGCTCATAACACGACTGCCACTTCTTACTTTCCGCTGTGCTCTTTTTTCAGTGCTTACAAGCCTCGAAAGTATCCTTGCATAGTGTAAATAAGCCACAGCTTTCTCTGACAATTTACGAGACTTTGTTCCAAGCAGCACTTCACGAACGAGATGAGAGTCATACAAAATGATCTCGCAGTCGATGATCTTTTCACAGCTTGCAAAGGCAACATTTCCTAGCTCGCTGACAGCTTTTCTGCAAAATCGCTGAGCTACTTTCATGCCAAGTTTGACCTCATTTGCATGAAGTTAACATTTGCAACTTTCTACCCCTCGATATTTGGGGGTCAGGCCTGCTACAATGCTTTGACAAGAGATTGACTACCAGTGGGTCTTCACTCTTACCAATGAATATGGGATAATATAAACCATTAATAATGTTATAAATGGACCGCACTTACATTTAAAGACCTATGGCTGATGGCTGGGGTGACACTGGCCTGGTCATGGTAAGAAATTCTGGGGTTCAGTGTCAGCCTGCTTTACTCTCTAAGCCACAGCTACCCGTACTGAAACAGAATTTCGATGTTCCAAAATAAAACATACAATTTCTTGACAAGGAAATAGAAGTAGTGGGTAATTTCCATCAGAAATTACCCCTGAGTTCTGATGTGATGCAGGTGAAGATTGTTTGTCTGTGCCACTAAAATTGCATCAGACTGCTGTTTCAATCTGCCACCTCTAGAATCAAGGGCTGAGTAGATTCTCGAAAATAAGAACTAGTTAGTTATTGTTAGGGAGGGCTTGAAACTCCTCATTGGCTTATGTGCCAAACATGGTCTCTGATGCAAATCTTTCTGGGAGACTTTGTTGCATTCTCTGCCCTCATTTCCTTCCTACAAGGTGCAATCGAAAAGTTCTGAGACTGTTATTGTTCTGCATACGCAAAGTTCTTCGCCTCACTTGTCTGCAGCAGGTGTGAGCAGGAACTGTCATGAGTCTGCAGGATTGGAGGGATCAACATGCATTTTTGTGACCACCGGGAGATGCACATTTGCTATTTCACCATGGACACAGAGTGCAAACGTCAAATTCTGTGTCAGACAAGCCAAACTTCATGTCAAAAATCATTACTGGTGTCGAGAGACGGGCCTGACCCAGACAACAAACAGTAGTTTTCACAGTGAAAGAAAAAAAGTCTCCGAAACCAGAGGAGGCATATCAAGTCTGGAGTGTACCAAGACAGTGCTCGTCAACATTCACAGTGTTGTGCACCGTGAATTCTTCTCCAAATGGTGTGTTCTACTGTAATATCTCGAGGCACTGGAGAGAGAACATTCCATGCAAACAACCCGAACTGTGACTAAGTGTGTGACCACTCATAGTGTGGTGATTACACGCAAGTTTTCTAGCCGCAACAATGCAATTGGCACTCCTCAGCTTTCTTATGAATCAGATTTGGTTCACTGAGACTTCTTCTTCCTCTTCCACAATGTAAAATTCAAGCCTGTTTTGACTGAGTGTAGAAAACCGAGGTCCCATCACACATCATGTCTGGAAACAGGATTTCCAGTGTTGCAGGAGCACTGGGTGCAGGGTATCGCTGCACAATGACAGTTCGTTGATAGGAATGGCAGGCAAATTTAAATCAGGGATGGTTTTTTAACTCTTTGGTTACACTTTGTATTACTGCCAACTAGTAGAAGCATAAAAAATCCCCCCAGAATTTTTTATACAAAAGGAAAAGCTGCAGTCATGGTTAAAAAACAATGCTGGTAGAAAACAGGATCTCTTTGTCATTAGGTATGCCTCACCATTCGCCCACACCTTCTTTCACAGTAGAATAACTTGCTACTTCCGCCTTACTCAGTCATACTAAAAAACATCTCTTTTGAAGAATTGTAAACACAGGGTGTTATAAATGTTTGGACTGCAGCTTTTGTATCTCCGTTTTCTCATAATTAACCCGCCGGCCTTTAACGCACTGATCAGCTTATAACACTGTGTAATTGATACAATGGGCTCATGTGGACACGCCTAAAAAAGCACACCCACGCAAACTTGTGCCATGGCTGCAGGACGTGTCGTGCCCTTCCTCCACTTGTCACTTCCCCTGCAGGAGCCTCTCCTCAGTGTGCAGCAGCAGTAATATGGCACCAAGGGAATGGGTGGCTGGCGGTGCTTTAACAAGGGTGACCAACTCTCTTCTCTCCTGCATGTTAGTAGTGCTTATCAGCCAGCACCATGCCCTGAGCACTGCTTCCACTTCACAGGGCCACCAACACCTCAACTGCCACTGGATGTTTACACTGATCCCTTCATAGACGACTCCCTTGGGCTGCTGCTCTCTCTCTTTGTGTGTGTGTGTGTGTGTGTGTGCGTGGGTGCGTGCATGTGTGCGTACAACTCCCTTGGGCCACAACAGTGTGTCTGCATTGAGCCTTGTTGGAGTGACAATGCTGGGTCTGTTCCTCCAGACCACAGTCGAACACTGCGTGCCAAGAGACAAGCGATGAAAGAGCGTACAAGGACAACTGGTCATTCAGGCCTGAACCACCTTGACGTGAGTAAAAACTATAAAGAAAAGCATAAAATCTAATAGTTTCTACTGGTTTTAAATCTTTCTGAATCCAAATAGGGCTGCACAGTGGCTCGGTTGTTAGCAAAGATCCCTGGTTCTGGGATCTTTCTGTCTTGAGTTTGAATATTCATGCTCTCCCTGTACAGGTTTTCACCGGGTTCTCCGGCTTCCTCCCACAGTCCAAAGACATGCTGAGGTTAACTGGTGATTCCAAATTGTCCATAGGTGTGAATGCGAGTGTGCTTGGCTGTTTGTCTCTGTGTGGCCCTGTGATAGACTGACAACCTGTACAGGACGTATCCTGCCTTTGCCCTGAGTCGACTGGGATAGGCTCTAGCCCCCCAGCGCGACCCCACAGGGGATTAAGTGGTGTATATATAATGGATGGATAAATGAATCTGAATAATCATGAACTTTCATGACGCTAAAGAATATCAACCCATTTGTCCACAAGCTTCCACGTAGAGCTGATGATGCAGGATGATGGTCACCAAAATCCATTACAGAGCCTTCTGCCAGTTCATATCTTTATGTCAACAGCTTTATTTTTTTTTTAAAAAAAGACAGTTTGGACACAAACTGTGCCAGAACTGAAGAGCAACATCACATCTTTTTTTAGCCTTGGCCCCAGAGTCCCACGGCTCAGATTATCTCAGGTCCAGCAGTAAAAATTACTACAGGCAGTACTTTAGATATTATTGTGCCACAAAGCCACGCTCAACATATAATCAGATTCTGCGGGAAATGTTTTCTGTTACACACACTGAAAATTGCTCTTGAGTCTGTTAAGTAGCACTCAGTAGCACTTAGCTAAGCACTGAGCGAGCAGTCGGCACGCTGCAGCCGAAATCTCAAACATTCACATTTTTTTTGCAAAAGATGCTTGAAAAAGTCTTTCACAGGTCTCTAAAGCAAAAGAAAGAAACATAAGCAGCACATTGGAGCCTTGGCTGGTCATTTTGTCAGTTATACTGCATTTAGTTCTTTTGCTTCCTGTTGCTCATCACTCTACATCTCTGTAGGCCTAAACAGCAGGAGGTTGGCTGAGACAGGGCTGTAATTTTAACACAATTAATGTGTCAGGGAAGATGTGACAATTTAAATGAATATGCACTTTAACTCATCTTAGCTTTATTTATTTTTTTGTTTTACAGTGCATAGTGACACGTGTGTCCTCACAGTCACACATGCAACTTTTTTATTTCACTAAAGTTGAGATCAGGTATTAAAATTATCGAGACCTGCAAAGACACCTGATATATAACAGCTTTTTTTCCCACCCCGATTCTATCAAGACAAATTTATCTTCCTAATTAATGCAGCGTGTTATGATGGAAAATGACACTGTTAAAGGAAAGCTGCTAAAATTGGACGAGACAGCGGGTGAGGTGACGAGAGCAACAAGGGCTGTAAGGCTGTGTTTACACAGAGCAGATACAGAGCAAAGATACAGCAATTCTCAACACAAATGAATCAAGTGACAAGTAAAATATCTATAGTATGTAGAGTCCTTATGTACGTCCAGTAATGGTAGCACTTAAGGTAATAAAAAAATCAAAGAAATTCAACTTTTTTGTAATTTATAGCAATGTAACTTTGTTATACTACACTAATGACATTTTTTAATTCTCTCTCCTTCTAGCCATGGTGGTGCTGTTTCTATTGAGGTGCAGAATTTGTACTGCAGTGAATAAATTAGCCCACATTGAGGAAAAAATGTCAGAAAAGCAAAAAATGCTCAGAAAACACTTACATTTATATTATATTTTTACTAGATTACTGTATAAATAGTCCTTTAAACGCAGAAAATTCAAAGAATTATGATAAATAATTCTTCAGATAAATTATAAATCAGATAATATATATATATAATTTATCTGATTTTTTCATAATTATTTGAATTATGAATATATAAAATCTTCAGTTCAGTTATATATATAAAATCTTCAGTTTTTAAAACTGAATACATTTGTTTGCATGCTTATTATCTTTTTATATAAAGACTAGTTATACTTACAGCCACTGAAGGCTGACAGAGCTGAATGGGACTGAACTTTGGAAGACTAAGGTTAACTTCAAATGAGCAGGGCACTGAAACCGTATGAATAATTAAATAATACTCTGCTGTGGCAAGGACTGCTGTTATTGTTTTTCAAAAAAGCATATTAGTACCCCTCAATGGAATGTCGACTGTTCCAAATGCTATTATGAAAAGATGTTGGATGTAATCTTAATGTGGATGCTGGGCAGCCACTGGATCAGACAGACATCACACTGGGCATGATTTTAACCCAGTGCGAACTGCCAGGATAAGCTAACCCAGATCAGAGAAGACTCAGTCCAACTTGACCAGTTTGTGACCCCACAAAGGCTGTTATTGCGTTTCCAGTGACTGAGGATTTCACAGAACTGTCAGGATGGGCTACAGAAATAGTCTGTCAGTACAGACATTGAAATGTGACCTTATACGGGGGCAGGACTTGCCATGATTCTCATAAATATACTAAGCAGCCACTAGCACAGTATAAAACAGGAGAGAAAGAATCTTTTTATGTGTTGTTGTCAGTTCGGTGTGTTTGTGTCAGTTTGGATGTCCCAAAAGCGAGACAAAGAAAATCGAAGTGAGTCCTCTGGGCCATAACACAGCTCATCTGTACTGAGAAAAGTGAAGTGACACTGCCAGATTTCCTCCAGTCACCATTACAGCAGGCCTCAATACGGCCGACCGGAGAGTGAACCAAGTGAAATGGCCATCCAGGACTTTGCAGACCCTTTAGAAAACTGGTGAAAAACGACAAGAGAGGGCATAGAAAACGTGAATCTGCATTGTGGATGTTTGCTGCAGGGTTTGCGCAGCAGCATTTGATCCTCAAGTGCCCGACACAGATGACTGTGGAGGCAGAGGGACTGCTGTGCATAACACAAAGGGTGCTTGGCTTCACAGCGAAGGTATCATTTTCTGCTAGATTAGACTTGAAAATGAGAAGACATAAAAGTGTTGTCATTTAGACACACTCAAAGAATATTTTCCTTCCAGAAAACTGTAAAATTGTCTAAGTAAAAGCAGAAATCTTGCTTTATAGTGAACATCACTGTATATCTGTCACCCTGTACTTATTTGTGGTTTAAGCAGGCAGCATAATAACTATCTTGTTGAAATCCTAATGCAATGATAAATAAGAAACCATTTTACAGCTGTAATGATAATACCACCGACAAGATGGAAGTGGCCGACCATTTACATTTGAAGTATTTCTAATGGATAGCAGAGGACAACTACTCTTGTAGCAAAAATAAGTCTGATTGCAAAAAGTCAGTGAGAATATTATGTACTTTTTCTGTTTCAGTAAACATTTTCTAATAAGCTAAAGGTCTCCATAGCTAGTTTCAAGTCTGCTTCAATGAGGCAAAGTGTTGATTTTGTTATTTATGGTCACATGTTTCTACTGTACTGGCTTCGAGTAATGTCCCAGAGAAGGCGGTGATGGTAAAATTCAAAAGTCAAGGCTTAAAAACAGCAAACCAATGTGTGAGGTCCATCTTTTATATACACTCCATGGATGATACTGATTTTTTTTTGCTTTGTTTTACTGTATTATTACTTTATTAAGTGCACATAGAAACTGTCACCAGTAACCATTAAGAAAAAGACTTGTGCATTTCTTGACCCTCTGAACCCCAAAATTCAGTGGCAGGTTTGAAAGGCATGTCGTCATTTTAACAATGACCAAAATGACACAATTAATCATTTAAAAAAAAAAACAATTATAGGATTTTCAGATTTTTGACAGTCCTTGAACTACTGATCTGTGACGCACCATTATGACTTATAAATTATCCAAATCTAAGCTTAAAATCAAATTTAATCAAATTCACTTCATCCTATATGTCTCATTTAAAAGTTTACTAAAAAATAACCATTTGTTCCAAACAGGTTCTGCAGATCATAAAAAAAAAAAAAATCTGTAACCAAGATGCCTTTAGTTATTGAACTGCAACCAACTTTTCAGCTGAACTGGGCTGAACTGCAGGCTATGTTTACACAGAGTAGATACAGAGCAAAGCTATAGTAATTATAGAAACAAACAATCAAGCGACAAGTAAAATGTCTATAGTATGTAGAGTCACTATGTATGTCTAGTATTAGTAACACTTGTGGTATTTAAAAACTCAAAGAAATTCAACTTTTTTGTGATTTATGGCAATGTAACTTTGCTAAACTACACAGGAAGACATTTTCGAATTCTCTCTCCTTCTAGCTCTGGTTGTGCTGTTTCCATTGAGGTGCAGAATTTATAGTACAGTCAATAAATAGCCCACATTGAGGAAAATGTGAGAAAAGCATAAAATGCTCAGAAAACACTTGGGGGGTCCAGAAGGTTAACTATTTATACTAAAATTTATATAATATTTATACTAGATTGGAGTATTAATAGTGTCCTTCAATGAAAAAATCAAGAACAATTCTATTCTATTATGTATATACACCGAACAGCCACAACATCATGACCACTGACAAGTGAAGTGAATAACATTGATCATATTGGTACTATGTGCTGTTCTGATGGAAAACCTTGGATTTTAACATCCGTGTTGATGAGACTTAGACCTTGTCCACACGTAGCGGGGTTTTTGTAAAACCGAATATTCTGCCCCTTTTGTCTTGAAAAAACCTTATGTACACACCACCTCGTTTTTAGAAAAATATTCATCCACACCTAACCGCATCATTGCATTTTTAAGCACATCATATACCGTTTCCGAATGTAAACACAGGTCGCATATGTGACGTAAGAACATATTTTGTCGTAGGCAGTAACGTATCAAAAAGCAAAATTCCGGTTGCTGATGTCCACATGCAGATGCATAGATGGAGAATATGCAAATCTTCACGTTGGTTTTTAAAAGAATCATTTTTAATGCCGTAAATCTGCGTTTTCGTGTGAATGACAGGCCAAATCGTAGAAAATATCTTCGTTTTGTGAGATATATATATATATATATATATATACACATACAATCTTCAGTTTTTACAAAGGAATATCTGTCTTTTTGCACGCTTATGATCTATTTATATAAACACTAGTTATACTTACAAGCACACAAAGCTTTTGGTTTTGCGGTTTAACCCACCTACTGAAAGCAAAGGGTCCTGATCCAAAGATGAGAAAATTTCACAGCACAACATAATGACATCAGCTCATTTCAGACAAACAAGATGCTTTCACCAGAGTGATTCTAAGAAATCGTAAAAGATGTTAAATTGGTTTCCCAGCTTTAACTCATCCAAGATCAAGGGATAGTTGCATCATCCTCCCTGCACTGTAAATGAGTGTCTAGTTGAAATTATACCCTGAAAGTAAACTATGGAGTTTGCAAGGGGGAAAAGAATTTCTTTTTCTGAGTCCTGACTAATAAAACTCAAAACCAAAGCTGGGGTTTACCTAAAGAAACTTTGTTTAGTGTTAAAACAACAAACACTGCTTTTTCTCGTATCAGTCACAGATTTAAGTTGAGATGTTTCAAGTCATTCTTATCAGACTCCATTACAAATGCCAGAAAATAATCAAATTAGTGAAGCTTTACAGCAGCAGTGGAGTTTTTGACAACTAGTTGCATGATGGAGCAACGTTTTAATGACTTTCATTTTTCGTTTGCGTGGACTGCATGTGCCCATAAACTCTGCTGTTTTGTAACAATGTGCCAGCAAAAACAGAGGAAGACAAAGGCCACAGTAGCTATCAAAGAAATCTGTTTTGGGAGTGCAGAAAAGACACTAAGCTGTTTTTTTAGGGTCCCAAGCATCCATGCAATGTGTTCTGGTGAAATACGCGTTTGTTTACTCCGCCTCGTGCTGTTACAATATCAAAGGCCCTTCATCTTTTCACACATATGAAAGTTGTGTCACAATCCTTGTATCCTTAATGACTATTTCAGCGAGTGCTCGAACATCTACTCTGTAACAATAATGGAAATAGGAAGGATGAAATCTGTTTCATTTGACAGGTTTTTAAGTCTAACGCGAAGCGAACAAAATGATGACAAGGCCGCTCTTTTTTTTTAAAGTCGCTAAATCACATTTAAAACGGCTGCCACACTGCTGAGTCATTAAGCTGAATGGCCGGGGAACGGAAAAGAAAAACTAGACGCTGCTCTTCAAAGACACTACAAGTTATCATCACTCAAATTCTTCGGGTTACTGCGCAGAAATGCAAGTTAAAACGTCCCAGATTTCTGAAAGTGAAGACGTCAGATGTAGTAAATCACAAGTTTACTATGTCAATTACTCACCAGATATTTTCAGAATGGTGAGGTTTACTCATGTTGCTAGATGTTATTAAATGAAACTTCTTCCAAGCTAATAATTCATGTTTTCAAATCTCACCGCCGAATGATGCCCACTTCAGTTTCTTAAGCTGTCATTCTTTTTTTTTATTTTTTATCTTCTCACTCCCTTTTTTCTGTTTCTCGCTCTACCCAGCGGGGTTGCGACTGACAAAAAAGAGTCATACAGATCACATGCATTTGTATGCACACACAAACAGAAACACATCTGTAGACGCCGACACACACACACACACAGATGCAAACCCTCTGAGCAGATCAAGGCTTATCCACCCACAGTGGTGGTAGCCCTGCAGGATGATGAAGGCTTGGATCCAAAGTACCAGCTTATATCTTCAGATCAATGGCTGACCTCCCAACCAGCCAGAGCCAGAATGACCAACACTGCACAGCTTAAAGCCCAGCCAAAGGCGCTGCTCCAAGCTCCATGCTGAATGTTATATCAGTCTAATGATTTTCTCCAGAAGCCCAAACTCTGTCAGCGTGTCGGTTCGTTTTTCTCTCTCTCTCTCTCTCTCTGTGTTTCTGTTGCTCTCTCTAGGTCTTTGTCACTGCCACGAACTCTGTTTCACTGTCTGTTTCTGTGAACGGGAAAGGGCGACCTGTTCTGGGAATGAAAGCGAAACGCATAAAAGAACAATATTTTTGGAGGAGCAGAATGTGAATTTTAACATTCTGTAATGTAACTATCCTGCCCAAGACTAGGGAAAGTGTTTTTTATTTAAATGTATGAAACCAGGCGTGAAGCCTTAAGAAACTCTGCAGTGTTTCTTGCAGACATCAAGATGTCTCGAGCCTCCGTGGCCAAAGGCATTGCTGTTGGTCAACAAAGTACAAACAGCATAAACAGCTTCAGAATCTGACTTGGCTCCAAAAAAAATACATTTTTTTTTCAGATTTTTACATTTTGCAGATAAAAATACATGTGTCAGATAATGGGCAAAATGCAGATTCAATAAAATAGCGCATGAGAGATCATTGGTGTAATTATTATAAGCTCTTAGATCAGGGAGAGTTGTGTTTTTCTGTGTGTACATCTGTTAGTGTTTGTCAAACTGCTACTTCTGCTGCATGGCAAAAAAGAGATTTAACTTTTAATGCCGGCTAATGAGGATGTTGCAGCGGGAGGTAGGGATATGTAAAGGATTCACATACTGTGGCACTCGGAGACACTGTCAGAGTTTGTGTGCAAAATGGAGACTACTGTCATTTTTTCTTTAAATCTAAACATACCGGGACCACAGACCTGACAGGCTTTTCATCCAGGGTGTGTTCTGGTGTCAGTCTCAGAATTTGCATAGAGTTTAGTGGGAGTTTTTTACATCTCTTTTCAGTTAATCCATGCATTTCTAAAGCTGTGATTAATGAGATAACTAATACATTATATACACCAATCAGGCATAACATTATGACCACCTGCCTATTATTGTGTTGGTCCCTATTATGTGCTCAAAAATGTTCTGAACCATTGGGCATGGACAAGAGCTTCTTCTAAACTTGTTCTAATGCATCCTGTTGATGCTTGATCACAATGGGGTGTAGGAAGTCTGGAGGTCAAATCAACATGTTGGTCCATTGTCATGTTCCTCAACATGTTCCTGATTGTTTGATGTTTTTCCCAGGTGGTGGGGTGCATTTCCCTGCGAGGGTAGACATTTGGGATTTCCATTTGCATGAGGGAGTGTGCTTGTTGTGGGACAATGTTTATTTGGGTGTCTAAGTCTCATCAACACAGATGTTAAAATCCAAGGTTTTCCATCAGAACACCACATAGAACCAATATGATCAATGTTATTCACTTCACCTGTCAGTGGTCATAATGTTGTGGCTGATCGGTGTATATCAAATAAAGTCAAAAACATGTGTTCTGTCAGTGACTCTGCCCTGACTTCATCCTCGATTAATAATTTGTGCAACTTTATAGATCTGGTCTTTCTTTCTTTTTCTTGTTTCTAACCCTGTAACAAAGATTTCCCTTCCTTTTCCAATCACGCTCCGACACAACACCACCCATATAAACAAGACTTGGGAATATAATAAATGCCTTTACCTCACCTTCATGGTGATTTGTTCACCTGGTGGCAAATTAGTCATGTTGACTTTGTTTTTTTTTTCTTTGTACCATTTTGTATTCAAGGTAGAAGCAGCAGCTTAATAAAGCCTCAGCCACTCGCTCTGTCCTCTCCAGAAACTGTCCTGGCTTTTACAACAGCTATATTGCCTCCAAAACAGTTATCTGACCATGAAATAAGCTAACCTTTGAACTTTAATTAAACTCCATATTGCAGCAGATGCCACTGTCGATTTTTGGTTTTGCTGTGGTAGTGTGTCTAGAGAGCCAGGTCGACAAAGACTCGGCTGCGTTTTTCAGTTCATCTCATGTGTATCTGATGAAACAGATGCTCTGATTATAATAAATTCAGCTGTCTACACAGGTGCTGTAAAAACTTGCACTTTACTTGGCTATACAGCTGTAAACACCCTTCAACCCTGCGATTTGCACGTGTCACTACAGTGTATTGGGCTCTGCCAAAACACATGAGATGTACAGCTTAACACTGTACCTGAATACATCACGTGTAGGGACACAGGCGGAGCTCTGGAGCTTCTCTAACAAGCTGCTCGTGCAACAGCTTCTGATTAAACCGGCAATACTCAACTAACTTAAATCAGGTCCGGGATAAGGTGCCAGCTGGCCTGCAGACCGTCTCCTAATTCACTATAAACTGATTCACCCTGGGAAGCTTTTGTTTGTTAGTTTACATAGTAAATGTTCAGTAATGTCCCTCGGCTGCTCCTTTGTTAACTCGAAATAAGTAATTCAACAAAAAATAAGAGTTAAGGGACTTTGAATGTTTGTTCCTTTTATCTTCTAAATGTTATTGTTTGTTTATTAGCTGGCCCCTGGCCTCATGTCATTTTGCATAAGTGGCCCCAAGCTGAGCATCTCTGGTGTTGATGCACTGTTAGCTTATACGACGACGGTAATTGCATTTTATGTCACTGGCCTTTAAAAAAGGTACCCGGCTATTTTGACAGAGCAAGAGGGCGAAAGCAAAAGCAGAAAATGTGCAAAAGAGCAACAGCAGGGAAGAAAATGTATGAATGAGGCCAAAAGTTGCACTGCAGTGCATAAGATGCGAGTCATCACTCAAGTTTATTTGTTACTGCAAAGAAAAGCAACAAGTAATTTTGACTTTGAATTAAATGAGGGCAAAATCCTTCCCTCAGATTTTCTCTCACTCTCATTTATTGTTTGTTTGACTGCTTCTGTCTCGATGCATCTCTCTCACCTCTCTGTGGGTGACGTTATTTCTTACATAGCGGGGATGAGTTAGTGCATTTTGTCTCATGTTTGTGGCTGACTATCAGTTTCTAAAACGGACGGCAGACATGACATCCAGAACATTTCATCATTCCTTGCTCAGTCTTTCCCTCTTTGTTTTCTTTCCTCCCTCAAGTCCGCATTAAAATATGCATGATTCTGAGTTTGTATTACAACTGTCAGGTCTGCTGGATCAAATTAATCAAAGGAAATCCTTATGAGAAACATCAAGGATAAACAAGTGATTAGAAGGCCAAGCTTATGATTGTCTGGGAGAGAGAGACAGAGAGAGAGAGAGAGAGAGACACACACACCAGCCCATGGTTCATTGGCAGAGCTTATTCTGCCAGTACTGCCTCACTACCTAATCCCACCCTGTTTGTCAACCCTCCCCCCCAGCTCCGTATATCATCTTCAACTCAGATTGCAGAAACTGGGAGTTGGAGAAGTTGGAGGAAAAAGTGTTGCCTAAAGATGTTAGCAAAAGCCTGATAAGCAAAGGAATTGCAGCAACAGCCTCGGCAGGTTCACTCTAATAGATTCACGATCAAAGGTTATTACTGTTTTATTCTTGAATGTAGTACATTGAACTACAAAACTAGCCACAAAACTGTAGGAAAATTCCCCATCCAGATTGTCTGGGTTGGGGTTTTTCGACGTCAAGGCTGGTGTCTGATTATTTGCTGCACAATACATTCAGAGCATAGTGGCTGCAATGGTAGTCAAGTCGAGTTTGCCTTTAAAAGTCGCAAGTTTGTCCCTGGGGGCCTTTACAATTTGCACAGCAGCAGTAACGGTCGTGGTCTGAGTACAGATTTAAGAGCAATGATTCATTATTTGTGGAGGTCCTGATATTTAACAGTTAATCACATTAGCAGTGTCTTCATTTATTTAAATATTATTACTTATGAATGACTGAATACGTTTGGAAAATTTAAAAAACGTATCCGTGAACTCTGCCCCAGTTTAAAGGCCAACACGTGAACAGTGGATGCACATACGGTTCTGTTGGAAGTGTGATAAGTACACATTGCACTGCATGTTAAACGCAGAAAAACACGTGGCACTCCTGTGGGTATTTCTAAAAGGATGGCTGTGACTTTGCACTTTTCAACAGATATAGCACCAAGTTACAGACTTTGAAATTGTTCTGAGCGTAGTGGGCGGACATAACACGGGGTTTCTGGAGAATTTAGGAGAACTGGCGAGCACATATGGATCAGAGTACCTCGAAAGTTAGGCAGCTACTACAACTCTCTTACCAATGAATTTGAAAGGTGTAAATGACTAAGAACCCTCTCAAACAGCCTCTCTTCAAAACACACATTAGCTAGTTAGTTAGTTTCCCCAGAGAGCTTGCGGCACCGTCGCAGGCTTGGGTAGATGATGACTTTCACATCATGCATATAAAAAGCAGAAAAATTCGTGAGGTAATGATCACAAATTACCTCATGATGATTAAGTTATATCTGAAACCACAAACTAGCATCTTATGCTGCTTTTCCATCATCTCCTGTAGTTTCTGACAGCAGAATGTATTGAACCAAAGTCTCCCCCAACATCTGGATTCACATCTGTCTCCTCTCGATGTTGGTTCACGAATTTTAATTTGTCCAACCAGACTTTTAAACACAGCTTTAACATGATGATGTACTTTTCTACACATATTGTAAGTGACAATGGCCCAACATGTTGGTTTGACCTCCAAACTTCCTACACCCCATTCTGACCAAGCATCAACAGGATGCAGTGGAACAAGTTTGATTGACAGAGGCCCCACTGCACAAGCCAGAGTACCCAAAGGATCCAGTGGCAACGTCCTGGTTCCAGACCCCATAGGACACCCTGAGAGGTCCTCTTGTCCATGCCCAATGGTTCAGAGCATTTTTGAGCACATAAGAGAGACCACCACAATATTAGGCAGGTGGTCATAATGTTATGCCTGATCCAACCCTAGTTGTTGAAAGCAGTAAAAAAATAACAATTTTGCCGTGCTCATAATATACTAATCATGTGTCAACATGTGCAATTATCAAATCAACCGGAGAGGGAATTTTGGCCTCCAAAAGCAATGCAGCAACTTTGTGAACACTGAGGATCTCACAGCTAAAATGAAAGAGGTTTAAGATCTCTGACAAATCAGAAATATTTTATTTATGAACAGCATGATTGAGAGTTGTATAGTGCTTGCATCTGAGAACCTCTATCAGTTAGTAATTTCTGCTCTGTTCATGTGTTTTTTTCTCATATTCCTCTATTCATCTAAGTCATGCTCTGAAGATGAAGTGAAGAATGCTATGGAGAGACGATGATGATTTCAAATTAAAGTTTAAAGCTGAAATATTTTAGCAGATAAGACAAAAGCATTGTTTGAAGGAAAAAAAAAACTCAACTGAGTAGCTTCACTGCAAGTAGTTCATGTCTATGACCTTTCTATAGTTCATCACCGAAACACAATTCAAGCAGCAAAGATACAAAAGTATCAGATCATGACAAATTATATCTTGTATTAAATTATGGATGGTTTCTTGATACATCTTTCAAAACGCAGCGATCTTAACACTACACCGATCTTGTGCACTCCTCTCTTGGGAGGACCTCAAACCAGCTTCCTTCGTTCTCTCTGTTGCCTTCTAAAAAGAGAGACTTTCACAACTTCAAAGCGACCCGGGAGGAACACTGCAGCAACCTCTGACCCCGTCGATACTCAAAGTCCTGGAGGCATGTGTCACTCTGAATGGTGCGGCGCACTTCGTATGACTCTCTGCCGAGCGGCGGGATCGCAAAAATCCCCCGGGAACATGCAGCCTTTCGAAAGGCAGATGGACAGGGCAAGGGGGGAGAAAAAAATAAAAAAGAAGAAGAAGAAGAAGACAGGCAGCAGGGAAGTGGCAGAGCAATAAATTCTGGGCTTCCAAGGTCCAATAAATTCATCAGCTTAGACACAAATTCAAGAAAAAGAACGTGATGGAAAATCATTATGCTAGAAATACAAGGATTCAAATTACTTGCTGCGGGCAACTAGTGATTGCTTTGTGGTGGCAGGACCCAATAGGGAGTAGGATCTACATAGTGAACAGTCTCCTTAGGCCTCAAATCACTAATTACTTATTAATGAGTAGATGAGGGAAGCCTGCGCTGTCAAAGTAAACAATAGTGCAGAGGCCAGCAGAGCTAATGGAAAAAGGGAGCCGGGTAAAAGAAGAGCAGATGAGGGTGAGGAGCCTCTGTTTTTATATTTAAATATCCCGAATTAAAAGTCAATTCTGAGTCTCGAATCAAAGGAGGTTTTTCCGCAGCACAAAGAGGAGGAACATGTCAAACTAAAAGGAAAGCAGGAGTGTGACAGAAAAGGGGAGCATGTCTACCGAGAGAGAAAGGTTAAACAACACAGGGAAGGGAAGAGAGAAACCGAGACAGAGCGGCAGATAAAATACAAGAAAAAGTACAGATAAGTACAGAAATGAAAATGGGAAAGAGACATACCTATCTTGGGTGACCTTTACCGAGAACTGAGTCACAGAGGAGCGCAGTCAAGATAAGGCTAATACACTGAGGAGAACATCTCTATTCCAACCTTTTCTCTTGCTGATATTTCAGCAAACAATGGCCCAAAAAAACAAACAGACCTGCAAACCTGAACCGTGTTTAGGATCAGGATAGGCTGACGTACAACACCGCATCACGTCCACATAAACATCTGAACACCACCACGTCTTTATTCGTAGCCCCGTGACTGAACCTGCCTCCCTCACCTGCCACGTCTCTGGATAACAAAACAACACTCGCAGCATGAGGAATCTCATACCTTCACACACTCGCAGATATTAGAAATTCATTTGCATTCATCAGCAACACTGGCCCCGAGGGGATCTGTGGAAATATGTTGGATTGTTTAGTCAAAATTACAATACAGCTGGGGCAATTTATCTTTTGAAAAGCCTGTTAATTTGTTCAGGAGGAAATAGTGTTTTCATTTGCATGTTGAATAAGGAGTAGCTGGAGAACCCTTTACCAACCTGTTACACTCTCTCCATGGCTAATGAGGCAGGGAGCAGCGAATTACTGATTCCACCGGGAGCCTTTAGCATGACAAACACACCGTGACTTTACAGTCGGCTCCGAGCAGGTCCACGTATGCATGTGTGTGTGTGTGTGTGGGTGTCGCTGTGCGCACACACACGTGCACATGTCGGCACGATGTGTTGATGTGAATATTCATGACTGTCAGCACGTTTTTTTCCAGCTGCTGGGATTAAAAGCCTGTAATTACGGTCAAAATAATTACATTAGATAGTTTAGATTAGATAGAATATAGCCAATTACACATAGAGATAGGGAGATAAAAAGGGGCCAATGAAATAGCCCTATAATAAGTGTGCTAATTTTGACGTGGAGCTAAAGGTAAAGAGCTGGCTTGGCATCAAAATGCAGCAAAATGTTATGCAACATGAGAAAACAACAAAGTTTTAACTTACAGAGAGCTGGAAGAAAGTATAATTTCATAGTCTTATCTCTTGTCTCACCCACAGTTACCTTGGAAGGTCCAGAGTAAGGATATGTTTAATCTTGTGATGCATTTACATAAAAAAGACAAATGAGATGAGTTTTAAAGGGTTGAGGAATAAAGTTCTCATCTTATCTTAAATTATTTTCAAAAGGAAAACTGAAAGTCAATCTGGACAAACTGCATTATTCATCGGATGCCATGATTTACCCAAGTTTTTTTTATAGTTACTTTACGGAGTGTGGTTTTAATATGTTCTTTCCAGAGGCCTGATGTATATCAATTTAATGTTTTATTCCGGCTAATGAGACACATTTGAATGGTGAATAATTCATCAAAGACGGAAGATGCGTTTCAAATTTAGTCATTTCAGTTGTAGGAGACACTTTTTTATGATTGCATCATTCTTTTCTGTATGTCCTTTAGTGCTGCCAGAGATGGAAACTCCTTATCTATCAGTGACTAAAGTCCAGGGTTAAAAAGAAAGATCCATAATGTTTAAAGCGTCTAAAGGCCAGCTGTGAGTTGGTCAGTGTAGTTGCCTTAGCTAGATAAGTGAACTAGCTTTTTGCAGGATGAAATGTGAAAATGTTAGGTGTTGATAAAGATTCTTTGGTCTTATGTGTATAAGCTGATTTCCAACATACTTTTTTGTTTTTGTCTTGTTGATGCTTTCAGCCCCCACATCCATTACTTTTTATATGTGTTCTGTTGGGTTGTTTTACCCCATAATGGCTGTTAAAATTAGTTCCCAGGCAGCTGCAAATGTACTTGTGATAAATAGAAATGAAAGCAAATAGCTTTCAAAATGCTGTCTTGTACAAGTATGCCCCCAGACCCCTGCCGGCTGTGGTAGGATTACTTTATTCACACAATGTTCACATTCTTTTACCTGTTGACATCTCTGCACTGTATTGTGGAATCAAAACGGTCGACCATCCGATGTAACATTAAGTGTTGCTTATTAAATTAAAAAGGAAATTCTGCTCAACACCGTACACTGAAAACACCAAAACAGAAACATAAATCACTACACTGGCCACGCTCTGTTTTGCATGCACACTAACATACCAAACTAAGGTCTACAATAACTATTATGGCCCAAAGGATGGTTGAAATATCTAATATGTGCATATATAACCCTGCTGATTGGATCCGGTGCTCTTAAACAAGTAAACAAGGCACACTAAGAAATGATTAAATACACTGATGCGGCTTCATTTTGCAAAGAAACTCTTATCAGCCTTTGCATCATGCCCTCGAAAGGCTGACGCGCACAAGCAGCCTGAGGAGCTTCTGTGAATTTTCAAGGTAATCTGTCCGCGCAAGTGCAAACTATCCGACGACAGTTAATCTGACTGACAAACAATACATTAAGAGGATTAAACACCATGTTGTTTTGACAAAGTCACATATGCAGTCCTCTCAGAAATCCGAAAAAAGTTAAGAGTAAAATAAAAAAAAGGTGTTGATTCCATCTGACAGCAGAGCATGTAGGGATAAAGGCCTTCCAGAGAGATGCTCAGTATTCCTCTGTCACCAGTTCAAGTGGCTGAGGAGCAAGGAGGACACGGATGAAAGGGGGAGGAAATGATAATGGAGAGGGGAAGGGAGTATCTCCATAAATAGTTAATGAAGCCATGGCGGCTGGGAGAAACACCAGAGCTACTTGTAAAGTAAGCTGTCCATAAACACGCCCACGCCGAGGCATAGGCAAACATTGGCTGGCAATATGCAAACACATGCAGCGAGAAAGATTGAGAGGGAGGAAGACGGCAAACCTCACGTTTAAACATCAAAATGACTCAAACAAGCATCCACTCCAGCCCCCGCCTCCAGTGATGCAGGACTTGAATTCACACCATCATTACGAGGATATCAACAGCTTAAAGGAGATTTCAGGGTAAAGTTTCGTATTATTGGGAAATCCAGCAGCCGAGAGAGCTAAGACAATGAATCGCACCGCAGGTTTTGTCCTGTTAGATAAAAGCGGCGCACAACAAAGCCGATGCCAGATTAGTCATTAGTGTTTCGGATGTTCACTTACAGAGTCTGGTAATCTGGCAGTCAAGTGCTGTTAAAGTAGCCTCTCATTTTTCACACACTTTGAGGCTTAATCTTTCGGCTGCTAATGAGGTATTGCAGTTTTAATGCTAAGTCTTTGCTATCCCAATGGAAAAACATGAAAATATATATTATACAGATGAACTTCTGAACAATCGGGTTGCAATACTGGTGCAAAGAGGCGCTGAAGGAAAAAAAAAGTACCGCGTTTAAAGTTCCCTTTTACACACATGCTGACAAATGTGATAAACACACACTGCGAGCTCTAATACTTCATGGGAGTTCATCATCACTGGAGTGAGAGAAAAAGCAATGAGGCTTTTTGGCAGATTTCCTGCTCACCCAGGGTTGACAAATTGCCAAGGCTCTCTGTCACAGCTCCACTCGCAGGCTGCTAACTGTTTCATCTGCCATGATTTAGATCTCAGGCATAAAAGTAGCCTCGCGGAAATGCATATTCCTTACACCTTAATTTGCATCAAACAACATGGCGCAATTACAGTCACTTTGTATAGTAATTTGTGCAAGACAAAGCTCAATGAATCAATAACTGCTTTGTTGCTGCTGTATGGAATCACGTCAGGTAGAAAAAATTTCCTCAGACTGGCAATTTTCAGGGTAAGTACGTGAAACAATTTTCTTAAGTAGCACAAGTAATTAAGGTGTTTTCCAGTCCAGGCAATCTGCAGACTGTCATAGATGTGGTTTGGGAGGTGTTAAGCACGCTAGTAACTCTAATATCCCTAGAAATTACCTAGAAGATTGCAATAAAGGCAAAAAACCACAGCAGGCCAATGAAGCTCAGAATTTATCACGATAAAATGTTTAACTTCAGTCAGTGTCAATAATTGTTGATCATTTGAAATGACATAGCTCTATTAATGGATTAGCAGAAAATTAGGACTTAAGTTAACTATAACCACTTTAATTATCAAGGCACACAGGATTGTCTTTAACACAATAATGAAAAAGATGCAAATGAATGGATTTACACTTGATACACAATAAATTAAAAAAAGCAAAGTCAGTTTTGAGCTAAAGTAACTTAACATGATAAAGAAACTTAAAAGAACCTTGTTAATTTAGTAAGCAAAATGGTATTAAATGTCCAACCATCCGTCTGTTTACTGTACCTGCTTTATTCAATAGAAGGTTGCCGGGAGGCTGGAGCCAATCCCAGTTGACATAGGGTGAAAGGCTCTACAAGCATCACCAGTACAACACATGCTCTGTTGCTAAATGTGCACAATGGAAAAGTGTGTAACTGGACATGGACCAATGGCCTACCAGAACTGGGTGTTACAGCTGTTGATAAGGTGTCCATATCCAGTACATATCGCTATCATTTAATCACCCAGGCTTGAAACAATCTGTCTCTGTCAACCACTTTGTCCATCACAGTTTTTCGAAAGAAAAAAAAAACATTGCATTAAAAGCAGCCAGTTAATCTCCTCTAAAGACAATCCTCACTAAATTTAAGCACTTTGTTTATTTGGTCAGAAGATTATTGTAATCCAGACATGGAAATAGGTGAAAATAGTGTTATGAATTAAAATATATTTAAAATATATCGGGTAAGCTGATATCAAGCTGTAAACATCAACCTTTCACGGTATGTTAAAAAAATAATAATACCATGAATAATCTCTCCTTAAACTTCGTTCTTAGTCTCTGGTTTTGGCAAACATCACTAAAATATAGCTTCAGATTTCACTTGCAGAAAGCCTTTAAATCAATATCAGAAGTGTCAAAATTGGTCTGGAGTGTAAGATTTTGAGAAGTTCTTTCTTTGTCATTGACATAATGCCTGCCAGCTGAATTTAACAGGATCCAGGTCTGTTGTTTGTCGGTGTCGCTGTGCACAAAATAAAACCAGGCTAATTGATTCCATGAAAGCACTCTTGCTTACTACCATCTTGTTTACGCTTCTTTTTGTTTGTGATATCAGGTTTTCATCTGTGATATTATGCTTTTCTGATTAGTGGACAAATGGCCTAAATAACCAAGCCAAATTACCTAACAGCTGCTGGGCAGTAGAATAGTGGTGTCATGGCAACATTGTCTGTAGACTGGGCTGTGGTGTGGCAAATCAAGTGCTTTACACACACACATTTCCTAATCTCCGTGCCAGAGATTAATCCCTTGCTTTTGCCAACTGCAGATTATTTTTGATTAAACTGGCTGTTATAAGCAATGTTTCCACACTGCAACAGTACCTGGTCACAAGAAAAAAGAAAATATGACAACTGGAGTTCATCTGTTTTGTCCACAAAGTATGATCTGACACATTTGCTCATGTATAAGTACACACACAGTAATGTATTGGAGAAACAAAAGGGCATTGTGCAGAGACTAGTTATACCCCACATGATTCATTTTACTATATGACTCAGACAAACAATGACTCAGAATTTCTCAAGAAAAATAAGCTCAATTCCACACATAAATGCTGTAAAGATACTGTAAAGTTTTAAATGTGTGTATGTGGAGTGTTCTAATAGGTTTTATCTGCTGCTGCTTTTTCAAAAAATGCAACCAAAAGGCAATTTTTCAGCTGTCTGTACGGCCTGTCGGACCTGTTTAAATTGGAAAATGAGAAAAAATTAGTACAATTGCAGAGTAAACTGTAGGTGGAGGCTGACTCACCTGAGGGTGAAAATTTGCACTGAAGAAAGCGTGGAAAGAGCCAGAAAAGTTGAGACAGTTTCTCTCTGCCGGATGGGTTTTGAGGGCACCATCACCACAAAGTTATTGTCCAGCTTCAGCTCCGACAGTGGCTGAAACAGTCTGACGCTCCCAATGCGCTGCATAGGCGTGTGCCCTGCAAAATAACCCAATGGCCTCTGCTGGTCCGTGCGAACGGAGCCGGCCTTTCTTGAATCCTCTGAGCTGCAGTCTCCACTGTCTGTAGTTTGAACCATGTAGTAGAGCTCCACGGGAGTGCCCTGGGCCTGCTCAGACACTCTCTGCCTACCAGGCCTGACAGTGGGTGGGCTGAACCAGCTGGCCAGAGGCTCCAGCTCGGCTACACATATACCCAGCTCACCTTTTAACCTGCATGTCCCACGCACCTCTTGAGTCTCGTGAAAGGCAAACATCCTTACACAGGGTAGCTTGTGGATGGCACTGTAATCATCCCAGTCCCTGCCTGCAATGTAGAACAACACTTGAACTTTGGGCCAGCTGGGGTGAATCCTCTCGCTGATAATGTAAGTGTGGACCTTCCAGTTGAATGTAAAGAGAGGCGGCGACGACGCTGATGTTGGCACTGATGATGGCGGGGTGAAGGAGGGAGCGTTAAATGGCCCTGGCAGCGTCTGCAGCAGCTCCAGAGGAACAGGCTGCTGGACAGACAGCGGTCCATAGCTAGCATTGACAAAGGGCATCTGACGAGCCTGGTGGATGAAAAAGGACTCTGTACGAGCCTGCAGGCTGGAGTTTCTCATTAAGTCCTGGTTTGCCTCCTGTAAGAAGAACGCTGACTCCGCATTGAGGATCCGGTAGCTGACAGGCAGATAGATTGGCGTGGGGCCGTACCTCTGCAGGCCCTCCAGGATCACCTTGCTGTCCACCACTGGAACAGAAAGAGAAAATGACAACAACACATTAACCTTTGCTGCAACAACCTGGAAACACCGTGTTGTACCATTGCAGTTATAACTTCATGAGAAAGATTCTTTGTCTAAACCCCATCATCAAAACCTGATCCAGGCATGAAATCAAAGAACAGACTGATAAAAATTGAATGAAACAACTCCCAAAACGGACACTGGCGCTTCACATTTTACATAACATTTGCATGCATTGCTTACAACCTGAGGCAATCATATCTACAGTCAGTTCCAGCGGTGAATGTTAAATGGTTTGTTGTAGACATTTCCATGTGATATCACTTTCACGAGCCACTGCTCTTATTTAAAAGAATTTGTTAGACTTAATTCAAAACACTTGCGTCTTTCTCAGACACTTGCTTATCAGGCTTGTCCATGTTCCCTCCTGCTCTCAATCCTCTTCATTGTGATAAACTCGATCTCTTTTTTCCTCCCTCTTCTTTTCACTTTTTTAGGCTATCATCTGCTTCTTTCTTGCATCCCTCCATCTATCATTCCAACACTCTTATATTTCACCACTGTGAAGAATGGAACATTGTCATTTAGTCCTCCAGCCGAGACAAACATATATATCTCCTGAGCCTAGTGGGAAAGGAACATTTTCTCATGTGTTAACTCTGTGATAAAGGGTTGGTTAGGTTGGTTGACGCAAAGACATCTTAGGTAGTTTTACTTAAAAATATATAGTTTGAGTTAAAGCGAGTGCTTTGTTAACAGGAAACGGGCAGTGAAAATCATTCTCCTGTGTTATTACTGGCCTCAGTTAAGTCCACCTCTCATAAATGGGCTTCTAATGTTTACCAGCAGTCATTACCAAAGTGGTGTGCTGCAGATAAAGTCACTACTTTGTGATCATCGAAATGGCACAGTGAACAAAAATACAGGTTAATGACATTGACATTTAGAAAGAGTGATGACAAATAAAGTCAAATGCAATTGTCTTCTTGGCATTTTCTTGTCTATTTCGGTATCTTTGGCCATGTTCCTTCTCTCACACCTTGCCTACAACTCCCCCGCATTCTCTAGGGAACCATCACCAAACTGAAGAATCACACTTTTCCAAGCACATAGGCGAATATGTTTTAAGTTCATGTTTGGCTTCAACTCAAGTTCAAGCCTATATCCCAACAGAAACTGGATCAACCTACTCTGATTCACCGGATGTAGGCTACCGGTATGAGTGTGCAATTGGCCACGCATTTCAGGTGACTTTGTCCTTCCCTTCCACTATCTTTCAAGATCTACTTCGCTACGGGAGACAACAACACTAACCTCCATGCTAGCAACCTAGCACACTGAAAATTTTGCAGACTCTTTGAATGGTGCAGTGAAGCAGCACAGCCAAAACCATTCCACCCACCGCTAGTTTGAAGGAACACCAAAGCCGCATCCTTCGCCTATCTGCGCCCAAGATGATTTTGATTAAAGAAATACAAACAAGCCAGATGGTTACATTTGCCCCATAGCAGACTGATAATACCAGTGCAAATGCAGCCGGATCAACACATACTAGACTTGGTTAGAGAGACTAGAAACAACCAAATGGCTTTCTTCCCATCCTTGAGATTTGGGAGGTTCACGTCGACTGTTCTGTGACCAGTAGTTACTTATAACACCTTCTGTGCAAACACCTGTGGAGATGTTTACATGTATTTTGTATTGGCGATTTCATAGAAACATTTCCAATTTAACCTAGGCTGCTCTTTCCTCTTCGTTTTTGTTCACAGCACAGCACACTTTTAAACTTCCATCGACCACACAGCCTCTCCAGGCTTTACAATGGCCCTAAAACCTGCTTCTATCCCTCCCTTGTCCTCATCTTGCAAATCCTCCTTACCGCCTCTTTTCTCTTCACCATCAAGCACCAGGCTTCAGATATTCGGACTGATGGAGTAGCCCATGAGAGCCCATTGATTTTCTGTCCTGAACCTTATGTGCTGTGGGAGACGTGGCGTGGTAGTGATTTGTGACAATCCATGGCCGCAGAGCAATGAGTGGCTGGCCAGATGGACAGAACCAGGCATAACAGCAGCACTTTAGAAACACAAACATGATTAAAAGTTAACCCACGTTGTTTTAACATAATCCGTATGATAAAGCGTATAATGTGGTCTTCATGAAACGTATAAATGTGAATATATATTCAACAACGTATAGTCACGTATAACGTCTTAAAAGGACAAAGTCATGAAAAGGGAAACCATGCTTCGCTCCAGTCTATTTATAGTAATAGTGCACATTATAGACAGCTCCTGTTGCTGAAATGACATTTTCATTATCTACCTTTCATTTTGTATGTGTTAGAGGAATGTGTTCTTTTCAAGAAGCTTTGTCTTTGGCTTTAACTCAACCTAACGGGGGCCTAATGAATCCATCAAAGAGTCGCAGTCACATCTGTCTTCATTACTTATACATGTGTTAAGTGTATGTAGAGCAGTGAGGTCTATTGTCTATTGTGGTATTATTAACAGGTCAGGATGTGGATTCAGTGCCAAGAAATGAGCAATCATCCACATGGCTTCCATTATATTCTGAAATCCTTTTTTTGTGTGTGTGTTGGCTGCCCAAATGAAAAACAGCCACACAGCTTGAACCTAATTTCAAGCCTCTGTCTTCTTCTATAATCATATGCATTAATAGCAAAATGTCTTTTATGAGTAACAAGTGGAAATAATAACAGCGAATCATAAATATAAATTAGTTGCACTTTTTTTCTCTAAGCAGTTGCTTTCATGTTTGTATTCGAGCTGCACATCTTCAAACTTCAAAGTTAAACGGCATTTTTATACACCGGCAGCATCCCCAGTGGGGAGGATGTAAAGACCTTCACTGAGACGGTGCACAGTGAGCGACTGCTGTTAATGTTTACCCTAAAAAATGACAAAACCGAGACCAATGTCAAGAGGGGAGCAGGTGCTTAGTTGGTAGTGGATCATGCTTACAGCAGACTGAGAGGATTTTCCTGTCTATGCTTTCCTCTGGGGGATGTACCACACTGTCCTAGTTTCTACATACTATGACACAGATGAAACTAAATACCACATTACAGCAGAAAAATGTTGTAATTTGTAACTTCAGATTTAGAATATGTCCCTCGCCATGACACCAATAGGACGTCGTAAATAGAGAGGCAAAGCCGGTGTGATTTGTAGCCCCGAGTTGCCCTTGGATTTCATGTCTGCAGCTACTGTACTTGTAAATCATGTCTGCAGGACTGTTTCTGCAAATGAAAAAGGGAATGATTTGTGTAGATAACTTAACCTCTGTGGTAAATCCTGGCTGTAAACTCCTGTGGAGGATTTCTAAGCACCGCCAACCCCTCAGGACGTGGGCTGAAGAGTCTGATCACATATCAAACATGCGGCTGAACCGGACCTCATCATTAGACAGATGTTAGATTCAGGATTTAATGTCTTGATGTTATATTCATGCGGTGTGAGCCATGGGGCCCGCAGGAGCATAGGGCTACAAATTAAAACGCATTTAAAAGCATTTTCCATGTCATTCCGGCAGCACGCAGCAAGCAACCCGCTAAAATAAACTCTAAAAAATGGTATTAAAAGCATTTATGTCCCCAAGACAGACATGTGTGGCTTCAAATCAAACCATTTCCTATAATCACCTGTTCTCATCCCTGGCGACCTGAGCAGAACTTCACCCAAGAAGTATAATCCCTTCATCTTCCCTCCTCCTCCTCTCATCCTATCTTTATCCTCCACCATGTGTGCATCTTGCAACCACTCCCCGATCAAACATATTAACTTGGCTGACTTCGGTAATGCATTAATCAAACAGATTTTCCTATATAAAATTGATTGAAGGAGAAGGGATCAAGGTAAGAGGTGGGAAGATGAGCAGAAACAGAGGATGGAGAGGGGAAGTGGGAGGTTTTCTTCTTGTAAGTGCTCAGAGAAAGTCAAAGATTACAGCAAGAAAATGATGTGCATGGCCTACATGCCTCCTTCATTGTAGGACTGGGTTTAAAATTAGACTTGTTTTTCTTGTGCAGCCGTCATAAATACAGCTGAACATTTCTCTCACTGAGGTACGCTGGAAGCACCTGTACAACAGTTCATTGCTTTTCAACCTGCAGCTGATGCAACTCCTGCAGACTATTCTTTCAACGAAAAAACACAAACCAAAAGAGGTCACTGACATGGCTGACGGGTAAAAAATTTTAATCTGGTCCATCTGTCCATCCGTGATTTACCACAAACTGTTCTGTTCTGGTCCGTGAAAGGATTTAAAATGTTCTAATGTGTTTTGTATTAACATGAAAAAGACCAAAAGAGTCAATTATGTATTCCTGCGAACTTGTAAAGCCGGATATAGTCCTTTGTGCCATAGAGCTCCATTGTTGCCCAAAAACTATTAAGAACACATTAGTGTGCAGGTGACATGTTACCTCATTACCATGAGAATTGACACTGCATAGACTTAATCCTACAGACACGATCCTGGTGCCCACATTAGATTAATCCACAGCTGAGAGTATTCCTCAATAAAAAGCACAATGTTTGAGTAACATATTTTGAGGGAAAAGTCTCAGAAACTATTCATTACATTTATTTTACATATTTATGAAGCCCTTAGGATGAACTGTAATAACTTGGATGATCTTCCCTTCGATGAAAACCACATTTCTTTACCTTGTTATGGTGTTCATATGGTTTTTTTTTAATATACTGGAAGACACATTTATGAGCAAAATCAGTAGTCAAAACCATTCCTGCCTTAAAATTACATTGTAGTGATGACAATGTAAAAAACAGTCAAGGTTTCATAGAAGACAAACTAAAGGAACAAATCCTGCTAACTTGTACAATCCATCTCATTCTTTTTTTCACAGTTAGTTTCTGGCTATGTATCCTGATCAGACATAACATTATTACCACCTGCCTAATACTGTGTTGGTCCCCATAATGTGCTCAAAAATGCTCTGAACCATTGGGCATGGACAAGAGGACCTCTCATGGTGTCCTATGGGGTCTGGAACCAGGATGTTGACAGTGGATCCTTTGGGTACTCTGGGGCCTCTGTCCATCAAACTTGTTCCACTGCATCCTATTGATGCTTGATCAAAATGGGGTGTAGGAAGTTTGGAGGTCAAATCAACATGTTGGACCATTGTCATGTTCCTCAACATGTTCCTGATTGTCTGATGTTTTTCCATGTGGTGGAGTGCATTTTCCTGTGGGTGTAGGCCAGTTACATTTGGGATTACCATTTGCATGAAGGAGTGTGCTTGTTGTGGGACAATGTTGTGGCTAATTGGTGTATAGCTGCATTACGCCAATATTACAACTGGCCATTGTGTGGCATAGATCATAGGTATAATTTTACGTGAGTTAGTGTGTTCGAGCTGCAGCAAGTCGTGGAAGGAGTAGGTGGGGACAGAGGTGAGGGCTGCATAGATCTGCACATTCTAGAAAACGCAACAAGCATTTTAATGCATGACTGGATCATTTTCATGGAATAGAAACGATACATGATACATGGAGAGTTATTTTTAGGGGTTTAATCAATGATTAGAGATGTTCTAATGACCAAACTTCCAAACACTTTTATAAATTAGCATATTAACATACTAAACCTAGAACATTAAGCTTAAAACTAGCAAATGGTTGTATGCTAATAAACTAAGACACTAAATATAACCTGATCACTCCAGCGTAGAATGGTTTCGTCATAGTGGACATTTTGCCGTGCGAGTGTTGGCATTTGGCTCTAAGCACTGCTGTGCAACTTTACAAAGTATTTCCATTGTTGTTATGCAAAATAAAATGATATATTTGGATCCACTGGCCTTTTCGTAAAGAATTTATGTTTTATGAAATACTGAGCTTGACTATGAGTGCAACGGGTGTTAAGGAAAAGTCTGAAAATACAAAGAGATTGACCACTGCATAATTTATTCCGTTTTATTTTTCACTGAATCTGTCAGCTGGGTTCAAGACCCTGGTCTTTGGATCAATATCTTTCAAACCAAAAAAAGATCTCCAATTGAAGGTTGATTTTTGTGGAAAAAAAAATCTGCCTTCATGCTTTCTAATTTTCTGATAAACAACATGGGTAAAAGGAGACTCAGTCAAATCATTTTCTCTCATTTATTTGCATCTTATGAATTTTATTGATGAAAATTTAAGGAATTTCTCAGCTAAAGCCACTCATGTTCAGGGAGTTTCATTGTATTTTTCACCTCAGAGTAAGGTACAGGCAAAGATAAATGTTTTTTCCTTTAAAATAGCCATCTTTTGGCAGATAGTTTGGCACACACTTGGATTTTTCTCAGTGTCATCATGCTTTTCCAGCAGTCTTGTTCCCCCATACCGACCACTCTGCAGTCCAACTCATCTCAAACATCACAAACCATCTCAGGTTTGGTTCTGGCTACTGCGGAGGCCATTTCATCTAATACTGCACTCCATTACTCTCCTTTCTTTTTCTCTTTCTCCATTTGCTGTGTTTTTTTCCAACTGCACTTGAAGAAACTATCAGACCTTTAAGGCCTGTCCCTCAGGCTTTAAAGGTCCCATATTGCGCGTCTTTTCAGCAAATTAATCAAAGTCTCACATGTCCCCACAGCATGTCTTTTGTTTTTCCAGCTTAAAATACTTAAGAAGATGATTCATTTCACCAAGACTGAATACTGGTTTTAGGGGCTATTTGCTCTGAAAACCAATAAAGCTGCTGCTGTTCATGCCTTTCAGGAAGAAGACTCTCTGTGATTGACAGTGTGGAGCTGGATGACTATTGGTTAGTTAGGTGTTGCATGGCACGTGGTTTGAACTGTTATTGGATTGTAAAGCTCGGAGGCTAACTCGCTGTGGCAGTGGCTTGAGGAGTGACAGGAGTAAGCATCTTTACCTATTTACAGGATTGATTTTAAACCTACAAGTTTTATAACAACTGCAAACACAATTTAAATTTTTTTTTTTTTTTTACGATATTGAACCTTTAAGTAATGACTGACTGTTGTTTCTCCTTACTTAGTTGAGAGATTCTTGTCATAATATGAATAACTACAGTAGCTGAAGAGGACTATTTACTGTACGCCAACACTACCTTGACACAACACAAGTCTGAAATGCATTAATTGGTCAAAACAACTGGTCCATTCCAGGCAACGACATGACAGATGGTTGACCTGCTGTGTTAATAGATACAAGATAAATACATATCCCAAATAGAAATATAGTTAGAATATATAGCTAGGAGTCCACTTGGAAACATTCTATTGTGTTTTGTTCCTTATTGACTGAGTTGACATGACTTTCAGTTCTTCAAATAAATATATATATCAAGTGTTAATAGCCTATAATTAGGAGTTTTTCGAAATTGCAAAACAATGTGTTTAGTCTCTTTTTCACAATTGCAGAACATGTGCAATAGCTACAGTTACCAGCAGCACAACATGTATTATTTTCACAATAAAGGGCTTCAGAATTGTGAGATACCTTTGTTTATTTGGCCCTTTGTGGCCTGTACCACATGTGACTCGCGACTTTCTTTACTTTACATATAAAAAGCAACAAAGTTAGAATGCATAAGGGATTGAAGGGGGCAGAAACCAAATTATTTTTACCCATAAGACTAAGGTTCAAGTGTTTTTGGAGCATTTACTTTTTGCTTTGTTTACTATAAGAAACCTCTTGGTTAAGGTTAGGCACCGAAACTACTTAAAGAAAACATTGGGGTTTGGATTAAGATAAACACTAACCAACATAGCCCCTGAAGAAATATAGGCAGCTCACAATTTTACAGCCTTATATGTGAAAATAACACATTTTGCCCTGTGGACCAACATAGCTATTGCACTTGTTTGTGACCAGGCTGTCTTTTTAGTAAAAATAAAATAAACCCTGTCATGCAACATTTATTTTTTCTCAACCTCACTAAACAGGAAACTGGATAGAGTAATTAACCTTTTATACATTAAAAGGTGTTGAAAATGTTGTTCATCAGAGGGTTAAAATTTTCTTCAGTGTCCTTTTAACCCTCACTGTGTTACAAAACTGACTAATATGAGTCATCTTTTCAATGTCACTTGATCACCTCAAGGACCTATGAAAAAACAGAATGGACGTGATGCAGCTATTTGCAAATATTGTTATGAATTTTGAAGAAAAATGTATTCATTGAAGAAAAACAAAGACAGTCATATTTTAAACTACCCACAACATGCTATTTTCGTGCATGTTGGTGGGGCTATTTACATCAGGAAGCATCTTTGTTTTTTTTCTCTCTCTACTGATTGAATGCTTTAAAGAGGAAGGCCCATCTTGTGTCTTCTAATACTGACATTTAAAAAGCTTTTGAAATCCCAAATTTTCATAAGTCCACAAGATAAAACATTAAGACGTGATCTTTACATGGCATTTCCTTTTGTTAAACATTTGCTCTATGTGGGAGCTCGGCCTGAAGAGAAACTGCTTAGGGGACCTTGAAGTCACCATCTGCGGACCTACTATCGGTCAATAAGAGATGGAACTTTCTTATTTTCAAGCCACAGAACAATGGAATGAAAAGGGTATTTTGGGCTCTTGGAGGGGCCGGATATAAATGTCAGCTGCTGCTCAGATGGAGAAAATGCCATTGGCAAAGTCAAGAAGTTTAAAAACCTTATCAAAGACGGTTCCTGATAAAGAAAAAAGGGGGGAGGAGAGGGAAGGCGGAACGTCTCTGAAAACCACTGAGCAGTGAGGCACTGTGAGCTACTGAAAAACCCCAAATCCATTTCAGCTTTTAAAGTGACTGAGGACTGATTCCAAGCAATTTAACTGAGCTCTATAGCATTATATCATCCCACTAAAGAGCCCAAACTACAAAACATCTGCATGAAAATCAAGACTAATCACTAATTCATCAGAAAAAAGAAGAATATGTTTAATAGTGCAATTCATTGTCAACTATCTAAATATTTTGATGATCAGTTGGTAAGTTTACAAGTCAAAATTCTCTGATCCCAACTTCTAAAATGTGAATATTTCCTGTTTTCTTTACTCCCCTATGCCAGTCAACTAAACATCTTTGGGTTGTGAACAAAACAAGACATTTGAAGACACCGATTGGTATATTTTGACCATTTTCTGACATTTTATAGACCAAACTAATCAATTGATGATTCCACACTGAAAATAATGGATAGTTCCGGCTCTATCCAATGCACACCAGTACCTTTTTATTATCTGCAAGTGTCACAATCACCATGCCAAAGAATGGACCCTCTTAAATTTAGTGTAGCCTACGAGATATAAACCCATCTTCAGTGGCCGGCAATATAATCCCCTGGTTAGCGAACTGTCCTGGATAATGTCTCAACACAAACAAAACACACAGGAACACTAATCGCTCTAAGTGCCCATCACATGCACCCTGACACCGCAGGAGAACCGGGGGCAGAGCAGAGAGCCCACTCCCAGCTGGAAGTTAATCGGATCACATAAAGGCAAAGCACACCTCATCTTTCATCACTAGGCAACACATTTATGCAGCAATCGATAGGTGGAATCATATTTTCCCCTTTCAGAGAAATGAGGGAAAATGAAGTATTGTGACCCGAGCAAGATGGATGGGGCACGGCTTCATACCTTATAGATATCAGCAATAAGTCTGCGCATTGTGTCGCCTCGAAACTTAAGCTGTTTTTGCCGCTCTTTAGGTCCAATATGGCCTTTGGGTCATTCACATCGATAAAGTCTGAGCAGAAATAATTTACAGGATGCTTTTTCTTGCACACATGTGCACAAATAAACACAGATATATTTCTTGGTCTACAGTGGAAGACATTCCTCCCAGCCATAATCTTCTTTGAAGCCACTGGCAGCAAATTTACATTCTTTATATTAAGGAAGCATTCATCACAGAGACATAATACATATTAAAAACAGATATTTTAACATTGTGGGTTCAGTAAAGACATTTTTTAAATTCTACGAAGACAGAAAGAGAGATTTTTCCTTTCTGAGAAATCACTCTTTATGTGAAAAATGTTAATATATTTGAAGCAATGAATATTTCGCCTGCGCCGTCCTTGAATAACCAATTAAGTGAAATAAATGAAGTAGCCTGAAAGGAGAATTAAAACAATTTCAGATGACACAGTTGATCGCTCTTTGGGCATGTTTGGTGTGCATCTGCTTTATGGTCTTTGGTACAAATGTATAAATAAATCTACATTATCATGAAGGACACAGCAAAAGAAGAAGAGCTCAAATTCCCTCTTTTTCTCTGCTCTCTGGATGAAAATGGCAGTAATTAAATATTACATGGTCGAAACAATGCTGAAAATGAGTCGTCTGTGTGCTGCCATTTCTTAAACAGCTAATGTGTTGCACCACAAGCCGCCTCAATTAGATCCGCAAGGTACCTGCTACTGAGAGTGGCATTTAAAATCCATTCTTCGTCACTGCTTACTTGAAATAATGTATTTCACAGGAATCCTAAAGAAAAAAAACTAAACCCCCCATCTGGGCATTAGTTATGCCCGACTGGGGAGACATTCCAGCAGCTTCCAAACATTTCTTTGTCTGCTTAAAGAACATATTTTTCCCCTGCTTGTTCGGCAAGGCGTCACGTCTCCCTGGTGGAGGTATCGAGCAACAGCAAGGAATAGTACTTTGCCAGTTGTGCAGAAGAGAAAAAAAAAAAAAACTCAAAGCTTTCTGCCTTGAAGACACATTTGGGACATGAATGGGCTTTTTATGACACTTCAATTCTGTCTGTTGCCTTTGGGCCCAGTGTTGTGCATTGTACAGTGTCAAAAAGGGAGGAGGGGAATGGCGGCACTGGGAGCCACTAAGGAGCCGGCGGTTGTTTAGATGAGATGAACAGGAGACGAGGGCTCTTGAAGGAAATGTGCTGAGCGGAGCAGAGCGGCAGTTAGCCTTCCTACGAGGGCAACCACAGGGGTAATCGAAGGCTTCAACTTTAACTTTGCGGGCGCCGCTAGTTGTCATTTAGGACCACAGATTGCTTCGGTGAGCTTATGAATGCGACCAGCTCACTGTCTCTCTCTCTCTCTTTCCGACTGAAGTAACCGCACTTTGAAAGCGAGTCAAATAAAAGTAGTGACAGTGACGAATGATGCGGCAGTTGCGCTCAGACGGAGGGAGACCCTTGTCATAAATAAAGACGACTCCCAGCACATGGTAATCATATTCAAGTGAATCCATTTCAGGTATATTGTGTATTATACACCGGGGATGTTTTTTTTGTGCAAATGTACGAAATCAGATGCGGTTAAGTGGGTAAGAATAATGCGGTGAGTTAACAAAAAGAAAAAGGAGCAGGGTGAGTAATGTTCTGGCATTTCCAGCAAGGTTACATTGTGAGAAAGTCAATGGGCCTTGGACATCAGGCACTGCAGCTGCTCCAGGAACTCAAATAATGCAAAACACAATATTAATTATGTTCGGGACAGGGGATGGGCAGGAATTCAATATTTGCTTACTTTACTTACTGTCTTTAAACACGAGCAAAACTTAGGATGACGTTTTGTTCCACAGTTTTCTCAGGATATCTCATTTTATAGTGAATTTACAGCATGAATAATTAGGTTAAAGATTACAAGCGTCATCCAGGAAAAGAAAACACGAACAGATTGTGGTTACTCATGATATTCCACTAAGATGGGCAGGTGTTTAATGTCTTCAGCTATTTGAAATCCTTCCTGCCAAACATCTTCAAATCCACAGCTAGTTCTTTCAGTTTTGTTGTGCGTAAAGCACCGTCCAAGCAATTAGTAAGGGATAGAAAAGGATTACAAAAAAAAGATTGCTGGTGAACCATGCTGGATCAGAAAGAAACTTGAGGATGCTATTTTGAGGGGTAAAGATAAAGATGAGGCTGAAATGTGAGAAATAATGGACGCTTAACAGCTGTCTGTTCCAAAAAGAACACTGGCCTGAGATTATTTATCCTTCAGACAAGTAAACTACTGGAGAACCACAGTCTATTATTTCATCTTCCCACACAAAAGTACTACTTTGTTGTTCTGTTCTGTTCTTATATCACAAAGGCTGGAAGTACAACTACACCCAGCCCTCTAGTACTAGAAACTGGAGACGAGATGAACGAATTTGAGTTACGTACACTTTTGTGTCTAAATTTACACAAGCAAAAAGGGAATTTCAGGCTCTGCTAGAGAGCAGTTATTCAGAAACAATGACATTTCACAACAGGGTTATGCTAAAAGTAGTTCAAAGGTGCTCGTGATTCGGTCCGCGGGTCGCTGTAATGGCACAAAGCTCCCGCAGAAGTCATTTTTTACACCTCAAGGAACTCCATCGGCTGCCTGCTGGAGGAAAAATTCAAACATAAGTCTGAGGGTTTTTAGGGGGTTGTGTGCTCCAGTGTAATGAGATCTTTGTGTGACAGCATGTGTGTTGAGATTTATGTAGCTGGGAGTAGCGGATCTGGTGATCGGACCATGCAACACAGGCATGAGGCCAGTAGAGATGAAACTGAGATATGATATGTTTATACGGCCTGCGTGTGCATGTACATCGTAACCTGTATGGCTGTGCTGCAAATGCATGTGGAATCCTTGTCACGTTGTTGTACAGTTATGTGTATCTGAGTGCACGTTTTCCTGGTGTGCAAGGGAGTGAGGGTCTATGCATGAACCCCTTAGAGACGACTGTCGTGCAGCCTCAGGCAAACTCTGTCGATAGATGTTTAGATTCTGAACTCACACGTACCCCACCGGTCAAACTACAGATGATCATAAGTTTAGCGTCTGAAGGTCTAACTGTAATATCTGTAAGGATGGCCCAGATGCATCTTTTTTAAAGAGCTAAGGAGCGTGTGTAGTGCAGTGCCTCTGGCTGCGATACAGTGGACTATGTTGATCAGTGGCGCTTGGAGGAGAGCTGCGCCGCCTCTGACAGCAGCGAGGCAGTAAACAGCATGGAAGAGAGGAGCCCGGTCTCCCATGGCCCCGAGGAAGTCCAGCAGGAGCACGGGGAGAAAACAGACAGTCATTTCGCAGCTGCTCAGAAAACTCTGAAATGAGATGAACTCCGAGGTCTCTCCCTGCAGCAAGAAATGCTCACGGCATGCATTTCTTTATCCATATCCTCCCCCAAAAGTGCCACGGAGAATTTGGAGTCTTTGAGTGAGCTTAGTGGTTAAGGGAATAAGCAGGGAAATGGAAATAAAGATGCCAAGAGAAAGGCTGTCTATCATTTTCACTCAATGCTCAGACCTAGTTTTATTTGTCAGCCTCATCCTTCCCGTGCCAGATTTTGTGACTAACAGAAGCTGTGAAGGGTTTAGTCAGATAATTACCTCACGAACCACTTTGGGTTTTTTGCTGAGGAAAAGCTTTTCACGGAGTTTCTTCATTCTTTATAGCTGGTCATAAAATAAGATGCCGGGCATCATAAAATGTCTTTACATCACTGTGGTACTCTTTAAAATGCTGCTTCTCTTTGGTACCTCACTCATGGTTGAAATATCAGGGATACAGAGGGCCAGGGTTACCCATCCTATAAGTAGGATAAATCTGATATAAATCTAAGTAAGAGACTGGCACTCTATTATTTCATCTTCTTCGAGAACTACGGGAAAGTTATCTTTTTTGCTCCTTGCACCCATTTCACATGTGCAGCCGTCCATAATGCCAGGTTGGGGAAATCATCGGTGGAAAAGAAAAGCTGTTGAGGTAGAGAATCTTCAGTTCGAGAGAAACTCTTGACTTGAGCTTGAATTTCTTTGAACAAGGAAGTCTGATGGTACAGTGCGGGTGGCAAAAGTCAGTTACCTTGTTGTACCTGCACTTCAGTGTGTCCTTCTACTGAGGACATAGAATAAATGAATGTGCAAAGGAGTTTTGATGTACGCATCTTCAAAAAAGGGTTACTTTTGTAGTAACTGCGAGATATTTCTCCTTAAATCAAACTGAAGAAATGACTGAAGTGGTTTAAATCCCTTCCTAATACTCGAGACACCAAGTCTATAACTCAACCGAGCTCTCTGTAATACTTCATGCCAAGTGAAAACAGCTTTCAAAACTCACTTCTTTCCGAGACACCTGGGCACCCTCTGCCAGAGGAATTCTTAAATAAGTACTATCATCATGCATTATATGAGCCGGGTAACCTTCGACACCCTTGCTTTTTGCAGTGATGGGTCTCTAACAAAAATAAGTGGGTTATAGCATGCCATGTCTAACCCAAGGGCATAGAAAGAAACAACACGAGAAAACCTGAAACTTAAAAAAGAATTGATCCAACTGTCTCATAGCTTTAAAAACAGTCTGACTGCCAGCTGCTTAGATGCTACACATACACCGATCAGGCATAAAATTATGACCACCTGTCTAATATTGTGTTGGTTCCACTTATGTGCTCAAAAATGCTCTGAACCATTGGGCATGGACAAGAGGACCTCTCAGGGTGTCCTATGGGGTCTGGCACCAGGACGTTGGCACTGGATCCTTTGGGTACTCTGGCTTGTACAGTGAGGCCTCTGTCAATCAAACTTGTTCAACTGGATCCTGTTGATGCTTGATCACAATTGGGTGTAGGAAGTTTGGAGGTCAAATCAACATGTTGGGACATTGTCATGTTCCTCTACATGTTCCTGATTGTTTGATGAGGTATCATAGCTGCAGGATATTCAATCACTGACTTACAGCAGACGTTACACCAGATATAACACATTTACATATTTTAAGACCAATCTATAAGTTGCTAACAACGTAGCAGCCTTTACAGGGTTGTTGCTTGTGTTTATTTTAGTGATAGCAATTTGGACTTTACAAGTTTTGACTGGAGAGTTGTTTTTTCTCTCTAATGGAGGTGATATTGTTTTACAGAGGCTGTTTGAATCTAAAAGCGCCGCATGTGTGTGCTCTGAATTGCAATAGAAGCCGACAGTTTTGCTGAACAAGTCAGATGTACCCGAACTACAAGACAAACTAGAGCATGCAGGGAATTGATATGCATTAAGGACAGGAAGTGTCTTTAGTTTTTTTCTTGCTATTCCTGAAGGCATGTTAGTTTTGACTCTTGAATAAAGCTCTGTCATTATAACGTTAAGTATCTTTGAAATCACTTTGACAAAAATTGGAACTGCATGCTAAATTTACCACACACATAAAGTGACCAGACCAAGGCGGATAAGTGGCACTGCAAATATCCCTGCAGACTGCAACAATTACCAACAGAGTCGTGATGATGGGCCTCATTCAGGTAATAGCCAGGCCATTATTTTGGGCAACTTCTTCGATCACATTTTACTTAAGCAAAGAATGTTTTTCATCTTGTGTCCCCCAAAATGTAACTGTGCACAACCTCATATTAAAGGACACAAAAAAACATCAGTTTAAGAATATTAAGTGTCTTATCCCGCCACAATAAAACTGGACTTAGAGCACATGAGCAGCATCTGAACAACAATGTAATAGCACACAATAACATCATATAAAGTGCATGCATTGTACTGCAACACAATCCGGTAAAGGTCAGTACAATCATTATGGCTGAAGGTGAATCTAATCTGAGCAGAAGCACAACAAATGGCTGCTGATCTTGAAAGTGCCCAGCTCCATTCAAAAGATGGAAACTTCACAAGCAGTGAGATTCTAGGGATGGAAAATTGTGGGTCATTTGATCTGTCAGTTGTTCCGTGATCTTCGCACAAGGCGTAAACGTCTAAACCACTATAGGCTGGATTGCTGTGTAATTTTAGGACACAGAATCCTGCTGGTCACCTGGCTTCTCTTTTGGCATCACCATCATGTCAAAATCCACGCATCCACTGAAATATCTCGCTATCTACTGGACAGGTTGGTGAATGAATTTAAGAGAAGATATTTAACGTCGTGGTTTTTGAGTAAAATGTCCTAGCAGATACTGGATGGATTGACAGGGAATTTGTGCACAAACTTTTAGAGTACTAGTACTGAGTAGGGGTTGACCTGGCTGATAATCAGATCCGATATTTGGTATTTTTTCAGATTATACACCGATCAGGCATAATATTATGACCACCTGCTTAATACTATGTTGGTCCCCCTTATGTGATCAAATATGTTCTGAACCATTGGGCATGGACAAGAGGACCTCTCAGGGTGTCCTATGGGGTCTGGAACCAGGATGTTGGCACTGGATCCTTTGGGTACTCTGGCTTGTGCCGTGGGGTCTCTGTCAATCAAACTTGTTCCACTGCATCCTGTTAATGCTTGATCACAATGGGGTGTAGGATGTTTGGAGGTCAAATCAACATTTTGGACCATTGTCATGTCCCTCAACATGTTCCTGATTGTTTGATGTTTTTTCCATGTGGTGGGGTGCATTTTCCTGCGAGGGTAGGCCAGCGACATTTGGGATTACCATTTGCATGAGGGAGTGTGCTTGTTGTGGGACAATGTTTATTTGGGTGTCTAAGTCTCATCAACACGGATGTTAAAATCCAAGGTTTTCCAGCAGAACAGCACATAGTACTAATAGGATCAATGTTATTCACTTCACCTGTCAGTGGTCATAATATTGTGGCTGATCGGTGTATCTATCACTTTTTCAACTGATTCCTGATCAAATAAAAAAGAACATCCTTTCAACACTGAAGGATAAATGTTGAAAAGTCTTTTAATTGTAAAACACAAATAATCAAAGGCATTTCAATGATTTTTGTTGTTACTCCAAATTTTGACACAGAGATTCTCATCTTTACTTCAAATCTATATCATTTGCAGATATTGATTATCATTAAATCGGTTTTGGCTTTGGTCGAGTCCTCAAATGCACAATTGGTTGATATTGAATTTGCAGTTATCTTGACATGACTAGTGGTTACTATGGAAAATAAATGTGACATGTTTTTTTTATTTCTGCTTTTTCTTTCAAATATGTTTCTGCTGTCATAAATTCACTTCATCTTCCAGCTCTTCATTGTCTCTGCCTCCTCGACTATATGTATGTACTTACGTGATATATAGCAACATGCAGCCACAATGACATTCATCCCACAGTCTGGCATTTTCACATCGATTGGTGTTCTTGGAAATCAGTCAAAAGCATGTAGAGACTATCTCTTTGTGTTCTCTTTTGGCTTGCTGTCAGTGCTGTTGATCATCCAGATGCCATCAAGCTCACAATCTGTGGATTCCGTGCCCTCTTCTCGGCTCTCAGTGTTAATATCAATCCGTTCATCATGAGGAAAAGAGAGAAGCAAGCCCTTTGTTTCATTCAGGTTTTAAAAAAAAATCGTACAGCAAGGAGACCAGCACACATCTATAATAGCCAGTGGTTCATCAAGGACTCTAATGCCTACAGTCTAGTCTAGTGCTTACATAGTTCCTCTCTCAATCAACTCTATTAGCATGTGCATGAGGGCATTTGTGCTCACTTGTATTGGTATTCATATCACATGTCTTGGTGTCCAGAAAACAGAACAGGTTCTCAGAGAAAGGCACTCTCTTGAGGAGAGCAGATCGATATCTAAGCTGCCTATTATTATCTCCAACCAAACTGGGAGCCCAAAATCATTTTCCCAACTTTAATGACCTTTCTTAAATACCAGCACGAAAAAAAGACTGTCGCTTGTTTATGTTAGTTTAAATCGATCTGATGTCTGCGGCCTCTGGACAAATTCATTGTATTCATACAGGCACTGTAAAAAAAAACAAAGACTCTCCCTGACTTTGATCATGGTTCCCAGGATGAATTATGAACTAGAGCGGGTGGCCAGCCAAGCAAGACAGGCGGTCCAGTGAAGAAGAAAAAAACCCAAAACAAAGCATGTATTATTTCTTTTCATCAGTAACTGTGGCTGATTTACATGCAGTGCTTTTACTTAAGGCTCACATTCAACGGCTAGTTGTTTTTTAACAACCCATCTGAGCGGTTCACGAGCATCATATTGGGCATCATGCCTTGCAGCTCTCGGCAGTTTGGCATGGCTCCCCTTGGCTACTAGCGAGCTCTTGTTGTTTTTATATTCTCACTTCGGCAGCAAGAGCCATCAAAGATAAAAGCACAGTTGCTCTTTGTCACACAGAGACAACAGTCATGAAATTTTAACAGCGCGAAGTACTGATCTAGCAGTGGAGACACACAAAAAAATTGGTCCCAGAGCAGAACCCAAATTCTGTGACACAGATTCAGGCAAGTAAAATGCATAAATCAGTCAGTTAATGGGAGATTAGGATCGTTACAGTGTCCCTTATTGACAGGATATAAACTATAATGCATAAAAAAATCTGAGTGACCACTGTAGGAAACATATAAACTATATATGCAGCATTTAGATGAAGTTATTCTCACTGTTAGAGCAGGAAGGTCAAAAATAATATGATGGCTGAGTGAATAAAATGCATTAAAGCTGAAAAATTAGCCCACAAGATGGATCATTGTACTACATGAGGCTGTAGATCTGATGTTTAGTGCAAAACATTTTTAAAAATTTTTAAAAATGACCACCACAATATCTCCAAAGTCCAAAGACAATCTCAACATTGTTTTGTCTGAGATAATTAGCCGATTTCCACATTATAAGGGATTGTTTGGAATTTTTTGCATGATACAAGACATAAATTCATACTGCATCATGAAAAAATGAGGCAAATTTTCTGTTAATCATCTAATTCAACAAATCAGCAAATTAACTCATCATCGAGACGGTGAAAAGCAGAGACAGGAAGAAACTAAAAAACAAAGGAACAATGCGAGTTGTTTTTTAAACAGATATTTTTACAAAACTGGCGGCGTCTTCAAAGTATGCATACCGGCCTATCCGCCCATCTGTCACAGTATATTACAGTCTGTCAATGGCTACAGAACTCTGGCCCGAGATCTCCGCAAGGATGCCACTCCGTAGCTGGGCAAATCTCTCCGGGGCTCTCATTCGCAACTCGGCATCGCTGTGAACTCATTTCAGAGCCACACAGGATGCTTCACGCTCCTCATCCAGTCGGAGATGAGATGGCTTCAAAGGTCACACTGTTTTCGGTATGTGGGGTTCGGCCGTCCTCAGGAACCGAGGGTACTGGTGTGCGGCGCCTTCGTGTGTCTGTGCACGGACGCATATGGGTTAGTACGTGCCCTAAATGGTGGTGCTGGTTTGTACGTAAAGGCGGCCGTAGATGAACACCTTAGAACATAACATGGATCTGCTTTATGGGATTTGCGTGTGTGTTGCAGATCTGTGCACAGCCCCCTGTAGAGATCAGTCAGGCGTGTAGAGGAGCTCCTGTTCCTACTAGTACACACTGCTGCTGAGCTGACAGCACTCAATGGTATGAATGTGCAAAAGAATAACGGGGAGCTGGGGGGGTGTGTCTTAGAATTCAACACGTATGGTTGCTAGTTGTTATAGTGTCCTGCTTGATCTTACCGATGGCACCTAATTAGCAGTGGACGTCCCTGGATCACCAAAAATATCCCCCAAAATTGTTCTTCTCTTGTTCACTTTCTCTCACTCGAATTCAACTTCAAATTCAGTCTCTTTTCCTTTCATGCATCATTTACTGTCTCCTGTTAAGAAGAGCTGTTCTTTTCATCTAGTACATGTGTCTGTAACTACTGTAGAAAACATAAGGGGAGGATTACACTGTTTGTCAGTGCAAATCAAAAACCACGTGTTTCTTTTTTGTAAATATGAACAGGACTGCTGATAACGCAAGCAACATTTCCACTTGTAATCCCTGGAACATTTAGCTCAGGGGACCAAAACACCCAATAATGTCTGAAAATGCAATAAAACTCGCGTTTATCTTGATCGGAAATCTAACAAAGCTTATTAATATAATAATTTGACAGGTAATGTAATAAAATGACCCACCTGACATCGTAATAACGCTTTTACCAATAATCTAATACAATGATTTCAGGTGGGTCATTCTTAATGGTGTAATAAGATAAAACATTGCGCAAGTATTACGGAGCTGTGTTCTGTTGGAAATCTGTGCTGTAAGGAGTGAAGAGGAAGGCTTAGGGAAAAGTTGTCTGGCTTTTCCAGTGATGCTCACAAGCTTATCTGACATCTGGATCCTTATATGATGGTTTTTCGAGTAGGGAGTCCATCCCACCCACAATAAGACCAGGTTGTTGTTGCATATCCCCAAGTTTCTACCCGTGTGCATATGGCTGTGTGATGCTCAAAGTCTGCGCTTTAACCTGATAGTCATTCTTTCATTCTAATTCTAGCTTATCTAAAAACTTTAAAACACAAAATCTAAAAGTCTGGACATGAAAGTGAACAGTATCTTATTATCCAGTATGAAGTTTTACAAGATCAGTTTGGATTTTTTTTAAAAACCCACATGAAGATTTTAAAATGTCTTGAAAAAAATATCATAGTATCAGTCAGTACATTTTATGACCTTACTATTTGCAATATACTGTATGTGACAATAATGTCATGTTATGACCTTATTAGGGTTCATTAAATTGGATTTTAAGGTGCTCAAATGCTGCACTTTAATCTAATAGCCATTGTTTCATTCCAATGTCAGTGTATATAAAATTCTTGAAACTCAAAATGTAGAAGCCTGGACTGAAAATGAACATATTACTACATGATCTAGTAAAAAGTTTTACATTATCTAAAAAAAATGACCCACATTAAAGTTTTTACATGGCCGGGAAACATTATCTGTTTAGTATCAGTCAGTATATGTCACTATATGTTCTACTTTATTATTTGTAATATATAATATACACCGATCAGCCACAACATTATGACCACTGACAGGTGAAATGAATAACATTGATCATATTGGTACTATGTGGTGTTCTGATGGAAAACCTTGGATGTTGGCATCCGTGTTGATCAGGCTTGGACACCCAAATAAACATTTTCCCACAAGTACACTCCCTCATGCAAATCGAAATCCCAAATGTCACTGGCCTACCCCCCCAAGGAAAATGCACCCCACCACATGGAAAAAACATCAAACAATCAGGAACATGTTGAGGAACATGACAATGAAACTAAATGTTCATTTGACCTCCAAACTTCCTACACCCCATTCTGATCAAGCATCAACAGGATGCAGTGGAACAAGTTAGATTGACAGAGGCCCCACTGCACAAGACAGAGTACCCAAAGGATCCAGTGCCAACATCCTGGTTCCAGACACCATAGGACACCCTGAGAGGTCCTCTTATCCATGCCCAATGGTTTAGAGCTTTTTTGAGTACATAAGGGGACCAACACAATATTAGGCAGGTATAGGTGTATAAAACAATAATGTCAAGTTTACTCCATTTTTGATCAAGTTAAGTGCAAGTTGCATGACATTTTTTGGCATTGTCATATTTTCAGTAAAACATTACGTTATTGGGTACAATGACAAGGGGCTGCAATGGGTGATCAAATAGTGCTAGGACTGTTCAAGTTTGTCAGTCATGAAGTGCATCGTGTGCAGGCAGTAACTGCCCTCGTAACACTTTGCTATTGACAGCAAGACTTCTGTTACACACATTTTTGTGACCACTGAAAAGAGAAACTTCTTGCAATTTCTTCATGGAGAAAAACTAGAAAATTCGAGTAGAGAAGAAAACATCACATTTTATGTCTGTCGGAGGCCCAGGATGAGTCCGTCTTCATGTTGAGAATCATGAGTGGTGATGAGAGGTGGGTCTGTGGCGACCACCGAGAGGAGAAGCTGTAGTTTTTATAGCTTAAGAGGGCCACAGCTTCCAAAACTGAACAAGGAGCTTCAGGTCAGGAGCACACTGGGAGCATGTTTGTTGTTTTCTTCGGCATTCACACAGCTGTGCACTGGGAATTAATCCCCCAGAGCTTCAATGCAACGTCCTGATGTGTGTTAGGGAGAACATTCGGCTCAGACAACCTGAACCGTGGCTGCGGGCCAGTCACAGCGCTGCGGTGATTACACACACGTTTCTTGGCTACAGCAACACAATCGTCACTCTCCACCTGCCTCGCTCGCCAGATCTTGGCTCCCTGTGACTTCTTCCTCTTTCCCGAAAATGAAACTCAAGTTGAAGGATCACTGTTTTGACACAGTTTCAGAGATTCAGCCCCTTATCGCAGATGGTGCTTGACATGTTTACACAACGGGACTTCCAGGGAGTGTTGCAAGTGTTGAAGAAGTGCTGGGAGAGTTTTATGGTTGCACCACGAGACTACTTAAACGGGGAATGTGCCGATTTTCATTTTTATATGCACAGTCTCAGAACTTTTTGATCACACCTTCAGCTCTTTGTCATTTGCCATAGTGCAGTTGGAAGTGTCGTTATCCTAGCAATCTCGAGTGAAGCAGTGCATGGAACATCGCTTTCTGCAACAATGCTTGGATTATGGTTGCCTTAGTTAAGTTGTCACATAAGTAGGAAGTGGCGGCTTTAATGTGGAGCTAATGTTGCAGCAGTAAGTGCTGATTTTCCATGCATTATCTGGTGTAAAAAGCTATTGGAGTGGACCGTCTCTCTAATGAACTGTGCAAACCCCACAAATAGTAGATGCACAATGACAAAAAACAGAGAAAGATACAGTTATTTGTATCTTTTTAGTTCAGGTGTGGCTGTGAAGTAACCATCATTTAAAAAAAAAGTGTTCTATTTGACAGTCTTTACTGTAATTATGGGTCCCAATATCTAAATGTCACAGCGTTTATTCCCCGGTGAGGCAAACATTTAAAACTGTTTGCTGATATCAAGGAGAGATTGAAGAAAAACCTTCACTGTGAGACATCAAGAGCAAAGGCTTAATGAAGGTATCACAGGAGATCAGATTAAACCCACCTGCATCTTTACTGTGAGTGATTACGGCAGCACACCGGCAGCTACAGTAAAAAGCTTGTGAGTCACACATTTCCTCTGCTTTTCAGGTGCCTCGCTGGAAACAAAGAGCTAATATTCAAATGGAGCTTTGCAATATAAATAATACGCAGACAGCTCTGAATGTGAGTGTTTTGTTCTTTTAAAAAAAATACTACATTCAATTCTGCAGATTTAGATAGGCCTCCAGTATGGCATTTACAGCTGGGCATGGTCTGGAGCAGCAATTGCTCTTTTAAACAAACATATAAATCTTCACACTCTGCTGGTTTTACAGCTGACACTTAATTAAATCCATTTCTTAAAGCGCATTAGTTTTTATTCATCTCAAAATAAAGTTCATTTTGAGAATATATGCAGAGTAAATATGAGCGGTTTTGATCAAAACAGCTTCTTTTTTTCCCCTCTGCCTCTTCTGTCTTCTTTCCCTCCCTCTCTATGAATTCAATTTATCTATCTATTTCAACCTCACCTCCTCTGTCTCTCCCCTTGTTCTTGTTCTTTCCTTTTCCATCTCAGCCTGTAGCTAAACCCTGGAGAAGCAGGAACTCGATTCCCTCAGGTCTCCCTCAGCACCACATCACAGAGACTTTGCAGTGACACCTCTCTATAGCGCAGCCTGACACCCCTGTCAGTCACATGCATTCAAGTACACAAGAAAAAGCACATGCACACATGCATGTACATATAGGACTGCAAGTATAGTGGAAACACGTGTACACTCCTCATGGAACAATGTCACAGTCGCTCACAAACAGACTTAAAATGAAACACCGCGGGCGATATCATAAACCCACTCTGTGTACGCACAAGCAGACAGACAAAGGCAAACACGCACTCATGCATACACAAACACTGAGGGAGAGAGGATTCATTCCCAAACACAGGCGACGCTGACTTTGTGTAGCACGCTGAGAAGGGAAGAGCACAGCGACTGTCACGGCTACTGTCATGGTCAGCTGCCTCTCCCACTGTAGTCTGTTTGGTACACCCAATCTACAACAGTCAATATTTACAGACAGTCAGTGGAGAAGCTGCTCGCCTGCTAAAACCAACCATTTTACTGCACCTGCTGTTTGGCTAATTAGACACATTTGTCTTTCATTTAGCCAAGCTTGAAGTGCGGGAAAGCCATCAAAGGCAAAGCAGGCAGCATCTTTCATTTTCAGTTTCAGTCAGGCCTCATGCCAAAAGAAAGAATAAAAACTTTTTTCTCTCTCTTGTTTTCCCCCTTTCTTCATATCTGAGATGTTGGTACATGGGTTGTCAGTGTGTTTCTGTCTGTGAAGATGGTCAAACACCCAATTTCTATAATTAAGCTTTCAAATTATGCACCGTGTCCCTGTTTGTCTTCTAATGCTGAAAGTTCTATAGAAGTTTACTTTTAAATCGTGGACACCATTTGTCACCACTTTAAAGCATTCATGTGAGTCCGAGTCTCTGGTCATCCTAATGATCTCCACTATTCGCTCGACTTTTAGCTCCGTTTTGGGCTCAACCAGCTCTTGAGAAAAAGAACTGATTCTTAAGCAGTGATTGTACACCAATCAGGCATGACATCATGACCACCTGCCTGATATTTTGTTGGTCCCCCTTATGTGCTCAAAAATGCTCTGAACCATTGGGCATGGACAAGAGGACCTCTCAGGCTGGCCTATAGAGTCTGGAACCAGGATGTTGGCACTGGATCCTTTGGCTACTCTGGCTTGTGCAGTGGGGCCTCTGTCAATCAAACTTGTTCCACTGCATCCTGTTGATGCTTGATCACAATGGGGTGTAGGAAGTTTGGAGGTCAAATCAACATGTTGGGCCATTGTCATGTTCCTCAACATGTTCCTGATTGTTTGATGTTGTTTCCATGTGGTGGGGTACATTTTCCTGCAGGGGTAGGCCAGTGACATTTGGGATTTCCATTTGCATGAGGGAGTGTACTTGTTATGAGACAATGTTTGAGTGTCTAAAGCCCTATTCTGACAGGATAAGTATTACCCCGTGTAATAAATAAATTACCCCCCTTCGTCAGCTTTTTATGTGTCCCATTCTCACGGGGACACTGCCCCTCTCTTCACCCGAGTGATCTGGTGAAGAGACGGGCAGAGCTGTGAACTGATCAACACCTGGTGGTGAGCTGGATGTGCTGGTGGGGGAGGAAGATTCAGCCCCTGTGCAGTTGTCATGAACTTGGAGATTAGCTACAGAGACTAAAACGGGTTATTGTACCAGCCATTAAACATATTTATTTCTGCTGTAAAATTGGGCATTTTAACATACAGATCTGGGTTTGACTCCCCTTTGAAGTCAGCCTCAAGTGGCCATTGGAGGAACTGCACTTCTGCTTTTATTTTTCAGCCTGGGATGCTGCTGCTTGCTCTTGAGCTGCTTGAGACTCGACTAGTTGGTAATTTTGATGTTTGTGGTGGGGTTTTGGTCATGCACAAGAGCTTGAATAGTATATAACACAAGTTTTTACTAAAAACAGGGGACATATATACTGGGATATATAGTACATTTTAAAGTTGCAAGACTGAACTATGAATTGAAGGAGACTAGAAAGCTTTATACCTGCAGAGTTGGTAGACACTGTACCCCAAGTTGCTCCCTGTGAGAGTAAAAATATGTATAGTTAAATGAATGCAATGGAATCAGCTTTGATGTGGGTGCCTACACATGTTTAAATGTGTTCAGTCTGAAGATTGTGCATCGATGAAGCCTGTTGTATAACATGACTTGCTTTCATTTGCATTTGCACAACATGACTGTGTGGGCTAATGGAGCCACTGCATCATTTCCATTCCCCTTCCAATAAATGTGCAGCTTACTGTGTGTACAACAAACAAGAGTTCGGACTCTTACGGATGTAAATCGTCTGCTCGAGCAAGTGTTGTTGTTACACCTCCAGCCCATTTTCTTTTCATCTCTTGTTCATCTCTTGTTCCTGTGTCCAAACACTGATTATCTGCTGTCGATGCTGCTCTCAGATTTCAGCCTTTCTGCCGAATCTTGTACCACTTCACACTACATGAGCCAGATAAAATCCGACATGTTTGAACATATCCTGTCAAACCACAGTGTGACACTGTTCACGCAACAGGATAATCTGCTGAGGATGCTGAGATGGTCAACTCAGGTGTAGAATTACAGTTAAAATCGTCTGGTGTGACCTTGGCTTCAAGCACAAGCGGGTGAGTCCTGCTTTGTAATAATCACGCTGCGATTGCGGGGGCTGCAGTGTCCTTCTCAATTCTTTCCTGCTCGCTTCTCTCTGTCTCTCTTCGTCCAACAGTATACCCACAAAAACCAAATGTTTTCACTTAAGCATTTCAATTAGTAGAGTGAAAAAACTGAGATCAGTGCTGTGGGCAGCGGCAGTATATCAATGCTCAGAGGAAAGACTGAAGCTTGCCTCAAGGACCAATTTGCTATATCAAAATGGCCTCAATGAATTTGTCTTATGGCCGAGGCAAAAACAGAATTTAAATTAAATCCATCATTATTCATATTCAATGTGTCCGTAATGGAGCAATTAGCAGACGCTACTTAATTGCTGCGAGCGATTAAAGCTGTGAAATTACATGTGCAAATAATGCTGGGATCAGACGGGGAACATGATTTAATTTAACTGCTCATTATCTGCATGTCTCAAGGTTATCGATCAAGACATGTAGGTGAGAAAGAGTCACATTTAATATTAACTCTAAAAAACGAGCCTTTTTGCTTTTTAAAACGAATGTCACTTTGTCCTCATTCTTCTTTTAATATTATTTCTGTTGTAATTGCAAGGCTGTCCGTAAAAGTTGCTGAAGTCCACAGCGGGAGGCCGGTGCTTCCAAAGAGATGTGAACATACTAATGAAAACACAAATCTCCCACACTGGTGCTGCTCTAAAACCACACTGATGGGGATGATATTCATGGCAGCAGTTGCTACTGAAAGAGCATAAAGAAAAGACAGAGTGCAGCTGTAAAATGGACAACCAAAAACAAATGTTGCTCATGTGAAACAAAGAATTTCCCATTGATGCAATTTGGAGAACATTTTCTTTTTGTTTCTTCGGCTTCTGTGCTGGACAAAGGAATAGTTATCACCCACATAACATATTTCTGGCGGAGGGTAGAAAATGCACTCATGGACACGTGAAGGGAAGAGAGATTGAGCGGAGGTGTGGCACAACATGCTAGCAACTTAAATTACTGCAGCGCCACTGACAGCAGACAATCTGTTTAGGATACAGTCTACAGCTACAGTAAACTGACAGCATCCCGTTCCTTCGATCACGTCTCCTGGTCGATATCATAGTCGGCTCCAGAAATATTTATTAAAGCGACAGAAGAAGGGTTTTTTTTCACTCGCTGTGTGCACACCGGGAAAGAAAGCGAGAGGGAGAAGGGTGAAAGAAATTGGCACTCTCACAAACCTGGATGGATTCTGCGCAGTTAATTAAGATAAAACGATTCAATTCTGGGGAGATTGAGGCAGCGATTCAGCGTGCACGGTACGAGGGGGCCATTCTGATTAGCAGCCAGCCAGCGCATTCCTCGACATTTTGATGCGAGACAATCTTTTGCATTTTCAATTACACACTCCAACAGCCCTCTAACTACCAAAACCAAGCTCATTTGCATGATTGAAATATAATTATGGTGTGCCAAAAACACACTTCTGTTTTGGTTCCTGTTGCAATTCTTTGCACCCCGTCCTGCTTTCTCACTGGAATCAATATCCGGCGACAGGCCCAATAACAAATGCATCAAGATAAAAGTTTGACTTTAAGGAAAATAATAAAGCTAATGGGAGCCTTTTTTGCATTAGTGTGGGTGTGGAGCACAAACAGGATCTGCAACTGGGAAGTGACTCCTCGCGTTCAACTCAATAAATGTATTTACTGAGAGTAAATCACTATTAGAGAGACACTTTCCTTTTCAAAAGTCTGTTTCCAACCATTTTGCTTCTGTTTGAACAAGGAGAACCTTGGTAATGTGTGGTCCACTTGTTTCTCTCTGCTAAAATATTAATAGTTTGTGTCCTTCTTTTTAGTTTAACAAGCCATTAAAATGAAAGCAGTGCAAGAAACAAGTATGAAATACAAGAGTTAGAATAAGAATAAGAAAGAACATTTTGAATACATTTAAGGAAATAGATGACTCGACTACATCAGTTTGCACGCGACAGTTGGATAAGATGTTATATATTTGTATATATTTTTTTGTGTGTGTGTGTGTGTGTTTTGTATTGCTCATGTTGTGAGGACATAAATCTGTTTGCTTAGTCCCACTGTGAGAGTTCACTTTCCTTTAGGAGACAAAAATGTTGTCTCCGTGATCTAAATCATAACATTTTATTATGCAGTCTTGGGATTTAGGTTTAGGCGAGTAGTGATTATTGTTCGAGCCAGTCTCCATCAAAATCGTGTAAATCAGTGTGATGAGTGTGTGTCTGCATTAGGGGGAAAGGCAACGAGAAAAACTCAGTGAGGAAAAGTAAAAGAGAAAAGCTCTTGACATGTAACTATTCTGCATGCCCCACTCGTCTCCCTCTCTGCTTAGTCAGGATATTTATTAATAGAAGCAATAGAGGCAGAGCAGATGGCTGTTATGACACTGTCATATCTTTTCATGGGTCACTGTGCAGCTCCTGGGCATTAGTCTGTTGTCTGTTAGCAGCATGCTGGTCATTTCCCTTTGCAACACACACTCATGTAAAGGTGAAGTCTCCTCACCTGCACACAGATGGTATTTACGCATGCTTTCAATTACTATCAGGAGGGACCACTGCTGCAACAATCACTCAGCAAGTGGGTGCTTAAATGTGTGCTTGTGTGTGTGTGTGTATTCATGTGCACACACACATTTGAACATGCAGGGTCAGCTCTCTGTTGGGTTTGTGCTGCACTAAAGGTTGGGATGTTCATTTTTACACTTAATGAGCGAAATGAGCAGCCAAATGCTGCTTATTTGTTTCCCAGCTGGTGACAGCAGTGACCTGTGATAAAAGTAATTAGCAGGCAGAAGCATTAGCTGATAGCATATAACTTCCTACGCGAATAGCAGCAGGAGAAATAAACAGTCTCTGCAAACATTTCCAGGTACCCTGGTGTGAGGTTCATGAGCAGAATCAATAGTTTGGTGTGTGTGTGCACGCAGGAGGAAGCACACTTGACTTCTTCTCGGATGAGTTATGAATGAACACTGTGTATAAGGTGCAGAACTGCAAATATTTAATTTCCTAGTACATTAAAAGTGACATTAACAGCACAGAACCAAAATCACTGTGAAGTAAATGCTGGCAGAGGTGATCAAGTTACTGCAATCAGATAGATAGTATAGCTCATGTGTTGTGTACCGTGTTCGCTGCCAGAGACAAGAAAATAAAGACCCAGTTCATGCAACGTTACAGCAGTGTCTCTCTGGTGCTCCTTATACCTGCAGAGTTAGTTTGGACAGTAAAGGCTAGTTAGCAGGTACGAACCAGGCAAGGGTAGAATAAAATTCGCCAGCCATGGCTAGAAGCTCCAGATGTGGAAAAGTAACACCAGGCTCCTTACATACTTGCTAATAACTGGGAGAGCTGGGTCTCTGACAGTGTTGCATCAGGAACATTGATTGCCCAGCTTATCAGATTTAACTTGAACGCATCAGTTTTGTGCAGAACTGTTGATGACTCAAACCATTCGTGAACTCTGAATTGATTATTTTCAGGAAATCAGCCAACTGTCTTCTCTGCAGAAGACGGCAACAACAATCTCTCCCAACTGTTCACACAGTACAATAAAGGGTCCGTTGTGAATGTGTTTGTGAGGGTGGGGGTTAGGGTGGTGCAGCTCTGCAGTAAAGTAAGACTTTACTTATTTGAAATAGTAAAAGAACAGAAAATTGACACGCTAACCTAATGTACTGGATGGTTTATTGTACAGAACCACCTGCAAACTCATTCTCTAAAACTGGAAAAGGCGGGCACTTTGAAAAAATACATCTGTTTGTCATCATCTCTAATCATACAGTGTGATCAATGAACCGTAGACTCACTATCGACTGTCACGTTTTTATCTGCCAGGACTCGCTCACAAGACCCTGACTGGTCTGACAAGCTGAAGCTCAGCCACAAGCACACTGGTTGAAGCCCTGAAGCAAGACGGATTCTCTTGTGATCGCACAAATCTCACAAGCTGCAAGGTCTCAGATCACAAGGTAACCACACAACAAACACAAATCAATGTATTGAAAACACTATTGTGCAACACCGTGGAACTTCCTTTGGCTGGCTCTGGCTGGTGTAGAGAGAGTTGGGTTGAAGCCAAATAACCCCTTTTATAGCTCTAGTTGCATGTTTGTGGAGAACCTGGTGTTAAATCACTTGAAGATTTTTTAAATATAACATCAATTTTTATTTGTTTTTTTAGCTAAAATATGTTTAAAGTTCAAGGAAATCCACAGTTAAAAGGACAAGTTTTCATAAACGTTGAATAAAAGTCAATGAGTAATAATCATAATTATCATCTAAAGAATTTTAAAGTTTAATCTTTAACTATTTATCTCAACATTGACCGAAACAATTGTGATTGCGATTTTTGCCCGAACCAAGCAGCCCTATGACAGATTGCACTGCGAGTGCTGGTATAGGCCTTTTTGGTTTCGCGGCAGAAGTCTACAAACAAGGGTAAGCTCCTACAACGTACAATATGCAAATGCACTGATTCTTTGGAGTAGCTTATACTATGTTGCTTAAAAACAACCCAAGTCATCACTAAGACAACCCTCCTAAGCCTCCCTAACTTTCTATCAGACTGCACTTTTTACCTCCTCATTTATCAGATCTTGCATGTGCAGTCTTCAGGTGTTGGGATTTGTTTGCCTCAAGCAGTTGCCTGAGTTTACACTCAATTGAGTAGATGCAAAAATGATGTGCAGTTTGCTGTTTACAGTAAATATCTCTCCTAGCTTCCACCCAAAGCCAGGTGCTGATCAGGAACATAAGAAAGAGTCAATGTGGCACAAACTTGAAAAAGAAAAAAACACAAATGCAGCAGTGTATACGGTATTTGTTCAGCTGCCAAATGGGCCGCAACAGACTTCAGCGCTCACAGTTGGTGCTCAGCAGGAGATGAACAGTGCTGGCAGTAGCTCCAGCCTGAAGTTATGTCATGACTCAAGCCTTTGTGCTTCCCCACCTCATCCTCCTCATACTTCACCTCCAAATTATACACAAGCTCTGGGGAGCTTATTTCTCACCAGTTTAGGAGGCAACACCATAATAAGAAATGTGGCAAAAAAACAGCCAACATCCACTTTAACCCTAAAACACTATGTAAAGCAGCAATCCGGTTGGAGGTATAATATCTGTACTGTGCTGGATCATAGCTGGATTGTGTGCCACCTGGGAAAACTCAATAAAGCGACAAAAGTGCTCTAACAAGAAGAGACGGGGTGGACAGTTCCTTCATTAAGTGACTCAGCAACAACAGTGTGATGCCACATCACATCCTGCTCATTCTTCCTGAGAGATAAAAGCAGCTTTTAAGTCGTAATGTAACAAAGTTGTTGTTTCTCCAGATAATCAAATAACTGACGAGTGCAATTTCTCCTCGGACTGTAGAGTTACGGCATATGCAGCACTTTCAGATGCATTCTCCGTGGCTTTTTTGCTCTCTGTGATACACTGTCGTCCGGAAGTGGAGACGGGGCAAAGATCCAGGAGATGACAGTAAACCCTAGCGGCTATATTTGAAATCGATTTAGACTTCACTTTAACTCTGGCCAGGGCAGTAGCCGTGGCCAGAGTTAAAGTCTGTGTACCCCTGGCCAGGGGGGTACACAGAGAATTTTCATGCCAAAGACATCCAAAATGTCTTCAAGTGTAAAACAAATCGATACTATGGAAGAAAGAAATATATATATAGTAATCTGATTTGGACAATGCGGTTTATTTTCTGTTATTATGTACAAATTGTCCAGTTTTATTTTTGTGTTCTCAGCAAACCTGTCAATAAAACCACGCCTTATGCAGTACTCATATTGTGGTTTTAACCCATTTTAATTGTTTCCTTTGCAGATTATTTTTCTGACTAAAAAAAGTCTAAATAATTCTATACATTCTGTGGGTACTGCAGTCACTCTATTAACACAGATCAGGCATGACATTATGACCACCTGCCTAATATTATGTTGGTCCCCTTATGTGTTCAAAAATGGTCTGAACCATTAGGCATAGACAAGAGGACCTCTCAGGGTGTCCTATGGGGTCTGGAACCAGGATGTTGCCACTGGATCCTTTGGGTGCTCTGGCTTGTGCAGTGGGGCCTCTGTCCATCAAACTTGTTCCACTGCATCCTGTTGATGCTTGATCACAATGGGGTTTAGGAAGTTTGGAGGTCAAATCTCCATCTTGGGCCACTGTCATGTTCCTGATTGTTTGATGTTTTTTCCATGTGGTGGGGTGCATTTTCCTGCAGGGGTAGGCCAGTGACATTTGGGATTTCCATTTGCATGAGGGAGTGTGTTTGTTGTGGGACAATGTTTATTTGGGTGTCTAAGTCTCATCAACACAAATGTTAAAATCCAAGGTTTTCCAGCAGAACAGCACATAGTACCAATATGATCAATGTTATTCACTTCACCTGTCAGTGGTCATGATGTTGTGGCTGATCAGTGTATATTATGTATGTAGCTTCAAAAATATGTGATTAAGACAAAAAACAGATGTAGACGTGTATATATTTCAGAATGTGGCCTTGTACTCGCCTGTACTACAAGCTGAAACAACACATCCTGGGTCACTTATTATATGTAAGCAGCAGCTGTATGAGTGCTCCTTTAACTTCAGCTTTCTATCAGTTTTCCCAGAGGCCTCATCACAGAGTTTGCTCGGTGGCACAGATGGCGTGGTTACTTTGTGCAGCCCTCAGGACTCACTAAGACGCTTGGATGTTTGTTTCGCTGATCTCTTGCACTCTAATGCGAAGAGCCGATGCAATGCAGCAGCAGGCTCATACTGTATTTATTTGCTTCCTGGTGGTCTTGCATGCGTTTCATGTGTGGTAAACTCGGGGTCCTATTACCACCACGAGGCGCTTAATCATCTCATAAGCGATCCCATTACAGCCGATCATTTCACTTTGCCCTACTTCGCTCGCCGGCTTGGCACAGGGGAATAACCCTGACGTAATTATGACTGGCTAGTGGATGTGGTTCGAGAAAAAAAAAACACAAAACGTAATGACAAAATAAAACAAGGTATGTGTTCTACTTTTTGCTATTACACCGAACTTAAATGGGCCCCTTCAGTGCATTTCACTCACATTTTCAATATGCAAATTGGAGGAAAATGCCGGCTGAGATCTAATGGTCTCGTGTGTCTGCATTAATTACACCAATGTCTCCAAATTAATGTCCCAGTGATTTACTGATGTGAAATTGCTAAACACCACAGTTTTGAAGTTCCATTTAAAGTTTTAATTTATGCTGACTTAAAAATCCATGGTCGCACATGAGCAGTTTTCTCTGTCATTATCCATCGGGCCATTTTGTTGTTTCAAAGGTGGGCCAAAGTAATTTATAAGTCTAACCTGGGATTGGAAGAAAATACTTAAACAAGTGGAGTATTTAGCATACAAATTTAGGATATTGGAACAGAACATTTTCCCCCTGTGAAGTCCTGTATGGCCTCTTGGTGCCTGTAAGGGAATACAAGCACATAAACAAGGGTGAAGTGCCTGAATCCTTGAATAACTACATTAGAATAAGCACATTTGCTCATATAAGAGTATTTGTATGCACATATCCTGATGTTTACATATTTGCGAGCCCGTGCTGCACAATCTCCAAACATGTGTGCAAACATACCCAAAGCCACATTAATCATTACTTGTTTTTGAGTGAGCGTTCCCCACGATGGACTCATTTCCTATTCAGTAGCAGGCAGAACCTGCCAGGGGGCATTTTTTAATGTTCCTCCTCCCCCCCCAACACATCCCTCAACATTCTTCTTCATTACAACGCCATGACACCACAAACATGACCTGCACCAATAAAGCCTTCCATTAATTTTATCACAGCCACCCAAAATAGATTCCCCCGGCAAATCCTCACGCCAAGGCGGGGGGATTCGACACGACTGCGGCGGTTACTGTAGGAATTATCATACAAAAGAAATAAAGAGCAAGATTCCTTTATTCCACGCAGCCCCTCATCAAGACACTTGTGCGCGCAACACAGCTGCATCAAAGCAAGGAATCAATTTATTCTCTCCGCTCTGCCTTTATTCAGTCGCCGCGTGCAGTCCCCAAGTTTATGAAGACACACATTATAATTAGTCTACAAAGACTCGCTGAATATTCAGTGGTCCACATCCACTGTCTCATTTTATCACAATGCGCATGGAAATAGATGAGTACATAACACACAAGTTTGGGACTGATTTTTGATTAGCCAAGCCAAACACTGCAGTGCACAAAAATAGATCAGTAATGAAAATAGATGAAAATACATTAATTTCGCTTTCATTTGCTGCTTTGAAGGATGACCCATCCGAGTGTATTACATCACGAACATATTCCACAATGAGCTTGTTTGATGATATTACTATAGTATAGTTATCGGCCATCCATTTCTGAGTCTTTCTAAGCCCTTTGTGCTTTAATAACATTATCAGCCCATCATTTTGTGTTTGTACTTTGTGTGCTATTTAACAGTGAAAGAAGGAAGCAGCCTTAGCACTGGACTGGAGAAGATTCCTCCCTGCCAATGCCGGAGCCACAGCAGCCTCACAAAGCACAACAAGCACTTATGCCCTCCTCTCAGTGGCCGCTTGTCAGTGTCGCGCTGCCAACAGACTGTGTTGCCCTTCGCTTTGTCCCAGCTCCCAGTTATGGGAAAGTGCACTGGGATTATGTACAGAATGCTCGGGCGCAGTGCGGGAGCTTATACTTCACACCGCAAGTCTGATTCCCATTGAGAAGCCTGTAATACCACACCTGCAGAGCTAGATAAGCCCTCAATCCTCCCTTTTATTTCCACCACTATTATTCTCCAGTGTAATATCACATCAGCAAAAAAAAAGAAAAAAGAAAAGAAAATCATTATGAAAAGAAAAGCTCCAAGCAAATGGAAATACAGTGACAATTTATGATGTTAATATTCATGCACATACCTTACCCCACATGGTTTGCATGCCGCTCGCACTGCAGGCTGTGCAAACGACTTATTCATCCCTAAACGTCGAGCGGTGAAATTTAATCGGCATACTGCAACACTAACATCATAATCAACTAGCCGATCATTCCTCTGACAGCTGGAAAGATAAAGTGTTCCTTTTTCTATAAAAACTGCAGTCGGGGGTGGCGTGATGGTGCAGAGGTAGTTTGACAGCAGGAAAAACGGGGGTTTATGATTGATGGGCTACCTCTCTAATTTTTTTCTTCTCACGATTAGATCCAGTGCTTTCTTTAAACAAGCTAACCTAAAACAGTCAGTCATCCTGCAAATTCCTTTGCAGACAGTCCGGCTTTCACCCTAAAGCGAAACAACTTCCACAAACAGCAAAATCCGATGCAATGACTGTAGTTCTCCATCAAAAAGTAAAGATTTCTGATTAAGGTTTTCCAGAATAAAATCCCTCTCTGAAATTTAAATTGAATTAATAATCAATTGAATAATTAACTCAGTCATTCATCAATTAAAAATCAAAGTTCCTCAAAAAGCAAAGTCTGACAGCGAACAGGATCGGAACGTGTCCCATCCACAAGTTTGGTGTCTTGACTCTACAAACAGATCGGGTCCAAAATACCAAATGTATCAACCAGAAAGCCTTTGATCTGCTGTCTGACCCACTTAATTAACCAGCTAGACCCATTACAAAACCATGAGAGTGTTTAATATAGCAAAGTGAACCATAAATTTCAAAGCAGCATGGTGCCATTTCCTAGCTTTGATGAGCAGACACGACTTTGCGAGCATGCAGGGCTGCTCCGATGGAAAACCGGCCAGGAAATGTCAGGTCATCAGAATCCTGTGATTGCAGTACCCGCCTTGAGTGTGTTCAGGGGGGAAGGGAGCACAAAAACACCTCTAAATGTAAATCCAATCTAATGAGTTCACCAAGGCATGATTTAATCATATCTACATACGAAAGAACCTCTGGTCGGTATAGCATCGTGTTGGAACTGGTGGTAATTAGCTTCTACAGATTGGAAGGTGTGTCCCAGCTTGCGAGGAAATCCAATCCGAGAATGGCGAAATTTGCAGCACGTATACGTTAGCAGTCTAGACGAATCACACCGAGCAAACAAGTTTTGAAGAAGAGACTATGGAGAGGCAAAGTGTTTGATGCAAAAGCCTTCGAGGCTACAACTTCTGAATGGCAAGTTTCCTCAGTATGATGAAAGGTGATCCGTATATTGTGTTTGTCAGACGGATACCATTTACATTTTCTTTTTTTTTCCCTTTCTTCTTCACTTTTTATCTGTTACCGTTTGTTTCTTTAAAGCTCTGGTTCCTTTTATGTTACCTTAACAACATTTTTGTACCTTGCTTTGAACTGGATTCCAGGAGCACTTTTTATTCAGTCACTTTCTTTCAAATGGATTTTGGGTTTCAAACATCTATTTCTTTCCTGTACTTCATGGTTTAAAAAGCAGCTCATAATACCACCCTACCTAATACATTCAGTTTTTAAATTGTTTTAAATACCACTTAAATTACTGCTGGAACTACTGAGAAATTAATTGATGGATAGTCAATTGGCAGATGTCAATAAATCAATAAACTTTGTTTACAGCCATGCCAGTGACTAAATGATGATATAGTGCTTTTAGCTAAACACTAATTACATTTTTTATGAATTTTGATGTCATTCTTTCTTGCAGATGTGGTGCTATTTCACTGGTTAAGTAAATATTTTGACCATAAATTGTGCTATGTAAGAAAAGTTTGGTGATCACCCATTTTAGCATTTGGGCCCCTTTTGTGCACCAGGTTTTATGGCAATCTGTCTAATAGATGGTCAGACATTTCACTCAAAAACAAAAAGAAATCAGTCTCAGTGGGACACTATAGACAAAGTGAGTAGATCACCAAAACTGGTAGGGTGGTATGTCTTCTGAGGACCATGAATCCAGCAACTAATGCCAATTCATCCAGTAGTTGTTGAGATATATCACTCCGGACCAAAGTGGTTCACAGACAGACTGACATTTCCAGTTTACTGCTAGCAGAGATGAAAGTAAATTTAAAGGCACTTATCTAGAAGATGTGCCAAACATTTGCTGATTTAATTTAGTTAAATTTTAGCTTTTGATCCTTTTCTATGTTTTACACAGTTTAGCTTTTGATCCGTTGGTGTTCAGATGGAATGAGCAATTTGAAGCATCATTTTGTGCTCTGGGAGCTTGTTACGAGCATTTTCTGACAAAGCACAAAAAGACAAAATTAAATGCATACACTAATGACTTTGGATAAATACCTAATTAATTATGAAAATTATCACAGCAGCATTACTTGATATGTTTCCATCATAAACTGCCACTTTTACCAACCTCCACACTATGCTGCTGCAGGAATCAGTGACACACTGTATGTTTAATAAAACTAACAGACTAAACAAAAGCCACACATCTGCTGCTGCAGATAAATGTGTAGGACAGGCAGCCACTGCACAGAGAGAAGCTATCAGATCCTGCACAATTCATGCATGACAGAACAATTACAACAAGAACGTACAGCAATACTAAGACAAACATGCAGCATACTGTACTGCTGGGGCTTGTTTACTGAACGTCAATATATTGTGGGTTTTCTCAACATTTTCTGGCTCCTGGGACTAATTCTTTGCCCAAAAACTTTCACGACCTGAGCAATTAGAGAGCTGGCGAGCTGTCAACCACATATGTGCCTCATATTATTTTGTATTTTCCCTCTATAAAGCATGGGTTTCACAGAGATTACATGGAGGATGATGACACATTCCTGACCAATTTTTACATTTAAAGCTAAAATCAATGTCAAGTCTCCGAATCTCCTGGGGATCTATCAAGCAAAAGCTACGCGGGGACCTGGCCAGGAGGCTAAAAATGAAAGTGTTGATGGAAATCACACCTCAGGCCCTGAGTATAAGACAAGGGTGGACCACATCAGTCCAGCTGTCCACCTCATCAGTTACCTTAAGTAGAAGTGACATGTGTCCTTCCACACCTACTTTGGAAAGTGAGGAGTGCAGCAGCCTCACTGTATTCATAGAGATTACACACACACACACTGGCTCAGAGAGTCCCAATTACCTGCTGGCACTGAAGAGGCCTGAGATGGGTACCAAGAGCCCACACAAGGCTCACTCACTCAGCTCCATGCCCACAGCGAAACAAAGGGGATTTCATGTCTCTGTTCAAATCCTTTGGCTTTGGATGCATTTCTGCTCCCCTCTATATGGACCTTTTAAGAACTGATTTATCCTCCATTACTGAAGCACTGTGCCCAGATCTGGCCCTGGGCATGCTCAGAGCAGCGCAGTATATCGCCTGTGTGGGAAAACGGGGACAAGACGACTAAACAAGGCATCGTAAAAATCGCTGTTACTGCCTTGGACAGGGCGCAGGAAAGCGCTAAGCGTATATTAAAGCCCTGAAAAATACACATTATGGCCTGTGATCAGATATTTAGGGTAATCTGATCAGCCAGTTTGCAAAAGCCATCAAATCTGTTGGTTGATAAATGTTGGCACAGCATCTAGATGGGCCAAAAGCCTCAAAAAAGAGGGATAACTTGGTGCACCTTTACTGGAGGCACATAGGAAAATAAATAAGCTCAGTGAAACCAGCTCTGCCTCCTTCACTTTTTCTCTCAACTGAGGCGGAACATTCAGTGGTTTTGCCATCCCTCCATGTATTTAGATTGATTCTGGTAGGAATACGCATTGGTTTGGTCTGGTTAGCCGTGATAATTAAATTCTAAAGAGAAGCAAAGGCCACAGATGACGGGAGAGTAAAAGTAATGAGTTCATGGAGACATAGTGGTGGATGCAACGGACAAAGTGGATAAAAGATCTTAGTGTGGATTAGAGAGACAAAAAGCGTGACGCGCCGGTCAGCAGATTCTGCCGGAAGAGGCTTTGTAACAGCGACAGTGCATACAGTATGAAACCTGGAGTTTCTGTGTTCATTCATGTGACGTTATATTTTAATACCGGCGTATTAAATATGTTGCTGCAGTAAATCGGTCAGATGGACAAAGACAGAAGGGTAGCGGATTAACAGAGCATCATTACATGTATTTAAAGTGCATTAGTAACTATTAATTTATCCTTTAATGGGAATTAAAGCAGTGGTTTGACCTTTAGCAGATGAAAATATGTTTATTCACATCACTTGCAGAGTTAAATGAAAGGATTGATACCGCTTAAATGTCTGTAGGCAAAGTGTAAAGTTATTTTTTATCCCAGCATTAAGACGGTAACCTAATCCAATGACAGCACCTTTAAAGATAAGTCAAGTTTTTCACCTTGTTTAACATGTCAATATGCTGTTTTTTTATATGCTGGAAGACACATCATTAGTAAAATAAGGAGCGCTTTCTGCCGAAGAAACTGCAGTGTATCAATGAGAATCTCAAAAACACAGGTTTAGACATCCAAGGTTTCATATGTAACTGACCTAAAGAACCAATCCTGATGACTTGCATGATGGGTCTTTCTATGTTCTTCTTCTTCAGAATCAGTTTCCAGTTCAAGCATGCATGCCGATCAGCCACAACATTATGACCACTGGCAGGTGAAGTGAATAACATTGATCATATTGGTACTATGTGCTGTTCTGCTGGAAAACCTTGGATTTTAACATTTGTGTTGATGAGACTTAGACACCCAAATAAACATTGTCCCACAACAAACACACTCCCTCATGCAAATGGAAATCCCAAATGTCACTGGCCTACCCCTGCAGGAAAATGCACCCCACCACATGGAAAAAACATCAAACAATCAGGAACATGTTGAAGATCATGACAATGGCCCAACATGTTGGTTTGACTTCCAAACTTCCTACACCCCATTTTGATCAAGCATCAACAGGATTCAGTGGAACAAGTTTGATGGACAGAAGCCCCACTGCACAAGACAGAGTACCCAAAGGATCCAGTGCCAACGTCCTGGTTCTAGACCCCATAGGACACCCTGAGAGGTCCTCTTGTCCATGTCCAATGGTTCAGAGCATGTTTGACCAACACAATATTAGTCAGGTGGTCATAATGTAATTCCTGATCTGTGTATAGCTCCATTACTCCAATATTACAACTTGCCTTCATGTAAGAATAGTTTTACAGTGTTTCAGCAGAGTTATAGGTAAGCTTTTGTGCTTGTTAAGGCACAAAGGGGTTATTTTAATGGATAAAACAACTAAATAAGTCATTCTTATGCATGGAGATGAGATGTTTTTATGGTTTTATTCAATATCCAAATAGGGACTTTAAAGCTCAATACACTTAACTCACATCCCTGCTCGTGGTTTAACAACCTCCCAATGAAGACAACACTTAAAGAACTTACTGCACCCAGATTAGAAATAGTCGGAAAACAGCCTGCATAAAATGGCAGTAAGGTGTTAACTGGTTTGCTTTAGAGGTGCTGCTAGTTGCCGTTTCCCGCAGTTTCGATGATAAACGAAGCTGAAGGAGCTTCTTATTTCCACTACATACATGAGCATGATCGATCTTCTCATCTAACTCATAGCACATACAAGTATGGCACGAAGTATTGAACTTTTCCTTTTTTTTTTCCGCGAGCGCTTGCAGTACATACCATCTGATTTACATTCCATTTGCACTGATTTTATTTTTCACTATATTATTATTCCTAGTTGTCTATTCAACTTTGCTCTCTGATGAAACAAACTGGAACTTGTGAGAAAAAGAGCAGCAGTGGATGAAGAGTGAGAGGAGAGAGGCCGTTGGAGATGAGGAAAAAAGATAAAGATGTGAAGGTGAGGGGGAGTACGGCCGGTGAGGAGAGGAGGGAGACACACGGGGTGGGTGAGGAGGGTGAGAGGAGGAGAGTACAGCAGAGTGAAAATGAAAACAAAAAAAAACACGTGCTTTTCCACATATCTGATTACAAATTCATTTTTTTGGCAGGGTACACTAAAATTGAGAAAGCACACTTTGTACATCAACACTACTATCGATTCGCAAGCAGATTTCTTCTCATTCCGAGATGACATCTGCTCCACGACTGCACAGATTGCTATTTTCTGACCTAATAAGGCCCACCAACTGGCCATCAGCACATTTAACGTTAACAAGAAATTGACCAGTAACAGTTTTTTTTTTTAAGGCTGCTCACAATTTTGAGCACAAGTCTGGCCTGGAGCCAACACATCGATCAATATCTGCGTCTCATTTTGCAGGCTGATGCATCACCCAGCCAAGTAAAACACACACATGCAGTCACTGAAATCAAACCCTCGCTGCTATATAAAACTGTACGTGACCCTTTACACTGTTTCTACACAAAGTTATACATTAATGAAATGTCTTAAAGCGAGTATACACATGCACACTACAGTGTGCATAGTTCCCGCATTAACATATAAAACACAAACTGTTGGTGCTTGAGTTGGCCATCAGAAGTTACATGCACAAGTGCACATTTCTGATAATCTGCAGCAAAATACAACACAATTATTAAGTCTGAAAAGTGCAAAGACGATTCCAATCTATTTATCACTATGGTTGAAGTGTTCGGGGCCTCACATGGCTTGCTGCGTGAAAGTATTAACACCTATCCAGATACAGGTTTTGGGAGATGGAGGTGCTATTGCTAATACATTTTTTTTTTATTGGCTGGAACTCTCAGTAATGTTTACCTCTCTTGAGGCAGTGTTGCTGAAAATTGGTAAGGGAATTGAGTCCCGGTTTGGGAACCACATTCCTGAAGGTGTGGAATGGTTTCCCCTCAGGTTTCAATTCCGTAGTGTCTATCAAGTTTGAAATTAAAATTCACCTCTCTGTGTGGACTTCCCCCACCGCCCTCTTTTTCTATTGTTGCGCTGAGCTGAGTTTTTCAAGAGGCCATTTTCTCCCATCTCTTAACATTTGATGAACTGGGAGGTAAATCACATCATGAGGAAGAGCTCTTTACCAAAGTCAGACACTTGGATTAAACCAAGTAATGATGAGAAAAACAAAAAAGAATCTCCATGACAGCGCTGCCCATTGGGGTGTGTAGCAACCGGTAACGTAATACCATTTTTCTAATAATGCAATCAGTTATTACTTTATTTGCTGGTTCCTACGTTAATGGCCTGGCATTAAAAAATCCTTTGAAAATGTAATAACTGCAGCCGATAAAGTAATAATATATCAATAGGACTTCTTGGAAATAAAAGTTTTTTTGCAGTTTTTTTGTGCAGTTTGCTCATCAAAAGTAGGTCAAGTGAATGGCATAGTCGTCATATTCATTCATCAAGGGTACGTCCCATGTAGCTCTCACTCTCCCTAGTTATGGTTGTAAGAGCAAATTTGAGGATTATTTGTTGTCCAAAGTCTTTATTTAGAAAACTGTCTATTTGCTTAGATATGTAAATTCATCATTTCATGTCAGTGTCTCTGTTGGATGTTGCAATGTCAAATGAATTTACCACATTTATTTTTCTTGGAAAACATTTCATTAAAACTTTGTTCAAACATTTCTCAAGGAAAAACCATTCAGTCCTCACTTCAAACTGTGTTTAAATTACTGGACTGGCACTATAATGGCACTTCACTCCAGTATTATGTATGTTGGTGGCTCAAAAACTTTATAATACTACTGGCAAGCTACTACGTTATTGGCTTTATTACATTTGAAATGTCCAAAATTATAACGTTACTGGCCGTTATTACGTTATTGGTTGCTACATAGTGGTTGCAACAGTTATCAATCAGGGTCTTTTTCCTCCTGGACAAAGAAAAAAAAAGCAATAGCTTCCTGTCTGACCTGGACAGATAACAGTAATACCAGAAAACTCTCCCCATCACCGCTGTCATCATCTCGACCCCAGCACTTGCAGCACACAGAAAAAACTGGCACAAAATGACACAACTATTTCCCCCCCAAAAAAAACATGAAAAAGGTTATTGGCTTTTTCTCTGGCAACTTATTGCAAAAAAGTTATTGCACGACTCCTCTGGAAAGTGATGCGGGGACATCTCAGCAGGGGGGTGGAAGCCCGAGCGGCAAGACTTGTTAGAAGAGGAGAGCATGTGCTGCACCTCCGCTGTCTTCTGGGACCAGAAGCTGGTGGAGAGAGATAAATATGTGATCTCCCTCTGTCAATCTTTCATCCGGGAAGAGCCAGCAATGCCGTTAACGTTCTTTCTCCGCCCGCATTGGCCGAGTTCTTTTCTCATTTCCTTGTGATTTGCTGCATAGCGCGCTGAGTGTTCTGTTAGTTATGCTAATTGTCTGCAGACCTCCCGCCGAGTGCGATCCTTTCCCAGTTGGAAGGCTGTGAAGTTGTTTGCCCAAGGAGATGAGTCTCTGTGTGTGTGTGTGTGTGTGTGTGTGTGAGTGCGTGAGTGTGTGTGTTTACAGTGCACAAGCAACAATGTGTCACCAAATCTTTAATGATGCTGCGCACGTGTGTGATTATGTGTGTGTCGAGGTGCATCAGCACAGATCTTCACGCGCCAGCCACGGTTAGGCGCGCTCGTATTCCCAATTCTCCGAACACTCAGAGTGAAGAAGTGAAGCAGGGAAATGTTTCATCTTAACGCTGTCATATATCGATTATTCTCCTTTTCATTCTCCCCGTGTTTGATCTCATTAGCAAAGCAAAACCTGCGGGGAAAGGAAACACATTTTTCACATCCTTTGGAATTCTAGAAAAGCACTGGCACCGGTCTTTGAACGAAGAAAGAGAGAAGGAGTCGATTCCCCCTTCATGCCATGCTGTGAAAATCTGCGACTTTCTCATGTTTAACTCAATGTTAGTTTACCAGCAGCTCAAAACATTCATCGCTTCTTTGGTCTTCATTTTCTGTCATTTTTATAAAAATTAGTACTGAAAAAAATCACACAAATAAGTGGGCAATTACTCTGAAAACACTCACTTTGAAAAACAAGGTTCACGATTATGCCATTAGTTAGAATTCCCTGCATGGAGAGATGTGCTCTCTCTCTGCTCTCTGTCCAAATACCGAGCAACATCAAAGTCAATTCCTGTCATTAGCTCGCACATGTAATGACATCAGCGAATGCTTTGACCGACATTAAGAAGGAAAAAATAACTAAATGTCCATTTCAGCCACAGCATCTCAAGCCCGATGCGGTTTACGCCGTTCTCTTCCGAAGCAACGGCCACCTTTTCTCACTTTTCTGCGACAAAGGCACGCTTTTTATGTCAAATTAGAGAATTCATGAGGAATGTTCCTGCTCGGAGCAGGAGCCACATAGATAAAACTTTTTTTTCTGTATCAGCCGGGGACAAGAAGTGCCTAAAATCCACTGAATCAATTTAAAATCCTTCATTGCCAAAAAAGACGTTTAGAGTCAACACCCCTAAGAAAAGCAGCTTATCTCATCCAGACACAGCTCATACACTTACATGACTTTTACTTATTTTCTGATTAATATTTTACTTAGAACCATTTGCAATATTAATATTTAAGGGTATTTCAATAAACAGCTCGGAACAATCTACCTTCATTACATCAAATGCTGAGTTGTTTTTTCTCCTGTTGCAGCGCTTCCGCGGTCAGGATTTTTATATGAGGGATCACATTTGAGCCCAGTGCTGTTTGTCTGTCTGATAACTCAACTAACCAAACAGAATTTCATGAAACTTGGAGAAGAGTTGGAACAAGGGGAAACTAAGAACCAAATAAAAGTTGATGTGGATCCTGATTATTATTTACTTTAAAACTGCCTGATAGGGCATTTGTCTTACTGGAGACGTGCTCTCAGAGTTAGTTTAATTTTATCAGCATAAACTTTAAATGATAATGTGAATTAATGTATTTGTATGATTATGTTTTGGTATACACTACTTTAGGTTTAGGGAATATGGTGGTCTTTTTTCAAAGAATGAACAAAGTGAACAGTGGCTTGAAGTAGGCTGCAGCATGTATTTATTCTGTTTGACCAAAACACTATTTTCCACTAATTTTAAACTAATTGGTTGATTTCCAGTTGATTACACACTTAAGAAACCCATCTCCATGTATTAAAATTGGAGTTTTAGAAGTTTTTTCAAAGAAAATGGTCCCTTAATGCCTTAAAATGACTCAGGTATAACTCTGCATTGTTGCTTCCTCTCCACCCACTAGTGCTTGAGCAAACCAGCTAACCAAGGACTCTGCCCAATCATGGTAAAACTACTTTACATCACACAATTTTAAGTTACACTACTGGAGTAATTCAGCCAGACATGTTTGAACACAGAGCAGCTTCTGAAGAGAAATAATGACACCAAAGGTTCAACTCCACATGTTGACAAAATTGGTTCCTTACATTTGTTGTGATTAAACCCCTGACTGTCTAAATGTCATCGGTACACTGCAAGGTGCAAATGCTCAGTCATGGAGATGGCTTCTTATTTCACGCATGATCCATCTTCCAGCATGCAAAAACACTATACACAAATCAGCCACAACATCGTGATGAACATTGTGTAAAGAGAATAACATTGATCATATTGGTACTATGTGGTGTTCTGATGGAAAACCTTGGATTTTAACATCCATGCTGATGAGACTTAGACACCCAAATAAACATTGTCCCACAACAAGAACACTCCCTCATGCAAATGGAAATCCCAAATGTCACTGGCCTACCCCTGCAGGAAAATGCACCCCACCGCATGGAAAAACATCAAACAAGCAGGAACATGTTGAGGAACATGACAATGGTCCAACATGTTGATTTGACCTCCAAACTTCCTACACCCCATTGTGATCAAGCATCAACAGGATGCAGTGGAACAAGTTTGATTGACAGAGGTCCCACTGCACAAGCCAGAGTACCCAAAGGATCCACTGCCAACGTCCTGGTTCCAGACCCCATAGGACACCCTGAGAGGTCTTCTTGTTCACTCCCATCACACAGTTCTACACTTTGTAACTTAGCAGTATAGAAATGTAGTTTCTAAGAGATAAGATGGTTCAAAGAACCATTAGATGAAACTGAAGTGAGGACTGCTAGCTATTGCTGCTAAGCAAATAAATAAAACCTTAAGTTGAAATAACCTACAAAAAGGAATGACAGCTGCTGCACTCCTATGACTGTAACCAATCATCTCTCATCATCCACTACATCCTGTAGTATTTATTAAATACATATGTATTGAGATATGGCTGTTGTACAAAGATTCCTGTTGATATACTGTTTTCCTCATTAAAGATCTGCAGTTTTCCAAATTATCATTCAGTCCCTTTGAAGACCTACTTCAAACTTTCTCTTTTGTTTTACTCCTAATTGCGAGCTGCAAATTTTATGTTCTTATGAACAAGCAATCAAATTATCATGTGCAAAGACAATGCTACTCAAACATGCAAAACCACTACAGAACATTTTAACCTCTTTTAGCTTAGCGTTTTGATTTTCTGGTATACAAATTCTGCAGTCTTAAAATTCATTTCTAGGAGTTGTTTTCAGGAAAAGAATCACTCTGGAAAAGCTAATTGCATGCTACTAAAACAACAGCACGTGGCAAACATGCCAGTGAAACATCTGCAAACTAAACACCTCAACAGTTTTCTCAGGAGTTGGTGGAGGCGAAAACAAAGCTGCAGCAGAAGCGAAAGTTGGATTTGCATTCATCTAGTGGGCAGAAATGTGGCTCCAAATGTATACTAATGTTGCATTTGGTTTTATGGCTTGTTACTCAGCCCCCATGTGACAACAAAACAAACAAACAGTCTGTGCAGCTTTAATCTGGTTCACAAATTATACAGTCAGCTACGATGTGAGTGTCATTCCTTAAAGACAACAACTGATAAATTTTTACTTTCAATCTTTTCCTTTTTGTTTGGAATCCCTAATCAAAAACCAGTATTATCAGTTATGGTATAATTCCTCACTGGGTTCCTACAGCCTTACTACTGCTGCTGTAACTCCTGTTCATTATGCAGTATCATCAGGGGAGTGCCTGATTGATCCCAAATTGATTATGCAGCGTAAAAAAAAACAAAAACAAAACTCAAACTAACAGCCAAAGTCATAAAGAGCCATGACAGGAAGAGCGAGGAGTCCTGCAACAGATGGCGTGGCCCCTAAAGAACCTTGATCTCAACAACTCAGAGTCAAAGTGAGATTTATATGAAAACACAGAAGCAACTGACTGACAGCCTAAATGAAGATGTGTCGATAACCTACCCTACCTGCTTATACCTGGAAAGACTATGCACAGGTGTACTTTGGAGAACAGGTGCTGGTACACAGGCAAAGAGTGGTCATATACAGATTATACACCAATCAGGCATAACATCTTGACCACCTGCCCCATACTTTGTTGGTCCCCCTTATGTGGTCTGAAAAGCTCTGAACCATTGGGCATGGACAAGAGGACCTCTCAGGGTGTCCTATGGGGTCTGGAACCAGGAAGTTGGCAGTGGATCCTTTGGGTGCTCTGGCTTGTGCAGTGGAGCCTCTGTCAATCAAACTTGTTCCACTGCATCCTGTTGATGCTTGATCAGAATGAGGTGTAGGAAGTTTGGAGGTCAAATCAACATGTTGGACCATTGTCATGTTCCTCTACATGTTCCTGATTGTTTTTTGGTTTTTCCATGTGGTGGGGTGCATTTTCCTCAGCCTCATCAACACAGATGGCAAACTCCTAGGTTTTCCAGCAGAACAGCACATAGTACCACTATGATCAATGTTATTCACTTCACCTGTCAGTGGTCATAATGTTGTGGCTGATCGGTGTATTTCCTTTCACTACACTTTTTATAAAGTCATTTAATAAATAAAAACATCTCACAGTTTTTTCGAAGCATGCAAACTATTTGGGTTTGTGCTTGAAATTGCATGCAACATAACTTTACATTACTGTTCATCTTGTGTCTCTGTGTTATGATCCATATAAAAGCCATATAATATGACATATGGCTCCCTGTTGCAGCATTTCCCTTCTGCTGCTCCGTGGAGCCTCGTGTAAAATTCAATTTACTTTATTCCAGACTGTGGTGCGTAGAAGCTTTTTGAAGCACAGGCATTTAAAAAATATATGTACTACAAATTGTACTCAACATAAGTTTGCATTACTTTTGTCTCTCTGTGCTTTGGCCCATATAATATGACATATGGCTCTCTGGTGCAGTGTTCCCTCTTAGTGCTCTCTTGGGTAAGCGCAGCGTCACACAGGTGTGAACCGGCCTTCATGCATCACTTGAACACATCATTCAGCAAAGATTTGTGACTCTATGTTGTTTTCAGTGTGATCAACATCGACTTTGCTCCTTGAAAGTCGCTTTTGTGTTTGTTTGTTTTTTCCCACAGTCCAGTAACAAGTACCCGAGTATAAAAGTGAACACATCGAAATGACTTTTGAACCATTTAAGGAGAAAACAAGCGAGAAAGTAGAAGACAAAGGTGGAGAGATTTTTCATACGAGAGTTTTCTCCACAGTCAGCTAATTCTATAGGCTTCTGCTGGAACCACACAGTCCTGCCAAACCCCCTCCCAGAATTGAACCAGGAGACATTTGGAGCCAACAAGTAATATCCCGTGAGACTTTACTCTCCTGGAGGTAGTTGCCAGTTTAGATTTCGCAGCCTTAATACGGGATCATTCCGGGCTCCTTCTCTCTCTCTCTCTTAACACCAGAATGAAATAATCAGTTTTAACTCTTGCTTTTTCTAAAAAAAACTTGCAACAGAGGTAAAACAGTTCACAGAATGACTGCAGTCCCTGTGAATACGCTCCAACCTCCAAAAGGGCATGGAGCACTTTTGCAGAAGCTCAGGTAATTGGAAGGAAAAAAAAAATGTTGCTTTGAAAAACAGGTCTGACCTGTTCTTGGATGGAATCAGTTTACTGCGGTGTGATTTGTGATTTCAGAATGATGAAAATGTTATAAGGAAAGCGTTCAGAGGGAGGCAGGGGAGGCAAAGCTTTCACTGCATGAGCTGGTGCAAACACGGTAGAAGCATTACCTCAGAGGTGAAAACGAAATAATGATCAGAGGTACCAAACAGGGCGAGTGAGAAAGGTAATGTGGGCAATTAATTTACAGTGAAACCAGGACATGAATAACAAGCATGAAATTTGACTTCGGCGACAATGCACGAGCCCTCAGCAACCTCCATCTTTGAGCCTAAAACTCAAAGATGTAAATATTACAGCAATAGCATCAAATATTACTGAACTGATTGCGATGATTTTTTACTTCACTAATCACCTATCAAACATAAACCCTCCACTGTTCATAGTAACACAATACAGAAGTCATGATTTGTCTGGGACCTCATGTAGACTGGTTACTCTTATAGGAGTGGAAGCCTGTGGCCAAATGGGACCATGTGGTATTTGGTATGTATGCAATCAAGACACAGAGCTCCCTATGATCTCTAGATTCTAACATTATATTCTAATACAACAAGTAAATAAGGCAGATAATAAGGGTGCAGACTTTGGGATGGTGGAAGGAAATGTGGCATTTTGGGATTTGATGCAGAAAACTTGATTCTCATCTCGGACATGCATTAAATGTTCCTCTTTTTTTTTTTACTTAAGCTAACCACTGTTTTGCTCTCAACCATGACCAAGTTTTGTAGTTGTCTAAACTTATCATAAGACTATGATCTTCCTATAACTTCATCCATACCCCAAATACCATGTGCAAATATTGTGGAAAGCAAGACCACAACATCACTGAGTATAGTCTGAAGACAGCAAAACTATCGTATTTTTTTTAGATTCTTGTCTGGTGACAGGCCTGAATAACAAGTGTTTACATTAGGATCCCATGCTAATGCAGTGCTGTGACTAACTAAATGAGTAATTCAGCTCTAATGCTGTTATTGTGACAAAATGCACATAGTTTAATGTCCTGATTGCCTTTTGCTACTGTGGGTTTGTGTGTGTGCGTGCGTGTGTCCATGTGTGATGCCGAGAGAGAGGGAAAAAGAGGAGGTCTAATTAAATTAAGGCTAAATGCGTTTTGGTTTGGTAACTTTTTCAGCTTCCCATCCTAATCCACTCTGGCCATGCCCACACACATACAAAAGAGGCCGACTCCAAGTGGGAATCCTCCCACGTTTTGCACAGTGCCCTTTATATCTGAAACAAGTACTTTTTTAAACGACTGCTAAACTAACAAAACTGTCTATTGTGGAAATAAGACAATTTTATACACATACATACATACATAAATACAAACACACACACACACACACATATATATATATATATATATATATATATATATTAGGCTTGGTCACAGTAATAAGATTATTACAGGAAACCTTTTAAAACTTTGCCTCACTGTGAGGTCTTTTTTCTTTACCCCAGCAGACACCTTTCCTGTCTGACTAAGAGCTCCAGTCTCAAAACCCTGCCTGCATCGCCTCCTATCCAGGCTACAGAGTGTTTCCAAATGTCCTGATGGCCGGTCTGACAGTATGAGTGTGTGTAGGTATCCTCTACAGTATGTGCCTGTCAGTGCGTTTGTTTCACAGAGACAACCCAGAGCCTCTAGGTGAAAGCAATCAGGTGGCTGGAGACTTATAATATCCTTAGAGACTCTGAACAGCAGGGAGTTGACTGACAGGAAGGAATCGGTCTCTTTTTTCCCCCTCATTTCCACTTTTACCCTGAACACGCTGAACAAACCGATGAGATGTGGATCAATCTTTTTGTCTTTCCTTATTATTTACCAGTCGGCATCATCATGGTGAGGCGAAACACCTGCCTCAAAAAACACTTTTTTTTAGCCGAAACAATTTAATTGGACTGCAAAACAACATTTTATCTATTTGTTACAAGAACACTTATCAGGCAGCTGCTGAAATTCAGGGATGTGGCAGCATCACTAGAGAGAAACCTGCCATACTAAGTAAGAAGTGCAGCTTGACAATAAGACAGGTTGATTAAAGCAAATCTAACTTTATTGAAAGCTAAAACAATGACTCTGTTGTATGCATAGCTCTGGTAAGTACAGTAGGTCCAACCAGAAATTTGCTCTGTGACAAAAGGCAGCGTTCCACTGCATTACAGACCCATAATCGGCCCTTTTAACCAATCAGCATTGTCTTCTTCAAGTTTAACCAATCAGCATCAAGCCCCGTGCAGCAGCTTATCTGTTCAGAAGTATCAACCCTCGAGTAGGCACTTTGCTCTCTGCTGAAAGTGATTCTACGGCGATGTTTCTTCTGGTTGCAAACATGCACAAAGGTTCAGGCTGCCCTGGAATGGCCTATGAGTTTCAGTTACAGTATTAACACTGCTCGCATTTTTATGTTTAGGTTGCATTTACTGTCCTACAGGCACTAAAAATAGTTTTACATTTGGAGAAATATTTGCTTTGTTCCTGAGAGTTGGGTGAGAAGACCGATACCATTATCGTATCTCCCCATTCCAGCAAGGACGTAGTTAGCTTAGACGGATAACAGAAGCAGCTAGTTAGTCAGTCCAACAGCAACCAAATCCACCAATCAGTACACACAGAAAAAGAATACATGTTGTGGTTTCATGGGAGGTTATATGTTGAACTATTTCAGACATTGATTATGCCCGTAAACCTCAACAATCAATGTCTGCCTTAAAATGGCCTAAATACAACTCTACACTGTTGCTTCCTCTGGAATGTGCAGATCTATGAAGTCCCCGCTCCGAAACTCCACTCACCCGTTCATGCTTGAGGCAGCTCGAGCACACCAGCTCACCTACAGCTCTGCTCAAACACTGTAAAACTACTCTACCCTAAACAACAATAAACTGTAATATTAGAGTAATTCAGCCTCACATGTTCGAACTGGAATCTGATCGTGTAGAACAATAATGATACGGAAGGCCTCACCCAACAAGTGGACAGGACTGTTTCCTTAGGTTTGTTGCATATGAAAGCCTCAAAGTCTGAACCAGTGTTTTTGAGATGCTCATCACTACGCTGCAGTTTTAAGGTGGAAATGCTCAGCCATGACTCTGACTGCTTATTTCACTCATAATGCATATGAACATGTTAACATGATAAAATAAAACCCTGATCCAGAAGGGCGCTTTAAGTCTTAATGTAATTGTATCCTGTACCTTTAGCTGGGCTCAGTCTTTGGCTATTCTGTGCACTTCTGCAAATAAGTGCTTTGGCTAAAAAAGGCTGAACTGACGGTTTGTTTTCAATCTGTCAAATAAACTGGCTGCGCTCATTGCTGGTGAATCCAAGCATAAGTTGCGCCCGGCGATTCATTTCTCAAACGAGATGTTCTCATAATGGAAAGATGGACAAAACTGTGAAAAACAACATCCTCAAACAGAAATGTGAGGTGAGAAATGGCATCTGTCTTCTAGTAACCGGAGCCAAGTGCGAGAAGATGTCGTACATACGGCCCTGATTGGCATTTAAACACCGAGGATGCAAACACTTGATTTAGCCCCATTTTCCTACACAGTCTATGCATTTTTAATCACAGGTCTGCACAAGCCCACGCAAGTTTGCCAAAAAAAAACAAAAAACAAACTTGCACACTCTCATGAGAAAAATCCACACACGCAAGGGCATCCCAGACATAATGACATACACATTTTCACCCACAGAGCTGCTCAGGCTTCGCGAAAAAGATTGCACATCTTCTTCTTTTCTGGGGCTGTGTCTGCAGCCTGTTGTTATTCCTGGTGCTCCGCAGTGCCATGCTCACTCACTCACTCACTCACTCACTCGCTGCATCCCGCTCCAGTGCTGCTGCTGTACAACACCCCAAAAAAAACCCACACTCTCTCTCTAGGCAACTGTCACAGTTCATTCATGTTAATAGTACAAGTCATTTTGTATTCTGCCACAACAGCTTACAGCTAATTATATGTCTCATAAATTATATATGTGTCCTGTTGGCTGAAAGGATAGAATTTGCATTTCATTAAAAAAAGAGATCCAGGCTGAACTGGAATCACTCAGTTAAAGGTTGATGTATTTACAGTGGCTCTTATTTCACCAACCCATTACCTGTCATTTCCATAATTCTTGCTCAGCTGTGCGAGCACAAGTGCTGGTTGACATTAGCTGGGGGGGGGGGGGTTCTCTGGAGGAGAGGTGATGGGAAGAGGAGGGAGGAGGGTCTTACCTGTGCACAGGAGAAGCGCGGAGAGTCCCACGCACTGGAGCAGCCCCATGTCTGGTGTTTTGATTCGGTGGGGGGGGGGGGAGCCGATATGGATAAAAGTCCCCTCTCAGCAACTTTGCACGCAATTTATCCCCTCTGAGCAGTTCTTCTCCATTTAAAACCAAACTGTTGTATTCCGAGCGACACCACCTGCCACCACAGACATGGAAACAGTCAGTTTTTTCCCCCCTAGAAACGCAGTGAGACCTGGAGTCTAAAGAAGGGAAAGTGATCCAAAAAATGGCAGATCGAATGAATCAACTTCTTTCTCTCTCTCTGTGTGTGTGTGTGTGTGTGTTGCTGAGCTGATTCCTTTCCGGTGCATTTGGAGTTAAAGTGTTAATTTCAGAAGATGAAACAGGTGCCTCGGGGTGTGTGAAAATAAACCGTCTGCCACCAATCACACCCGACAGCACCCTCCTTAATATTTGACAAATCTGCGCTGAGAGGTGTGAAGGATTTATCAGCATATACTCTGCTTCGAAAAAAATAAACAGTTGTCAACAACAGTGAGTCAGGAGGAGGGAAAAAAATAGGCAACATAAACGCCATGTAAAGGAGAAGTGTGTGAAAGTGATGCAGTGTTTCTTACCATTTCTCTCATGGCACAGGACGCGGCGCCGCGGTCTCCTTCCAATGTTTGGAAATAAAATCCACTTCTTTCGGGGGCGATAATTTCACGAGCAGCAAAAAAACCAAAACCTCGTCAGTTCTCGTTTTTTTCCCCCCCAAGACAAGAAAAAAAAAATCACATTCGGAGCTGTTTTCTTCTTCCTCCTCCTCTTCTTTTTCTTTTTCATATAGTGGTGGGTTAAAACGCTCCAAAATCGCCCGTGTGAGTGACGGTCCCGGTGTCACGTCTGTAAATGTCTCCCAACTTTTACGCACGGCGAGGACGCGTGCACACAGATGTGTCGGGGCGGCGGTGGAGTGGATCCTGAGCCGCTGTGCGCCCTGTGGCTGTGGATGGGAGAGTGCTGGTGCAGTAAACTGATTGGGGAGGGAGGTGGGGGGAAAAAAAAAGAGGGACGCGCACTCCCGGGCTGGATTGGCAAATTAGGGGGAAGGGGGAGTTTGCGGGCGTCACGTCAGCAACTATTGTGCCATCAAATTTGCCCAGCGAGAGTCGCACGAGGATTGCGTTTGTTTTAAATTTCCAAACCACTGAAGCAAAAAGAAAAAAATAAATTAAGTTAATGAAGAAAAGGAGCACAGTGGGATGTGTTCGATTACATTTTCGGTCAGGTTACATGCATGTAGAGAAGCATCACAAGTGTGGTGATCGTGAGGATCATTCTCACTATATTTATTCTAAAGAGTGAGGGAAAAAAAGACATTCTGGGGGCAAATGTGTGGTTTTGCGATTAATCCAAACGCGCAAATTTAGTTTTTGAGGTTTTTCCATTGTATGCCTTTAAAATGCAGGTTAAATGTGATCAAGCAGCACACATAATTGTCTGATTTGATCCTTCCTGTAACCCGGGTGGATCATTAGTGAGCAGTCACCGAGGAGAGGAGAGGAGAGGAGCAGCGCAACCTGTTGTGCCATGAATTGTTCATAGAGCCAACAGTGCCCCCTATGGGGTCCCTCTGACTGCCAGCAGCTGCCCTCACTCAGCTTCATCACTCAGACCTTGAGAGTACTGCATTAGTGTCGAGTCTTCTTCAGTGCAGCTTGAACGTGGCGGCCACACCTCAAGGGGACATCAAGGCGTCATAACTGCTGGTGTTTGCAGAGCTGGACCCTCTGGAGTGGAGCCTCTTTACGCATTTATACACTGGTGATGAACTGAACAGGGATTTAGTGGCATCAACTCATATTTTCCTAATTTAAATGCAGATGTTTTGTTAATTAAACCTAAAATATCTTGTTTTTGGTTTTGGATAATCTTTTAAGCATTCACTATCTGATTTGAGATCCTCCGACTCAAAATGATCAGTTGAGTTAATCCGCAGCTGAGAGTTTAATTATCTCATTAAATCAAGTTTTGAAAGACACTGAACTAAAAAGGCTGACAGATTACCCACAATGCTTTGTTTTAGAGTTCAGACTCTACCCAGAGTTTTCTTTCACAGCTTAAGGAACCTACTCGCAATGATAATTTACTGCTTGCCATAAAAGATGTGTTAGATCATGATTGTTCCTTTATGTGTTCATTAAAATAGTGCTAACTATGAGGAAGGTTAATATTGGCTCCAGTCCCTGCCCCCGTGCACTTATTCATAATCAAGAAGTAGACTCGTATGTTGCCTTAGGTGTAAAATGGATTCAACACTTGTAGGGGAAAATGTAAAATTCCCTAAACTTATTCAGTTCACTCAGCTAGTTTTATATTTCAAAGCTCATAAGATGAAATAATTCTTCAACCTAAGTTCAGTTGACTTAAATTCTCAAGGCAGCTGGGGAAGTTGAGTTTCTAAGTTGAATAAACCTAAAATGATTTACAGTATAAACACTGTTGCATGATATTAACTTCGGGCATTTTGGGGCCGCCGTATAGCTCACTGAGTCAAGGCGTTTCCACCTGGGTACAGGTCGCCAGCAGCCGGTCGTGAGTTCGAGTCTGGCTCATGACCCTTTGCTGCATGACTCTCTCCTCTCTATCCCCTTTCACCCTGTCTATCAATAAAAGCTTCAAAAATCTCCCCCAGAAAAATTAATTTAAAAAAAAAACGTTGTGCATTTTGTAGTTTTTGTAGTACTCTCTGTCCTCTCTTCCTGCATTTCTACGTATTTATTTCCAGCTCTGGAGCTGCACAGGTCTAATCTGCAGCTACTGGTCCCACCAGTCAGTCCAGTATTTATGCTCTCTTGTTTGTTTGTTGTTTGTTTGTCTCTGCTATCCCTTTCTCTCTCCTTTTTGCCCTCACCCAGACTGATCGAGGCAGACCGCCGCCCACCCTGGGCCTGGTTCTGCTGGAGTTCTGCTAAGAGCTATTATAGAGCCTCTTGTTTAAAACAGAGTTCTTCCTCTCCACTGTTACAAATAGTCTTGCTCATAACAACACCTGTTTTCTGCATATATTTTTTGTACAGTCTGCACTTTAAAATTAGTCTGGTTAAACTTGATAATTAATGAAATTATCTGGTCTCAACTTCACAATTTGATTTTTTCAGGTACATTTTTATTTTACAGTTTTTCTCAGTCGCTTTTGGTGCATTTCTCACATCACTACTAACATTTGCACAACAGTTAGTGCATTTCTCAAAACAATCAGTACAAACTACAAAACCTAGTTGATAACCTTTAAAAAAGCGCGTCTCTTGCTCAAATTGGATAGTTCATTCGTCAAAAGCAAGTATTCATGTCAGTGAAAGTGTCAGTGTCATCAAGATGAAAAGTCCTGACACCACTGTTCATGAACAAGACAGTCAAATGGCCTTGTCATGTTTTCATTATGACAGTTTACTCTGGATGTGTTTTCAAATGCAGTGAAGTCAGATCTTAGTGACTCTACCTGAAAATGCTCAAAGCAGCTCTATACACTGTTTGTACAGCCATTTGAGAACTACAGTAAAGTTACACATTACTGTATTTAGTGAGGTAACCAAGTACAAGACACTGAATACATATGTTGCACATTTTTACAGCAGATGATCTTTGCAGTTCCAATTTGTTCACAGCATTGTCCAAAAGAAAAACGCACACCTATTTAAAACAAACATAAGAAACATCCTTTGGGTAGAGCTGTGCACAACTGTAAACAATATTACAGTACATACTGGAACTGAACATACAACATACACAGTACTGTAAATCATTCATGCACATCCAGATGTTCTGTCTGGCCACATCTTTTCATCTACATCACAGCAAATATCATCCCTTGCAATGCAGCGAGGAGGAGCTTGACAGATTTTGACAACTAGTTCAACATTTTTGTATGTGATGACTCCAACAATGAAATGAGGACAGTTAGTTTTATAGGGAGTGACTATTCGGCATTCATAAGTATGGTTCATTTTGACTGACATGACATAAGCAAATGATGATGTTATAAAACAGCAGTGAATTGCATTAAAGCAACTGATGCATGTCCAAAAGCATTTGCAGTTTGTTGGAAGGAATGAGAAACTGCTGCTATGATGTGCACAAATGACTAAATGTTGTGGAGGTTGAACTAACAGTTATGAGAACTTTAATTCTGATCAGAGAAATGCACCAGAAGGACTGACAAAAACTGTATATATATTTTTTAAGGTTTAAACAATAATATTTAAACGACTTGGGTAAATGCACATAATGAATAAAATTGTAGGGTCTTAACCTTAAAATTTAGACTTGGTAAATAGTATGGTAATGAGAAATTAGCAAGGGAACGCTTATTTCTCTGCTTAAATGCATTTTGGCTAAATGACTGTTGTTTTAAATGCGCTATATAAGGACAGACAGATGGACAGAGGAATAGATAGATAGATCTCCTTGGGGAGATTCAAGATAAAGATAAATAGTGTTAACGAGTGGGTTCAGAAATTGAGAAATTAAGCATTATGTGTTGTTCTGACTTTTTGTACATTTTTTTTTTGCCTTGAAATCTTGCCTCAACACCAGTTTTGTACTTTAAATGAAATGTATTCAAATGCCCAAAGGTAATGTCTGGTTGGGAGCTGGTAACTATCTACTCTGTGTCGGTGGCTTTCTTTCGCAGCAGGCTCAACTCTCACTGCGGCCTACATGTTGACTATTCTGCAAGAGAGGAGCGATCAAGTCATTATGGGACGACCAAACCGGTGACAGGCTGAAAGGCAGCCAGAGTAGCTGCCCCGCAGCTGTAGCTTCTCCACAAACAGCGCTGAACACCGATTACAGGACATCAGCAGAGCAGCGGAGGGTTGAAACGAGAAGAGCTCCCTCCTTCATCCTGTCCTCTGCTTCTTGCTTTTCTGCTCCTCCAGCACCACTCAAGTAGAATACGATATCAAAAGAGAGTCAAATTTTAAATTTTTTCCTCTCAAATGATGGCACTAGTGGAAGGCTTCCCATAGCTGATTCATGGGTTTGGCATGAAATATGAAAGGCACATTTTATTGTCTCTGTTTTATATACTGACTTCTGTGATGATGTGAGATGCTTTCTGGACGTTGGCTTGTCACATTTTCACTCCATCTGAAAATCCAAACATATAATTATTATCAGGGAACCATCTATGTGTCCTGCAACATGTTGACGTCTGAATGATGCCAAATTAACGTCTCACAGAGCTTCAGGTGACAGAAGGTGTTTGGCAAGCTTCATGTTTTGCTGGCAGCTGAAAACAGCCTCTTTAAAATGTGTCTTTCACCAACCTCTCATTAGGATATCACCTCCACTGCTGCCCACTGTTCATTTTGCTATCACGGATATATTCTGAGGACACCTAGGCTCTGACCTTTATCATCCTTTCTGGCTGATTGTAATACTGGGGATGTAAAAATAGAAAAAAAAAGTTTATTGCAGTCAGCATAAGGTCCACCGATGAGAACATCTGGTGCGTGGCTAAAATGTTAAAATGTCTATCTCGAGTAACAGTGAAGGAGCATAACAATTTCCTTTTCTTTTCCGAGACAGAAATGAGAAATATTACCCAAAATATGTGGTAAATTTATGCATTTATTTCCCAAATTAGTTTTGGGTTGCCTGTTTGGAAGTGCAATAAAAGACATAGACTACAGTGGATTTCACAGGACTGAAGAAATCACACTTTGCATAGTGAGTGTTTAATAAGCTCCTGATCAAAGTGGCAAAAAATAGACTTAAAACAGATTATCTGATGCCGGTGTTAGAGCAGGGGGGGAAGAGTTTGTGCACAACCCTGCGCAGACACACATCCTGGAGGTGAAATCTTAACTGGTGTTTTCCTCCTGGTGAGCAGAGTCCCAGGGGGTGTCACTTGTTGGCTCTGAGCGGCTCCTGCCTTCGCTCTGGGACTGGCTGGTTACGGCTGCGTGCTCCTTGGCATCCGCTCGGCTTGCAAAACAGTGAGAGGTTTGCGGAATAAGCTGAATGCATAGAAATCTGGAATCTCTCTCATTTTTACCTGAAGTTGCCAAAGGAGCCATCCAGATTGTGATGCTCTGTGTCATGCAGAAATCATGAGAAGAGACACAAATGGTAGCACACAGTGTGAAATTACCCACCGAATGCCCTAAGTGGCTTTGCAGCGGGGGAGACACGTGTGGAAACTAGGGTCAAATCAAGAGTTACATATGTGGTTTCCATGCAGAGGTCTGTAAAGTCGGTACTGACTCTATATGTCAAGGTGCAGCCATTTGTCTCACCTCCTGGAGTTGGTGATGTTTGTTGTCAGGAGACGTGGCCCAGTAATGTTTCACTCTGTGTCCGCTGTGTATTGTGTGGTTGTTATTGCAATGAAACCTTTGCCTCACATTTTTCTTGATGTTTCCTACACTTACAGCGTGATCTATAGAGTACACAAGGTTTAGTTCTTGCCCCCTTTGTTCCCTCATCCGCTGTCTAAAACAGGCTATGCCAGTACATGCATTTATATACCAGTAGATACTGAATTTTGCATGTCCTGACAGGTTTCTGACCGAGGTTAGGTTTTGATCTGCAGTGTGCCCACGCCGGCGAAAAACTTGTCTTGCACAGCTTTGTTCGGCACCCTGTAAGACAGTCCCCTCCTGCAGCTAGATTATAATGTCACGTAATAAAGTCGAGCTTTTTATAAGTCATGTGGGATGCTTGTCTCTGATTTATATTTGCTCTGACATGCTTGAGAGTCAGGTCTGACAAGTGTGACTCTGAATGTGCTCCCATCGCTTCTTTACAAGCTCCACCATCTGGCATGGATACCCTTAAAATGAACAGACCTCAAGTTGCAGTGAGAATACCAGCATTCATTGTAAAAAAAAAATATATATAGAAATAAAAAAGGGGGATTTTGGAGGGTGGTAAGTAGAACCCATCCAAATCATTTAAATTTTTCTAAAGGATATTAGTCAACTATTGGAATAATAATAGCTGCAGCATTAAAAAAAAACTCAGCCCTGAGATATCAACATGATCGATATGATTTCCTCTATCTGACAATAATTTTTCAAGTGCAAGACGCCTTCTCTGAATAACAAATGTATATTCAGTTATATTGATTTATTATTATGTATATGTAAAGAACTCCTTTTCACCTTGTTAGCATGTCCACATGGTGTTCTCCGGTGCAAACAATGGGGCTGAATAGGTGCCTTGAAAACATATTCTCCCAAACAGCTTCCAATTAAAAGTGATGATGTCTTGCATGCCAACGTCGGAGGAGCTTTTCTTATTTCACATTTGCTGTAATGTATTTAAAGACCTCCTACGGTGAAAATCAGGTTACTTTTTACCTTGTTAACGATGTCCATATGGTGTTTCTGATATGTTAGAAGACACCTCATGAGAGAAATAAGCAGTCAAAGCCATAGCATTTCCACCTTAAAACTGCAGCATGAAGCCTTTGATTGGATTCAGACTTCGAGGATGTCATACATAACTGCTTGTGCTTCTATATCCTCATTTATCTTCAAAGTTATTTACCATTTTGAACACGAATGCCTGAATTATTTCAGTATTAAAACATGCCATTGCATTGCTAGTAGCAGTTTTACAGTGTTTGAGCCGGATGAGCTGGTGTGCTCGAGCTGCAGAAAGTGATGGATTAGTGGACTAAGAGAGAAACAGCAGACTCCATACATTCACACATTCTGGAGGAAGCAAACTTGTACAGTTACATCTAAGACATTTTAAGGAATTAAGGAACTATTTTCATGGAATATGGAATAAGTAACTTAGATACACAGAGATTAGGTTTTAGAGGTTTGATCAATGACTGGAGAGGGACTTTAAGTATGTCAACATTTGCACATTATATTGTCCTGAGTGGACATGCTGAGGACATTTGTTCTGGCATGCTATGTTGCCTCTGCCATGTTAACAGCTCAGTTGCTCAAGTGTTTTATTTACCTTCATGTTGGCTTAGTGACACCATGGGTGCACTGGGTTACTGGAACAATGACACTTCCCTTGTTTATACAGACACCTGTACCCGACATGATGCACTGTGTGCTGCTTCACAAGTTGAAGTAAAGGAGTACACAAGACCTCCTGCTGGGTTCTATCAAGAGGGAGTCACAACTTTACTCAGTATTTTTAATTGTATGATCAAAATTATTGCTCAGGGCAACACAGTTAGTTGTTGAATATTGGTAGGGAAGTGTTCCTACTGTTCCTTCTAAATTCTGTGCCCTTGCAATCAAGACTTAATTAGTTGTATAATGCATTACGTTGAGTTGACCCAATTCTTTTAGTGTGTCTCAGCTGGTAATGTAGGTGCGATTGATTCAGAGCATGTGGTGAAATCTACCCAAACTAGTTTAATTTGTATCTCAGTCAATTAAAATACACTGAAAAGGTTTTATATTTTCCATCAGTTATTTAAGAAAGTCAGATTTTAATATATTCTAGATTCATAGCACATAGAGGAAACTGGTTCAAACATTTTTCTATTTTAATTTTCATAATTATGGCTGACAGCTTTTTTAAAAAAGATTCTCAAACTCTAGTAAATTACTATTTAAACAGTACAAATACAGTGTATTTTTCGGTCAAGGAGAAGACTGCTGACTCTGACGGTTGTCCACAAAATTGTCATGGACCGCAGAAGGTCATGGCTGAAGGGAAAGGCTGTTCGATGAGTGCTGTTTCAAAACATATTAATGGGAAGCTAAGTGAATGGAAAAATGTGGTAGAGAAAGGGCACAAGCAACAGGGATGACTGCAGCCTTGAGAGGATTGTGAAGACAAGCCGATTCAAGAACTTGGATGAGCGTTACAAGGAGTGAACTGAGGCTGGTGTCAGTGATTTAAGAGCCAGCAAACACTAATGTCTTCAGGAAAGGAGGTACAACTGTCAGATTTCTAAAACCAAGACACTCCTAAACCAGAGAACCTCAGAATGTCTTGTCTGGACTAAAGAGAAAAAGAACTGGACTGTTGCTCTGTGGTCCAAAGTCCTCTTTTCACATGAAATCAAATTTTGCATTTCATTTGGAAATAAAGGTCCGAGACTCAGGAGGGAGAGTGGAGAGGCACAGAAACAAAGGTGTTTGATTCACACTTCTGCGGTCTGTGATTATTTGAGTGTCACGTCATCTACTGGCATTGATCTGCTGTGTTTTTTCAGGTCCAAAGTCAACGCAGCATCTACCAGGAGATTTTAGAGCACCTCATATTTTCATGTTGACAAGCTTTATGGAGATGCTGATTTCCTTTATCCAGCAGGACTTTGCACCTGCCCACATCATCAAAACTACAACCAAATAGTTTGCTGATGGTGGTATTACTGTGCTTGATTGGCCAGCTGACTCCCCTGCTGGCCAATCATCAAGCACAGCATGTGAGTCAGCTGGTATTACTGAGCATTGTATTACTATGCTTGATTGGCCAGCCGACTTGCCTGATGCAAACCCAATAAAACCCCAAATGTGGTGTCAAAGGGAAGATGAGAGACACCCGACCCAAACACACAAATGAACTAAAGACCCCTATCAAAGCAACCTGGGCTTCAGTAGCACCTCAGCAGTGCCACAGGGTGGTCTCCTCCATGCCATGCTGTGCTGATGCAGTAATTCATGGTAAAGGAGCCTCAACCGAGGCTGTGATAATTTATATCAAGTGTATAAATTATCAAGTGTGTAATTTATACACTTGATAATTTTATCAAGTGTATAAATTATCATACTTTTTAGAAGTTTGACATTTTTTTATTGATCTGAGGACACAGACTAAAATTTGAGATAACTAATTTCTAAGCCATTGACCATAATCATCAAAAATCTAACAAAAAATACTTCACTTTATGCTTAGTGATTGCATGAAACTGTTATTTTTTTAAATTCAATTATGAAAAATGTGTACTTTTTCACGATATTGTAATTGTTTGAGATGCACTAGTATAGGTTTGTTTTTACGGTGTTTGCTTGCAGCTCTGTATTTGACATAATTCCAGCAGCCTGAGATAATGCGCCTGTGGTCGATCTGTTTGCCCGCACTGCTGGCATTACATTTAATATCTTGTGTGCTGAGACCTGTTGGTAAACAACTAATATGGTGGAGTTCACTAAGTAGTCTTCTCAGGTAAGCCTGTCTAGCTGCTTATGCAGCAGCGGAATGAACAGAAACATCTCCTCTACCAGTGACCCATACATCATAACACAGTGGTGATGTGGAAGGAATCTTAAATGGTGAGCGTAAAGGCTGAGTGGAGTATTAATCACATAGCACTTTGTCTGTAAATGTTAAATTGAGCAGGTTGGAGAGGGGCCCAGCTGCATTGTTAAGGTTTTACAACAAAAGATCCAGCGGCTCACGTTTTCTTCATAATGCAGTAACTCACCTAAAGAGGAGAGAGATGAGGAATGAGTCACCCGATGCAGCAATGATATTATTAAATCTTTTCACTTCCTTTCCATATCTCTTTCAAGCACACACACACATGTTAAAGCAGGGTCATTACCAAAGGCCGACCTGATAAGGGATTTAAAAAGAAAATAGTTTTGTGCCCTTCTCGCAGCACAAACAAAACAAAATCATAATGCGCTGATGAATGACAGTAGAAAGGCAGACGCGCAATGACAGCGATACGTTATGAATAAAAGATCAGATGCTGCTGTGAAACACGTCTTCCTTCACATTGTGATGCACCTTTTAGATATTTTTTCCAAGCAAATGAAGGACCAAACAGTGTCACTGCAATTCATTGAGAAACAGGAACAGTTAGAGGGAACCATTAGTGAAGTAAACATGTTGTCAAGCATGCTGATTTATCTTATCGCTAAGCTTTCTACTACAGTACATGCAATTTATTCTCCTAAGACCGCGCCAGGCTGAGGAAAATGCCTGCAACTCTGCATGATGGGGGATGTTGATGGGGATGGATGGTGTCGGATTCACGCTGACCCATCTTCAGAAAAGGTGGCAAACACTCTAGCAGCTTTTTAGTTGCACATTCATGGGAGCTGTAGGCCTCTTGCCAGCGTAACCTTTGACATTACAGTGGACCAAGGAAACCACAGAAGGTCAAATTCAGTTTAACCATAGTTTATAGTATGGAAAATGTTTCTGACTGGCTGACAGCTTTCCATTGTAACACAGTACATGTCAGACATAGTATATATAAATTTCTATTTCAGAGTTATATTGATGCTCTTCTCGTGGAATAGTTCCATATTTTTGGGAAACTTGCTTGTAGAATTCAATGAGATAAATAGCACTCTCATATCTGTACAAGAAAAATGTAGCTGCTACCGACACATGGTTAGATTATCTAAACATAAAGTCCAGAAACAGGGAAAATAGCTGCTCTGGCTCTGTCCAAAAGTTACTAAAGCTGTATATTAGCACATCAAAACGTCACTAATTAATACATTCTATTTTAATTAAATCTGAACAAAAACCAAAATGTGAAGTCGACAAATTGGTGTTTTGTGTGGGGATGCATGCTGCAGGATTTCTTAGACAGGATTTTTGGCGTCACTGTGAGGCTGTCGCGCAATCACAATTTCTCAACACGTAAAGGAAACCTTTGAGCTTGGTGATTGTCTCCTACTGATGAGCCGCTCGGGAATCTTAGTTGACTTCTGTCTTAGGTTTCTAGTTGTGCAGTTTAAGTCTTGTTGCAAAGAACATACAAAAGGTAAGCAAATCAATGTGATGAGTTCCAGATATCGGCCAAAAACATAGAATACAGTCCACACACTAGTATAGATGCTCCCAAGAACATTTATTAAATCACTATCTCATGGTGACATCTCAAGCATCTTCTTCCACTTCTGTTTACCATGAGGCACTAATATAATAAATGTCCTCTGGAGTATTTATAACAGTGTGCCTACCGTATTTTTCCAGTATTTGTCCTGTACCTTTAACTTTCTGTCAAAAATCTGGCAGTTTCTGAGTCCATTGCTCGTCTATAATAATAGTGAGTGTCATGGTCATCCACATAATGGAAATGCTAACCGAGTTGTCTTGGCGAAAAAGGATTAGAACCTTTATTTTCCAAACAATGTAACCCTAAGTTATCCAACTTTAAAACTTTATCTTAGCCTGTCAGAAACAATGCTTTTGCATGGGGCAAGCTGGTGGTAAAACTGACCTAATCATGGAATAAACTGACTATTAAATCAGATGTTTACATGTTTTTCTATGATATGATTTGCTCTACATGTCACGTATATGCCAGTATATAGTCCAACGTTGACAAAAAAAAGTCATTTTGTAGGTTAGTGAAGCTGTGATTTCATGGAATGAATAAAATATAGATACTAGATTTGTGTCCACTGAGTGACAATATCACTCATTCACGTCATCTGTTATCTTCATATATCGAGACACTAATTATTGCAGCTTGTAGAGTTTATGAAAAGAGACATAACAGAAATTATCAGTGACAACCTGACAGGCACCATAAACACATTTACAAAAATTGCTCCTGATATTATCAACATCAATTCAGTCCTGATGGTGTTTTTTTTCTTCTTATAAGCAATCACATATAGCTCTAATTATGGCCCATCTTTGTGCCTGTGTCTTTTTCTGTCGAATCATCCCTCTCTTTCTTGCTCACACACACACAAAAATACTCCAGCAGCATCAGACTATGAGATAATTCGAGGAGAAGATTTGTCCTCTTGTGATTCTGGCTTATCTCTGATTAGTATTTCTTGAGGATACATCAGCTGGTTCACTCGCCGAGCATGTGTTCTCTTCGAGGCAAAATCACTGAAGTATTGATTAGTACTATTACATCCTTGCCACTTCCAGTGGGCAGACTCTGAGCAAGGCTGTTAGCTGATCTATATTGATGAACGAGGACAAACGTATGGAGGATATGCTGCTGCCCCGAAGACGTGTTTCTTCTGTTCTCCTTTTTACAAGTATTTTTTAAAGCTTTTGAGTTTTGTGGCTTTATGGTAAATGCCCGTTCAGCACGGATTGAATTTATTTTATTATAAGTCCTTGGGGAGTATTAAAGAATGAGTTTAAGAATTTTCTAGATTTTTATGATTTGGCTTGTTCACCCGTGATATTGAGCTCACACATTAATCTAATACTTGCCCTTGATGACAAATAGCAAGATTTATTAAGATTTGGCAGCCTTTTATAGATTTGTTGGATCCATTTGATCTAAGATTCATTTCGCAAACTGAAGGGACAGAGACTGTATTTGTTATGTGCATGATATACACCGATCAGGCATAACATTATGAGCACCTGCCCAATATTGTGTTGGTCCCCCTTATTGCTTAAAAATGCTCTGAACCATTGGGTATGGACAAGAGGACCTCTCAGGGTGTCCTATGGGGTCTGGAACCAGGATGTTGGCAGTGGATCCTTTGGGTTCTCTGGCTTGTGCAGTGGGACCTCTGTCAATCAAACTTGTTCCACTGCATCCTGTTGATGCTTGATCACAATGGGGTTTAGGAAGTTTGGAGGTCAAATCAACATGTTGGGCCATTGTCATGTTCCTCAACATGTTCCTGATTGTTGATGTTTTTGCCACATGGTGGGATGTATTTTCCTGTGGGGGTAGACCAGTGACATTTGGGATTTCCATTTGCATGAGGGAGTGTGTTTGTTGTGGGACAATGTTTATTTGGGTGTCTAAGTCTCATCAACATGGATGTCAAAATCCAAGGTTTTCCATCAGAACAGCACATAGAACCAATATGATCAATGTTATTCACTTCACCTGTCAGTGGTCATGATGCTGTGGCTGATCGGTGTATGTTGGTTAAAGCGTATTAAAGCCTGTTTATGTGGTGCGTACGTATGTGTAGTCTGTGTCGTTGTTATTCTGATGCTCCTGTTGCATTTTTTCTATTAGTTTAGATGCTTCATTTGGTTCTGTCAAATACAGACTGAATAACGTAACACATTCATTGCAATGTAACTGAACTGAAAATGAAAATATTATTTCAAAAACACACACGTTACATTGGCAGATATTCATTGCAATATGAGAACTTCAGTTTATTTCGAAGTAGCTCCACACACTAATACTTTCACCGTCTCAGTAGAGTAGCTCCCACAACAGCAGTGTGGCTCAGTGCTGTTGTTTTAATATAGTCTGGACAGCAATGGAGCTCTATGCTACAGACGAATAAGCTAAAAACAGGCTTCGGGTACACCGACAACAATGGCTAGCAGGATCAATTCATTGTTTTGTTTTTTTTTTTAATTTGTGGGATTTGCAAAAAACAACGAAAAATACAGAAAATTACCAGCATTATCAGACAATACTGAGAAGTGACACAAAGAAAATCATTATTGTGAAACAAAACAGTGCAACAATAGAAGAGGCCAATGACCAGATAGCAGAATAGAAGCACATGTTGAACTCCAGTGGTCCAGCATTTTGATTCGGCGTCTTAAGACCTAGAATCCAATTTAATCACGAAAACCAACACTTTATATACAATCTAATATTTCAGTCACCAGTGGGGGAAAAAAGCTCATATTTCCCAGTAATTTCCCCTTCTCTGTCACCAGGCCTGCAATTTGCCGCCTGGGTCTGTGTTCTCTGGCTGATGTCAGGGTTGAGTAATTAACATTTATCAGTCTCCAAGAGAGACCTTTCCCCCACAAGGGGAGATTGATGTGTAACCTGCCACGGTCTTCACTTGCCCACTACACTACAGTACGCTCCCTCGGCCATTACCAACAACAGGCAGTCGGGGGAAAGAGCTCGGATCGAGGCTGAACTGTCATCAGCCGCCATCATACGCTGTAGAGCAGCTAATACTGAGCGACTGGCCAATTTGACATGGTGAGATCTACTTGCAAAGTTCATGGCCAAGCAATACAGCCATTAGAGCCAACGTGCAATATAAGAACCGATATCGTTAAAGGATATTAATAATTTAAAAATGGGCCTGGTTATTGCCGTGCCTGCATAAAAAGGAAATATTTTACTTTGTGTTCACATTGCAGTAAGTATAGTCAATAGGTAAAATGTGTTAACCGAAATGTTGGGTATATTATCCATCATACCATTCCTGTACATATCCAGTTGTATATTCATGATGTCATATGTGTATATATCAATGTGCAAAGTCATCATCTCATATCTGTTCATATGTAAATGCATCATGCCTTATACATTGTCTTTATTATACATTTAATATACCTTTATTTTTAGCCTTATTGTCCTGCTTCTTCTATTAATATTACTGCATTCCATAGTCTGTATTCTCCTATTAGTTCTTTGTAGTATAGCTGTGTTCTGTTATAAATAGAAGAACCCCTTAGTCACTGAGAATAACTTGTGTGATTTAAAGTCACACTGGTTGCAGTTCCACAACAATATCTGTCTTTGTTTTAGCTGTAGTGATTCCTACTCTTCATTCCTACACTCCCTTATTCTTCTCTGCCTTCAGCCAATACAAATGTGTTTGGCTAGACAAGGGATCAATGATTGAATTGATAACACAGCCTTCCAGCAACTACCAACTATTTATTGACTATTTTTTAGCAAACATGCCAGTTTGTCCCCCCAGTTTCCAATCGAGTCACTTTAAACCTGTTAAAATCAACTAACATTTTCCACACAGTCTCACATACTGTAGTTACAGTCTGGATCAGACACTTCCAACTCTTGTAAACAGTGTAAACTGTTAAAACCAAAGGCATCATCATTTTAGTGGCATGGTAAAATAGGTCGGTAGGTTAGTTTTCAGTTGGTGTGCCACTTTATTGATTTTGATGTCCCAGAGCCACAATGAGGCTGACATGTCAACAAAACAGCCATGTATTATGCATTTGACATGCCTATGCCTTTAATGATTGGTTTTTATCAGAAAAAAATCCCATGCTCTGTAAGTCTAGGATGCTCAGCAGCACAGCGTTTAAACACAACAGATCAGCGGCTTTTCATTTCTTTTTAGGTAGGTTTCTTACCAACAATAATGTAACCTCTTAAACAAAGTGAATATTGTGCAACAGACTAAAAATGATTTGGTCAAAATCATATCTATTCTCTGGTACTGGTAAATAGTAGGATGACAGAAATTCAAGACAAGACTTCAGTGAGCAAAAAAGTTCAAATATTTGGAGAACTTTCACTTTTAGATCTTGTATTTTTAAGCTTAAAACTCACACCTCAGATCACTAGGGAACCCCTAATATACTACAACCTGTGTAATTAATTCACTTTATTGATTTACTCTAGATAGTCATAGTATAACCAGACCATTCTCCTCCACTCACATAGCACTGTGCAGAATGGTCTGGCTACACCTGCACCTCATGGGAAAAGTAGCTTGGTTTGTTTAGATATTTTTTTTAACCAATCACATACTTCTTGGGCTGTGCTAAGCCCAGGATGAAGTGATGGTGCCCCCTTTTTAAAAAGTGAGTTGTTTTGGTGGAACATTTACATCCAGGGTACTGAGATCTTTAGTGTGATAGGTTGCTAGCCTGGAGATTGTTTTTGCATGTATAGTAAGTGGTAGAAAAGAGGAGGAGAAAGCCACATTAGCTGCCTGGCCAATGGGAGGCTTGTGCCCACAATCTACACCCAGTGAGTCAGACTTGCATGATCCTGCCACGTGTTTCTTCATGTGAAACTCTGACTGACAGCTGCTTCCCCGGATTGCAGCAGTTAATAGCATTAGTCACGAATGCTGCACATTTCTGTTGTTGGTAAATGAGCATCAAAAGGTCACTTCAACAATCTCTTTGTCACATTAATTAGCACAACAGGAGAAGGAAGCAGGCAAGCCGCAGGTGGAGCCCAGAGGGATCATTAAATGTAATACGCTGATGCTCATCTCGCTGTATAAATGATTTTATGTCTGAACTGAAGCAAATATTGAAGGACACGCTTTCAAACGTTTTCAGCGATTGCTCTGGAAAGCGGTGGTTATTGTGTTGCAAAAACAGTGAGAGAGATCAGAGCCATGCGCGATAATTACTGGTTTGGTTTCACTGCTTCCCCACGAGCCCCACAAATTGAAACAGAATTCATGTCTAAATCATAACAAACAATATAATTACATCTTTTTGTTACTCCCACAGTAAAATCTTCTGAAAGTACCTGGCTTTGTCTGAAGAAATGGGAGAAAAGAAAAACTGCATTAATTAACCAGACTAGCAAGGGTATATTTTCGGGCACAAAGTACCCACCACCTCTGAATTAATTCATAATCTTCCAGCCAGTAAATTATTTCTTTCGGCCCATTCCATACACCTTGAGACGGAGACTAACTCTCTCACTTCAATTAAAAAATGCTTGATGAGTCATTGTCACAAAGTCATTCATAGAGTTGTAGAAAAAACTTTGCATTTTATAACATGAAACGGGAGGAGGTGATCACCTGTGTTTGATTTGTATGCAAGGCAAGTTCCTAACAGTGTTATGGAATATATGTTTCAACAATCTGACACTATCATGAAAGTGCTCGTCCCTGTGCAGAAAGGAATGCTGATTGTTTTCTAATCATACAGTATGGGCAAATAGGAAAAAAAGTAGCCCACATATCTGGTAATAGATTAACAAGAGCAATTGCGTGGGTGAGAAACTTTTACATGACTCAGGAGATTCCCCTTTTTCAGCCTTGTGACATGGGGAATACCATTGTGTTTGCCCAGGTGGCTAAATCCTCTTCAGCGTCTCTGTACTCCAGCTCCCCAAAAACATCAGCTCCACTTTGCAGTCCTTGGCTAAGCAGGACAGACAGCAACAGATTGCCCTGCAGCCCATTTACCTCCAGTAATAAAGGCCTCTGTGATCCACTCAGAGTCATTTAGAAGGCTAACTCAAATACACATTGCCTGCAACATCCAGTGCAGATCACGAACACGCCTCCACAAATTTAATCAATTACCTTTCCAGTGGTAATTGGTAAATATTATTTCTGCTATTACAAGGGACACTTTGATCCCTGGAGCAGCCACGATTAAAATGCATGCATATTCTCCTGTATAAGTTAGATTAATATTATGTTATCCATCCTTTATCTATACACCGCTTAATCCTCTGTAGGATTGCGGAGGGGCTGGAACCTATCCCAGCTGACTCCGGCGAAGGCACAGGACACCTTGGACAGGTCGCCAGTCTATCACAGAGCTACATATAGAGACAGAAAAACAAGGAAGATACATTCACACCTACAAACAATTTTGAATCACTAATTAACATCAGCATGTTTTTGGACTCTGGCAGGAAGCCGGGCTACCCAGTGAAAACACACACTGCACAGGGAGAACATGCAAACTCCACACAGAAAGATCCCAGGCCCAGGTCAGGACACAAACCAGGGATCTGCTAGCAGTGTGGCGTCAGTGCTGACAAGTCACTGTGTAGCCCTTATGTTCTGTTCTGTTCTGTTCTGTTCTGTTCTGTTCTGTTCTGTTATGTTATAAAAAGCCAGGGTTATGGTGAATCCTCAGATTCATGTGAGGTCATTAAAGTTCCTGTGAAAACTTGCCTTCACATTTTAGGTATTTTTCTACAACATTCAATATTCACGAGTAAATGAATAACAGTCAGTTGAAAGGACAGGTAGTTATCAGAATTATTTCACGCCATCCTGATGGTATTGCATGTCAGTTAACAATCTAAACCTCTAAAGTGCTGAAAAATGTTTTACCTTCGTGTTTGTGACATCAAATAGACATACTTCTAAATGAGCCCCAGCCAGTTACGCCAATGTGAAATAATGAAAACTCTTCACAACAAAGTCCTAAGACCCGTTTCCTTCTGCGCCCATCATTCACCACTTATAATCACAGGTAAATTAAAAACTACTGCAGCCAGTGAGACTCTTCCAATTGCATTTGCTTAATTTCTAACATCTCGGATTTGTTCAAAATCAGCAACTCTGTTACTGTCAGTAACTCTGCAGTGAATCTAAACACAGAATATGGTGACCAACAACTGGATTCTACACCGAAAAGCTTGAAGCTTTAATGCCAACAAGAGACATAACATTATTTTGCTCTTCGTGATGCATGCAGTTCGAACAGGCTATTAATCAGACTCTGCTTGAGAAAAATATGTTTTCAGGGCAAAATGGAATTATTGTGCACCTCCACTGTTTGCATTGATTCAATCATGATCCAGTCCCAAATGACACCCACATATAGCACCGACTTCTTCACTTTCCCCTCTAATACTTGTCCAGAAAAAGATAATAGTAGCACTCCAATTCATGAAGCTGTGCAAGAGATGTCTTTTTTCAAGTATATCTACAAAATACATCCCCTCAAGGATTTTTGTTTTTTGGAGACGTGCCTGCTTTGGTTGAACATGCTCCCGACAGCCTATTTTACTTTTTCTTACTTGTTGGAGCAGAGCAAGAGGCCCCCGCAGACAGAGAAGGTCAGATAATTGTTTATGTTGTTGCTACATGTGGAGTAGCGGCACATTTGGAGGCACATTTACATTCAGTGTTGCCGCAGCGTGTCCTTGACCACCTGGTAGTTAATGCAGCTGGATTACAATCTGTGTCTTGGGTGCACTAACTTGGGTGCGCTGACATTTTTCTTGGCTCCACCTTTGCAGAGGTATGTTTTGCCCGTCAGCAAGACTACACAGAAACTTTTTGGTCCAATTTCATGAAACTTGGTGCAGAGCAGGAGCCTGGCCAAAGGAAGGATCCATTAAATTTTTGGTGCAAATCCGAATTGCTTTCTTTAAAACTGAAAGACAAGGCGTTGGTCTTGGTTGAGGCTCTTCCAGCTTAATTATGCGGGCTTATATTAATTGCAGTCCAGTTACCTGTGTTGCATGTTAATGGTCTCTAAAAGCATTTCTAGTCTCGTAACAGATGCTCGAAAACACGAGAACAACCAGGTCTAAAAATGTACCACGCTTTTATATGTGGTACATTGTGACTGAAACAGGGCAGTCACATCGGCAGCATGCCTATGTTCCCACATTTCTAAGATATTTTTCAAAATTAGGCCCTATGTTCACACAGTTCCCACATTTCTACCCCTGGTAGTTAGGGGTTCACCACTCAATCCCACAGCTGGCTATTTGAAGGAGAGAGGTAGCTTCCAAACTCTCTCGAGCTCAGCACTGCCACTCCAACATGGGGTTGCTTTGGAGTGACGAACCATGTGGAAATATCTGTGTTTTCCCTTCGTGTAAACAGGGTCTTAGAAATGTGAGACATGTGGGAACATAGGGCCTAATTTTCAAAATTATCCGTTAAAAAAATCTTTAAAATGCAGGAACATAGGGCTGTGTGACCATTGGGTTATGGTTGTGGGCTGACCCCATCACATCAACCTCTGAGATACAAAATGTGCCCTGAGCAACACATACACTCAAAAGGAGATGTTTGGAAAAATAGCGTCGCCGGGCTGGTGTCAAAATGTCTAGACAGGCTGATACAAAGCCCGCTGTCCAGCACACCAGTCATGACATCAAACGGTATCAGATGAAATGTCTAACTGCGGAAGCAACGGCCTGACAGAGTGTTTACCCTCTAGTCCCAGCATGTGTCAAAGTGACATATGAAAGTACTTATACCCTGTTAAAACCAAGGAGGCGGCGAGGCCATTCAGGGAGAAGGTTGAAAAGGTGTTCAAATGCAGGACCAGCATGTTTGTAATGGGAAGAGAAGAGGGTGCACTGCAGCGCCATAAAGAAAGAAGAGCTCTATTGCACATTAAAGTCTGGAATGTTTTACAGAGGGTAATAAAGCCCCCGGCTAATCACAATCGCCAGGAGTGCACTATCTGTCAGCCAAGGACCATGTACAATCATTGAGGTTTACCTTCATAAACAGTGTATATCTTTCTTCGTTTCCTGGCGTGAAGAGAGAGGATGAGCGCGGCTTTGCTCTCGCAGTAACGGATTTTAAGTGTGTCTCATCTCACCAGATACAAATGTAAATTGCTTTGATACAGTCATGCTTGATCTGCAAAAAAAAAAACAAAAACATATGGGTTGGTTATTGCTTTTGGAGGCTAGTTTCATCAAGAAGTATTCCTCGAGGTGTCAGAGATAAAGGGGTTGAATATTCCATGTCAGCCAGATTAAAAAGGATAAGAAAAAAGAAAAGAAGCTTCAGATGATCTCATCAATCACAGCCTCAGTAACCTTTATTCTACCTGATGCTCAGCTTAAGCGCTCTGTTCGACCAGGATAAACACAAAGCAGCTTGACCCAGAAAAAAAAAGAGTCCAGAAGCAACGTCAGCCCATTAGCTAACAAGTTACTATGCAACCACTCACCATGTCACTATGACATAAATGCAGGCCAGCCCAGCCTATTGTTTAGTCAGCACTGTGGTGACACAATCACATAAGGGAGTATTTTATGATTCATTTGGCTCTGGAGGACTCGGGGCAATTAAGAGTCTCATTCATTACGAGGAGCATCCTGCTGAATAGTGAATAGAGGGTCTTGGTGGAGGAAGATGAAACAGGTTTCCTGCTTTAGACTGACACGGACACAAGAGCGAGATTTAATCAGGCAGTTTATTCAGCATCCCATGCAATTATCTTCACTTGTAATACTTTACCTTTCACTGCCTGCTTTCAATTATTTGTGTGTGTTCTGACTTATGGGTTTATTTACTCATGTGCATGATTGAATATTCTTGAATGCAACAATGCATCCTTGATAAAAAGGTTTTATGACAGTGGTACAAAGAATAATTATGCATATATCTCTAGTGCTATGTTGAACACTCGTAGTGATTCTTGATTTTCACTGAAAAAAATTCACCATATTTCCTTGAAATTCAGAAGTCTACTTGAAAGAAATGGCCTTTTTCACATCCAACCTCACACATTTTGCAATCTCAGAATTTGCATTTAAATGCGTGGCCAGAGCATCACTGCTCTCCGCTGACTGCTGTGTGCCATTTTTAGCCGTGCTGCCGCGCTGCATTGCGCCGTGAAAGTGTTGGTTCATCTGTCCTTAGGCTTTGTCCTGAAACCCATTTTCTGGATTCATATAACAAAAGGTTGAGCACTAGATTCATTACAAAGTTTCAAATCTGCCTGTGGTTTGGCACTTGCTTTCTTATTCAGTTATCTCCTCACACTGCCTCGGCAGCCTCCTTTCCACAGAGAACAGAGTTTTCAGTGTCAGCATTTCATCGCCTCTGGGTCTTACGTCAATATACATGTGTTGCTTTTTTTTTTCTTCTTCTTTAAAGACGTAGCTGAAAACTCATCTTTTTAAATCAGCTTCCACCCCCCTGTTTTTTTTTTTTTTTTAATCTGCATACTTATAAGAATCTGGTTATCCCTGACGGATCAACTTGTCTTATTTTCGATGTTATTTTCTATTATTACACTTTTTTTGTCTTCCACTGCTTGTACATATTTGTTGAGCTTTAAATATGTTTTGTACAATATTCCCACGAGTAGCTGACTTGAAATGGGCTTTTGAAGAGAAAGTATCATTATCATTCTAACCTGCTGTCAGGATCCCTGCCCCATACTTCCGTCCAGATCGTCAATCTTGACACATGCTCGACTGGTTTCCCTGCATTTACTTTCATCTCCCACCTGGAAAATACATTAGACACCTATTTCCGCCACCAACCTGCAATACTCAGACCCTGTTCTCTGCCTCATGGACTCCTGCATTCCCTCTTTCCAGCCCCAATCCCCTAGTTCAGTTTTCCTCGTCTTTAGTGTTGTCAGTGTTGTTTCTGTTCCATTCCTCATTTCAGTCTGTTGTTGTGTTTGTACTTGGCAGTTCAGCCGGTGATGCCTCGTGTCTCCCCAGTATGTTCTGTGTTCCATGTGTAGGCCCATGTATGTAGTTTTATCCCCTGACCTGCCTCTTAGCTCCTCTGTCTTCCTTTTAGATTCTCAGCGGCGTGTCTTCGTTTCATGTATTCTGTGTTTACTTTGCCTCCCTTTTGAGTTTCATGTTTTTGGTGTTCAGTTTCTGTTATTAACTTAGACTTTAGTTTGGTTTGCTTAGTTACTTGTTCTCCATACATCACTCCCCCAGCTTGTTTAGTTTACCTGATCTGGTCCCCTGCATATAGTTGGTATAAACACCTTTTCACCAGTCTCTGGTCTTCTCATCCTCGATAGTGTCTGTACTCGGGTTCTCCCTCACCTAGATTAGCCGTGACAAATCCAGAGGAAAATCTTACTGCTCAAAATTTGCTCATCTGTATCTTGGGCAACAACATTGTCAGTCTCATTTCAGCCTTGTTTTAGTTTGTATTTTGTTTTTTTCTCATATTTTTCCTCCTAAAATCCAAGAGGAGATAAAAGTGAGAAAGGAGGAGAACAATTAGCAACGGGAGTCATACTTGAGATTTAAAGGAGATAAGTCCCAAATGGCTTTTTTGTCTCAACTGAGCTACATGTGAACTGTATATGAGCTTCATTTTATACAAATATAATACAACCACTACACTGAATTATACTGAGAAGTCTTCCTAATATTTTGTCAAGGCTATATACACTGACCAGCCACAACATTATGACCACTGACAGGTGAAGTGAATAACATTCATCATATTGGTACTATGTGGTGTTCTGCTGGAAAACCTTGGGTTTTAACATCCATGTTGATGAGACTTAGACAAACAAATAAACACTATCCCACAACAAACACACTCCCTCATTCAAATGGAAATCCCAAATGTCACTGGCCTACCCCCACAGGAAAATGCACCCCACCACATGGAAAAACATCAAACAATCAAGAACATGTTGAGGAACATGACAATGGTCCAACATGTTGATTTGACCTCCAAACTTCCTACACCCCATTGTGATCAAGCATCAACAGGATGCAGTGGAACAAGTTTGATTGACAGAGGCCCCACTGCACAAGCCAGAGTACCCAAAGGATCCAGTGCCAATGTCCTGGTTCCAGACCCCATAGGACACACTGAGAGGTCCTCTTGTTCAATGGCTCAGAGCATTTTTCACCACATAAGGACCAACACAATATTAGGCAGGTGGTCATAATGTTATGCCCCATCGGTGTATATGTGTATAGATACATATGCATGTACAGCTCACATGTAGCTCAAATGAGAAAAAATGGAGCCTTTAGTCGAAGTTGGGAATTGTCTCCTTTAAATCTCAAGTATGATTCCTGTTGCTAATTGTTCTCCTCCGTTCTGAATTTTAGAAGAAAAATACAAGAAACATATCAAACACAATCAAAGCTAAAACAAGAATCACAATTTTGTCTACCAAGCTATAGAAGAGCAAGCTTTGACCAGTGAGGTTTTCCTCTGGGGGCTGCAGTTTGGAAATGTTTAAAATGTTTGTTTGTATCGATTCAGTGTTAAAATCTTCCTGTCAGGATTTTGACTGGTAGTGATATGTGACCTGTATCAGACATATTCCATTCCAGCGTTTTGCTCAAGTATACTGAGACATACTGCAGATTAGAAATGCTAAAATGAAAACAACCAAGCAAACAAACTCTGGCAGTAAAGAAGGCAACACTAGCCCCGTGCCTAATGGAATCTTGTGCCAATTATATGAAGCAGAAAGAAAGAAACTGAAAATGTTAAAGAAGCTTATGAGGTCATCATAGAAAAGGTGCTTTATTCAGTTTAGTTTAGGGTTGAGGAACAGGAGGCACTTTGCCTACTTGATGGTAATTAGAGATGACGAACTGCAGTGCAGAACCACTCCAGGATTAAATTTTGCTCCCTAAACAGTGGGGAAAAATGAAATAAGGTTATTTCTAGGATTTATATAGACACGTAAAACATGGTTTGGCATCAAATTCAATCAGCCAAAGTGGAGAAAAGAGCTCTCCATGTTGTGCACTGGCAGAACTTGCCAACGCCTTCGGCATACTATCATATAACTTCTTGTGGGAGGTTTGGACTTTTCAGTCAAATGAGTAAAGTGTATTTTAAAAATATTCAAATGTGGATCACAATAGCAGAGTTCAGCACAGAAGGGCAGCATCTGCATAGCGGCATCAAGACAGAGTGAGCAATTTCCCTCTGGCAATCATTAGGCCATCATAATTGGTTTAACGCAAAGAAAACGCTACAGAGAGGGTTGCACCTTCCACCGAGCAGTGCACATATGATTACATCCTATCATATGCAGAACTTTGCGCGAAAGGTTACTGTGCAAACTTGATGAACACTGGATGTAAACTGGACATAGAGATAGGATCACAGCCTAAGCCTTGACCAGAAGAATCTTTATTTCACAAGCCCTTGTTAAGAGAAAACTGTCAAGCAAAAGCGCTGCACAAAAGAGAAAACAATTCCAGCTGTCTTAGAAGCTCTAGCGTAAAGCTTAAGTGACAAGGAGCAGCTTTAGGAGGTCAGGCAGGAGAAAGAGGTACAAGGAGATAATTGAGGGCATGAAGGTGTCAAGGCTACCTCGCAAGTTAGAGGGATTTTCATTTTAAAAAATGTTTCATAAAAAACGGGGTCCTCTTCTAAGTAGTCATGTACATCATTGCTTTGAGTTATGTGATATTTGGATGGTCAGCTGGTCTAAGCCAAGCAGAGAACACAAGTATTCAGACAAGTTATTTAAAGTCTTACTATTAAAAATACAGCAACAGAGAGATTAGAAGCTGGAAATGTGTTCCGTTTGTAGGGCAGGAAGTGATTTGGAGTCTAATCTCTACTGTGACTCTGTTTGGGCAAACAATTTCTATCTAAAGTAATTTGAATAAGGAAAAGAGTAAGATTGAACACAAAGCAGAGACAATTTAAACCCTGTCATGAGTATAGTCCGGTGTGTGAAACAGGCCGGAGTCAGTCTGCTTTGATCGATTAGTGCAGTCAGAATTATTGCTGGGGTCAGCAGAGAAAGAGAAAACAGTGGTCGAACCCATTCAAGGCCCTGATTTCTCTTTACTTCTGCACTGCATGCTGACAAAATACATTTCACAGCAATCATGTCACAGTGGCCCAGATGTGTTTGGTCTGGAGCCAACAGAATGGATGGGACTGACTCTGATGTGCCACAGCTCAGTGGTGAGTTTTACAGAGCTGGCAAAGGCCCAGTCACAGCTCCAGAGCAACTCTGCCCTCTATCTGAGCCAGACAGCCGTGAGCTTTTCCCTCAAGAAGTGACTTATATTGCTTGGAAAATTGCTGTAATGAAATAAAAATGAAGTGCCGTAAAACTATAATAATTAAAGTCAGACTAATGGGATAACATTTCATTGTAATGGGTTTGAGTTTTAACAGTATATTAAGTTGTATCACTACATGTCGGTACATTTGTCTATTTATTTTGTAATCATTCATATTTTTTTAACTAACAATGTCTTATTTAATATTGGCCATTTTGGTGAGCAAGGTTGTAAATTTAAGCTTTAAAAAGGAGTCTAAGTGTATTGGAGCACTATTAATTTCCCCTTTAAGCAACTTCTAGGTTGGACAAATCATCCAGTTTCACCGTGTTTGACATCAGTATGATGGTTGCACCGAAAGAAGGAAGCAGAGTCCTCATTTTTTTTTATAGCTGCGCCCATTTCATCAAATTCAAATTATTCCAACGGCCTTGTGCATTATTTCAAGCATTCCTCCCAAAATTAACCTGGGATGTTTGGTATCTTTGGAAACCTTGAGAGCTCCACCAGCTCCATAGCAGCACTGAATATGAAATCATAAAATTATTAAACCTGTGCATTTTTTTTTAGGTCTAACCGTCTGGAATGGTTTGACACAAAGCTGCAGTCATCAATCAGCAATAAGAAAAGTGAGAAATTTGTGGAATGTGGAATTCGTCTTACACATTATTTCACTGTATTGACTCATAAACAGCCAAATCCGAGTAAGACTCAAGCGTAGCCTCAATGAGAGCAGTGCAGTACGTTCATTTTGGTCTTTTCACTGATTGTGTTTTATACATAAAATGCCCTCAATCGGTTGTAATCATTCTGTCGATATTAGATCTTTTTTAGGGAGACATTTTTTTCTTGTTTTGCGTTGAGGAACAAAAGTGACTTGAGATGAAAATCTAAGTGATAACAAACCTCCATGAAACTGCAAGTTTAATAAATTGAGATGATACCATGTCAATATAAACTGCGTCTTTGCCACTGGAATTCTGTTTTCAGTTCCCTGAGTGGATATGATGACAACTTTATTATTCATAAGTGTCAAAGGTGTCAGCGGAAAACTGCTTATACTGAATTCTAAAGATTGGAAATGTATCATACGACTATGGGACAACGTGCAAAGCCCTTTATAATAGATATAAAAGTCAGAGAAAATGAATAGAGATGAAATAGTGTGTCTTCAAAAGCACAGCCCTTACCTCAAATCAACCCTTCAACAACTCTCTCTTCAACTTCTTTCTTTCTCTTCTGCCACTCATTAGGTGAAACAACAAATTATTCACTATTGAGAAGGACCACAAAAAGCTGACATTTGAATATATATGTACATACAGTCGTATATACTTTTTGTCATTTTGCGCTTTACTTTTAGTCCCAGTGTCTTTGGTCTCAGTCGGGGAGGCCTCTGCATGAGACGTTCAAAGAGAAACACCTGCTGTCATACCTGAGGGCATGACAAGAGTTTCAAAAAAAAAAAAAAAAGCACTAATAAGACATCATGAATTATGCCGTAAGATATCAGAGAGAACAATATATGAAGCTGAATAGCTGCCTTTGCTGCCTGACAGGAATTAGTAGACTCTAAAGTTAAACTCATATTGTACAATAGCTAAAAAGTTATAGTCTTCTTAGTCTTTCTATTACTTTTTGCATTTTTTTTTTAGTTTTGCTTTTAGCCATACTAACATTTGCTTTAGCCTTGTGTTGGCAGGTTGGTTGATCAGTCTGCCATTTAATTCTGCTTTGCTGTTAGAAGGGCAGCTATTAAATTTGGTATAGACATTCATGCTCCTCAGAGGTTGCATCCTAATGACTTTGGCGATCCCCTGATCTGCCATTGTCAAAATGTCAGCCTGTGAGCATTTATCTTGTAGTGCCCACACTCCTTTTATACTATTCAGTGTGTTGTAGCTTTTTTGTGCATGTAAAAGGTGTGCAAATTTAAATACTTCAAAGTTGACAACAAAGGAAGTTTTTCTCTCCCACAGAAATCACTGCTCAATACCAACCTGAAACGCCTCATTTGAAGACCAGGCCTTTCTTTCCATTACTTATTTGCGTTACCATGAAACACATTTGCATAATGCCTCTCCTCACAAAAAAAGAATGAGCTGCTACCACACACTTCTATTCATTTCCTCACCAGAGCAGCTTCTGCTAAAGCTACATCCCTGTAGTCATAGATTTGGGGTCAGGGTAAAATCACATAATTAGTGAAATGGACCTCTTCTGAATGTGCTGAATGTGTCTCCTATGTTTGTAGTTTAACGAGACCTGTATCAGGAAGGTCCAGTGACTGGTCAGTCAGTACTCTTAGCTATAAATACACAATGAAAACAGTAGAAGACTTCAAACAACTCTGTCAAAAGGATATTAAAAATCATTAGTCAGGGGATGGATACAAGAAAATTACTAAGTCATTGATTATCTCTTGGAGTACAGTTGGAGTACATGTGTATCTGTAATCTGCTGAAAGTATAGGCCGTCCTCAAAAACTTAGAGACTGTGCAAGAAAGAGACAAGTGAGGGGGGCCACCAAGACACCTATGATTGTTCTGAAGGAGTAAGAATCTTTGGCGGGGCAGATAAGAGAGACTGTTCGCACAGCAACTGTTGCCTGGGTACTTCACCAGTCAAAGCTTTATGAGAATGACAGAGTGGCAGAAAGAAAGCCACTGTTGAAACAATCTCATCTTAAATATTGATTAGAGTTTGTAAGAAGGCATGTGGCCCAGCTGATTTTAAGGTCAACTGGAAGGAGGGCCTTTAGTCTGATAAGACCAATGTTAAGCTGACACGATGTTTGACAAACACCAAGCATTGCTCATCATCACAAACACACTATCCCCAACATGAAGCACGGTGGTGGCAGCATCATGATGTGATGCTTCTTTGCAGTAGGCCCTGGAAGGCTTGCAAAAGTAGAGGGTGAAATGAATGCAGCAAACTATAGATATGAGGATGGCCTGATGCAGCCTGCAAGAGAACTGCAACTTGGGAGAAGACTTGTTTTCCGGCAATACAATGGCCAGAACAATGCAGCAAAAGCTATATAGAAATGTTTAAAAGACAGCAAGGTGAATGTTGTGGAGTGTTTGAAAGGTCAGACCTCAGTCCAACTGAGAATTTGTGTCTAGATTTGAAAAGGGCTGTTTGCTCACGATCTCCATGCAAACCTGGCAGAGCCTGAGCAGTTTTACGAAGAAGAGTAGGCTAAAATTGCAGTATCTAGATGTGCAGGGCTGATTGAGACCTATCCACACTGGAGCGATGCTGTAATTGTAGCCAAAGGTGCATCTACTAAATACTGACTTGAAGAGAGTGAATACTTATGCAGCTTTTTTACACTTCAGATTTTTAATTCATTTACATTACTTTGATGAAATCTGTTTTCACTTTGACATGAATAAAGGTCTGTTGTTTTGTTTTTTTTGTAAATTTTTGTCAAAAGAATCAGATTATACTGATCATGATTCAATGTTGAAAAGCAACAGAAGAGGAAAACTTCCAAGGGGTTAAGTACTTTTTTATAGATACTGTTTGAAACACCAAATTATAGACAATCATCCCAATTTTCTTGGTTCTGAACTTTAGGAAGATGGAAGTGTGATCTGTGAATGATGCCAGAATCCGACTAAGCAAGTTCATTCAGTTCAGTTCATTATCAACAATAACAGAGGGCAAAGAAGGTCAGGAAAAAAAGCTATTTGGATTAAAGCAGACAAACCTTCAGAAAGAGAAATGGAAAGATACTGATCAGCTTCCCCCCCCAAATCCTCATACTAAAAGTTATCTGTGCTTCAACTTTACAACACAAAACTCTTTCATCTGGAACATGTCATTGCCTGAGATGGATGAGTTCTGTCAAATAGAGCCAACCTCCATCTGAACTATGGCCAAGACCCCACCTGATTTACATGAAAGTACAGAACAGCACCGTGTTCTCCTCACACTTTCTCTTTTTTCCACATGGACACCCTGAGCCCCTCCCTGACTGGCTCCTGACAGCCTTCATGTCTTAGCTGGGCTGCAGCCACCGAATCCATCATCCTTCTCCAACTCTGCCGGTGCGGCTGTCTGATCAATGATACCACTAATAATAACTGCCACACTGTCACCTCACCTCTCATCATCCCAACTGGCACAGCCGGGGGCAGCTCTCTGCAGATTGCCTCCACAGATTAGGACTCCATTAGAGAAGCTATTTACCCACCTTTTCCTCCCCTCAGGCTCCCCTTCACTTTGTTTGCCCACCAAAAGATCCCAATGGAGGGCAAAATATCCTTTTTCAAAGTGAAAAATAACTGCTTCATGTATATTCCTCCAGAGGCATCTGATAAAACTGGACTCAGGAGTTCCTGTTTCGAGGCACCACTCTAGTGAGAATTATGGTAAAGTTTCAACTTATGGTAAGAAACTGCATCCAGCTTTTGTCTCTGTGAGCACCATTCATCATGCTGCCCAGTAAACACCTCCGTGGCATCACCCACGCTCTCAGTTAAAGGTTAACTTGGAACACAGCCACTCCTCTCCGGTTTACTCAGCATTAAGTATGTAGAGCCGCACTCGGCTCTGCGGGAATGAAAAAGTGTAATGTACGGACATATTTATCAAGTGTGAATCCATATTTTTTCAGATATTTTTTTGCAAAAGAGAGGCAAAAAAAATCTCTGGTTAGGCCCTCCAGGCTGCCTCAGTGGTTTGAGAACAGAAAGAAGTCCCGTAAATCACAGGCCCTGGCACCCCAGCCTATTACAGCAGTCACTTAAACCAATCATTAGAGAAAGAAGACCCATTGCATTTCTGCCTTTCTCTGCCATTACTACTTCTATATTAATCATTTGCTTCTCTGTAGAAGGAGCAAAAGGAACAAAGGTTCTCATTTACCCCCAAACAACAGTACGGGGATCTTTTGGCCTTTTATCTGCATGAGTAAGTCGATTCAAGCCGTAGAGTCAGAAAGCACTGTTGTTCAGAGTATAAAATGATGTAATCTGTGAAACCTTAATATAAGTGAACATATATAACTTTTGGGAATGATGAACACAGGCTCCCACTGGCTCTTTTAATTAAGCGCAATGAGCCTTGTAAATCCAATATTCATCCAATGGGGAATGATTTACGGAAGAATAGCTTCTATTACACAATAGAAAAATAGGTATTTAAGCAGATACAAATGATCTATTATGATAATGTAACTCCCTTGTCTCTCAAATTTCCCAAAAGGCAGTGAAAGTGTTTTGAATTTTCAATGCCAATCTGCCCTTACGAGGAGAGAGAAATTACTAGAGTGAATCTCGTCTCTGGCAGTCCATTATCGGACCAGCTTCTCTCCAGGTAATTTTGCTGGCAAGCGAGTGTAGTCCTGATAGACAGAATGGAAAAGAAAAATGTCATATTTCTCCCCACCACTCTTTAATTCATGAGTCCTCTGCCTTATCAGACCACTGGAGTCCTGACCTGTTTTACTTTCTGCAGGTGTCCATTGTGTGTGTGGGTGTTCTTCCCCCAGAAGACGTCAGTTTTTTCCTTTCCCCAACACTGTGCAGGCCAAGGTTCCCCTGCTTCCCCCCAAGGGACTGATAACACCTCACACATACTGAGTCAAGGGGATGGGATGGGATAAGGCTTTCAGAATTCAGAATTGGTTTTCACTAAATTTGATTAGCATTTCATGGTGCACCGTTTTCTCACCCTGCACCAAGGGCGAGCAGTGGGATTATACAGTCTACTTCATACATGCCAGACGCGTAAAAATAGTGCTGGCAAAGATACTTAGCATTTATTTTAACCTGTTAAGGGCAGCAGTAGGTTAGTGTTAGCCACAGTGGACCAAGGAGGAAATGTTAGGCTGCTGTTGATATCAAAGAAAATTGCAGTTTATCACAGTTTGGGTTTCATTTCTTAAGTTTTGGCCATCATTTATATTGGCACTAAAAATGTACTCACTAGCCAACTTCCATAGCCAGAGGCCAACCCTCCAAGGCAGTGAACTGCTGCATAACTGCCAATGTTTTCAACCCCTATCGCCTTCCTTGTGGATGGTGGGCTTACATTGCAATGATGCCCTACTACTGAGCCCATTACTGAATCCGTCAAGGCCCCAGAGGTGAAGGCCTAGCCACTAAGCACATGCCTAAGATCTCCCCTCTCAGTTCTGGTTCCAGGAAGGGATCCCATGCTTCCCTTTTTTGAGGAAGATATATCTGTCCTTCAGAGTCCACTTGATAATGGTCAATTGTTCACTGTTCGCCTGGCCCCTCACCTGGGACCAATTTGCCATGAGATACTCTATCAGGAGCTTATCCTCCTGACAACAAAGCTGCCAGGATCTTTGGGGTACATAAACCACGAAAAGGTGGCCATTCAAGGAGTAGAGCAGGAGATTCACAGGTGGATTTAAGTAGCATCTGTGGTGATGTAGATGCTGTACTGGTCTGTCATAGTGAAGGAGGAACCGAGCACCAAAGAGAAGGTTTGAGTCTGTCAGTAGATCTATATTCCAATCCTCACTGAAGGTCATGAGCTCTGGGTCATGACAGAAAGAACAAGATCATTACAGGTGGTCAAAATGAGTTTCCTCTATAGGTCATGTGCACTCACAGTTAGATACAAGGTGTGTCTCCTGGATACTGGAAGGCAGCTCATAGTAGAATTGTTGCTCCTTCACACTGAAAGGAGCCAGTTGAGTTGGTTTAGGCATCTGACCAGGATGTCATCTAGATGCCTACCAAATGAGATACTGGGTACATCCAAGTAGGGGAAGACCACAAGGCACACGCAGGAAACACTGGAATGATTACATATCCCTTATGACTTGAGAATGCCTTGGGATCCACAAGGAAGAGCTAGAGGAAGTGGCCAGGAATCAGGACATGTGGCTTATTTGCTTAGACTGCTGCCTCTGCAACCCACTGCTTGATAAGCAGCTGCAGATAGCAAGACAGGTAGAAAATATAATAATTAAGTTAATTTCTGAGATCTCAGAATGCTGTCCAATGGGACAAGAAACTCAAGAACTCAAGTACTCACCTGAGAGCTTCGTTTTACCTGATTGTTGTCAGGTGCCTGATTGTTGGGTACATCAAAGTGCTTTGCAAAAGAAGTAGTAATAAAAGTGGTGTGAGATCAGAGCAGACATTTTGCTAAGTACAGCTTCCAGGAATCCATGAACCATGGGGAAAAGTCTTCCCATGCAGGTCAGTGGTAATATTAAAAACGAAGAAGTAAGCACAAGCAAAGAAGTGAAAGAATTTAAAGTGCTCGATATGCACAAAAATACTGACACTGGAAAGTGCTTCAAGTCTGGCACTCTCTCAGGCATCATCAAAACGCTATGGCTTTCTTCCCAAGTTATCAAAATTGTCAGAGACGATGGCTAAAACTACAAAAAAACAGGTTGAAAGAAGCAAAAATCATCCTTTAAGTGTCATGCATGCATGTTTCCTATGTCCTAGGTAATATCTCCGATCTGCCCAATGACACAAAGCAGGTTTATGTTAATGAAATTGCATGTAAAGATAATATCCCGGCGTCTGACTGAATATGAATAAAATCAGAGTGGGTTAATTGCACTGTGATTGAATCTAATCAAATGAAAGCAGAGCAGTTAAAACATAATTAAGAAGAGGATTAGATTGTGGATGAGCTTTTAGTTAAACCCATAAGTCATGAAATTGATCAGAGAAGATGAGCAGAGACGCCGGCTGCCAAGGAAGGGTACCAGTGAATGATAGATCACAAGTCAGACGGATCTCTGCACCGCTGTCATATGAGCTCCTGCAATCAAAACTTGTCAGCTGGAAATTTAGTTATAACTTTTGACCTATTGGTGAATTGATGCTGATGTCAATATGAAACTTTGGAGGAGGGGGGTCTATTTCATTAGTTTTTATATTAGGTAGTAGTGTTTGCGGTGAAATTTATGGTTTTCATATTGACAGAAACATGCAGTTGGATTATGTCAGCCAGGCAGATATTTTACCATTACGGATAGCTGTTTTTGTGGAATATGGCAAGAGTGAGGCATTACCTGAATACAGCTTTCCATCAATCATATCATGTGGAATAATATTTAAAACTAGGGAGGCACAGCTAACAATACTGCATCCATTTGTCTTGTCCTTCATGATAGTCTTTCTCTATTTGCATTGATTGGCTACAGAAAATGAATGTGGGCAGTGAGAGGAAAGATTTAGAAAAAAATGGTAAAAAAGAGACCGTGTGTGTGTGTGTGTGTGTGTGTGTGAGAGGCAGCAAAGGAGAGATAGGAAGAGAGACAAAGACGGACTGACAAGATTAGGAGGGTAGAAAAACTCGAGCTAACAGTGATAGAGGAGCAGAGGGGTGAAGAACACAGACAGCAACAGCATGTTAGGATTAGAAAAACAAAGTCAAAGATTTGGGGTGAAAGAGAAGGAAAAGTGCAGCCAGGTAAGGATGCAGGTTAACCACAGGTTTGATCCTCGTCCAGTTGCTCCTGGTCACAGAGAGGTCAAGTAGCCCACATCCATCAGCACCGAAATGCAGGATAGTCTCTTAAATGGCCTGGTTCCTCCCCTTCCAGCCACCACAGAGTGATGACGGCCTTGTCTGAGATAAAGGCCGATCCATTGGCCTGATTTGTAGCCAGTGGGGCAATTTCAATACCCGTCTTCGGCTTGATAGATGAGGCCCCTGTTTGATAAAGGGCCAATTTGCCATGGGGCCAATAGGGATGAAATTGCAGCAGTCGCCTTTATTTTGTCCTCTCCTCAATCCACAGCGAGGCTTGAGGGGGAAGAACCAGAAATGCAAAGCAGACACAGTAAAAACAGGTCTGGATGGAATATTGGTCTTTTCGCTTGTGGCAGATATAGAGGCTGTCTTCGATCACGAGCACATCCTGCTTTTTTAAACAGCGACGGTCAGATGTTATCACATGAATGACAGAAAAGCAAAGAAAAACAGCTTTGAGGAGTGAGTAGGCCGCTCAACATATACATGGAGTATTACTATCCCAATCGATGGGTGCAGTTCAACCACAGTAAAATGAGATACTAAAAAGATCCATTCCAGCCGCCTGTCAATCCTCCCTCTAGACCGAAGCTCACACTGGATAACTGCTAAGTAGGGAGAATTGTCAAACTTGGGATGCCAATCAGAAATCTACAGATTTGGTTTTGGTCTGTCCTTTCTAACTGCAGTATGAAGAGTTGCTGCTGAAGTACCTGAATCAAGTTCCTGGATTCCAAATTAAACTAAAGCACCAGCATACTGATAGCTATCTCTGGAGAGATGTATAATCCAGAGGGGTGTATATGTATCTTTTCAATTTCAAAGAGTCAAGCACCCAAAATTGGCAAAAGCCTGTGGGAGCACTATATTCTTTGTTCAGTCCCAGAACGTCTCCGTAGTAATTAGGACCGTTATGTGCTTTAACTGACAGAATTGAGGACAACCAAGTGTAATAGGACACCTTAATGTCATGCCTCATGTAAGTATGCCGGGCACAGCACAGGACAAGGAAAAGAAATAAACGCCTTGCTTATGAGAGGCCCACATAGTGTCATCAAGCTTCTTTTTCTTCAGTTTTACCACCTACCACCTGTGCCACATTAAGATATGTAAATCTTACCTGGGGGCATGTGATTAACTCGCTACTTCATGATGTGAAGATGCTGGCTGACAAAGTTTTGACATGTGAGGTGGAATACACACTTGATGAGGGTGACAGGGTTCATGTGGAATCACTGCCTGCGTGAAAAACACAGGGTTGTTGATTGCCTAGGAGTTGACTGCAAACACTAGACTCCAGGAAACCGGAGACTTTTTCCAGTTTGCACTTAATGACTGGGAAACAGAGAATAAACCTGATTAGCTCACTGATTGTTTTGTTTCTTTTTTTACACCCCAACATTTTTATTCAGACATGACCCCAGCAGTGTGAGATGAACTCAAACGCCCCTTATATTCCAGACGTCTCCAATGCAAGTGGTAACAGACAACCCCTCCAAACCACTGCAAAAACTGGACCTTCCAATTTTGCTTAGAGCCTTGCAACTACCAACAACACAGGGCACTTCGCAACATACACCACTTAGGAAATATGAGACTCACTGTTTTGTTTTTGTAGCAAGATTGCTCCTGTCTGATGCAAAAAACAACCAGAACAATCCCAATATGAGATAGAAACCCAGATCTCAGTGCTATTAGGACTATTTTGAGACTGAAAGGGCATGATCATGGATACAAGTGGCTGAAATAAGACTGCGAACACACATTTAGGGACAGGAAATGGAGCTCAGACATCAGGAGTCAACTCCAATGCCAGGCACGCTGAGGTAGTTTGGGTCTCTGGCCAGGATGCCACTTGGACACCTCCCAAAGGAGATATTCTGGGTCCATCCAACTGGGAGAAGACCCTGACTACACTGGAAGAATTATATACCTTCTCTGGCTTGTGAATGTCTTAGGTCCCCCAGGAGGAGATAGGCGAAGTGGGCAGGGATCTGGACTCCTGGGCTACTTTGCTTCGAGGCTGCCTCTGCGACCCAAGTCTGGCTCCACTGTGGCAGTGCTATGATAAAGGCTGAGTAAAACACCCAGCTGTATTGATAAGTAGGCAGGTTTTTTCTGATCGAGTAAGAATTCCAGCTGAATGTCAGTTTTGAATCCTCTAAAGTCCCAGAGCTCTCCCCATCGAGTGAGCGTCCGTCAGACCTTCACTCTTTTTGTTTGTTTTATCTCGTTTTTCCATCACACTCCTTCCTTACTGTCTTTGCCTCCTCCAACAACAAGGCTCTTTTTCTTTTGTCAACTATATTACAGAGTTTGCACTGTTACTCCATTTGTTCTTTTTACCATAAATTGAGTCTGGTTTTTCCCAGGAGATTTCAGACCTGGTGGCAGATAAAATTGCATTTTCAAGGCGAGATTTGTAGGGAACCAGTTTAAATACAGGTGGTGTCGGTTTTCTATAGTATTCAGTATTCAATAGCAATTGTGTTGTTGAATCAGCACTTACTTCATAATTATAAATCATAAGCTTGTCAAGGTAAAGATGATATACTTAACTATCAGTTACATAAAATTGGACAAAATACATGTATACACACATGTATACATGTGTATACACACATGTATGCAAGTATACACAGCTGAAGTGTCAGTTATTTCATTTCTATTACAGGCCATAGATTGTACACTGATGAGCCACAACATTAAAACCACTGACAGGTGACGTGAATAACACTGATCATATTGGTACTATGTGGTGTTCTGATGGAAAATCTTGGATTTTGACATCCGTGTTGATCAGACTTAGACACCCAAATAAACATTGGCCCACAACAAGCACACTCCCTCATGCAAATGGAAATCCCAAATGTCACTGGCCTACCCCCACAGGAAAATGCACCCCACCACATGGAAAAAACATCAAACAATCAGGAACATGTTGAGGAACATGACAGTAGCCCAACATGTTGATTTGACCTCCAAACTTCCTACACCCCATTGTGATCAACAATCAACATGATGGAGTGGAACAAGTTTGATTGACAGAGGCCCCACTGCACAAGCCAGAGTACCAAAGGATCCAGTGCCAACATCCTGGTTCCAGACCCCATAGGACACACTGAGAGGTTCTCTAGTCCATGCCCAATGGTTCAGAACATTTTTGAGCACATAAAGGGGACCAACACAATATTAGTCAGGTGGTCATAATGTTATGCCTGATAGGTGTATAGCATGCACAACTTGAGAAGCAAAAAAATGTGACTTAAACTTACATTTTTATTTCTCTAGTGAGCCATCTCAACCATTTATCCTTTAATTTTAGCTAAATATTTCATCTGTTTGTCCATTTCTGCCTATTGTACTTATTTATCAAATATTTCAGGAATCTTTTTAAATTACTTTAAGCTATTTTAACAATTTATTGGCCTATTCTTTAAAATTGTATCATTACTTTGAGGTATTTTAATTGCAATATTGTATTATATATTTATATTGTTACAAATATAAATAACAGTTTTATTTATGTGCTTGTTCAACAACTAGTTGTCATGCACTCTCAGTCATGCTACGTTTAGGTGTTACAATAGACTCAACATGTGGATATAATTTTTAATCCAATTGTAAGGTTATCAACTTTTAACAGAGCTTCTCCTCAGTCTTTCTGCATACTCAGCAGGGTTTCGTGCCACAGTTCTGGAGTCAGTGCTGTGTGCAATTTGGGAGAAACAGTGGGGGGTTAAACGCATGCTGATTGGATAAACTACAAAAACATATTGTCAATGTGCACAAAAACAAACATTTTACAACAAGCTCATAGATAAAACACAATTGAGATCATTTAGAAATCTGTGAAAAGTGTCAAAACAAAAGACGTGCGAAATGAAAATGGAAATTTTGAAAGATATATTACAGAAATTGCGATTTCTGTCAGGTTTTATAAGCCTTGAGAACATCTACATACAGACATGTGTAAGATGCAAAACGTGATTATACCAGTCCTCATTCTGATTGCACCACCTGCGTTCATTACAGTCATGTTGAGGAGTAATACATCAAAGTTCAGCTTCTCAGACAGAGATTAGCAGTAATCTTGTTTCTGCCTCCTGTGTCTCGCCGTATTTGAGCATTTTTTTCAATGTGTGCACGCTAAAGCATCGATGGCAAATAAATCTTAAAGAATTGGTCACTGAGCCTTTGGAAATCACAAAGAATGAAACAGGAAAACACTGAATATATTGAAATACTTTGGAAACAATCATTACCCACTGAAACAAATGTCTACTGAAAACTGCAGCAAGAGTGAGAATATCCTCTCAATTACCAAGGATCTGATGTAAAACACTTGAAGCAGGGGGAAAAAAGAGAAAAAGAGAAGTCTTCCATTTTAAATCAGTGGTACTTGTACACCCTAGATCAAGGGCTTTCCTTCTCAAAACTAGACTTGATATGACATAATCATACTTTTCCCAAAAGTAGATTAATATTTCAAAGTGTAACGCTCTTTCAGGGGGATATTAAACTAATTTTAAACCCAGCGTCTCTTTCAACCCATTTGCATACATGAATGATCTCTGTTAGATGTTGCATTATCCAGGCCAATCTTGTTTTCATCCTGTAATCTTGTTTAATCAATTCCGTTTTCTTGTGTGTCACAGCTTGTTGTGTGTCGGTGTAAGTGAGTGGATAGGAGCAGTGTTCGACATCGAACACATGGAGTCCTCTCGTTCACGGCCACCAACTGAGAGGACAATCAGGACAGCAGCTATTCCTGGACATGAGCCTGAGGGGCCTCAGTCTATAACTTTACGAGACAATGCTCAGTGATAGGGCAATTGGTTTTTATAGGAGCAAAGCAGCAAGTTGTGCCCTGGTTTTCTATATGTATTTACAGTGCAGGTTTACAGGTCCTGGACTGAATGTCAACAGGCTATAAAAAGCCTTTGAGAGGTTTATTTTGTCTAAAAGTATATTCATCGGCTTTCTGGGGGTTTTTATGAGTTATTGTGTGCCTTTAGCTTTAATGTATAATACATCTTAGATTTTAAAAAAATCACAAATAATCATTATATGTTAGATGCAATGATGGGGGTAATACATGACAAAGTAACACATTACTGTAATCACATTCATTTATCTGTTAAAAAGTAACCTAATACATTTCTGTTTCTCAATTCACCACATTTTTTTGTAAATTAGCTCTTTGGGCTTTTTTTTCACCAACTTTACTGTTGGGTTTAGTGCAGTAAGTTTTAAAAGAGCATAAAACAAGGATTTTCTTCATGTCCTCCTTATTGGGACAGAGATTTGTGCTCATACGGTGTTGTGAAAAAGTATTTGCCCCCTACAGATACTTTCTTTTTTGCATTTTTGTCGAGTGAATACTTCAGGTCGTGAAACTAATTTCAATGTAAGACAAAGATAACCCAAGAAAACACAAAATGCAGCTTTTAAATGATGATTTCATTCATTGAAGGAAAAATGCTGTCCAGCCCCATCTTGCCCTGTGTGAAAATGTAATTGCCCCCTTAGCTACCACTATACCAAGACCAAATTCATTTCTCAGTTGGGTTCTGTTTCACCAGCCAGACTCACATCTGATTACTGCCAGGCTTGTTGAATCTAAAAATCACTTAAATGGAACCTGTTTGGCATTGTGAAGTAGCTAAAGGGTCTTAAAATGCCATGTTCTAAAGAGATTCAAGAACAGATGCAAAACAGTCACTGACATTTATCAGTCTGGAAAGTGTTACAAAGTCATTGCTAAGGGGGGACTCCAGAGAACCGCAGTGAGAAACGTTATCCACAAATGGAGAAAACATGGAACAGTGGTGAACCTTCCCAGGAGTGGCCGGCCTACCAACATTTCTCCAAAAGCGCACCATATCTAATCCTGGAGGTCACAAAAGAACCCAAACGAACATCAAAGGATCTGCAGGCCTCACTCGCCTCAGTGAAGGTTCGTCCACATGACTCCAAAATAAGGATGACTCTGGGCGAAAATGGCATCCATGGAAGAGTTGCAAGGCGCAAACCACTCCTGACCAAAAAGAACATAAAGGTTTGTCTGGCATTTGTAAAAAAAAATAAATAAATCTAGATGAGCCCCGAGATTTTTCGGATAACATCTTGTGGACTGATGAGTCAAAAGTGGATTACTATTTCACATAGGGCAAGGTAGGACTGGACAGCATTTAATTTAATTTTGTAATTCTGACCAGTGAAAGTCAATGTGAAATTCCCAATGAACACTGCAGGAAATCATTATACACATCTTTTACAATTCCACCCTAATATGGAAGCCTGAGTGTGACATGTCGCCTATACAGTGACAAAATTAGATTTATTTACCAGCCATTTATTAATCATTGTGACTGGCTCACTAATTTCCGGGCAGAACGGGTGGACTCCAAGGATGTTTGTGAGGGATGAGTGCATTTAAATCAAAGCAGGATGTAATCAGCCATGCGAGGTTTTGAGCTGTCCCCGGGGGATTTAATACTCCATTATTTAAAGCAGGCCGTATCAATGTGAGAATAAAACACACTCTGGCAAAGGGTTACGCAGAGCTGTCAAACATCAAACCAGCAAAATCTGCAAGATTTGGGATTTGGCACCTTATCCAATTAGTTTTTTTTTTTTTTTTTTTTTTTTTAAACTGGTTTGTTAATCTTTTGTGAGATCATTTAGTCTGGAAATTACTCACAGTTTAATGATTTAAATGAGTGTTGTTTCAAAGTTTTTATTATCATTTCTCTAAAAAATGCATATTTTACTTGCAGATTTGTGTTGTAGATGAGTCTAAACAGCTTATGTACAAACCTACAGGCATTATCATGCAGTTTTAGCCCAAATAAAGACAGCATGCTGCTAAATCCTCTCTCTGGCTCTGCTAACTGTTACCAGTCAAGTTCTGTCATTCCCACCGGAGTTACCATATAATGAATAATTATTTCTTATTGGATGATAATGAGCCGTTGGGCCCTGACCTGTGGTAAATCATTCTAATGCAAAGCCTAAATTTTCAGCACTGCAGGAGACAGTGTGTGTCTTGGGAGGCAGGAAAAAGCTATTGAGTGTCGGCCAGATTGCCATTGTAGCTCCCCAGATGAGCAGGAAGGATGCTGGACAGGAAAAGTGATGTTCTTATCTCACACATTTACTTTACTGAAAATCACTTGTGCTTGCGGGAGGCTGCTCTCTGGCGGGTTTGTGCAGCAAAATTGTACAGAAAGTTGTTCTCTCAGCAGCCTTCCGTGGATAGAAAAAAAAAAGAAACAGATAAATAAGTAAACTGTCAAACCATCCATATTGCCTAAGTTTCAGCTTGTAGTCTTCACATTTAATATCTAAGGATGCAGAAGCTTCCCATTTAAAATGTGGGTCACACTGCCACCTACTGAAAGGTAACATCAACCCTCATATATGCTACACTGGATCTTTATAATAAAGGACACATTTTTTTTAAATTAAAGCAAATGTGCATCCCTCCACTCTCCTTCCTTTCTCTTTTGAAGCCAGCTCTGTGGCAACAACAGATAGCCTATCACTGCAGTTGGTCATAAAAGGATTGACTTGCATACATGTTTATCTACTTATTAATGATAACAGCCTATTCCCAGGGATGTTTATTTTCCTTGTAATTGAGTGGTGAGGTGGGTTTCAGTAGAGGCAATAGGAGATAATAAGCACAGTAATGAATTTCACAGTGAACAGTTACAGTATTACAGTAAAATCGATAATTTCCCGTTTGAAGGAAATGAAATTCTCAAATAAACCCCCTTTAGGGGCTAAAAAAGGCAGATGAGCCATTTTGATGTTGTTGGAGGGACGTGAGTATTTTGTAGAGATAATGGTGTTTACTTGAACTAGTACAAAGTGGCTCAGGCTGACTGATGGCTGCTACAGCTGTGTGCGACTGTGCTGTGATAGTGGAAATATATTATAGTCAGTCTAATGATGAAGAAGGTTATTAGCCTAAATGTCTTAGGTGTCGTGGGAATTGCAAGAATGAGAATGAAACAAGTTGTTGATGGCATGTGAACCACTAAAAATCACACTATGCAATACTTTGTCTTGGATGAAATGTAAAAAAATCCTGTTAGGTGATACTGCATTTGTCAGTTATGAGCTAACAAACAAGCCAAATGTGTATTGTTGACTGTACAAGTATACTTCAAAAAGTTCTAAGCCTCACCAGAAAACGTCATGGGAGAAAGGCTGTTCTTGCATTATTGGTCCACCAACGTTAATGCCTCCAGATACTTCTCAACTGCATGCATGACCTCATTATCACTGAAAATTGCAGCTAGGCAAGCAAAATTTCAGTTTTGGAAACAAATAGAAGTCGGACGGTGCCAGGTCGGGTGACTAAGGTGCATGGGGAAACAGTTCAAAGCCACATGGCGTCATCTGCAAAGAAATGACAACAAACATTTGAGTTGTTGTGGTGGACAGTGATATTAGGCTTTATAGCATACAGTTATGCCCAAATTGGATTTATGCCCCTCGACTGAGTACTCTTGTAAGCACACAGTAGCAAAAGAGGTGGGTCGGTTTGTTAAAATTTCAATCCCCATTTATGTCTGTCTCCCTGGTGTTGATATATACAAACTTGGGCTGCATTCCAGTATCCATTCTGCAATACTATATAGTATGGCAGATGAAGATTTAATATGTCTCAGTGCATGGTATGTCAAATTCAGTATGCCAAAAATGCCCGGATGTCCTACTAGATCTGGTTGGATTTTGAAGTATGCTAGCCAGCAAGCTTTCCTTCTCAATAAAGACACATTCTGTGAATGATGAACATTCTGGACTTTTAAAAATACCCTGTGCAATATTATTATTTCTCATAGATATCTAGAACATATGTTACATAGGTATTTTTCTACTTTACACAACATCTGTGCAATATAGATAACCTGTGCAATATTAATACTTATGTCAGTATTTCCATTTATGAAAAAGAATCTGTGCAATACCACTGGCATGTGCAATCATGTTATTTCTATAATTAGTATCTACGTATATCTTGGTATATTTTGGTTACTTTTTATTTTGCACTTCATTTCCTTAATGTTTGCACTATCTTTGCTGCTGTAACACTACACATTTCCCCACTGTGGGATTAATAAAGTCTTATCTTATCTTATCTTATCTTATCTTATCTTATCTTATCATTCTAACCTACAATCCTTTGCGTGGTTACGTCATGGTGTTGTGCACAAGCACAAACAAGCCTGAGCCGCTGACAACACCCACTCATTTCGCACAACAGACTATGATGTTTATGTGAGTTTAATGCACATTATTATGTCCAAGTAGTATGTCCCAGTTTTATGCATGTAGCATACTTGTGAGGGCAGCTGTGATGTGTACTTAAAGTAAAAAGTATGTGATTCGGAATATGGCCATGGTCTCAGTTTGCTTTGCTTCTGTGGTGCTTAAACATGTAAAGAAGTATGCTGCACTACACAGCTGACATCCCTTCAAAGAACCCCATAGTCATGAAATGTTGCCTTCATAAGGCATTATCTATACACCACTTAATCCTCTGTAGGGTCGTGGGGGGCTGGAGCCTATCCCAGCCGACTTGGACGAAGGCAGGGGACACCCTGGACAGGTCACCAGCCTACCACAGGGCTACATATAGAGACAGACAACCAAGAACACTCTCATTCACACCTACGGACAATTTAGAATAATCAATTAACCTCAGCATGTTTCTGGACTGTGGGAGGAAGCCGGAGTACTCACACACAAACAGAACATGCAAACTCCACACAGAAATATCCCAGGCGTCCGAACCGGGACATAAACCAGTGATCTTCTAGCTGTGAGGCGATGCTGCTAACCACCGAGCCACTGTGCAGCCCCCTTCACAACCAATCAGTGCTTATGTTTCTTAATTAAAAAACAATATTTTAGGCTGTTTCTCCTCTGACCATATGCCGCTGTACAGTATTGTCATTGTAAAACACCCACACAGTGGTTGAAGCTCAATCGAGATCGAGAAGTGGTGAAACGTTGAGAAGCTCATGAAAAACCCTCACGTTAAAACCAAACAATCACTGAAGGGTAATGAAAAAGAGCGATGGTGTAATATTTGCGTTTTCTGCTAAAACTGTTCAACATGTGAAAGTTTGTTTCACAACTGCTCCACTAATTAAAGCATTTATAGCGTTAAAGTAGCTCAATTAGAAACATTTGCATTCTTAAACAGAGGCTATTAGTTCAGTCAGCCCTTATAAATTCAGCTAAATTTCTTGAATAATTGTAGTGGAATGAGTGCAGATTGCTGAACTTTTTCAGCTTAATTAAATCTTATGGATTTCTACTGAAACAGACTTTCATTTTTGTTCTTATGGGCACAAACAGTTGAGTCAACCAGAAACCGGGACTCCTCACCCATGAGCCAAGAAACTGCATTATTTGTGGATGCCCCCAACGCTGTCAGAGGAAAGGTCAATGGGTCACTACGATCAATATTTTTTTCTTTTCCTGCTGGTGCTTGAATGCACATTGCAAATTTCATGGCAACATTCTGAACATAGAACATGTGTGTCACAGACTGAAAAAGAACAAGGTGAACATAACCTCTGCACTTCTGAGGGTTTTATTCTATTAATTACTTCTCTTGGTTTCTTAAAGAATAAGGTGTACGAAGTTCAAAGTCCCCATTGGTCTAGGGAATAAAAAAATAAATAAAAAAAAACCACCATGGTTCCAGGCAATGAATCGTTGTGACACTTTTAGAACAATCATGGTCCCAAGAGACTGAGTAATCCCACTAGCTCTCAGTGCAATATAGTAACAACCTTTTCTCTAATTGCTTCAAGACCATGACAGTGACTTTCTGCCACCATAGTATTTTCCAGTTCCACAAAGGCACACAGTTATTACCGTTTTGTTTTTCTATGCGCCAGTAAAATGCCAATTGTTCCATAGGCAGACTCCTCACTAAACTTTGAAATGCAACACTTACTTGGAATTGTAATTTTACAAAGAGTCTGTTGAACCAAATGCATTACAAGCTGTGCCTAAAAAACATTGTAATTCAGCTGTGAAACCGCAGCATCTGTCTACACCCAGGTTTCACTGCACACCAAGCAACAGTAATTACAACAGACAGCATTAAACCAAAACAGTTTGCGAGACATTTAAAGTCCCTGTCTAGTCACTGATTATGTCCCTAAAAACTCATCTCTGTGTATTAAAGTTTTTCCATGAAAATAATCTATTCCTGCCTTTAAATGGCTTAGACGTAACTCTGTGCTGTTGCTGTCTAAGATCTATGTAGCCCACACCTCTCTCCACCCTCTCCTCCCCACTTGCTGCAGCTGGAGCACACCAGCTCACCTAAACCTCTGCTCAAACACTGTAAACACCTCTATGCTGCACTATAGTAAATTGTAATATTGGTGTAATTCAACTATATATGTTAAGCAGAAACATAAAGTCCCACACCACAGATTTTCTTCCTTAGGCTTTGCTTTTTGTAAGAAACCTTGGAGGTCTGAATCCATGATTTTCAGACTGTTATCATTACGCTGCAGCTTTAAGGCAGAAATGCTCAGCCACTGTGTTGATATGTCTTCTAGCATTTGAAAAAAAAAAAACACACCATATGGACATGCTAACAAGTTTAAAAACTTGAGGGGGTCTTTAAGAATTAATAACTATCAAAGCAAGTATGAGAGACTAAAGTCAGACTGTCAGCACTTACACTGATCAGGCATAACATTATGAGCACCTGCCCCATACTTTGTTGGTCCCCCTTATGTGGTTACAAATGCTCTGAACCATTGGACATGGACAAGAGGACCCCTCGGGGCGTCCTATGGGGTCTGGAACCAGGATGCTGGCACTGGATCCTTTGGGTACTCTGGCTTGTGCAGTGGGGCCTCTGTCAATCAAACTTGTTCCACTGCATCCTGTTGATGCTTGATCACAATGGGGTGTAGGAAGTTTGGAAGTCAAATTAACATGCTGGGCCATTATCATGTTCCTCAACATGTATCTGATTGATGTTTTTCCATGTGGTGGGGTGCATTTTCCTGCAGGGGTAGGCCAGAGGGTGCACCTGTCAGTGGTCATTGTGCTGTGGCTGATCGGTATATAAGCAGGACATTTTCAGGCTTCTTTAATGATCGTATGCAAGAACAAATTTGGAGACACAAGCCTTTGGACCCATGTGGACGTGATCTGTGCATTAAGTCGACTAAATTTCTGTCGGTTTAAAATGCATCAAAACCAACACTACAAAGTGTCAAACCAACGGGCAAAACTCTGGATCTATTTAGACCATGAAATATTTGTGCAACACCTCAGCTGCCTGCTTTAGCTTTGATAATATTTTCAGAAATCACATCGCCATCTGTGTTGAAAGGCACTCGAATCAGCGAGTGCCGGTCAACCTGGACTGTTTTCTTAAGCAGAAGTGCCTAAGGCTCAAAGTTGTGTTTGCCTGAAATCCCTTTCAACATTGAAAGTTACAATGTTACCCACTGAGTTCAGAGAGCCAGACACTCCATGAGTTTCAGTCAAACTCTTTAAAGATGTTTAGAGCTTTTTTTGATTCACAGATTCACAGATTAAAAAAAAGTCTGGGAGCATAAAGATATGATGCTGTTTGTGTTTGTGTTTGTGTTTGTGTTTGTGTGTGTCCAATATGGAAGCACAGGACGTCTGAAGCCACTTGTTTTTCTCAGCATTGAACAGCCTTCATTGTTGCCAGCTCAGATGAGATCCATCTTCAAACCAGGCCGAAACAAACATTTGTAATTGAATTCATTTTTCAGAGCTAGTCACAACCTTCCACGTCATCTTTTTTCTCTCATTTGAACTTTTTGACATTTCAGTGACAATATAATGATTAAATACTGTATAATGATCTCATTTCCAGGTTTCACACTTCTAACGGTACAGTTCAGTCACAGGCAGTGGGCACTTTCCAAGCCTCTGTTACAAAGGTGTAATTTTCCATTTCTTAATAAATCCTTAGGTAAAGAGGTATAGGTGAGCATTTCATTCACTTCCTCAGTGTAAAGAGTATCAAAAGCATACTCTGTCGAGGGTTTCTTCCTATTTAAAGGGAGCTTTTCCTTTTAGCTGTTGCCAAGTGCTTGCTCAAGTAGGAATTGTTGGGGTTTCTTTCTATAAAATTGTAAGGTCTCAGCATTATTATTTAAAGTACCCTCTGATGACTAATGTTGTGATTTGGCACTATATAAATAAAACTGAATTGAATACTCCGATGCGGTTTTGACCTCAGACCAGCAATGAGACACCTCTAATCAATGCAACAAATTACCTTCTATTAGCCACTGACCAAGGCTCTCTATCTTCTCTCCCTCTGGTTTCACTGCAGCCTTTGATAATATGCGCAGAGGCAAATGCCTGCAGCATTTTTAACATCAATGTCCTATATCACAGCGTAATGATACAATTTTTAATAGCATCATTATTTTATACAAATGAGACCAGCTATATACAGTAAGCACGGCTTCTATTTTATGCCAATAATATTAGTGCTTTAAGTTAGGACCACATTTCCTAAAAGCCCCTTTACATCCTGTTATAAAACAGATGTTGCTACATTGTCCTCCCTGGAGCCATTGCTGGTGTGTTTGTCTTTCTGTATTGTTTCACTGCCAATGATTAATGTGTTGAAAGGGACTTTTTAGCCTGAATTTGGCTTAGAGCTCTGTCTAATGTGACAATTTGTAAAAGCTTTGAGTCTCTCAACATCTTACACTCAGAGGCCAATAAACTGTTGAGGGCCATACAGGCCAAAACCATCAACATACTGCACCATTCTTAAATGAAAGTGTAGTTGACAGCTTCATTCCAGGCAGTATTCGGGGCGAAAAAATAATATTTTATGATGCTGACACTGATTTTACTTAAGGATGTCACTTCAGATAGTTTAGAATGAGACAAGATTGCATCTCTGCTGTAGTATAAGACCACATGGTGGGTGCAAAGGAGACATTTACAAACTAACCAGTGTCAGCAGAGAATCTCAGTTGGAGAGACTTTCATCAAGGAACTGGTTATTTATAGCAAATGGTTCAATGGTTATACAGTTTGATTTAGTGACAAATGGCTCTTAGCTTTCAGGGAGCTTACAAAGATTCTGACCAAAAAACAAATACCTAAAGACAGACACAGCAACCGCGATGTAACCCACTGGTTTGTGGAGAGCCATTTTGAAGCCTCAAGTTTGGAAATTTCTTGTAGCCATCTTGTTCTTTTGAAATGAAATCTAACAAGTGAGTGGCGGATCTGACTAAGAACTGGACACTGGATACTATGCGTGGTAATGCAGCAGTGACATAGATAGCACAAGATAGCCCGCCCTAAAAACACAACCTAATTTATCATCTATTTTACTCTAAATTACACCATAATTCACAAAATAAACACCATGCTGTATTCAAAAAAGAGTTTAAAGTAGCAACTGAGACCATAACCTTATTAGGAAAACATTTACTAAGATGACAGACCAGGTGAGAAGGAGGCTCATTTTCTCATAGACCTCTATACAATCTGATTTCTTTTTGCATTGCCCCCTGCTGGCCATTAAAAGAATGCAGGTTTAAGGCACTATTATGTTGGCTTCACCTCTCAGACCTGGAGGCTATGTCCATTTTTTATATGGAGTCCAGGGCAAAAACATGGTTCCTGCTGGGAGAACTAATCCTAATAGTTTACACAGACGCAAACTCAGTTTCAGTTAAACAGGTAATACTAAATACTTATTTTAGGTTCAGACTACAAGATGTTTGTCAAAGAATATGATTTCAGTTTAGTTTCAGACTGATTTATACACCATCCTATTTTAGTTATTGCAAATTTGGTTGTATGTCTATAGTCTGCAGGGACAAGAAGATGCTGCGGGGGATGTGGAAAAGAGCTTATGCAGAGATCTGTTATTTTTTTTAAGTGAGAAAGACAGCAGAATCTGAGCGTGCAAGAAAATGCCACCCTCAAGATCAACTGAAGTAGAAGCTCCTCTTGGTACATATTTGATTTAAAAAAAAACTGTCTTTTCTCTGCATTTATCATGAGTGCCTTTGGGCTAAAAACGAACAAGTCAGTAAAAGTCCAGAGGTGACTGGAGTGCTGGTTGAAGCAGAAGGAAAGTCACAAGTTGTTGTCGAGCAGCTGCACAGATATACGACGGAAATACAGGAGGGATCAGGGGAGATCTGCAGACACGAGTGAGGATGTCAGTCATAACCTAAATAAAATCAAAGCCGTGGCATTTACTGTGGGTATGTTGTATATTTTGTAGGCAGGATATTTAACAGTTTTGTCAATGTTGTTAAACAGAAATGGGTACTTTTACAGTTTGTCGTACCACATTATAGACACATGAAATATGCAATATTGCAGATGGGTAAAGGAATAAAGCCTGAAAACTGTAATTAAATCTAAGCTAAATTAGTGTTGGAGGCTCAGTGGTGGAAGCACAGTTGGTCAGAGATGGGTATTTTTGGACATACAATTTCATGGCAGTCAGAGCTGGATAAATATTAGGGAGATGAGGAGGAGGAGGAAGAGTACGAATTTTTTGAAGGAAGCCAAGGGAGCGATAAATTAGGAAAACTGAAATCTGATCCAAACATGTGTTTTATTGCATGTGTTGATAAATTATGAATGACCTTACCAGGGAGAGAGTGGATGATGTAGTGCTAAATGTCAAGTGGAAAAAGAAGCTTTTTTTACATTTTAAAACCAGAAAAAGTTGTCATATACCCAGACTGATCATGGACAAGATTGTAAATGTTTACAAACTGGAGAGCTGAGGATGGTGGTGTTATGCACTTTGCTCGTATGTACACCAATCAGACATAACATTATGACCACCTGTCTAATATTGTGTTGGTCCCCCTTATGTGGTCAAAAATGCTCTGAACCCTTGGGCATGGACAAGAGGACCTCTCAGGGTGTCCTATGGGGTCTGGAACCAGGACGTTGGCACTGGATCCTTTGGGTACTCTGGCTTGTGCAGTGACATTGTCATGTTCCTCAACATGTTCCTGATTGTTTGATGTTTTTCTATGTGGTGGGGTGCATTTTCCTGCTGGGGTAGACCAGTGTCATTTGGTGTTGCCATTTGCATGAGGGAGTGTGCTTGTTGTGGGACAATGTTTATCTGGGTGTCTAAGTCTAATCAACATGGATGTTAAAATCCAAGGTTTTCCAGCAGAACACCACATAGTACCAATATGATCAATGTTAGTCACTTCACCTGTCAGTGGTCAGAATGTTGTGGTTGATCAGTGTATACTGTAGACAATCAAAACTAAAGGAAGGGAATGTGTGAATTATGTACTGTTCCACATTTGCAATAGAATTAAGGTTCACAGGAATACATCAAGATGTGCAATATATACATGCAAAAAAGGAAAGAATGAAGGAATCGAAGTGCAAGAGAGTAAACAAAAAGTAGCTTTCTGGGCCCAGTAAGTGAGAAAATAGAAGGCCTGAGGTTGAACAAGGTGGAGAAAGGCCACACAACCTGCTGGCCCTGAATTAAATTAGATATAAATCTTTAAGCAGTAGATGCAATTAAGAAGGACGATTGCGGAAAAGCAACATACGAGGAGGTTAAAAGTATTGCACCTGCACTTTTTATGGATTTTTAAGACGTATGATTATTAAAGGACGGCTGCTACTTGAGCGTTTGCCAGGTCGTGTCAAGATAAACTGGTGTTTTCTTGCACGCTAATATCTTTGGTCAAGCGTTTTAGAGGTTGTAGTGGAACTGCACTGAGTGGGCAGGGAATGATATTTTTGAAGATTCAAGCAGGAGCAGACATGGACATGGAAAATGTAGTAGGAAAAGGAAGCGAAGTGAGATGAGTGGATTTGAAATCTGCGTCAAAGGGATGTGAAAGCAATATATATATATATACATATATATACTGGAGAGCTGAGGTGGGGAGGGGGAGGGGGCAACATATTGATGGCAGAGGGAGTAGGAGGAGAGAAGGCTATGCCATTTTTCAGCTGGGGACACATTTTCGAGGTAAGAGATGATAAAGACAGCCAAGACTGGGACTGGTGTTTTGTCATGCTATATGGAGTTTAGCTCAGAATGAAAAGCATTAATGGCTGTAACTGCAAACATGAGTCATCACATCTTCATAGAGTGTTTAAAATATAGGACAACAGGTGCATCGCTGCAGATGTATGGTGTAACATCAGTGCACACATGCTGTAAAACCCATGCTTTATTTTCTTCTATACGGCCATATATGACCAAAGTACGTAGCCACCTCAACATTGCTATTATTGCTGATGACTTATACCAACCAAAGGACATAATTTGCTCCCATTTAATTGCAAGAGCATGGGGAAGGTCAGGGGCTGATGTTTCAAAAGAAGGTCCAGAACTCTGTGCAAGCAAGGCCGAAGCCAGAAAATTCAAAAATAATTGTAGCACTTAATGACAGTTTGGTATATTTTCTGAAAACTCTATTTTTCCATGCAAAAATATAAATGGCCATGAAAAAACTGCTCTTGATATGCTTAACTATTTGATATCTTTTTATCACCTTCACCCTCCTGACCGGTGCACCTGCAAACCCCAGAGGCAAATTTTTTGTCATATCATTTATAATTGTCATCTGTTATTTCAGTTTTTCGTCATTTTGTTAATGATTTTGCTCCTGGTGACTTCATATAATTGTTTTCGGTTTCTGTTTTAATTGCTGCTTTTAAAAATGTAGTGGAATCCCAGGGCCCCCACAGTTAAAAGTATGCAATTTCACCCATAGATGGAACTATTTACTGAGTTCATGTTTGCCGTGGGTCCTAATTTAAAGTCTCACACACCATCAGGGGGATTTGGGCACTCTGCCAGTCATTTTGAAGGAGACAGACACTATTTCCCCATGTGCTCTGTAGACGACCTTAAATACCGTTCTTCCTAAAATAAAATGAAGGTCAAACTCAGACGTGTAATGTGTCATTTCAGAATAAAATGATTTATGACCATAAGGTTAAATGTTGAAGTTTTATTGTGCAAAATTAGACTAAAATAGCATGTCATTCGTATGACTGACACACAGTCAGCACGATCAGGATATGATGCCCTGAAAATATCTCTATAATATATATTTTGGAACCATCAGTGTTATATTTTTAGGCAACAATGGCAAACAGATTGGCCAGATTTAGTGTTGCTGAAATTTGGAGACGTATAAATCTAACACCAATAATGCTTAGTTGAAATGACTAAAACTGAACTAATCCTAGAATCAAATTATGGTAAATAAGCTTTTGAGTACAAATATGGATTGTATGTCAAAGCTTCAATTTGTATTCCAGAAAAGTAGCATCTTGTATACATTATGCAAATTAACTGTAACTTTCCTTAAAATAATAATAATAATCTTTTTCAGATGACATTAACTGTATAGCTAATAATGTTTGGAGAGGGATCATCTTTCTATGATGGTTATCTTTTAAAGCCCTCCCAGACATGCACTCCATTCCATTAATCTCGCGGCAACTTACTGTATAGATGCCGCATTATCAGACATGCACACAGAAGCTGCAGTACTTTGAACTGTGCTAAGTATTTTAAGGAAGGCGTTTTTCTGCATTTCAGGACCAATATTGATCCAAAAACATCAAAGAGTGCAAAAGACATAGTTTGCTGCCAAAACCTGAAAACACCTGTCTAATCCACTTTGCTCTGCAGTTTCACATCTATTAGCTTACAACCTGAGACTCATCCATCCATCCATCCATTATCTATACACCACTTATTCCTCTGTAGTGTCGCGGGGATGCTGGAGCCTATCCCAGCCGACTCGGGCAAAGGCAGGGGACACCCTGGACAGGTCGCCAGCTTATATCACAGGGCTATATAGAGACAGACAACCAAGCATTAAGGACAATTTAGAATAATCAATTAAAGTCAGCATGCTTTTGGACTGTGGGAGGAATCCAGTGTACCCGGTGAAAACTAACACTTCACAGGGAGAACATGCAAATTCCACACAGAAAAATCCCAGGCGTCCTAACCAGGGCGCGAAGCAGGGATCTTCTAGCTGTGAGGCAACGCTGCTAACCACCAAGCCACCATGTAGCGCTAGAATCTGAGATGTCCATTTAAAAAAATAATAATAATTTTACTGCAATGAAACTAATAGCTCAGATTAATGATACTGTAGCAACCATGTTTTTCCCACAAAACATCAACAGGAGCTGAAGTTCAGTTTGTTGACTCCAGCTGTTTTTAAGAGTCTTTCCTCTGACTCTGATACTTGTAGCATCAAACAGCAGCAGGATCCATATGATTGCAATAGACTTTTATGCACAGACCAGTGGCAGTAAATTCATTAATTACCTATGAAGATAAACTGATTGATTGATCAGAATCCAACAGCAAGTCCCTCTATGCACTTTTCTCCATTGCACTGAGATCCTTTGTGTGATAGTGGCCTTTCCTTAGGTTGAATCCTGAGCTCCACCACATGCTGTCTAGATATTTTTATTTCACTGTTAGTGAAGTAGTAGTTAGATTATCATCACACATGGATGGAATTTTCTTCTGTGTGTATGAAATCATCACTCTCATCCCAACCAGTCGAGGCAGATGGCTGCCTTTCCTGAACCTGGTTCTGTCAGAGGTTTTTTTTTTTTTTTGGTTCTTCCCACTGTCGCGCACCGCTTGATCATGGGATGGGGTTCTCTGTTCCTTGTTTAAACTTCTTAAGGTCTTTACCTTGCTATGTTAAGCACTGTGAAATGACATGTTATGTAAATACAATTGAATTGAGCTAAATTCAATAAATAAACTAGGTCAGTTATTTGTTAGTTTATTCTTAGGGTACCTAGATGGTTGTCCTTCTATGTTGAATGTGTTGGTGGGATGAGGGCTGAATTGCTTTCAAGTAGTTACATGTAAACTGGATCTAAGTCTTAACCAAAGTTTGAAATATGGTAATTTTAATTCTTAAAAATTGATTTATTCAGAAAAAGTCCTACCATTCCTAACTTTACACAAATTCATACTCAATATATTACATTATTCTTAATTTCCCAAACTGCAATGTGTGGCACTATTCATTGCAAAGGCCTAAAGGCAGGAATGCACCAATCAGAGATGAGCCTGCTAAAACGACACACGAAGAAGAAAATGCTTAGTAGTATGCCCTGAGTTTTACCTTACAGGCCGCACTTTCCTGTATGCAAGCGCTTAATTCAAGCTCTTTTTTTCCAAAATTGGCAGTCTTATATCTCAGTCATTGTCTTCAATTTCATTTGATAGATTAACTTTACTGTTCAGGTCGCTATTTGGAGGGAGGTTTTGCCTGAGAGACTAGTCAGAGGGCACAAATAGCCTTTTGAATTCCTCAGGTCATTTTTTCTTTTTTGACTCATGTTGTGTTGTCAGATAGACAGAGGAGAAAACGTGGACGGTGTACTTAACCTACTTTACCTCTGCTAACCCAGTTGACAGTTATTTGGTGTTAGTTAGCTTGTTAATACTTACTTGAAGCGACATACGTGAAAAATGACGGAACAGTCGTCGTTGTTACTACGTAAACAGTTAGCAGGTAAGTTAGCTAGCTGCTGCTAACAAGCTTGAAACGCTAGCATTTCAACTTTAGATTTTCTTGTTTATTGTCAGTCACACGACAGTAGTAGCTGGGTTTGTTTTAGCTGCTGTTATATGTGTTTTTACGAACAAGTACACGACAACACAGCTGAAATACACGTGTATAGACGGCGTGCCGAACAGCTGTTAGCAGAGTTATGACTGTTCGGCTAGCTCCTCTTGCTCAATAAGTCCTATTTCCAAACCCGCCACCCACGCCGATGCATGTGCCTGTTTTTCGACCTCACAGTGTTTGTCCAGTTTGCCAGCGACCCGGAGTACGAGCAGCCTAACTCACTTCTTCATATCTCAAATTTCAGAGCTCAACAAGAACCCGGTGGAAGGCTTTTCTGCGGGACTAGTAGACGACGATGACATTTATCAGTGGGAAGTGGTCGTTATCGGACCTCAGGACACATTATTGTGAGTGAAATTATCAACCAGATTAACCTACATTCGCTCGTAGCTGAATTGTTTATCTGCTGAAATCTTGGGTGTACATGTTGACACTGTTTTATCTTGTCATTTGCAGTGAGGGAGGGTTTTTCAAAGCCACCTTAACTTTTCCCCGTGACTATCCTTTGAGGCCTCCCAAGATGAAGTTCATCACTGAGATCTGGCATCCAAATGGTGAGATCAAAGTATTTAAGATCTGCTTTTTTTATTTGAAGTCAAGGTGTTGTATACATTGCTGCTAGGTGAAAAGTTGTATTATTGCCAAATGTATATAATCATATTCTGTTAAAAATACAGGTTGATTGACATGTATTTTCACAGGGCCAATACTGAAACTGATTATTACTAATCAAGGAAACCAATAATTAACTTTGTTGGACATTGTAATGTATTTATTTATTGATATTTTATTGGGTGGAAAAAATGACAGTAGCAATAATCATAAAAGTGCTGATTGTCAGATCCGATAATTGACCAAGTGGATTGTTGTTAGATCCTTAGTTAATAAGTATCTTTAGTTGTGCACTTGTAGAGGATTGGCAGAAGCAGTAGCTCTCTTTCATATTTAACTTGTGTAAAATAAGTTTTTTGTCTCACGTTTTTGTATTAGCATTTCAGTAAAAGAACCAATGATCATTAGTTTCTGAAAACAGTTAGTTCGCCTTCGCATTAGCTGTATTACTTCCCCATTTCTTTAGCAACTGTAGAGCTGTGTAATCTCTGCATGTTCTTGCTTTCTTTTCCGCCAGTGGCAAAAAATGGCGACGTTTGCATTTCCATCCTGCATGAACCTGGTGAGGACAAGTACGGCTACGAGAAGCCCGAGGAGCGCTGGCTACCGATTCACACAGTGGAGACCATCATGATCAGTGTTATCTCCATGCTAGCAGACCCCAATGGAGATTCTCCTGCCAATGTAGATGCAGCGGTAAGTGCCTGCTGTCACTTGTTAGCAAGCTTGAGATGTAATTAATTTGCAGAGGCTTCATGTGTAGGCTGCATTTGAAGCTAATTATTTATAGACAGCGTTTTATTCCTGACATCTTTTTTAAAATATGTTTACATATGTAGAAGGGTGCATGGTTTCTGAAGGTCCAAAAAAGCAAAAAACATGAAATGACTGTCACCTCAGTTTAGTCTTGTTGACTTTGGCGGCAAATCACAGCCTGTCAAGGCCAAATTGATTCTAAGTTGGGTGAAAAGGACTTATTACTTTATTCAGAGGTCCTGCTTGGAGACAGAAAAAAAGGCAGTAGTGTGGTAAAGTTGTGCTGTGAATTTTTTTTTTGTGTGTGGCCAAGAATAACACGAGGAAGTAAAAGTTACACTAATCAGTTTGTAGATAAGCATTGCTGTGTATGTTATACCCTGCAGAAAGAGTGGAGGGAAGATCCTACAGGAGTCTTTAAGAAAAAGGTGGCACGCTGTGTACGGAGGAGTCAAGAAATGGCTTTTGACTAAGACCTCACTTCTGTCATCGCCACAGTAAGTACAATCACAGAGGTTAATTTGGTGAGACTGCACATAATGAAATGCATTGAGAAAGGATTGAGACCTGTAAAGTCGCAGTTGCTGCTGATCTAGCTCATGTCTCTCCCTGTAAAATCTTAACGGAATTTGTGCCAAAACAGTTAATGAAGATAACTAAACTGAAATGTTTCCTTTGCCTCAGGTTGGAACTACACAGTGGACTGGGCAACCGGTCACACTTCAGCCAGCTGGAGGACAGTTGGCAGAACTGGTCACTGATGAAGAAACACAGGAAAATGTTTAAAAATGAATATTTTCATACCGTTGGCTGTGTTTCTGTGCAGCTAATTATTTCTCTATTAGTTTTTTTTTCTCTTGCAGTTTGACAGATGTTGTTTATATTTATGAATATTGCAGAATGGCAGTGGCATTCATGCTGCCAAGACTACAATTTTCCATCATACCATTACTCAAAACACTGGGCAATCAGCATTTCAATTATACAGCCTATTACTTTTCTTGTGTTATGTACATACCCATCAAATTCTTGGGAGAAAATATCTCCTCCGACAAACGCACCATTTTCTAAAGTTAGTTTACTTCCTATGTACCTATTTATTTAGAGTGAAGCTATTTTATGATGCACATTGTGTGGGGTTACTTTCTTCTTTTTTTCAGCCTGCCACACTGAGCCATTCAGATACACTCGTATCACTAATTATGCAATTTTGTTGTTGAAGTGATGGAAATACAGCCCTAATTTCCTTTCCCTGTACATCTTAAGTGCTCTTCTTCCCTAAAGTGGGAAACTAATAACTCAGCGCTGCCTTAACTTTGAGTGCCAGGAAAGGAAATCTGTCTTCAGGAAGGACTGCATCTGAAAGCTTGTTTTGAATCTAGAAAAAAAGGGGGGACAAACCAAAGCAAATGCACCAAAAATTGTGTTTTTACTGAACACGCTACGTGTTTTACCTATGTAACTATAAACTGTATGTCCTTGTCATTGCACATGTAGAAAAAAAGCATTCTCCTGGTTCTATGACAGAGGTAATGTGTTCAGCAGTACTTCAAATACCTCCCCCACATGAGGTTCTGTGTAGTAGCATTATTATTATTTTTAAAAAGGTATGCAGTTATATTGACTTGAGGTAAATGAATGTTAGATCGTGAAAACAAGTAATAAAGCTCAGTGTGGACATTGAATGATTTGGTGAAATGTTTCTGTTGTACAACTTGGTCTTCCTTCTTAAGTTGGAACATAACTTAAGATTTAAGCTAACTTCCTTCACATCTAGTATTTATCAGTGTGCTGTGAAGTAAAACTTGCAATCAGAAACCAACACATTACTTTCCAATCGCCTTGATTTCTTTATTAATTAAGCACCAGCTCAATATGATCCACATCCAGACAAATGAAGACAAATCCTTAAACTCAAAGAGTATAAAATCTTGACACAAAAGCAAACCCTCTCCTTTTCCACCCACCCACCCCAACAAAATCCATCCGGCCGTCTTGCAAGAGTAGAACAGAAACTGCAGGTCTCGAGTCGTTCACTGTCCAGGAGCTGACAGGCTTTTGTTCATGAACTGCTTCTTGACAAAGCACACCCACCACTGAAAGAAACAAACATCTGTTAAGAAAGGCCTCTGAAGTGTTGGCACTCAAACTACAAATTATAGTGGAGTTTAAAAAAAGAAGCAACGGGGGAACACATAACCTAATTCATTAGTCACAAGATTACAGGATGCACTGCTGGAACCTGGTACACGAACAACTGAGAAAATTTGACAAAGCCAGGCTTTCTTTGTGTAAGTTAATCAACAAAACCTAAAACCCCGAGCAGACACAATGGTTATCCACTATCTGTTAACCCAGGTTTTCTTCACCGGGCTCTGTGCATGCTCGCTTAAAAGAGGGCATTTATTGTGTCATTTGACTCTTCTGCACAAAATGGACTGAATGTGTGCCTCCTACCTCAATCAAGAGGAACAGGTTATTGTAATGAAGAATATAAAAATGTATTACATTAAAACGGACTGATACTGCAAATGAAGCAGGAGAGGATTGCTGGTAGAACATTGTCAATCATGTAAATTAATATATTCATTTTCATCACTGTGTGCTTTCCATTTAGCTGCTTATTTCTACTGTGATAACTGCATATTAGTTGTCTTCATACATTTAGACATGATGGTCAAGAAGTGCACTTAAATCTGACGCTGTCATTGATGGAATATAATGTGCTAAATACCAGAAGACTACTTCATTTTCTAATCTGTGCATCTGTCAACCCGACCCCAGACTAGCAGTGGAAAAATGGATGAATTGATGTTTTATTATCTGCAATACCAGCAGTGTAAAGCAGCAAATTGGGAGCAAGCATCAAAACACATTTTCTGCATGACCAACTGAATACATGTCTGTTCCTGATGCAACGCGACGCATACAGTTTTCTACACTGTAACCGCACAGATTTGTTACTGAAGTGCAGCTCAGCAGGTGTGCAGATGTAACATTTTTAATCAGCTGAGAATTGCTCATAGAGACAATCATCAGCAAAAGAAATGGTAAAAAGGTGGCTATTTTTACAGTCATTTTAAATCCCAAACTCAGAATAAAACCTCCTCTGGATGACGTTAGCCGTGCAGCATCAGCTACCATGATGCTCTAGAAGGGTAAATGAGAGCCACCTTTGAGATATTGAAAACTCTGGCTTTAAGGTCACCATACATCGCTAACTCCTTAAATTCACTTTGTAGCACACCTCCGTGTACTCAGTGAGGAACAATGGCTACATTAGCCTTGATAATCATCACTTAAACACAGTAATTGTGAAGCAGATAGGCCAATTTTACCTTTCTTGTCATGTTTTGACACCAGAAATGCCTTTTACTGCGTATCTGTCTGACTCACCTTGCTGGGTTTGTCTGTTTGGGGGTCAAACACACGATCACATAGCCTCAGACCAGTCTCCTGGCGGATCTGCTGGAGGTATGCCCTCATAGTCTCTGAAAAAGGTAAAATAAAAAAAACAATACTGTCCCCATCAACTACTGTTCAAAACAAGACACTGCTATTATAACAGAAGTGTCACAGTAAAAGAATACTAGAGTGCTTTGTCAAAGAATTAGGCCTTGGGCATTGTTTTAATTATTAAACACCAATATTTTCTTCTCTGTACAAAAAAACAAACTCACTGTTTTAGTCAGAATAAAGGGAAAGCACAGTTGTGATGGGCCTGACAGGATTCACTCTAAAGGGAACTTTTGTTATTTCAGTAAAATTACTCCATATGTTTAAGGGACACTTAATACCAAGGTGCACTTTCCCTGAGTTTTATCAAAAACAGCGTAGATATTATATAAAAACAAGTTTGACAGACAAAACGCAAGCATGAAACAGCATTTTCCTTAAAGCTAATAGGGCCCTGGTCAGCATTGCTATTTTTGGCTTGATTTCACCACTGGGAATAAGCTGAAATATAAGAAGGGTATAAAGAAACTGGCGCCAACTCAGAGTACAGGGAAGTGAAAAAGCATCAATGGCCTTGGTGAAACGTCAGACATAGCAGCTTGAGTTTCTATTTTTGTCTTTTACTTTTTACTCTCAGTAAACCTCCAAATAATACATGTTTACGGTGCCAATTCTTACCTTCCTCCTGCTTGTTTGCAGGTTTAACATACATAGCATTAAGAGGGAAGCCAGGTTCTCCAGGAATGGGAAAGTTAGTGATGCCCAGAGTGTACATCTCCTTTTCTCCCTGGCTCCTGGAGCTGCACTGTATAGAGCCACACCAATGAAGATGGTTACATAGGCTTTACTATTCAAACAGGCATTCAACTAGTTCTTCCTCAGGGCAAGTGAGCATTAAATCACTATTAATTTTTGTTACACAAATCATATTTAAGATTTTCATGAAGCCAGTGGAAAGAGCGAATGTCAAACACTGTTAATTCTGTACAGAAACCAATGTTCAATTTACCTTCTGTAGCCTTTTTAGGCATTCAGAAATGTAGAGTGTGACATAGATCAGCGTCCTGTCGGCCTCATTCTGAAAGAAACACATAAACACATTACTCTCGGAAATAAGACTGAGGAATGCGTATTTTGTCTAAAGCATACATGCTTTTGGGACTTGTACAACCCAAGCCAGATTTGAGAAGCAGAAGGCTGAACACTTTAGATCCTGAACAACTATGAGAGGATTGTATAGCTGACGGGAACAAGAAGCAGCAAGCCAGGGCATGTGGAAGAGCTAAGTGTACAGCTGCTGCAAGGAACAAAAAGACAGGGGGAAGGAAAACATACAGGAACAAGTACACGAGTGAGATACCTGGTTTTTGCTTTTCTTTGAATTACTTATTTTTGTTGGATTTGGCTTCAACCAGTATGTACAGCAGATGAAATGTTAAGAAACTGTAAGCTTCTTATTAACATCTACCCTGACACTGTACGTTCATGCTGACATAGTGAGCTGAATTCACAAATATAGCAACGGCACTGCAAGTTCTATAAATACAACTTCCTTAAATTATTTTGGTCACTTTAAATAAAGAACACTTAGAAGCAAGAGCTACAAATGACAGCAGATTTCTTACCTTGATTTCATAGTTTTTAAAGAAGACATTGGCCTTGAAGTAGTAGATAGCCTCGTCAATGATATCAGAATCAATGCCTGAAATGAAAAAGGTAAAGGTAACGTTATTTATCCAGCTCATTTAAAACAAAAGTTGGAACAAGTTCAAACACTGGGGTGTTATTTCTTGTGTCGTTTACCTGAGTAATTCACATATTAGGGATTAAAACTCTCCAACAAAATCATGTATACAATTTTACCTGACTATAATGCATATTAAAGATGAAACTCTACAAGATTATTAATTATAGGGATTATTCTGGCTACTTTTGGACCAAAAGTATATACAGAAAACCCAAACAAATCCAAGGACTCCCTGAATTCCCTATAAACAAGCTTTTAATCAATAAGATGTGTCAATAAATACAAGGCTCTCATTTAAACACATATGATGAATTCAAGAATGGTTGTCAAACTATGCTCGTCATAAAATGGTTGTCAAAATCTATTTCTGTTACTGGTTAAAGCTCTATTTATGAATTTGTATTACAAGTGCTGCTAAGGAACAATCCCGACAGTATTGTTAAACATTGTGCAATTACAAGCTTTTAAATAACTTTTAAAATGTCACACTCAGGCTGTTACTGTGCAATAACATCCAAATGCATGTCTTCTTGATTCCTGCAAATATATATATATATAACACTGCACAGTCTATTTGTGTGTTTTTGCACACAATTTAAAGCTGGATGTGTGAACTCTGTATAATGAAGAAGTTGAGGATGCATTCTTCATGCCTTATAAGGAAGTGAAGCTGATGCAGGAACTGAACAACGTGTCATAACAAGATATTAAATCTGCACAAAACAAGTGAATATTTAATTGAAAACTGAACATATTCTATGTTTTCTGCTATAAGGAGGACGTATGTGCACTTTGAAGTAACTGAAAAGCTCGTACACACTTACCATCTCCCCTGGCTGGTCCTTTAAACTGAGTTTTGAGGGGGAGCAAAGCCATGTTCCCCACCAGTCTGGTTTCGGGGATCATCAGGCTTGAATGATACGCCTGAAAACAGGGGAAAAGTTGCTGTCATCTATTTTTTTTAATTGATGCTAAAAGATAGCAACAACGGCATCCCTGCTATCATTAGCTATGGTTATCGGTTAAGCTGTTACCACGCTAAATGATAAATTTTATGGATACTGTGCTTTAAAAAACATCTGAAATCAAGAAACAGCGGCGAATGTGCGATTTCTAACAGGTCAAACGTCGTTTAATTGCAAGCGAATGCTAACGTAGCTAGCCAACTATGCTAACGAGACTCGTCATCAAAGCCAACTCGGAGGCCCTTCAGTCACTTAGTGGACTTCCTGTGCAGATTTCATTGCTCTAAACCGCACAGTAAACGGTTTTATTTGTCAATAATCGTGTAGTATTTACTCACCGGCATGTTGAATGATAAATATCAGTACAACTGCTCAGCGACAGACGAAAACTAACACCGCAAAACGCTGCTTCCTGGCTGCTGCCTGTCCCACCCTTCAGCTATCAGGAAGCGGCCACATGTCGTGTAGCGTTGCAGCCACTTGGGGGCGCTAACGCCACAGTTTTTTTCACAGTCAGACAGTTGTGTTTTTTTTTTAATATTTTATTTAAAAATATATCATTAATAAATGCATTTTAACCAACTTTTTAAAAACTTTTACATGTTCTGAAGACAACAAGACAAAAATGCGTTGATTTCACAATTTCTTGAGTTATCACAACAGAAAGAAAAGCTTTATACATTTAAAAAATACATGACATGTTATTCATGTTTCCCCCCACACATGTCCATTCATCAGCATCCACATGCATATCTTCTTCAGCTTTCATGTTACCCCTCAGCTGCGCACTTGGTCTTGAAAAATCTCATCATAATTTAGGTTAGCAGGCTCTTCTTCCACCTCCTGTAGAGACAAGGAATGCAAAATGTTGTGATAATGTATTGTTAAGTTATGTTTAGCTGTGTTTTGCTGATGTGTGTTGCTATACCTTTGGCTCCTTGAACTCCAGATCTTCTCCATACTGTATGGAGAAGTCAATATGTTGCAGCACGATGTTAATACCTTCTTCATCTGTGCGGTCAAAAGGGAGGAACCTCACCATACTGTAGTCATCAATCTGGACACACAAACACAGAGACTGTCTCATTATAAAATGCAAGGACCTGATAAACTAAACATAGTGTGAAATCAAGGACTTCACTTACAAGACCACAAATAGCTTTGGTTAGCTTCTTGAATTTTGTGCTTCTGATGGTATCAGAGTTATCTTCCATCATTGAGTACATGTCTGGGTCCAGGTACCTGTGAAAATAGAAAGCAAAACATTTTAAACATTTCTTGTAGAGCAATAAATTAAGGCTTCCCTCTTTAAGCAGGTTTTGGTTTTGAAGAACACAAAAACTAAGGTTCAGATTATTAAAGAACTATATTTAATAACAGAACTTCAGACACTGTATAGAGACGATCCGAAACACACTTTTTACTTAGTTTGTAGAACCATTTAAGGAGAATTATTGCTTGGATTTATATAAATTTGTTGTGCTGTGTTAATATGAAACTTACTTTTCAATTTCCTTCTTGGCTTTGGGACTAAGCAGGTCCATTTTTGTCATGATGTTTACTTGAGGAATCTCTAATGACACCATGGCACTCAGGGCAGCCATGACTCCTGAGATAAACTGCAATTAGAGACAAGTAAAGGTGTGAGACTTCAATTTTGTTTGCTGCCATTACTGCATTAAATGCGTGCCAGTGCAAAAATGAGACAGAGACACCGGAGAGATTGTTACCTTAAAAGATTCTACCATGAACTGTGAGTCTACCAGAAAGACCCCACAAACCCGAAACTCCCACTGCTGGAGCTGTTCCACCAGCTGCTTCATTACAGGGAGGTGTGTGTAAAGCTCGATCTGACCTGTAAAAAGAAGTCATTTGTCAAAAACTGTTGCATGAGGTACACATTACCACCACTTTTAAAGCATTAACAGGGTTTTTCTGGTTTAGAAATGGTCATTTTTATGACAACAAGTATGATCGATCCATGTACATTAAAGCCGGTGAGTCCAGTGATACCTAATTTGACAGAATCTATACATTTTCCTGTTATTTCTGACTATTTAATAAACTAAAATGTCTATTATGCTCGAGTAAATTTAAATGAACAAAATCGGGTGAAATGTTATTTTGGAGGGGAAGCATAACCTGGTCAAGACACTTAGCGCCAAACCTGGAATGAATCTGCTGGAGTACTGTATATTTCTGATGCAATTAAAACCAGCACAACTCATTTCAGTATCAATTACATCTCGAATCACGACATTTTGGGAGAAGTGCATGAACTGACTGACTGAAGCCGGCCTTGCAATAGACTTCAGCATTTTACCTGGACAGTCAAACAATATGTAGTCGTCTTCCACGTGACCCAAGCTTTCCTCCAGCCAGTCAAAGTTGTTGGCGAAGTACTCCATACAGAAGACTAGGCCTCCGTTAGGGCCAAATCTGAGAGAATCGTCCTCCATCACGTCATCCACTTGGATGAGCTCACGGATATCTGTGATGACAGAAAGAATGAGGTTGTTTTTGGGTCATAAATAACATATAGACAGGTGACAAATTCAAGGAAAAGCCAGTATGAAGTGTCGGGCTTCCACATGCTGCCATAACAGCTTCAGTGCTTCTTGGCATTGATTCAACAAGTCTGTGGAAGACCGGTCAGTGGAGAGCGCTGTCTATCACATCAGTACAAGATCAAGTTCTCTCTTAGGTAATCAGTTGTGTTGAGATCTGGTGACTGTGAAGGCCATAGCCTGTGATTCGCATCATTTCCATACTATATGCATGCATGCATGCAATATATGCATGTAATAAGACACAGGCTATTTGGATACCTTCTTTTATTCTTAACCTGCTTGGGTTTTTCTTTGGTAGCCCATCTTCGTTTTGGGTTCTTTAAACTAACACCATCCTGTACTCACCTGCCATGACAGGGTAGTCAAAGTGCTCAGCTGCTGGGTCCAGATTGACGACCTGAACTGAGCGGTTAAAGGCCTCTGAATGCTGGACCATGGTGGAGCAGTAAGTACTCTGAAATGGGGAACCACAAAAATATAATAAAAAAGAAACACAACAAACAAAGAAGGCAGATGTAACTTGAACTTGGTCTAAACTGAAGACAACACAGCCTCATGCTTTAGCATAGCGCGTTAGCCAAATAGCATAACAAGGTACTAGAGCACGTATAACTACATAGCTGTTAGCTTACCTTCCCGCTGCCCGCCGGGCCCATCACGAGCTGAGCAAAACGAGGCATTGTGCCTCAGTTAAATAGTGCTGTTTACTCTCCCGTGTCGCTAAAGATAGCTTGTAATATTTTAGGTACTGATGCTCCAGTACTACTTCTTCTTTTGTCTTACGAGCATTTACATCCGTGGTATACGCCACCACTGCCACCTAACGGACAAAGTGGGAACTACAGTTCACCACAAATATTTGGTTACAGTGTTGTGGAAGAAGCATTTACATTTTTTTCAGTTAAGTAAAAGTAGCAATGCCACCCTGGTAAAATACTCTACTATAAGTAAAATTCCTGCATTCAAAAGCTTGTTTAAGTTAAGGCATATAAGTATCATCAATAAGATTTACCTAAAGTATAAAAAGTAAAAATACCCTACTTATTCTGAAGAAAAATGTCTCGTCAGTTTTTTACTATTGAATATGGGGTTATGGGACTATCATTACTGCTGCATTAATGTGTATGTTATATTTTGGTTTAACTAATTCTGACTGCTTTATGAACAGCTGAGAGGTTTAATTTACAGAAACGCATTATATTCTAAGCGATCATCATGAGTTTGCAGTTGTGAGGACTATGCATGCATAAAAAGTCAACCTTTCATGAAAAACAACCGTCTTTTCAGGTTTGTTACAATCCATGTTGCAGTTACCAATGTATTATTTCTTATCAGATATAAATCACTGGACAAGAAAGGTATGAAACGTTGAAAACTGAAAAGTAACTTGTAACTACAGCTGTCAGACAAATACAGTACGGTAAAAAAGTATATTGTTTGAGTCTGAGGTGTAGTGGATTAGAAGTATAAAGTTGCATAAAACAGAAAAAAAATATGTAAAAAAAATCCTTACTATTTACATCCATTGTATATGCCACTACTCTCACCCACTGAACAAGTTATGAACTTAATTTCACCACATATAGATTGATCTAATCAGTGGTGGCTCAAGTCCTCTTAGTTAAGTAAAAGTAGTAATGCCACACTGTGAAAATACTCCATTATGGGTAAAAGTCCAGCATCCAAAGCCTTGCTTAACCGTGCCTCTATAGGAAGTCAACTTTTGCTACAATGCATTTTGCCAATACCGGTGTATTTTTGAGCACAAAATTCTAATTTAAAATTCCCACATCTGGTTTTCATTGGACAGGAAGGATATAAACTATTGTCCCCTGCAAAGTAACTAGTAACTGGAGTAAAAAGTACATAATTATTTGCTTCTTGGATGCAGTGGAGGGAAATAGAAGGTTCTATAAAATGGAAAGTAAAAAATACAAGTACCTAGAATTTGTATTTAGGTGCAGCAAAGGGCTGGATCAGATTAGACTCTACTTTATTGTCAAGAGTGCAAGAACTGTGACGATGAAATGCAGTTTACATTCTAACTAAGCAGAACAGCTGTAAGGGCACTATGAATGTCCTAAGACATACATGCAATATGAACGGTATTAACAGTTTCAATAGTTCATGCACACTGAACAAGCAGAACATTATGACCACCTATTGTATTGGTCCCACTTATGTGGTTACAAATGCTCTGAACCATTGGGCATGGACAAGAGGACCTCTCAGGGTGTCCTATCGGGTCTTGGACCAGGACACTGGCAGTGGATCCTTTGGGTGCTCTGGCTTGTGCAGTGGGGCCTCTGTCAATCCAACTTGTTCCACTGCATCCTGTTGATGCTTGATCAGAATGGGGTGTAGGAAGTTTGGAGGTCAAATCAACATGTTGGGCCATTGTCATGTTCCTCAGCATGTTCCTGGTGGTTTTTTTCCATGTGGTGGGGTGCATTTTCCTGCAGGGGTAGGCCAGTGACATTTGGGATTTCCATTTGCATGAGTGAGTGTGCTTGTTGCAGGGCAATGTTTTTTTTGGGTGTCTAAGTCTCATCAACACGGATGTTAAAATCCAAGGTTTTCCAGTAGAATACCACATAGTACCAATATGATCAATGTTATTCACTTCACCTGCCAGTGGTCATAATGTTGTGGCTGATCAGTGTATAAGCATGACATTTTCCAGCTTCTTTTGCTACACCACTGGATATAATATTAGTTAAATAAGAAAGTGAGAAGTATAGTTAGATATTTGTTTATTTACTTATCTATTTGTTTATTGGCTTTAGCCAGTCTGAGGCTGTTCACTAACTCCCCAGTAGAAGGCGCCATAACGCCTCGGAGCATTTCATTTGACAAGAGGAATCAGAAGAAGGAGCAGGAGGAGGAAGAAGAAGTGTAGTATCAAACTGAAACAGCAACATCAGCATGCAAAAGCACCAAAACAAGCAGTGATCGCTGTGGACGTCGTGATTTTGACTAAATCTCTCAAATCTGGATATAAAATGCTTCAGTAGAGCGAATGGAGGAAACGAGTGAAGCTTTTACAGAGAGATTCCCAGCTGAAGGAGAGACTTCTTAGTGGTAGGTGATGTAATTCTTCATGTCATGTCTTGTATTGCAATTCAGACTGTAGATTACGTGGACAGGATGAGCTTGATTTGTGATCTTGAGCCATCACACTGTGTTTTGACTCTTTGGCTTGTTTAGCGCAGAAGCTACCGTTGGTTAGCTAGCAAGAAGCTATATTTGTGATTTACAAACGATAATACTCCGTTTGAGATCAGCCTTACAAGAAAAGTCGTTGCTCTTTCATTATTATTTGAATAAATATACAACGTAAACTGCTCTCCGACGGTGGATCAGCTTCCAAAAGCGAATCGACACAACGCTGGCTAGCTTCAACAGTCAGTAATATTCATAAATGTGTTATCTTGATTAGCGAGTCAGTGCTACTTTGAGCTAAAGCTAAACTTAGCTAGCACCAAGGAGAGCTTGAGACATTGCTAGCTAGGAAAACCAGGAAAGCAAACGGAAGAGGTAAACATGGGTTGATAAATATTTTTGGAAACATAAATTCTCCTAGTATTTAGCCAGTACACTGTTGTTTTTTTTAAATGTTAGCCGTGCTAACGATAAGACACGAATACTAACTGATGGCGTAGCGAACAGTCCATCTCAAGCAGTTAAGTCTATAAGTTTGCAGCTTAAATTTTAAAAAGCTGAACATTTTCATATTATAAACCTACTAAAGCATTTTACTCTAAGTAGTAGTAAATGACATAACTTATATACAAGAAGGCATTAACAGAGATAACTTTTCATTTTGAACTGACATTGAAAACTTTTGCCAGCGCTGCATACGAAAAAATATAAATAATACTAAAATATTTAAAAATAAATAGAACTAATAAATAGCATGGGATATTCGTTAAAACGATAACATTTCTATTGCTAAAAAAACTGCAAGAATTCAGTATTAGTTTATTTTTTACTCCTTCCATAGCAAAGAATCAGAAATGCAACAGTGCCTAGTGAAATGCTAACCCCTTGTCTTCTTTGTTTTGTGTTCTCATACCTCAGATGACATGTGTTAATAGTTAAATTGATAGCATGGGATATTCAGATAAAAACAACATTGCTACAGCTAACAAAAACTGCAAGAATTACTTATAAGGGTTTGTTGTTTACTCTTTCCATAGCAAATGATTAGAAACAGTGACATAACTTTCAGATTATATTTGACAGCAACAACAGACATGTGGTTTGAAGCTGCCAGTTTGGTTTCTGGTGCCTGTATTAATAGGTAAATTGATAGCATGTGATATTCAGATTTAAAAAAAAAACATTGCTACTGCCAATAAATAACTGCAAGAACTCAGTGTTATTTTGTAAAATTTATTTTACTCTTTCCCTAGTGAAGGATTAGAAACAGAACAGCGTCCAGTGGGATGCTAACCTGATTTTCTTCTTTGTTTTCCAGAGTTGTAGGCTATGAGTGTAGGTGATGGAGGACAATCAGTGTGGGGACGTGGACTACCTGATCCAAGATGAGGACACCCTCATTGAAGGTGTCAGCAATCAGGTCTTATTTGTTGTAGTGCTCAGCATCACCTTCCTCGCAGGCCTCCTCACGCTACTTTGTAGGTAAGCAGCAAAGTCAGACTGGTAAAGAAACATCACAAACTTAGCCTTATTTAGACAAAATTGAGGATAAGTTCAAATTTTCAATACTTAAAATGAAAGTAGCCTGTACCTGTACATGGATTGCTATTTTCCCTGTTGGTGCTGCTGTAAAAGAGTTTTGTTTGTCTTTGTAGGCAGTAGTGAACAAGTGCACACATTAAAACTGGCTAGTCATAGCCAGATAATAATACAGTTATTCAAGCTTTCCAAAAATATGTTGCACTGACCTCTGTGCTTGTACATATTTACCAGTTTCAGCTGATGAATATTGCATTACCACATTTCTGTATTGTCACCTTCACAGGCAGGAGCAGCATACCATCCATCCTGAGAATCAGGAGCATGTGCGAGCCGTCCGACAACAGCTCCAAACAGAGCAGGTAAAGAGGCAAATGCAGCTCTAGCCTTCTTTGCCAAATACAGTTGGCAAAAATGATGTAGAAAAAAAACAAAAAAACATCAAATCTGTTTGAGTTGTTTGAATATTTTTTGGACATCAACAAGCCCTTCAATAAACCAAATCATTGCCTGGCATATTTCAAAGTATAAAACAGTACTGTTTTCAAGTGCCTCCAGAGGCATCAAAAGTAAAAGATTTAGTTTCTGAACCATAGTTTATCTTGCAGGATATTACCTCTTCCTTACCTCAGGTGAACTAAAGGTAGTATGTATTATATAGCAAGAAAACAGCAAGAAAGCTGGAATACTTAAGTGTCATAAAATTAAATACATTTTATAACACTTAAGTATTCCATGTAGAAAGTAGCAGACAGCTGGGGGAAGTGAGCGAAAAAGTGACATAAATAATATATTTTACAGGTAGTAACTAAACTTATAGCATATCACACTTACAAAATTTTCTTTTGTGTTTTTGATTTTTATGTTTTTGATCTTTTTGTCAGGATGAAAACCCTCAGGCTGAGGCCAGACAGCAGTATTACACCGACATGTCTTGCCCAGTGTGTCTACAGCAGGCTGTTCTGCCTGTGGAAACCAATTGTGGACATCTTTTCTGTGGTAAGGTTATTGCAGAGAATCTAGTAATACACAATCAGTATAACAAATCGGTTCGATCATGAAACTGTGAAAATGTAGCAAAGAAGAAGCGTATCACTACTGTTGACATTTTTAGTGTTTTTTCAAGTAAAAAGGTCACATATGTAATCTGCTTTGTTGACTCTTGTGAACAGGCTTAGCTTTATAATATAAGTAGAAAATTGTAATGAATACAGATTTCAGTTTCAAACATACTCATAATTAAGAGCATCTAAGTGTATCTTGATTGTTTAGAGCTTGTACTTGTACTTCTTTTTTTACTTAAGCTGTTCTCATCTTCCTCATTCTCACATAGGTTCCTGTATTATGGCCTACTGGAGGTATGGCACCTGGCTCGGTGCTATTAACTGCCCCATTTGCAGACAAATGGTGAGACTTGTAATACATGCTGAACAGTCATACTGAGCTTTTATTATTGCTAACTTTCCATGCCAGACCTAGAGGTAGCTGATAGTATCCATTACTTCCTAATGGCCCATTCACGCATGTGGATTCAAAAAGCTGGGACAGTGACAGACCATGATTTGCAGTCCTGCCACACCTTCTGTGCTTAAAGAACATGAAAATGCCTGATAAACTACAGTAGAAATTTAAGAAAGGCTCTACTTTAAAAGGAGTGTACGTGATATTTGTGTCAATGAGAGTGATGGTAATGGTTTTCATCCCATTGAAATCATGTATTGATTTTTTTCCAACCCATTACCAGGTAACGCTGCTCTTCCCACTGTTTCATGAGCACGCCGCCCCTCAGAGGGTGCAGGATGGTGAGGCTGAACCTCAGCTCATATTAAGAGACATCAACGATTACAACCGCAGATTCTCTGGACAGCCAAGATCTGTGAGTATACTTCATTCAGATACCTTATTTGGCTGCAGTAACTTTTAACTACCCTTCGAGATCGAGATGGCCTCAAGATGCAGCTAGAAAAATTTTTATTGTCCTGTAATAAATGTTATTGTATTAGATAATGTATAAGTCACTGTATGTATTAAAACCTTACCTTTCCTCAAAAACAACACTGCTGGGCATTATAATAGAGGCGAGTATATTTAGAACAGATGTTGTCATAATATTGTCTCTTTCCTTTGTTTCCCTGCTTCCTCACAGTATATGGACAGGCTGCGTGATGTGCCCACCCTACTTCGTCATGCGTTCAGAGAGATGTTTTCTGTAGGCGGCCTCTTCTGGATGTTCAGGATTCGAATTCTTCTCTGCCTGGTCGGCGCCCTCACCTACCTGGCCTCACCGCTCGACATTCTCCCCGAAGCACTTTTCGGTCTTTTGGGTTTCATGGACGATTTCTTCGTAATCCTGCTTCTCTTTGTGTACATTTCCATCATGTACAGAGAGGTTGTTACACAGAGACTGAACGGCTAGGTGATCACTCATAAAAGAGGCCTTAGCGTGCTCATTAGAGGCTTCGGGGAAGAGAGAACTCGTCATCTGTGGTGGACGTGGGAAAACCGAGTAAATGTTCAAAGAACTGTTCATCTCTGATGCTGGTTTTCTCTGAGGGCTTCAGTTTGAAGTCTGGGATGTTACTTCATCACTGAAGAAGGGGTTAGCAACAAAAACGAAGCTCTCAATGTTGACTGTTTATAGAATTTCCCATTAATGGTTCATAGGTCGAATGAGTCAGGAACGGCAACAATCGAACATGCAAATGTGCTTTGAGTCAGACACTGAAGTCAGTCAGGAAAATTTTTAAACTGTGTACTTAAGAAACACCCATAATTGTATGAACAGCCAGTTCTTTGACACTGTTGCCAAAATCTGTAAATTGGTTAACATGCATATCATCGTAATGGAGACAATTGTGTAATATATTGAAAACTATAAATTACTGTGTTGAGGGGCAGTGTTTTGATCAAATGCATTTAAAGAAGACTGTCACCAAACAGATTGTGTGAAGGTGTGTTCAAAGAATCATCTGTCTGTGGCTATTACTGCCTGTTTGGTCAATTACACTGATGATGCACTTATGCAAGTCATCTGTAACTATGCATATTCATAATGACTTGAAAAACACAGCTTGTGCTTTTGTAAAAAAAAATATCACAGAATCATTTAAGTTGAAGCAGTTTACATGTATTGATCAAATCGGATGTAATTTGAACCAATGCTGCACAGAACAACCTAATTAATGCATAATGATGTTTCAATCAGTGGATTGTTAATCAAGAAATCTTAAAAAAAGAAGTCAAACCAAAGGGATCAAGGAGTAATTATAGATCATTTTGAATGTAACCCACTCAAGCTATGAATGTTAACGTGTCAAAGTTTACCTCATCGTTCGAAAAGTCATTGTAGGTGCAGACGTTTGTCTCCTAATCAGAGTCAGTTGTTGGAGGACATAATGTACCACAGAGCTCCTCAGATTCTTAAAAAGTATCAGTGCTCTTCTCTGTTAATCTGTCAATTTTGAAAAATGAATCCAAATTTAGTTTTGATCAAAAATGAAGTTAACATTGTGTACAATATGTATATTTTTGCAAATGTTGTATTCATTTGGAAATGAAATGAATTCTGGAGCATGTAAACAGAATGAGTGTGATTTCAGTGTTCAGTTGAAAATCACTTTGGACGGTGCACAGTAAATATGCAGTTCTCATTCTCGACCCTTTTGTGTCTTTAAATGTCAGAGCTGTCGTTGACTTGTGTAGCCCAAAACGGGTCTTGCCTTTTCTGGTTAACTTGGAGGCTGCATTCAAGAGTACCTAATATGCATTTTAGATGGAGATCTCTGTTCTCTATTAAGTGCTTCCTGGGTAAGAGCTTTCTAAAGTTACAGTGAGTCCAACTGGGGTCCTGACCCTCAGGCTGAAAATGGATGCTTCACAGTGGAGGCGGAAACTGTGTCCAGGCCATTTGCTTTTTTAGGAGTTCGGGTTTCAGAGCAAGCAATGGCCTTCATGTTAATGAACACTAGAAGGAGTGAGTTCATGAGTCAGATCAGCAGTCGGCTGTAAATTTATTCTGTCTGACGGCTTCAAATCACCAAAGCAGTCGATCAACTTCCTCGTGGAATGGCTTATTTTAAGGTGTGGCACATGTCGATATGTGACATACTTTTTCAATGTCTTTGCTGACTACTGTCTCTTCTAGTTTGTCTCGAGGTGTTTGAGCAACCTCTACCCTTTTGTTTTTTATTACCTAAACTAGTTCCAGTGACAGCAGCGTGGGTTGTAAATGCTACAGCAGAGAACTGGTTAGGCGAGAGTTTTACCCAGGTGGGGAAATACTGGTGGAGGTGTCGGCGCTTTGGTGTAATCTGGATTAGAACTTTGAAAAAATGTATTCCTACTGTTGGGAAGCGTAATAATACTTTCAGAAATGTGTAATATGATGCCAGGATTCAACTCCTCACTGCTCATACAATCTTAACACCAACACACATCATTTATATTGTACCCTCTATGCCATTTTCTCTGCGCATTTGTCAAGGTCAAATGTTTTTCATCAAGAAATGCCCTTGAAATGGATCAATGCTGCAACCATTTGAGGTTTTCTTTGATGAAGCACATAATTACTTGTCAGTCAGGATACTTGTCATGCTTGTCAGGGCATTTGCCATTTGCTGGGTTTGGTGTTGTGTCTGCAGCTCTGATACTCCAGACAAATTGGTCTAAATGTCATGCAGACTTGTGTGCTTCTGAAGCTACGGCTCAACAGTTCACTTTATTCAACAGACACATATTTATATAATGGACTTTTTAAGTGTTGTCTTAATTTATTGCCTTTTTGCAATCATCCCTCCATAATGTGGGTATGATTTCAAAATTGCCAGTAAGAATATGTCATGGATTTAGAACAAACAACAAATCGCCATACAGTAAAACTAGTGCGGGGCTGTATTTAATTTAACTATACTGGTTGTTATTCATAGCTTTTTTTGGTTAATTCACACCTGACGGAAACCAAAAATCTCCTGATGAAGTTTATTTCTGCAGTAATGGGTATTTTCCTTTAACAGTACTGATAACTCCGCCCACCCAGCCCGCCTCTGGCAGACGCCGGACTGGCAAAGCAGCGAACCCGACTATTGGCTGCCGGATGGTGAGACACCCAGAGAGAGCGAGAGACCTCGGGAGTGTATGAAGCTGAGTGTTAAGTTCAGGCTCTCTTCGCCACGTAAAGTCAGTCTACGTTAGGTAACGATGAGTACATCAGAGTCATTGGACCGAATGGAACTCTGTGAAAGCCTCTTAACATGGGTACGTAGTCAAAGTAAAGGTTTTATTCCACTGGCAGACAGTTCTCCGGCGCCGGCGGTGCTAGCTAGCATACGCGGCTAACGCTAGCTAGATGAGCTAACGGGGTAACGTTAGCAGGCTAGAGGAAAATGACACGGGCTCGCACTGGTTACGTATGCAGGCCAGCTGTTTGCTGTGTTTAGCTGCTGATGTGGTGCTCGCCAGACACCAGCAGTGACTGCAATTTAGATTCTAGCTCTGTTCAGCCGGCCTTTGACCTAACGTTAGCTGAAATTTCCAATGCTAAATCTCTTCCGTGTGTTGTAACGGGGGGATCAAACGGTACAGACGCTGGCCTTGTTATGATTTAACGCGTCTTTGACGAAGGCTTTCCCCCCTCCTCTGGATTGAGCATGAAGCACAACCGCTCTGTGTCTGCTTTGAGGCTGAATTCCTGTCATTGTTGTCCAGTGTAGCTTATCATTACGGACGTCTTTTCTTCCCCATTTCTTCTTCTGATCAAAATGTCAAATGCAGGGTAACTTCATGGGCTTGGATTTCTAACGTTACTCCAGATCTTTACTAGCTAAAGCCTGAAAGCAAAGATTTAAGCCACCAAATGGAAAATGTAGAATCACGTGCTACCGACTGGTCTATGTTTACATCGTTGAATGAATCTCGCCCTAAAGTGATCGTCTGCCAAAGACTGAGCAGTTATCTTTATATCATCATTTCAACTCACATAATTCAATTTTTAATACACCAAAAAGTATTTGCAGCCTCTTCATTGTGACTGAAATGTTAATATTGCATCAAATTGACTAGATTTCATTTATTAGGGTTATATTTTATAGATTATACCCCATATGATAACTTCAAAGGTGACAGTTTCTTTATTTTATATATAAAACCCATCTGTAAGTTATGTTAAGTACAGTCTAAACAAGGATTCTAGACATACCAAACACATACAGCCTAAGCATAGGAAAACAACTCTGCAGTAATGTCTACAATCATCCTAAATGTCATGTTTGATTATGCTATAAACGGCAAACATGTCTTTGGTCACAATTGTTGAGCTACAAGAAATGTTAAAGTAAAGACACGCTTTTGCTGTCACCACATGAATACATTTCTGTATGTTTGCACATTATGTCTGATCCAGGTAAAAGCAGCTTTGTAAGCATATAAACTTATGCACACAGCTTTACCAAGAAATCTTTAATCAGTTTGTGGCAAATGATTACTTTTTCTCATGACACTGACTGTATTTATCTGAGAACTACCAATATTGATCAAATATATTTTTAGCTTAGCACATGGAAATCGATATTATGCTCATATGTTGTGGTTTGACTGAAGAGATTGATGATGTTTGAGAAAAAAAGAAAGTGAATATGTAAAAACTCCAGGAAAGTATATATTTCAACCGTAATGTATATTTAAATCCGAGGTAAAGGCAACAGTTGCGTGGTTGAAAAGCTTGCATCACAAAGCTCTGTTGGATGTGAACTCAGATGTGTGAACAGTATTGTAACTGGACTGTCAGAAATGGAATGTTATGGAAACTCAGTATAGTTGTCACAATACACAACCTATTTAAATGGCAGTAGTGTGTGATGAAAACATGCACACCACACGGGTTGTAGTGGGTCTTCGTGCTGGCATGTTATTTGGCTTCTTCATCGTCATGTGCTTCATTATGTGTCATGCTATCTGGACACAAGCTGGGGTCTGATCAGGCTCAGTTGTGTCACCTGGGGGAGTATGTTTGTGTTATTGAAAGACCTGAGACAAACAGCGAGTCTGGGAGCTTCACTGAAGATGTCTCCAGAGGCATCAGTAACTGTTTTATCAGCACACATGTGTTCATGGTAGAAATCAATTGGTGTTTTCACCTTTGTCACATTTAAAAGCAGACCTCTTCACAGTGATAATGTGGCTGGCAAACATTCCTCACATACCTGTTAACTGTAAAGTCACAACGCTGAGTGTGACTGATCATTACTAAAACATGCAAGACTGTGTGACTAAACAGCACCAGAGGTATCAAGGCAACTGCTTCTCGTTTAGGTCATCATTGCAGGAAGCCCGAGTATACTTAATTTTATTGGATGGTTCTCACCTAATGAACAGATATTGTGCAGGTGATAAGATAATATCTTATGACATGATAACTGCCAGATAAATCTGTACTTCTTTTTTTTTACAGAAACATTGTGTGCTTAGAATATTTTAGTTAATGTGCAAGAAAATGGTTGGTTTTAATTGTGCAGAGCTATCAGTGTAGCCTTTCTGAATAAGTTATCTTGTAATGATGGTTATCAGTACTCCGTGCATGTCACCATATTAATTGATAACTGTAAGTAAGTCTTTCCTACTCATTTGTTCTATAGCTTTTCCCAGTGTAGGGAATACACTGGTCAAGAAAAATAACTATATATTCAGTGTAGCAGCACTCACTCTTTACATGGAATTGATCTTTTGGGTTGCATATCACCAACAATTGCATGATTTGGCTGCATTGTATTTTTGCTATTTTTGCAGCACACGCAATTTTAATTAAAACTACGTATATTGTATATCAAGTGCTCATACATGTTTGTTGTTAGTGTCCAAATTGCATTAGGTTGGCATGTGTGGCAGAGCTGTTATACTTCTCTTTGAAAAGGGTATAAAATCAAACCAAGGAGCTCACTAATATATCAAACACTTGTCGATATGTGGGCGCCTGTGATGGCGATAATTTAGAAGGACAGTTGTCCTTCTCACTCTTTATCTCTTTATTGTAAGTTAATGTGAGTAGTTTTACTGCCAGTGTTTGTAGTTGTAGTCATCTGTTTTCATCAGCATTTCCCACAGCTTGATCCATGTCCTTTGCCAGTTGTTTCCACAAACTTATAGGTGTGGATTTCCTTTTTGACCTCAGTCCACCGTATTTGTTTGATTTCAATGTGTTCGTGCTGTAACTCTGACTTTAGTTTACATGGGCTGCTATTTTTAACAATATAGTTGTTGGTTATTTTTATTTTGTTGGTTTTCAAAACTCAATGTGTGTGTTGCTTTTTAAATGCACATATGTCTGATTAATATTACAGATTTCTAGTGTTTGTTTACTAAAAGGCTTAAGCTTTTTGTAAGACATATTTTGGTTTAAGGGTCTGTTGTAGTTCTGTGCTATCAGTGTACACAGTTAGGTACCAGGTAGTTCAATTTATTCTACATTTGATCTTGTCTACCCATTTAGCAGAAAGCTGTGGGTGCTTAAAGCAGACTGGCTTCAAGACCAGGGAACATGAGCAAATCTTGCTGAACTATAAGTGCTCCAGTTCATGTGATACTTTGCTTTATTTATATAGCACTTTTCATCCAATTAAAATGCAACACAAAGTGCTTTACAACGTTAAAAACAGTAAAAACAAGCACCCATCCCTCCCTCCCTCCATGTATACACATAACTGTAAAAACATGCCAACACACACACCCATACATTTACAGACACACACGCCCACACACTCTCAGCACTGAAGCTCATACACAGACTGGGCACTAACAAAGCTTATGAAACTGTACAGAAAAAGAACACGTGCTGTGGACAGCAGTGGATGTCCAGAAACCATGTTTATGCTGCTTAACCAGTGCTGTGTGCTTTCTGTGACATAAGAAAAAGTTAAACATGCACCCACATGAAAATTTATATGAAAGCAGTGAACAAATAGCAAGAAGTACCAGCATTAACAAGGCTGAAACGTAAGAAAAAAATGAAATATTGAGTGCACAAATGCTACAGCTACTGGTTCAGATAGACTTAGTAGGTATTAGCAGCAGGGCAGTGTAACATGGTAATGTAGTTTTCTATATTAATAAATAGAATAAAAAAAATATTATTCCAATAGATGTAGAGGTGGTTGTTGACCTCCTTTTGCTCTGCGGTCACTGCTTCAAGGTTCCAAGATTAGTATAATCATAATAAGCTGATTGGGAGGTGATCCTCATGACACAGAGAACATGGTGTAGCCCAGACTCCCAGGGCTGTGTGAGAAAGCAGACATTACAACTGAAATCAACTAAGTGTGGATACCTCCTCTTAATTTTTACTCTGTCGGGCACTAGTGACACCTCTACTCCAGGAACAACACCTCAGAGGCCACATGGGCTAAACTTTTCACTCTGAGACATTGGTTAGTCATCATCAACTGTGTTTACCAAAAAATCATAGTAAATAGTAAGTAAACTAGTCTTTCAGTAGCTATCCATGGACATGGAATACACAAAATAATTAGTTAATGATTGTTGTGGACCGGAAGATTTAGGAAAAATGCTATTTAAAAATAAATGATAATAATAAATATATAAATATATGAAGCAATATAATCCAACTGGCAACTTGGACAGACAAATCAGCTGTCAGCAGAAGGTTTGATCAATGTCTGACTGACTTTAGTGGCAGTTGCAATTACTAAATAAGTGTTTGTTTATTTGTGCCTAATCAGCACTCCAAGCAGCAAGCGTGACACAAATGAGTAGCTCTTGAAAGCTCAATTTATGTGCCATCAATAACTGCAGTGGAAACAGTAATTTAAGGCTTCATTCATGGATAGTCAGTGCTTCCACAGTCCTTCACAACGTAAAGCGACCCACCTATGCTGCTCCACTGCGGCTTTACAAAAGGCATCACATGGGCGTACATTCCTTTTAAATGCTTTGTTATGTGGTGACATATGTGGTACAGGTTTGTAGATGCAACATGCAGTCAAGCATGTAGAGCTCACGTGGCCACGACAGCCTTTGTTGCATGGGAACAGTAGTTTAGGATGTTAAAAAAAGCTCCAGCTCTGCAAGGAGGAGTAAAAATACTGTCAGTCAATAAAATGGAAAAGACCATTTTTGATATTTTGAGCCTTCAGTAGCTCATTGATTGACAGTAACTTGATCTAATACCTTAAGTCATCAGCAAAGTAAAAATAGAAGGTGTTTGTCAATATTTTAACCTGGCATCAAGCTCTAGGAATATTATATGTGTACAGGGCTGCTGATTCATGTCCTTCATGCTTTTACAGCATGGTGACAGCTGTTGACTGCCTGTCATTCTTACTGTCTGTCTGTCTGTGATAGGCTGCCTCATCCTATATTTTCTTTCCTTTTTTTTGTCTTTCCTGAAAAGGGAAATGATGCAAACCAAATGCTGGTGTGGGGGACAGCTGTCACGAAGTGTAGAACAATAGGTCTGCATGCAACTATTTCTACCATGATGTTTGTCGTATTTCAGTTTCCTTTAGCACTGCTTACGTATCCCAGTTATATCTAAAACAGCAGGCCAGCTTGTTACCCACTATCCAAGATAATGTGGCACCCCAGGAAAGGATGTAATCCTGGTTGAGCTGTTGTTTAATGAGGGGAGATTATTTGGAAGTAAAGAACAGAGGGCAGAGTCCCAGATGAAAGTAGGAGATAAGGACAAGACCCCCTGAAGTCTAGATGCTGGTGGTGGTTAGGGCATCAACTAATGATTATTTTTAATTTTTAATTAATTATTTGCTTGGTTAATTTGTTTGGTTCATTGTTTGTTCTATAAAATGTCAGATAATTTTGAAAAATGTTGATCAAAGCCCAAGATGTCATAGTCCAATGTAGTGTTTTGTCCGCAACCCAAACACATTCAGTTCAATTTACTGCCATAGAGGAGCAAAGAAACCAACTAGAATCAGAGATTTTTTTTTTCCTTAAAAGAAATACTTGCACCAGTTAATTGATTGTCAAAATGGTTGGTGATTACTCTAATAGTCAACATTTTATCGATTAATTGCTGCAGCTCTTGTGGTGGTTTCACATATGGTCGTTTGCAGATGGTTGATGGAGACTGACTGAGACACCCCATACAGCCCAGATTAGGTGGAGATGGGGAGGAAAATGGATGTATGATCGACAGTCTGAAAGGGGTAGTGGCAGAATTACAATGAACCTAAAGAATGGGGTCTAGGGGCTGATTGGCAGATAAATCATTGGCCAAGATTAGTAGTGTTTAAATTGAGAATTAAGTGATTTTGACAGCGTGGGAAAAGAATACAGCAGAAGGAAAATCACATAATCACTGAGAGCTACAGAGACAGAAAGCAAGTGAACTCATCTTCCTTTTTGAACTTACAGCTAAGCTTCATCATACAGTATATATAATGTCTGTAAGTGACAGGACTGTTCAACTAAACTGTTAGATTATTGAAGAAACACTGTGTGTGTAATTACAGCAAGTAAAGTTTTTCCCCCTTTCTCACTGGTAATTGGTATTATGTAATCAGGGCTATTGTTTTGGTCCTGTTTTGTGTTGGCTCCGGCCCATTGGCTTGCTTTAGCTACTAGCTGCCTACTACAGAGTAAGAAGCTGAGATGACAGAGGGAGAATCTTATTGGTACTTGGCTATCTTTAAAAACCTCACAAGCTTGTTGAGAAGTCAGTCATTTTAAAAGCTGCCATTGACACGTTCATACAAATAATAGGTCCCCTGAAGGCCATCACAGCAGAAAAAAATGGAGAGACAAACACTGTTTAAAGTTCACAGTTGTGTTACAGGTCATATTCTAAAACCTTCCTGTTTAGATTATCTTAATTTGTCATTAATGAATGTTATTGTGAGTGTCATGCTGTCCTCATGCCACGTGAAGCGTGTCCTTCCACTGTTTACAGTGTTCTGTATCTTCTTGTTTACTGATCTCTTTCATCGTCTTTGCTAATGGTAATTCAATACTCTCATCTGCTTGTCTGTGGCTCAATGAAAGACTTGTTAATGTCCCAGATGTATATAGCTGTTGCTAAAGGAATTACCTTAATCAAGAACAGTGAATTCACTTATCCTTGTTTAAACAAGTTCAGAATAGATGCTGGCACTCGTGCAGCACAGTAGTTGGAGAGGGTCTTGTTCTTGCATCATGTTTATTTTAAGAAAATCGTGTAAACAGTTCTGCAGCCAATAGTTAAACAGCAGTGGCCTGAGATGGCAACAAGTAAAATGGCAGACTCATGCTTCTTGCTGCTTTTCACAGGGAAGTCTTTCCAGTCATACAGAATAATTTTGAATGGGTTTTATACTTGAACAAGAAGAATCTGAAATCCCTTAAGCAGGGATTTAACCTGTGTCCTGATTGATCAGCAGTCTCTCAAACTATTTGGCCAGTCTGTTGAAATTCTTGGGCTCGGCAGTTGCATGTCATGTTTGAGCCACGTAATGAAAAGTGTGTGAGACAGAATAATATGCGGGCAGAAGTTCAACCCTGTCATTTTCTTCCTGTTAGAATTCCAGCATTCCTCCTCTCGGTGTCCCCTCCTCCTTTGGCACATGGACTGTTGGCACGTAGACTGAAAAATATCACTTCTGTCTGGGCAGCAGATTTTATGCCTGGAGGATACCCGTTAGAGAAGAGTATAAAGGGTAACAACAGAACAAAGACATGTCAAGTGAGGTAGTTGAGGAGGAAGGGATGTGATAAAGGTGATGTAACAGAAGACTAAGCAGTGATGACAAGCAAAGCTTGAGCTGCTTTCTTGTGACAAAGATACCATCAAAGGGCTCTTTCACAGAGACATTTGAAAAGCATTGGAAAAACAAAATGTTAAGATTTATTCATCTTGATGCTAACTATAGCAAAACCTGTTTTACCCTAATTTTATTACAATCGCTGAATAATATTCCTGCATGAGGATGTGCAGAAGATGTTGTAGTCCTTTGTACAAAACATTTGTTGACCTTTTCAAGCTAATAGTATTGTCGTTAATAAACTGGTTCCTTGGCACCATTTCATCCTTAAGTGCTCAACATATATTTGTGTGTGTGTGTGTGTTTTTCGTATAGATCCAGACATTTGGTGTAGAGGCTCCATGCAAGACAGTAGAAGACTTGACCAGTGGTATCGTCATGGCCCAAGCTCTGCAGAAAATGTAAGTTTTTATCCTCAAGTTCGATGTGTGAGGAAATGCAATATTTGTTATTGGTTGACTTTTTCATCAAAAGGGATTTTCTTGTGTAAATATGTAGATATATGTAGATATAGTTCAGTATTCACAGGAGTGGGAAAACACTGCTGTGTAAACTGAGTTATATCTTAAATAAATATACTTAAATGTACGTCAACTAGAACTCTGCCTGTCACTCTGTTGCTCATTCAGTTTCATAAATCGGCTCGCCACCCGACAAACTGGCCCTTTATTGTGCTTTGCTTATTCACCAAAACACACGTCACACTTTTAAACCCTTTGCTTTTGTCTGTCTGAATTTTGTAGAGACATCATGTATTTCAACGATGCTTGGATTAGTAGAATCAAGCCAGAAGTTGGGGACAATTGGAGGTTAAAGGTAAGAATCACTTGGTTTAAGAGTAGCAATGTAAGGTTTAGCTTTTATTTGAAAAACTTCTGTTTTCTTCTTGAACTAGATGAGATAGCAGACCAAGTGTGAAATTGTCTGAAATGGTAATTGTATGTTGGTGTTATATATTTGTAATGACTTATGCGTTTCGACCACAGTGTTTCAGGGTTTAAAACGTATGTGTTTTTGTTTTGGTTCACTACAAATAAGTAAACTCAACTGTTACTTGTCAGTTTGTCTTGTATCACATATGTATTGGTCTAATATTCTTGATAAACATCTTCCTAAATTCTCTCTCTTCTTTCAGATCAGCAATCTAAAGAAAATCCTAAAAGGCATCCTAGATTATAATCAGGAGGTAAGAATATATAATATATAAATATAAACACTGTCAGTACCAGTTGGGACTGCCTACTCCACCCATAATCCCTTTACAGGTCACGATAATCCAGTTTTCATATCATGAAATAGTTAAATAAAGTTTATTTTGTCCCTCTCTAGGTCTTAGGCCAGCACATTAATGACTTCACACTACCAGATGTTAACCTTATCGGAGAACACTCTGATGCAGCAGAACTTGGCAGGATGCTACAACTTATATTGGGCTGTGCTGTCAACTGTGAACAGAAACAAGGTGCATATTGGATCCACTGTGTGTTTGTCAATGTGTGTGCGCGAGAACATAGTTCTGTGATGTGGCCTTGCAAACTGACTCAGAAGCTTGAATTTTCCTCATAACTTTGTTTGTCTGTGATTTCTAGAATACATCCAAACCATAATGATGATGGAAGAATCAGTGCAGCATGTTGTCATGACAGCCATCCAAGAGGTAAACCATCCTTCTGTTTAGACTATGATTAAATAGTATTTGCAGGTGATGACTGATGTTTGAGAATAAAGTGGGATCAGTCAGAAATAGGTTTTAGTCGAAAACAGGGTTGTGAGTAAGACTGCTATCAGTCGTGTATGCTGATTCTCATCATTACTGAATCAAGGCATAAGAAGCGTTGGACCTGTGTAGAGACCTGGACCACGGATCTGTCTTAAATGAACATCATACATCTGTTTGTTTAACCATCAGCATTTTTATTTGCTTACTGTTAAATTATGTTTTCCCTGTGTGCAACATGCAAATTTATTGTCATTGTCTTTATGTTCTGACAGCCAATCACCAAAATTATACCTTGAATTATCTTTTTTAAGTGAGTTTTTATGTAGTTTATGTAGTGGTAAATTTCCCTGGTGAGAGATCAGTAAAGTTTATCTCATCTTATCTTACTTTTTACGGATAAAGGACATATTGAACACTGGTGTACTTATATATACATTTTAATCCCATTAAGTTCAGAATTAAAGGGCAGTTAATACTAATAACAGGTGCTGTTTTAGTAATAAAATCCTGAAAATAGTTAGCAGTAGTTGTGTTTGCACTGAATCTTTTCCAACCATTAACCTATGTTTGTGTGTTTCTGTAGCTGATGAGTAAAGAGACACCAGTCACGGGAGGAAATGACTCGTATGTGGATCTTGACAGACAGGTATAAAGATGTCATCATTCCTTTTTAATGCATTTTCTGTTCATGTTTATGTCCCACTCTCCTCCTTTTTGGCCAGAGACCCATAAAACAGCTGGATCTGTGGAAAATCTTGCTTCAGCAGAACCGCTGTGCTCCTAAGCTGTCATTACTGTCTAAAAACTGCTTTAAACACGTCTCGATAAATTCTTGGTTAATTCTATTTTTATGGCAACATGTGTGTGAGATGAAAAGTAGTGTTTGTGTAGTCTCATCATATGAACAATAAGTCAAGTGAATTTGTTCTTTCTCTCCGTTCTCAGCTGAAGAAGACAGTTGAGGAGCTGAATGATGCTTTGGCTACGAAGGAAGAGATCGCCCAGAGGTGTCGTGAGCTTGATATGCAGGTTGGTTTTGTGGTGTAATACGCCCCCATGACTTAGGCTCTATCACAGCTGGTTTTGTGTGCCATAGCATAGTGTTCGGTTAGTCTATCACAAGTCTGAATGACCTAACCTAATATACATTACCCATACCAGTTCATTATTACTGTTGCACACTGTTACAGTGAGATTGTGATTGTTTCATACAGATAACACAGCAAGGGAAAAGCCCGTAATAAAGTAACTGTTGAATATCAGGCAGTACTCATTGGTATTGAGCGATAATAGATGTTTCAAGATAATGCAATTTTGACAATTAGTCAAGTACATTATGTTGTATTATGTAATGACATAGGACAAAATACAAACCATTTTCGCGTCCAGTCTTCAAAGAAGAGTGTGATTCTTACTTTTTTCCTACTGTATTTTGTAACTTTTCTACTACCTAACTGATGTTGTCGTACTTCTACAGATATTTTTGGTTGCACTTTAAAAGCAGCTCCCTTTTTTGCATAATTACTCTCTAATTACACTGTACTGAAACAGTCGATTCTGTTGATAACAATCTTGATGTCTTATACTTACTTACTTATTTCCTTGTCAAATTGTATTTTTCCCCCTTTAACAGTAATGAACTGTTGAAAGAAAGTGAGAGAACACATAATGTATGTCTATCTTCATAGCAATTGGTCACAATAAACATAAGTAATTTGCAATTCGTTTCTGCTTATGACAGGCTTATTACAGAAAAATGGAGCTGTAGTTTAAAGGGCTACCTGCTCTGCTGTTGTCTTGAATCAGTTTCTTCTCATTTCTTTAATATTCCAACACTGTGTGCCTTACTTTAAAGGCCCTCCATGTCCAAGAGGAGCGTGATAGACTGAGGTTAGAGTTTAATGAGCTAGAAGAGAGGGTAAATCCAAACTTTCTTTTCTTTCTGTCTCTTTCTTCTGTCCATGCTGTGTGGTGTGTCAAATAGTCCTGGATTTTTTCAGTCTGCTTGCACCAGATTCCCTTTCTCCAAAGCGTGTGTGCATGTTTGTGTACACGTTTGTGCACAAGTGTTTGTGCACACGTATACACGTGGTCCTCTTGAGGCACACCAGCCACAACTGCAGTTTTGTCTGGGTGTGTCAGATGTCATCCCTTCACTAATAATACTTAGCCTTCTTTACTTTGGTGTGTTTCATGCTTTCCCACAGCAACAGCATACAGCGAGGGAAAGAGGTTGGCATTTGAACCCAGGAAGAATTGTCGAATATCTGTTTAACATTTGCAGAAACAGTGAAATATTCATATTTGTTTCTCCCTTTTTAGAAAAAATACGCTATCAACCTTTTCGATGTGCCTTTATAAAGTTTTTTAAAGATTTATCCCAGTTCTCTTGCATGACTCTTGTCAGCACAATTGTTAAGTCTTGCATGTACTGTATCCTAATACCTGTAAGAATTAAGTATATTTTTTCTGAAACCTTTCCTGGTTTTGAGAGTGAATACATCTGATTCCCATCTGATTTCCTGCTTTTTCAGTTGCCCTTTTCACATCTTTGATGTGATATAGGCTTGTTGCCATGAGAGAATTTTCACAGTGGTGCAAGTTCTCCCAGAATGCTTCCACATAATAGCGTTACCAGCATTTAAATGGCTCACATTTTTAAACACAAGTGTTAAACTGACATAGCTTGTCACATGAAAATGGATTACAACTGCAAAAAATACATGTAACAAGTGTCATATCAGTGAAGACCTGAGTGTATACAGTGAAGTAGGCCTGAAGTTAAACCCAAAACAGATTCTCTGCCTGAAATCCTGACTCTCGCTTTGTGAAATGGAAGACATTAAAAATGATTGCTCTCACGTACAGTTGCTACTTACTGTTGTGAATATTGTACTAGTTTGGGATCATAGAGCGCTAACTTTCCCAAAATTCCAGAAAGGCTTTGGCTTTTATATTCCAATATTTCTAAGAACATCTATTGACGCCATCATTGAAAATTCATAAAAATCAGGGATGAAAAATGGCCGTGGCTTTACATGCCAGTTCATGTGACAGAATTCTACTTATTAAAGTTACAAGAATGTTTGTATTTCTTAACAAGTGTATCAAGGTCAGGTTTTGTTCGGTTTCACATTTTTAAAACGACAACAACAACCAGCTTCTGCTTTGCTTTGTGTGGAGTTTGATTCCCTGTCTATCACATTTGAGAAGACAACATCAACCCATATGTTGCCCTCTTTGCTGTGTTGGAGTTTGCTGATTTGCCTTGTTGAAGTGCGTTTGGTGTGTGCTTGCTTTAGTACCAGACATGATGCTGCAGTGAACCGAATGGACTGAATGCTATAAAGAAAGTGTTTTATGTAAATCTAAGTAACTTGAGAGATACAATTTACAAAGTTTGGTGTCATATACTTCTAACTTGTTTCACTTCTCTACTTCTTTTCTCTTCATCTTCTTCCTTTTTCACACTTTTCGTGTTCCCTTTTCTCCATGCTATCTCATTTTCACTTAACAATTCCATGTCTCCCTCCTCCTTGCACTCCATGTATCCCTTTCTTTGTCTCGTTTAACATCATCCCCAGGTTGCAGCTCTGCAAGAGGAGAAGAGCAGTTTGCTAGCAGAAAACCAGGTCCTGATGGAGAGACTTAACCAGTCTGACTCCATAGAGGATATAAACAGCCCTGCTGGACGCAGACATCTCCAACTGCAGACACAACTGGAGCAGCTACAGGAAGAAACTTTCAGGTATGGAACCGCAATGTGATAAGATGTTGTCACGTCGCAAGTTAGAGTTGAACTGACTGATACTGATGTCAAAAATCTTCAGATTTGATGATCAGTGTTGTTTCCCATTCTCTTCAGGTTGGAGGCAGCAAAAGACGACTACCGGATCCGTTGTGAGGAGCTTGAAAAAGAACTATTGGATGTGAAGTCCCAGAATGAAGAGCTTTCGTCACTGGCTGATGAAGCCCAGTCTCTCAAGGATGAGATGGATGTCCTCAGGTAAGATGAGGATGCAGCCAGTGAGATTACCCGAGAAAATCAAAATAGACTGAACACAACGAGAGTCACTGTTTTTAGTAATATGGGTGAACAACGGAGAACCGCAAGTGTTAACATTCATTGCCTTGCAGGTAATTATTGTTGTGTGCTTACTTACATTTTATTTTAGAGTGAAATCCAAAGTTGAAGTTGTTCTGGATTTTAAAAGTCAGAAATCATGGAAAAGAAGAGTAATAGTCTTGCATCAAAGGAATGATTGATGTGAAAATGTGTCACGAGTACAGGGATGATGAGAGATGATCGCTTCTTTTTTGAAATGTAACCTCACAAAATGAAACTGCCTGTTGTTTTTCTCCCAGGCATTCATCAGACAAAGTGTCAAAACTGGAGGGCACAGTGGAGAACTACAAAAAGAAACTGGAGGACATGGGACTTCTCAGGAGACAGGTATACAGTCACAGACAGACAGAGCGACCTGATGTATTTTTTTATTACAATGAGTAGTTGATGATTTCTCTTACTTTGAAGTATGTACCATGGTGCCACTTTCAGTTAAAATTATTTATTTTCGTTACCACCCCTGTGTCAGTCTAAAAAAAAACAATACATTTTAATGTGCGTGCCTGATAAGACAAATCAAGTGGCATGAATGAAGCTTCCATTGCTTTTCTACTTTCCAGAATAAACTTATGGAAGAGAAGAACACAGTGTTAATGCAGACCAACGTCAGCTTAGAAGAAGAACTACGAAAGGCAAATGCTACCAAGGGTCAGTTGGAGACGTACAAGAGACAGGTACGTGATGAGCAGCCATGTTAACTTTCATCTGCATAATCATTTTTTACACTTCACCAGGCTGTGCAATGTAACCCAGCTCTCTGACAGGTAGTTATTAAAGCTCACACATGTGGTATGTATATATTTGAGAGCTGATGTTTTCTCTTGAACTATGCTCTCTGCACAGGTAGTGGAACTTCAGAACAGACTGTCAGAAGAGTCTAAAAAGGCTGACAAGATGGAATTTGAGTACAAACGTGTCAAAGAGAAAGTGGACTCTCTACAAAAAGAAAAAGATGTAAGTACATATTGTATGACTTTTAGAAGGACTGATAAACTACAAAAGATGATCCAGAAGTATTTACTTTTCACTGGGCAAAGAGAATGGAGACATTTTTCATTTCAGTATCCCACTATACTTATTCTCATTCCTAGTTTATAGATACAACCAAGTGTGTAATTTAGCATGAAAAGAGAGTTAGACCAAAGGCTGTAAATAACTGGTAACTGACTGAACAACAAGTTCTGTTGCTGTTTAGCACATCGAATACATTCATTTCAGATCTTGCACTACTTCTCTTTTAATGTCTGTGTCCTTTGTTCACACATTTTTTCTGTGTCTTCCTTTGTAGCGTATGCGGACAGAGAGAGACTCGCTGAAGGAAACTATTGAGGAACTACATTGTGTCCAAGCTCAAGAAGGGCAGCTTACATCAAGTAATGAAATGTCTTTGTGCCTAAATATAAGTAGCTGAGCTTGGCCTTTTTTTAAGCTTAGCATAATCCACTCAGTCAATCCTCATTGTGATTACTGTTTATTAACGGGGGTTGTCTGTTTGCCCAGGTTTGTTCCCACTGGTCAGCAACGACGGTTCTGATTCGTTGGCTGCTGAGATCACCACCCCAGAGATTCGGTATGTGTATATGACTTTTCAACTCTTACGTTTTCTTTCGCTTTGGTGATTGAAGGGTTTGATGAACAAGAGGCAGAGTTCAAGGCGTTGACCTCCTCTGCTAATTCCTCAAATCTCAATCTTAAGGCCACACCTTGCAACTTGCAGGACTTTGCCAGAATCTGCTGCTAATGCCTTGGTGCCTGATACCACAGGACACCTTCAGAAGTCTTGAGAAGTTCATGGATCAGAGCTGTTTTAATGGCACAAGGGGGAGCTACACAGCATTAGGCTGTCGGTTTTGATGTTGTGACTGATATATCATGCAAAATATGTATTTTGGACAGTACAGTATGTCTGTGGGCTGTTATTCACTTTGTAGCCAGATGGTATCTAGTCTGTTCCGCATGCTTTCTCTGCTGCTATAAGGTAGAAGAGTTTGGCCTAAAAGGAGCTTTCTCTGTAGAGAGTTATGTAATAGTTGTGTATGAGTTACATCAGCCTGACAGCAGCTTTCCAAGAGGGCTGGGTTTTCTGTTGGCTGCATGCTATGCTTGGATTTTTTTTCAGCCCTTGTGAACCTTGAAAAAATGTGGATTTACAATGAAATCCAAATCTTCTGAGAGCTACTTTGGAGAAAAAAGGCTCGAGTCAGCCCAGTCGAGGCAATTCATTACTCTGTAGAGGGAAGCGTTGTGTCCTGAGGTGATGTCTCATTCTGAATGCTTTCGAAGCTGCAAGTAAGATGTTGCAATAACGATGTGTCATGTTGATTTATGCTACTGGCTCTCTGTTCAACATCAACCTGTTGCTTTTTAAAGCAGTTTCTGGGATTAATTGTTGTTTGTTATATTTATCTGCATTTTAAAATGGCAAGAAAAACAGCTGGAGATGCAGTTATTCTGTCTCTCTACTGCTCCTCCTCTGAAGTCTTCCTTTTCCTTTTCTGCCTTAACCTTTACTAGCGAGCAGCTGTGAGTCTGTCTGGAAACATTTAGCCAGTTTTCAGCTGGAAAGGAGTCAGCAGCCACACCCTAAAGAAACAAGACTCAGGAGACCCACTGACAACCAACCTGTCAAACATCTAAAACTGACAGAGATACAACAAAGCTCCCTATCTGTCTTTCCACCTGCTGCTTTAGTGTTTATGTGAATACAGAACCTTCAGATTCTGGCTTTCTTGGCAGGAACCAAGACATAGTTGTCCTCCTTTTTTACCTGCCTTTTTACTGTATGCAGTGTGAAATCCTTCCTGTTTGTAGGCTTTTAGGTTAGTGTTTTATGAGACAAAAAGAGGAAAATGGGAAAACTCAACCAATTTAGTCAAGTGGAGAGGACAAAGCTCAAACGTGTGGGTTGTCTACCCCTTTTACACTGACTGACTTTAACTTACTACTGTACCACTCTTGACTTTGGCAGCTCTTGCTGCTGTTGTAAAGGCAACCTTAATTGATCCCATCCCCTCTGCAGACTGCCGAGAGTAAATGTAAGAATTGAAAAGGTGCAAACCAGACAACTGAGCTGAAATAAAGCTTTAGTTTTATCAGAGTAACAGTGTAAGCTTTGACTTTGAAACTCTGACTACTCTCTCCTAAACTTATTTTTAGCTGTGGAGACGGTAGTGTCAGCTAGTCTGACGGTCAGACACTTAGTGTAGTGTAGTGTATAATTACAGCAGAGTTAAACCAATCTTTTTTACCGCAAATCCTTAAGTATTAACTTGACTGAGCCAGCTGTTGCGTATGTTTGCATGAGGTCTATGTGGAAATTATTACTACCAAAATTCCAATTTTTTGTGTTATGAGGTGATCCAATGATATGATCAGTTATCCTAAAGGTCATTCGCTTTAATCATGGCTAATAGTTGAAATGAATGACCTATGTTAATTTCTTGTTTAAGACTTAGTAGTGTATGTATTTCTCTGCAAACAAATACAGGAGTTCAAAGTGGGTCATCTCTCTGTTGTGGTTGAGGTTTCCGCTGACTGTGGTGTCTGTCATGCATAGTTAATGTTTAATACCAACCTAAGAAAAATATGATGCATACCTAGTGAGCTATGGATGCAGTAATGTATCACACTGTATCTTTCGACATAATTATATGACCAAATTGTTTTTAAGAATGACATATTTATGTAGATGTTCTAAAGGATTTTTGTATATAACAACTAGCTATACGTATTTAAGTGTCAGTATTGTTCAAATTAACACTTACTTCTGGCTAATGTGTTTATACAGAGAACATCTGATTCGTCTTCAACATGAAAACAAGATGCTGAAGCTGGCCCAGGAGGGATCAGATAATGAGAAGATCGCACTGTTGCAGAGTCTACTGGAGGATGCCAACAGAAGAAAAAATGAGCTGGAGACAGAGAACAGGTCAGCAAAGAGCACATAGACACATGGAGCCTCTCCCTGTTAACAGCAAAAGAAAACAAACTGGAGGCTGAATTTCTAATACAATTTCCAATCAAAACACACTTTTTCCCACTTGTACTCAGTATGTCATTGAAAATGAATGAAAAAAGAGCAAAGAGAATATTTTACAAGCTCAATTTTTTTGGTCTGGTCTTGCCATATTTTCAGCCCTGTGCTTAGATGTGGATCAATCTTCTGTTTATTTCTCCACAAGGATTTTCTTTGTCACTGCTGGTATATCATTCACTGCCCTTCATGCCAAAAGCCTGCATATCTCCTGGTTTTTTTCTGCCACTGTATAGCTTGTAGTTTTCTCGTTGCTGTCTTCAACGCTATGTTGTCCAACTGGTCTTTTGTACATGTTATCTAGGTTAATTAATCAGCGCTTGATGGAGGAGCAGAGTCAGGTGGAGGAACTACAGAAGAGTCTCCAAGAAGAGGGTTCTAAAGCAGATGATGTAAGTTAAATGTTTGTTCTGTACTCTGTGTGCAACTCTGACAGCAACTGAAATAGGGAGCCAAATTCCCATCATACCAAGACTGCAGCACACGCCTCCTCCTGAAGGGTCAGTGTTTTTACATTATCTTGTATGCTACAGTTTATAAAAGCAAGTGGGCATTAGTAGAGGATTGAAAAGAACATTTTGAGTACAGTTGTGGCCATTTAGGCAAAGATTTCGCCAGGGACGCCAGGCGACAAAGAAGTGAAATCACACATTTTAATGTGCCTTTGATATCAATTTGGAAGGTCTGTGATTCTATTAAACAAATTTGTGCATGCTATCAAATGGTTTTCATGTAACATTCCCCACATGCCTTAGGAAGACATAATTTTACAAGTTTCTAATGTCCTGTCGTCTAGTTAGAAAAGTTAAACGCTCTGAATAGTAAGTAGAAATCATAAATATAACCCAGAATTGTTTACTTTAGAAGGACCGATTACTATAGAATGAAAACGGCTCTGTGATTCTTGCATTAAGTTAAAAAAAACTGTCTATTTTCTTTTCAAATATTGCACCCTCTGTCAGACTATAGTAAGTATATCATGATCCCAGCAAGTTCTCTCTTTTAGACTTTGTATTTTCAAGACTTGTGTTTACAGTTTTTTGACTTCCTTAACTAAATGTAGACAGAATGTAGTAAACTTTGCACTCTTGAAAGCTGTGCATATTATACTGCTAGTATAATGTGTTGTGCATTTCTAGAGAGTAAAATAAGAGTCCCTCATCCCTTAGATACCCAGTGTTCCTGTTTCCTCCTCTTTATTTCATGCTGTAGTCAATCTGAGCATGTAATTCTTCAATCCTCTGAAAGTTTCTGCTATTGCATAGCTTTGCTGCATCCCACTGAAACACTGGGGACTCACACTGACTCCAAACACGTCACAACTTGAAATACATAATAAGACTGATTTATTTGTGCATTTGCTTTATTTCCTACACAGAATTTTTGATGAAATCCACATCACTGATTGCCTCTCTGAACATTATTCCACATCTTACCAATAGTATATGATAATTCTCTACAATACTTCCCTCTTCTGCCCTCTGCTGGACATCAGCAGACATGTGCAGGGCTGTTCAATTTGAGACATTTGCTACATCTCCTGACTTAATTTACCTAAATTGCTCTTTGAATGTTTCCTTTATTTAAGATAAAGGTTGTATCTCAGGATTTCTGTGCATTGTAAAAATATTTTTTTTCCCTTTTCAGTCTTCCATTCTGAAGAAGAAATACGAGGAGCATATGTAAGTGTTCTTCTAAGCACCATTTTACTGTCAAGACTGCACTTCATTTGAAGATAATTTCAAGCATATTCATCATTTAATCCTTGAGTTCTCAACATGAAGTACTAAAAACAGTCAGACTAGAAAACGCTTATACTTGGGGCTTTGTTCTTTCTGTTAGGGAGAAAGTACGAGAGTTGAACAATGAGTTACTGAAGAAAAATGCCTTCATCGACGAAATGGAGCCTAAATACACCGCCAGCTGTAAGTCTGAAGTGAATTCTGAATATGTAAAACATGATGTTCATCATCCCTTTCCACCTATTTTTGATCTATTTTTTTTATTTTCATTAAAACTGTTTAATGTTTAATTTTGCTGTGTAGATACCACACTGTAACAAAAAGGCAATGCATATCCATAGCAAAGGACAGTTAAACTAACATGTTTTCTCTCAGCCCAACGAGTGGATGAGCTGGAAGAGGCCTTGAAGAAGAAGGATGAAGATATGAAACAAATGGAGGAGAGATATAAGAAATACCTTGAAAAAGCCAAGAGTGTGAGTGTATTTTCATCACGGAAGCAGTCGCAGATGCTTGCTGTAAATGTGAGATAACAACGAGACGTGTGATGTGAATCTGTCCTTTACAGGTGATCCGAACACTGGATCCCAAGCAGAACCAGGGTTCAGGCCCAGAGGTGCAGGCTCTGAAAAACCAGCTGCAGGAGAAGGAGAGGATGTTACACTCATTGGAGGTAATCAGTCTTTGAGTTAAGAATCAGAAGAATTGGATAATCTGGCAAAAGAGGGAATGGACTCTGTCAGTGGGGTGACGCTCTTTAAGGTGCATTTAAGTAATCGGGCTGCCGCAATCAGCCGACATAATTGATTTAGGCTGAAAATGCATTGACATCCCCCTTTTTTCCCTTTTTACTTCAGTAACAAATGTTCTTCCTCAATATGATAGCGTAATAGTTGAATCATGGCGTCCATCTCGGATCAGTGTACAAGCTTCCAGTGCTTCAAAAGTATGTTAGTACTTTTGGTGATCACAGAACAGCAAGCTGGTTCGACGACTGGGCAGAGTTTTGATAGCAGACCACAGCAGCAGAAGCACAATGCACAATGCAACGCATGGGAGCTGTAATAAATAAATAAAGCTGCTCTCATTTGCATGTTTTTCTGTTTTCTGTTGTCAGACATCGTAAGTATGAAATAGTTACTGAAACGCAGCCTATTAAAACTCCATGTTAACCAGCAGTCACTCTTAAGCTGCTGAAATCATAACAAAATGATTATGCTGACATCGTCCAAAAAAACCTGTCATACACACCGTCTTTATCTTACCATGAGTTAAAGATGACAGTTGTGTTGTGAAAACTTTAATAGAATTCAAAACGCCTACCAAAGTTAGAGAACAACTGCAAAATAAAGACAAAGAAGTTGCTTTTGTTTGTATAATCTAACTTTTTGACTTTGTTAAGGGGTTTAATAGAAATTTGGATTTCTTTTGGAGCTGCCCTACTTACCTAGAAAATAAGCTCTCTTTTATAAATTGTGTTTTTAAAATCATGTTTCTCAAAATTCATTTAAGGGAAAATTAAGCATTATTATTATTAATCAACTGATCCTTAAAATAGTCGATACGTTGATCGGTGGCAAGTCTAGATCCTCCATGATGGCAGAGAGAGTGATTCCTGCGTCACTGGAAGACAGAGGATGCAAGGAAGCATAAGTTAAAATAACGAAAAGCAATCCATCTAGAGAGGGAAATGTGACAACACTGTGGCAGTATTTGGTCAACTTGTTGCATTGCTGAAGGTCTTGTGCCTTTTATGTTTCCTCCCAACAGAAAGAGATGGACAAGACAAAGAGCCAGAGAGAACACGAGGAGAAACTGATTGTCTCAGCCTGGTACAATATGGTAAGAAAGAGCTATGAGGCCCGAAAAAGGAGCTTTAAAACACTGATAGCTTCATTAATATAAACAAGGGTTCTTTTTTATATTTTGTATAACATTCCATATATTTTTATGCACTCACTTTAGATAGTTTTGATAATACTTCCCAAAATTGCATGTAATAAGCAGTCAGCTGTCATTTTAACCACTAGAGGGCAGCATAGACTCTTCTATAACATTTAAAGACATTGTTTACCCGTAATAAACTTGATCAGTTGCTGGTATTAGTGTTCATGAATGCTAAATCAGCACTAATGTTACATTTAGGTTAATTTGCTCTCTCATACATCAACATTAGTGGACTGATGGTAGCTGATTCTCTAGAGGAGCATCTTTCTCTGTGTGTTAAAGCAGTTTGTGCTCCAGCATAAGCACTGGCTCTATTTACTGTCTCGTTAGACTCGCACTGAAAAAGGCCATTAAGGTTCTTCCTCTGGTATCTTTTCTCAGGGTATGTCTATGCAGAAGAAGGCGGCTGAAGACCGACTTGCCAACACCGGTTCTGGTCAGTCCTTTCTGGCCCGGCAGAGACAAGCCACCAGCACACGCCGCTCCTACCCAGGCCACGTCCAGCCAGCTACCGCAAGGTAGATGGCAGTAGGGCACAAAAATACTGCGACAAGCTGCTTTACAAATCCCCTGAACTTGCATACAGTAGATGTGCCTGTTTTGAGGCACTCTATTTCCATTCATTTCTAATGGAAGTTCTTGCTTTTCTGCATTCTCCCCATTGATTTTCCTTTTTTTTCCTTCTTGATCAGATCCATGAGGTAGAGATGCCAGACAAGGCTGCCCAAATGTTGCACCACTTTTTTTTCCTGACTAAGCGTATTTTACCTTGACTCCTGTGATGCAAGGCTTCTACTTTTTCAAACCCCAGCATATTTGATAGGGTCTGACTAATCACTCCAAACGTCCTCTCTTCCTCCCTCTCAACCACTGACCTTCCTGAATCTGTACTCTGTGGCAACCGTTTGCCACACAGGTAATCTGGACCCCAAGGCTCAGAAGAATGACACCTTCTTGAGAAGTTACTGTCAGTTTTTGATAAGAGGAACCGCTCTACCTGTTCATGCAGTATTTATGCACATCTCTACCTGTGATGACATTTGACATTTGGCTTGTTTTGTGACTGGAGTTAACAGATTTTCTGTCCTGCGTTGTGTTTTAACTCTTTATGATGTAGCTTTAAGGAGGTTAAAAGCAGTTTTCAGTTACTCGTCTTACTGAAAAACTTTTATTTCATCTGATTTTGAATCAGTCTTAAACAACAGGAACACTGAGGCATAGGAAGTTGTATTATTGTTATGTTAATGTTGGGTTTGCTTGCTTAATGGTGTGAATGATCTGATTTGAAAAATATGGTTGTAATAGTGCAGCAATAATTGTGAATGGTAATTTTTCTCCAAGAAACATAGAAAAGTAACCTCTTCTGGTTTTGAGGTCGTTTTGTGAAGGTGCAATCCACAGCTAGGCTGATTTTGGCTACTGTACATAATAGTGTAAATTGGTTTGTCTCATAAAGAACAAGGAGCCACCTCTGAGCAAAACCACTTCACTTGGTTTTAGCTTTACCAGCATTTACAAGGTCGTGTCAGACAACACCTCATGTGCCATAGTGTTAATTTTAAATGTCCGTACTTCAGTAATTTGTCAATATCGCCCCTGCAACACTGCAGTCTTTTCCACTAAGATAAGAAATATGCAGACACAGAAAATTTGACTCATGAAATGTTTCCTCAGTTTTGGACATTGGGATTGTCTGGTTGTAAGGGATTTAGTTCGTAGGTCACTTTTAATGTCAAAAAGTCCATAATAGGATGCCATTTATTCAATGTCACACATTAAGATAGATACTTTCCATATCATGTTACGTGAGTTGATTGCTGCTATAGTATAAAAAGGTTTTTACACAGGATTGGATAGAGATGCTTGTTGCAACTGTTATCATCGTCTCTTTAACACATTTTTGTTCCATTTTGTCTGCCTTGTCATTGTTAAGGTGATTGATCTCTTATTAACCTTGAAAGTCTGTTTAGATCAGGGGCAGACTGTTGATTTCTCACCTAACAGACCCTACCATCTGACCATTACTTCTCTCTTTCCTCCCTCAACAGCAATGTCACTGCATGACTGGCACACCAATGACCTGTCCAAGCCCTGTGTGGCCTGGCCGGGCCTTTTTCTGTGGCCTCCACTGACCCTCTGGCTGGGCTAGGCTGAGGCACGCAATGCATGAACTACCTGCCTGCGCACTGTTTGCATGACCTTGCATTGACTCGAGCCTGCGAGTAACCAGCCCACTAGCAGCAGCATGAGCACTAACAACCCTCTGCAGAGTCATGCATTATAACCTCCAGACAAGCCTGTGCAGGGACGGGGTAGGAAAAAGAAAAACCCCACAAAGCCTTCCTCCAATTAATTTCTTTTCCTCCGTTCTGGCTCCTTTCCCCCCTTGTTCTTATGCTCTTTGTTATTGTTATCTCCATCTCCTCCATCTCCTCCTTACTCTTCATGGACATGCCTGCTTGTGCTTCTGCACTGCAACAAGTCTGTTACAATTCAGCCTACGTTACAAACACCCGGGAAAGGGGCAGAATATCGCAGTATTGTCTGTCAATCTACCAGTTGATTTAATAAGCCCTTTCCTGCAGTACTTGCGCGTAACCTGGTGGTGGAGAGCTGCTTCAGGATACCTCAATGGCACATTTCCACATATCTGTTCTCATTCACAAGTTGGAGGATGTGAGATAATATTTGATCAGTCTAAATAACACAAAAAAGAGTCACCTCCCCTTTAAACTGCTACACTACGTGTTTTTATGTCCAACCTGTCCTCAACTTGTTGCTAGATGGGATCATAGTTGAAGCTTTTACCTCAAGTACTGAATACAGCAAGGTTTGGACTAAAGGAAAGCTTGTGGGGCTTGACTGTGCCCTCTAGGTTTTTGGACAGATTGCAATAGGAGCATAGGATGGCAGAATAAGTGTTTTAAATAAATATCACTGTTACAGATGTGCAGGATAAAAGCCCCCATTAAGCCTACTTGCAGTTTTTCTCCGTGCAGGATCTCTTTCTTGATGAAATACACATTTATATAGTATTTCGGGCCATACTGTGGTTGATTACTGTTGGAGCAAATAACCTAAGGTCCAAAAAGATGTGAGCCAAATACAAGAAGCTCTGCTGAGTGCACTTTGTCATATGTTTAAAACATTTTGCCAGTCAGTCATTTAATAGAATTATTGACACAAAATTAAGATTGGAAACTACATTAGCTCATGCAGGCTAATGTATCGTCAGCTCACTTAGACTTTAAAGGGCTAATCGGTTAAAACACACGGAAAGGGAAACAGCTGCAATAATTTCAAAAGACCCCTGTCGATCACAGACACGTCTTCAGTGCATTTTTACAGCTTTCACAACTGGCAGTTCAAAGGCATCCCGCGTTTGTGTTACGGCGCTATGTTGATTTAGGGTTGTAAATCAATAATGGCAGAAGCCGACTCCTTAAACATACAGTGTTATAGAAGAGACAGGTTACAGTATCAGTGATAGGGAGGCTTTGATGTTGCTTTAAGTCATACTGTGTATTTTTTTTTTAGCTTTTTTAAAATAAATGTCTTATTTAACTTTTATTTCCAGAGCTTATTAAAATTGCATTGACAAAAAGGGTGAGAAGGACTGAAAAGCACACCCTGGACCTGAGGATATATATGCATATTATAGGCATAAATGCATATATTGATGTGAATGAGAGAGATGATCAAATCCTCCAATTTAGTGCCTTTTGTTTAAAATGTATAGCGAATAACATTTTTAGGATTAAAGGCAGTTAGGCGTATTGCCTTAGTGACCAGATTTATTGTATTATTTGAGGAAAAAGCTCATAATAAATCTCTTCATTCAACGTGGGCTTAATGAGGGCTTTTCTTCTCAGTTTTTAACCCATTTTACTTCTAATTGTTATACTGTGTAACCTTAGTTTAATTCATGCCGTGCATTTTTATCTTAATGGCTTATTTATTCTTTTGCCGCTTGTACAGCAGTGTTAACATTTTTTATATATATATATATATATTAGTAGTATTATTCTATCGCCACTTATACTGTTACAATGGATGTGATGTTTCCATAGGCATCAAAATACTGTTAAATACTTGTCTTATGCAACAGAAGGAGGTGAAGGTTGTTCACAGTGTAGCGTTCATCTAAAGATGGTGTGGGTGTCGAGGCAGGTGGGCGTAAATTGGAGAAGCTTACATTTACCTCTGGTTTCTTTCAGGAAGAGGAGTTTCTTAGAAAAATCACTGTGCTAAGAAATTGTAATGTTTAACAAAGAAAAGCACATTTTACACTTTTAATTCCTTGAATGGTCGCTGAATTTTCTGTGACCCTACAAATGAGCGTATTTTCAAATGTTGGGCGACCAGAGCAGGGCCTTGTTTGTAGGGGAGAAAAGGTTGAGGTTGCAAGTGTAACTGCATCAAAGTGTTATTAGAAGGGCAGATCAGATTACATATTTGAGTATCGGACAAATTCCCAAACCGGAGTGGTGAAATAACTTTTGTAGTATGACTTCAGCAAAGACAAAAGGTTACACGTCTCTACTTGTTTCTGTGCAAATCAAAGAGTTTTGTAAACCACTAGCCGTTAACATCTGCAGTTTGAGCTCTAAACTTATATTACACAGAACTCTTTTAACCGTCCATCACCAATGAGTTGGTTTGGTAAGAAATCTGTATATAATGGAGCCCATCCACATTGTGGTCGACATGTTGAAATTTATATCAGGGATGTGGGGAAACATTTTTTGTTGTTTTGTTTTTAATATCTCCCTAAGGAGAAAGCAGATCGTCTTATTCCCGTCAAAACAGCCACTGTGTTCTTTTGCTGTTATTTAAGAAGCCCGATGGTTTGGGCCGATTTCAGACCCTTATCAAAAACAATTAGTTGTTTATAAGGAAGGAAAGATGACAGCATGATGTGCTGTTCAAGCTCCAGGTCAAAATCTTTCCTCATTTTTCATGTTCAAGAGCAAAGATCAAAATGAGAATGGCAGTAATCCTCACAAAAACTCATATTGTGTCAAAATGTGGTGTTTTTTTTATTTACACGACTAAGCTAAAACGACTACCCAGTATTCCCTAGTGTTACTTGACTGCTGACGCCACTGTGGGCCAGTCAAAATGTATTAGACAGACGAAATAAACGACACGAGGCTGTTAACAGGTCAGAATCATAACGTGTGCAGTGTTTGCCGTATTTTTTTTACTCATTGGAGGACGTTTCTTTACATATTGAAGTAGCAAATAACCTTCCATTTGCCAAGTTTTATATTTGCTTGTATACAAACACACTATGTACATACAGTATGTGATAGTGGTATAGGAAGTGTCTGGATATTTGAGAATGAGAAAATACAGAAACCATGTCTAGTTAGATGGATTTCATATAGCATCTGTCCGCTGAGGGACTCACTGATGAAAATGTGCTTCCTACACCGCAAAACTTGGAAATGACATTGTAAATAAAGCTTGTATAAAACAGGCTGCTTGTTTGTTTTGATGTATTTTTGCATAATTTTCTTGCTATCTGCCGCCACACGCGTGCGTTGTCAAACCTCAAAGTTTTGGCCGCCTGAGGGGTAAACCCATTATTTGCTCTTTAAAACTAATTCATCTAATTAAAGCAGCCAGACCTGATATTTTCACAACAATATCAAATGACAGTGTGTCGGCAGTGTCGCTTGTAATAATTAACCAACAGAAGATTATCCTCAGGTGTGTTGTACCTCTTATGCTAATATGTGAACAGGATATATGGATGAAACGGCGCTTTGGTAGCAAATTAAATCAAAACCCTTATATATTTACTCAGCTGCTTTTGTTCAAGCAGAAAAAATTGATAAGACAAATAAAGACAGTGTCCAAGGCATGCGAATGGAGGGGAAAGTGATTCTGGTTGTTTTTATGTTTTTTAAAAATGTCCTTTAAAGCAAGACCTGTATGATTTTCTCATCTCTAGTGCAATATCTGATTTACCTTTTAACTTATGTTGCATTGTACATAGCAAGGAAACGTACTTCCCTTGCCTGACTCATCACACCAGCCTTTATCTCACTGATGCCACAATATTTTGCTGTTGTGCAACTTAATAAATATATTTCCTCAGGCACCGAGATGCTTTTACTTTAGTTGTTCCGATTTATACAGCTTTTTACTTCAACTCCCCTACATCTCAGATATGGTGATGTACGGGAGACAAATATTGCACAACACTTCAAATTACAGTTTTTCATACCTTCTCTCTTCAGTGAAAACAGTGTTTCTCTAAATGTGATTTAGGTTTTATTCTGAAATGTGTAGTGTTACTTTATGAGTTTAAAACATTAATTTGACATTTCTAAACAGTTTTTAAAACTCTCTCTTGGATCTGCTGTATCGCCGAAAAGCTGAAAATGTTCTGAGCTCATAGATAGTTGACTGTTTTTTTTAGCAATATGTAGTTCTTAGGAGCAGTGATGCTACAAAGAAATGTTGATCTTGTAGAAAGTGTGGGTTAAACTCACAAACTATATAAATTTGTCAAAATGAGCTCAACCTTATACATCTCCAGCATTGAACGCAACTTAGACATAATTGTAGCAGTTCTATTAATCTAAAAACATCCTATATAATAAGAAAACACTGAGAGGGACTATTTTTGTACAGGATGAGTACTTTTAATTAAATTTTGTGTCCTATCGGAGTATTCTCACAGTGTGATGTTGCTACTTTTACCTTTCTGAATGCTTCTTCCACCACTGTTATTCTCACATAGTCCCATAATAGCGATCTATAGTGGTTGGTTTAGATCTTCAGTATCTGCCTCTTATATGAACTGAATCCCTGCTCACACAGCCTCAGCCCAGCCTGGGAAACGAAGCCTGGATGCCCCTCGAGGCTAGCGGACACCGGAACTTCCCTGTATCGGTGTCCCATTCTTCATTCCTGAGAGCTTCTTTTTCTCTCCCCTAACCTCAGCCTCTGGGTGCTTCCTCACGACAAGTCACGGCAGAAGTCCAGAGTCAATATAAATACACTTCTCCTGTTACTCACTCACTTCTATCACCGAAGGCCTGAGTGAAAGGAGGGGAGGTGATGGTTGCAGTCGGTGTGTTGATATCGCTTTCCATATCTGGGTCAGAGCCTATATGCTGATGGTGTACTTTTCCACAATTCGGCTGCAAAAGCAAATCGCTGGAAGTTAGATAATAATGTCGAGTTGCTATTTGTATCTTACACCGTTTGACATACTGTGATGCTGCCTGCACAAATAAAACATGGAAATATATATTCAAACTTTTTTTTTATAGTGCCGCTTTACACATTCACTGTATATGTGCTGGAAGAATGCATGGATTGGCATTTTCTTTGTCGTAAGTATAGTAATTTAAAGACATGGTGCATTATTGTCCTGAAAAGTATGGTCAAAATTGTAATCAACTTGACAATAGATAATGTAATATGCTCTTAATGGTGGCAAAGAGTGCTTCAAGCCTTGTTAATGTTGTGACTCTATGATTGGCAGTCTGTTAGTTGGTGACTCCATCAGTTTGAGTCATGTGCAGACAAGACCTTCTGATCCAGCAGCTGCTTAATATGCCTGTGTAATTAGTCTCAAATTAATTGACAGAACCTTTTCAACAGTTCCCAGATGATGTCTGCTAATGATTGTGATGATCCTCTTGCACTGCTCCGAACTACAGGTAAACATTTAGTGATTTTAGTTTAATGTCTAACTGTTTGCCATGAAGTCTAAGGCTGTTTTCCACTGCAGGAATTTTTGGGCTATTTTAGAGCGGGCCGAGTATATTCTGTTTGCAGGAACCGTCTCTGCATAGGACCTCTTTCAGAAGAGAAGAAAGTACGTGCTCTGGGGTAAGTACATCTGAGCAGCTCGGTGAGGCTTGATGCTGATTGGTTAAAGTCGGAGACAAAGCACAGTTTTTAAAAACTTTCCGAGGAGCAATCTTCACCTGTCGAGCATCAATGTTAACATTGTAAATTTACCATATGAACTAACACAACAAACAGCCATAAAGCAACCATCTCTGTTCCCTTCATCGTTGGGTTTGGTGTGTTGATTTGATGTTGCAGTTACCTGTAAACATGCCCATCAGCTTGTGCCTTCCCAGAGTTTGTGCCTTTTCATGTCCACCTGAGGATGAACCAATAACTTCCCTTCGCTTTGCACATAATGCCGTCTTGTAGATAAAAACTTCAGTTTGTCCATTTGATTTATGAACAAAACACCTGCAAAAATAAAAATATCCCCTCCAGCCTCAGCTCTACTTAGTATGCATGGCTGTGTTAAAGAGAAGTAGATATAATACAGTCACTTGCAAATTACTCCCATGGCACAGGATTCAAGAAAGTTTTCTGGTTTTGCTTCCGTGTTGTGTGGCTAACTGTAAATGTTCAGTCTACAGATTTTGCATAGGCTACATATTTTTGAGCTCTGAAAGTTATACAAACATGAACCCTGTCAATTTAAAATCCATACTAGAAAATCAAAAATCTATGAGTATTAACACTTTTGGGCTGCAGGAAATTTTTGCGTTGTAATTCCACAAGTTGCCACTGGGAAAATATAGCAGCAAAGTTAGTGTCAGCAGCTCAATTAAATTCAATTTTATTTATATAGCACAAATTATAAATGGAGAACAAAAAACTCAACAATCCAAAGTTCCCTTTGTATTCCCTGTGAGCAAGCACTCAGCGACAGTTGGAATGAACAAAAAAAAAAAACACCTAATATCGGGAGGTGAAAAAAAGTCTCAGACAGAACCAGGCTCCGGAAAGGCAGACATCTGCCCCGACTGGTCGGGGTAAGAGTGGGGATGAGGGAGGTGGGGTTTACGAACATGCAAATACAATATGCTCACATTGTGAAAATGATACCTTCTACTCACAGCCATATTGTATATTAGCATGTTAGCATTGTTATTGCAAGCATGCAGGCATCCTGATGTTAGCGTTTAGCTCAGCTACATATTATTATTTACATAATAGGCCATACTTGCAATATACTAAAACATGTAACTTTCTGCATAGTTTACAATAATTTGACAAACTTCTCATTTTCCCTACTGGTCAGAATTGCAATGGCGTCTTTCTTGTTGTTAATTTGAGCAATCAAACTACTTAATAGGACATGAAAAGCATCACCTCCACCTCCACCTCACACTGTGACTCTGAGTGTTGCAGTTTGTTCCATTTACTCATAATTCATCTTCAAAGCATGAAAGAATCACAGGAGAAAAACTGAGCTCAGTGACAGACAGTGAGTCATTATGAACAGAGTGAACTTTCCTTTGGCTGAATCAGAACTAAAGACCCTAATTCCTCTTCTGCTATTATGGTCAGACGTTCTCTGTAGGATAACAAACACGGGGTTGAATTCATTTTGAAAATCCAGCCTCTGTATAAATAAAACTATATACCCTTGGGTTGAGCTGCAGGAATTGTACAGGGTCACAGTATATCAGAATTTCCCTATGTATGGTTTGGATGTGGAGTGAATTTTCGGAATCCACACCTTCAGAGGAACTTGAAGTGTGGAGATTAGACAGTACGCTCATTTTACACAACGTCATTGCTCTTAACGGCAACTGCTGTCAGAGTTCGAACATTGTTTTTAATATCCAAAGAAAATGTCATTGATCCCAGATGGTTTTTTTCTTTCTTTCATTCTTTCTTTCTTTCTGTTTCTCAATATTGAAGTCATTACGGAAACATTCCACCGAGAGGAAAAATCAGAGCAAACGAGAGTTGTCATTTCCCTAATGAAAGAGCCTGTTATTATTTCTTCATAACTTAGCGTTTTGGCTGACAATATGGGCTTTATGACACGTTCAATTTACATTTCAATCAGACTGGTGAAGGGGGGGACGAGGCCTGATAACACAAGGCTCTCATTGATGCACACACTCCGTCGAACACACACAATCAGACACACACACACACACACACACACAGATCAGGTGGTGTTTCAGCACTTTTTGGATGGAAGCCTGGCGGATACCTGCCCTGAGATTTTAACACGCACATGCAGCACAAAAACCACTGACACACACACACACACACACACACACACACACAGAGCACTTTCACCGTCCGCCAACACTCAGGCAACCTCCTCCAATTTTACATTATCATTTTTGGCATGGCTTCAATGAAACCCAGGTGAGAAGTGCAGCGGGGGAAGCTGAAACCTCGTGCTCGGCCTGTTGACACAGTCAGAGAGTAAAAGGAAAAGCAGAGTGGCTCTTTAGATTGTATTAACCCCTGTGAGCGAGGAGCAGTTTGAGGGCAGCGGCTTTGACAGACAGCTGCTTTGTACAAGAGGCTGTGGTTTGTAAAAGGCTAAACGTGCAGGCCAAGCGGGAATATGCTGTTTTTCTGTGACACGAGTCTTTCATTTCCAATGTTTTTCTTTATTCCTGTCGTATTTTTGGCCTCCTCTCTGGCTATTTATGCCTCTCATTGAAAGACAGGTTACAGAGGTTGCAGGGCAAACAGATACAGTGCCGTGCAAAAGTATTTGCCCCTCTATAGAAATCTTCTATTTTTGCATATTCGTAACACTTTGTTTCAGATCGTCATTTTTAATGTACGGCAAGACACAAAATTTAGTTTTTAAATGATGATTTTATGTATTTGAAGAAAAATGCTGTCCAGCCCACATTGTCCTATGTGAAAAAGTAATTGCCCCCGTAGCTACCAACCTACCAAATGACCAAATTCATTTGTCAATTGGATTCAGTCTCACCAGCTACACCCACGTATGATTACTGCCAGGCTTGTTAAATCTAAACATCACTAAATAGAACCTGTCTGGTATTGTGAAGTAGCGAAAGGTTCTCAAAAAGCAGCACGTGATGCCACGTTCTAAAGAGATTCAAGAACAGATGCGTTGCAAAGTCATTGACATTCATCAGTCTGGAGTGTTACAAATCCATTGCTAATGCTCTGGGACTCCAGAGAACCACAGTGAGAGCCATTATCCACCAACGGAGAAAACACAGAACAGTGGTGAGCCTTCCCAGGAGTGGTTGGCCTATCAGCATTTCTCCAAGAGCACGTCGATATCTAATCCAAGAGTCACAAAAGAACCCGGACAACTACCAAAGGATCTGCAGGCCTCACTGGCCTCAGTGAAGGTCAGTCTACATGATTCCACAATAAGGAAGACTCTGGGTGAAAATGTCGTCCATGGGAGAGTTGCAAGGTGAAAACCACTCCCGACCAAAAAGAACATAAAGGTTTGTCTGGCATTCGCGAAAAAAAATCTAGATGAGCCCCAAGGATAACATCCTGTGGACTAATGAGTCAAAGGTGGAACTTTCTGGAAGACATGGGTCCGTTGCATCTGGTGTAAAGCTAATACTGCATTCCACAAGAAGAGCATCATCCCAGCAGTGAAACATGATGGTGGTAGTGTGATGGTTTGAGGTGGCTTTGCTTCCACAGGACCTGGACGACTTGTCATAGCTGATGGAGCCATGAATTCTGCTCTCTATCGGAAAATCTTCCTGGAAAATATCCACCCATCAGTTCATGACCTAAAGCTCAAGCACAAATGTTTTATGCAGCATGACAATGACCCAAAGCACACAAGCAAGTCCACCTCTGAGTGGCTCAAAAAGAGCAAAATTAAGGCCTTGGAGTGGCCGAGTCAAAGTCTGGACTTGAATCCAATTGAAATGCTGTGGCAAGACCTTAAAAGGGATGTTCATGACCCTATTGGACCCTATTATCTTACAGACAAACAGAGTATATGTATATGTATTTATCTTAATGACAAACAAACAGCTCAATTTTTATCTTTTGTTAGATGTATTTTGGGCCATTTTTGCCTATATTTTTAAAGGAACAGCGGAGAGAAAGCTAGGTTTGAAACCACAGATCTGCAAATGTGCTTATGTGTCAACTACCTGACCATTGCTTGACCATCACATACCAATATGCATCATTAGACATTATTCGTTTTGGGTCACCCTGTTGATTTTTTTTTACAGCTATTAATGCTATGGAGCAATGTTTTATGGAAGCCTTTGCTGTTTGTTAAGAATGTGCACAATGCTTTGCGTGATGATAAAAAATGAATGGAAACAGAATTTTTCTTTCGAAGAAAAACCCCATTAGACACCTTTAATTCACAGCTATCATATTTGCTGATGGTATTTCTTGTGGTGAGTTCTTGGAACAGTTTGAGGCTTGATTACACATTTTGTCATTGCCTGGAAAAAAAAAATGCTGTATGATTTTCTCTATGCATTTTCATATTTACAAACACATACCAATAGTTTTGTCTTGGCCCTGTTTTTCGGGTATTTCTGCACATGTAGGATGCTGTCAGCTGCAGGCTAGAGCAGAAACAAATAGAAAACTTATACATAGTTTCATTTCATCTTTCTGTCTCTCTGGGAATTCCGGATTTTTATCATAAGCAGATGCACTCATGCTTCATAAACATGCAGGAAAAAAACAGACATGACATGAAAGTTAAAACAAGTTAGCAGCACTTTTAGATGCATTTCAGGGGGATCATTCTTATTTGTTGACACTTTTGTTTTTATATATACATCCAGGTGGTTGATCTTTTTTTTTTTTTTTAACAAGCTTCATAAACAGACTGTATGTGGGTTTTTAACTTAACTCATGTACAAGTTATGAAGTTCAGGTACAGCAGATTCTGCACACATCTAAACTCACTCTCTCTCTCTTTTGCACACACTCTGAGGCCAACAGAGAGCTGAAAACCATCGGACCAGAGGGATGAACGTCTGAGTGATCTTCACAGTGTTTGAGCCAGAGTGAGTCACACTGGGCGCCGTGACCACTAAATCAAAGAGCTGTTTGAACAGCTGCATTCCTTCACACCCCTTCATCCTCTCTCTCCCTTGCTGTGCAGTAATACTAATTCTGCTTTATGCCGCTGACCCGTACTCCCTCCCCGAGCCTGCACTCTGGTGTGATGGAGATCAAGCTTAATGGAAAAAGAGTGCAAAAGTGAGTTAAGTCATCCTTTGACCGCGGACAGGTGTCTGTTCGGGGTCTAGCGTAAAGATGAGACAGAAAGACTCTGTGAGGCTTCACAGCAGCGACTGCGGCTGATTAATGAAGCCTTGACAGCTCAAGTGAGTCATTATGTAGCTTCCATTTCTTTTCACGCATCCAACTGCCCTCCTCCAGAGTCATTTATTGTTAAGACATTAGTTTTCAGTGACAGGCACAGTAATTGCAGTTGTATGGACAAAGCCAGCTCTGAAACGTTTCTTTTGTTTTAAGTTTCAGAGGTTCCGTGGGTTCTCTGTACAGGTGTAGATCTACTAAACTCCCACATATTACCCATTATTTACAATACTGTGCATCTAACTGTAGTGCTGTTATGGGCAGTAACATAAAAGTACTCAGACATGTTCAGAAATATGCCTAGAAGTTAGGAGACTGAAACCAGTTCTGTGTCTCTGTGCAGTATAGAAGTGTAAAGGCTCCAAGTTGTTTTTGTTGTTGTTTTTACATTAATTACCCCAAAACAGCTCCACCTAGCTACTCCAAAGTCAACCAGCAGAAAAAACAGCAAACAAACTTAGTTTTTTCCATTCACCAGCCTTCTCCTATGATCTCGCTCAATGTTTCTTCCATTTCCCATCCCTCTTAAACATTTAGGGTGACTAAACTATAATGTTATTTTGCCGCCTTTTTTGCGAAAAACTCTAATATTTACTTGGCAGGATAAATCATTTATGCATGAAGTCAAGCATTGGAGACTTTCTCCCTAACTTGCTCTCTGTACAAGTTCACTTTAAGCAATGACTTTGTTACTTTTGGCGCAGGTCTGTGGTTAGATCCTTGAGGGAAATGGAGCGTGACAGTGTCTCCATTAAAAAGTCATCTTTGAGCTCATCTTTTATTGTGACACCAATTATTCCTGCGAAAGTGACGTTCAACAGACAAAAAAAAAAGGATCAGGGGAGTGTGATTTTCTTCCAAAGAAAAATGGGGCTTAAGTGAACAGAGGTATTCCTGTGGCTTTTTAACAGCTGGAATTAAAAAGCAGACAGAAAGAGCCATAAATATATCTGTATTTAATATCCACTATTCTGACTGCATCCTTAGAAAATCACTGCTGCTACAATCCCATGAGAAAATGTCTGAACATTTAAATGTAGCTCCGTATCTCGTCATTAAAAAAATCTGCTTCATACTCTGTAGTGTCTTCTGCAGCACTTATGCAAAACAGATGAGCTCTCTCAGCTGCCATCCTGGATTATACACTGACCAGCCACAACATGGAAACCATCACCAGGTGAAGTGAGTAACACTGATCATCTCATTCCAATGCAATGGTGGGGAAACCTGGGTCCAGGCATTTTTGTGGATGTTACTTTGACATGTACTACCCATGCACACACCCCCATAGCAATTGCACCACAAAAACTGCTCAGGAAATGCTCAAGGACCTCAACAAAGAGCCCACAGGATTGACTAAGGCCTCCAATCTCCCCAAATCACAATTTGGTTGAACATCTGCTTCAGAACAGGCCTGATCCATATCGGTCCCAATGCACAGGACCCAAAGGATCAGCTGTCAGTGCTCTGATGCCAGACACCAGAGGACACCTCCAGATGTCCCATGTCCATTCCCTCACTGGTCAGAGCTGTTTTGGCAACACAAAGGAGACCTACACAATATTAGGTGGTTTTAATGTTGTGGCTGGTTGGTCTAGGTTCACCTTGTACAGTAGACTTGTAAAATAATCTAAAACTCAGGGTCTGAATTGAGAAAACTGACATGCGTATCTGGAAATGCTTTTTTGTTTTAAAATTATCAGTAAAATAAAACCAAGACCAGCTCAGAAACACACATGCAGCAGGAAAGGAGTCAAGATCCACATCAATGGACTTCTATATCTTTTCCTTGTTTTTGGAAAGTGAAAAGAAATGTTGGGTTTGAGCACTTCAAAGCCTATTTGCAGTGACAAGTAACTGAGACATCAATTTAAGCATATCTTCATAAAAGCTAATGATCTGGATACACATGCACACCGCACATCAGACGGAGCAAGTGAGAGTCTCCATGGAGTGGGCTGGAGGTTTAGGGTGGAGTTGGAATGATAATAGTTGGAATGATAATTGTTATTTTTCTTTACCAACTTTTGACCCTATCTAGAAGCTGTCTTTGGAAGAGATCCATAGATTTTACACGTTGTTTTTCGGTTTACTGTAAATGGTAATTTTACCAACTTTCATGTCTAGATTTAGAAGATCAAATCAAAGTTTAAACGTCTCTTTTGAAGATTTGATGCTTTTTAGTATAGAATGCCTTTCAAGAACCCATTTTGAAAGGATAGAAAGTGTCATTTGTACACCCAAAATTCACATTTGTAGATCAATAGGTAGGTATGTCGATGTCTAGATGTCTAGATGGATAGATAGATGGATGGATGGATAGATGGATAGATGGATAGATAGATAGATAGATAGATGGATAGATGGATAGATGGATAGATGGATAGATGGATAGATAGATGGATGGATGGATGGATAGATGGATAGATAGATGGATGGATGGATAGATGGATAGATAGATAGATAGGTAGATAGATAGATAAAATAAGGCGCTAATGATGCTAATAGAATCTAATGTATAAATACAGCAGTACAAAAATACAAAAATAGGGTCACTGAGTCTTAGTGGATCCAGGACTATTGCATGGTAAAGTGTAAATGGTGCAAATAGAATATAAAGTGCACCTCTCACACCTTCAACTTCTTCTTCTTTGGAATGTCCTTGAATCCAACTCAATAAAAGAGTCACTGCGGAGTAAGAGGAAGGTGGTTGGTTGGTGGTGTGGTGATGGTGGTAATTAAGGACATGAGCTGAGATCAGAGCTTTGGATCAGCTATACATGGTATGTGCGTCTGCCCACAGGGCCGCCAGGACACCCCGGATTCCAGTAAGTGCTTTTTACCCTGAACACCATTTTTGCTTTGATGCTGTGACTAACAGCCCAGTCACACAACCACTTCCATCACAGCGAACCGTGCAGTCATGCCTTTTACTTGTTCTCCATGCCACTCGCCATTAATGTCATGTTTGTTTTTGAAATGCGAAACTATAGATGTTTACAAGAGCTGGATAATTGAATGTGTCGTGAATATCAAAAACAACAATCATGTGGTTTGTGTCCTTGCGAAAACTTGAAAGTGTGTGTGCGTAAGAGTTATTGAAGCTGAGTTATCTGGGGCGAGTGTTTGCTCGTGTTGGGAAGTCACAGATTAGAATAGATGGGATTACTGTAAGCAGCACAGAAAGAAAAAAACAACATCATTCATTCAAACAAATTATCATTTCACACAAAGAAAATCGATGCGGTTTTTAACTTAAACCAGAGAAAACGTCATTGCAGAAGTCAAATATCTGTGTAATAAAGTCATATTTTTTTACTGCCTGGCAAATATAGAAAAACCTCAGAGACATTTTTCAAATGCTATAATCAGATCTGCATTTTATAACCACCACAATGTCTGAAGGAAGAAATTTAAGGAAGTCTCTGTTTACTGAAATTACATAGATTAAGATTTATCTGTAGAACTTATTCCATCCAAGGTAGCTCATTGTGGTTTTTGCGAGCAGTAAAATGTCTGAGTCACTGTTTTGGTAGTGAGAGCTCACCAAAGCTTCCTTCAGCAGGAACCGACCTCATAAAGGACCTTTATCCTCCAAGACATGAGACATTAGAGGGTTTGTTTTTCTTTTACTTTGTGTTTTCATGTGCATCGTTTAGGAATCCTGTGATGCCCGTGTTTCCAAGGGAGATCATTTGCAGTCCAATAGGTAAATAAATGTTTTTTTTTTTATCTTTACCCGTGAAGCAGTCATTATGATGCCAAAGTCAACAGAAATAGTTGTGCAGTCACTGTGTGGACAGATTACACACAGCGATGTCAGCTATTAGTCAGTGTATAGTAGCAAAGTCCGCTCCTTGTTTTTGATGTTGTGCAACTCTGGCCAGCACACAAAAGGTCAGTCATCCTCTGAATGTCCTGTCTGATTCAGTGGAATAACATCAAGTTGGTTCTTCTACATGACCTCTCTATTGGTGAAATCCTGGGCAGACACCATGCATCAAACACTTACTGTATCTACTTCTGCAAAAACCTTTACACTAAAAAATTACACTTGTATCCCAACTCAATCTGACCCTGACAGAGATACTAGCTGGGCCTCAGTATGGCACATTCATGCTAGCAGACATGCTTTTACAGTACCGATGTCTGATTGATCCACAAAGTTGTGAGTGTATTCATCTTGAACCAGACCATGGTCTTAAGTCAGGAAAGGAGGTGTTCGAAGAACCTTGTGATGTTCTCGAGCTCTGCTTTGGATGATTTTAGACTCCGATCCTATGAAAGCTTGTCTAGTGGTGTTCGTAACACAGAAACCGGGGAACCATCAGTGCTCAAATGTAGCCACAGGAGAAAAAGAAAATCATGGAGTTGATTAAGTTAATATACGTTGTTGAAAATGACTCTTCTTAAACTAAAGCGCATATAATTCAGTTTCGTGGCCAAGGCAACAGATAGCCAAATATACTTTATACTGCATTATTACATTAATTTCATTTGAGATTTTACTGAGAACATCAGTATCTCATATCTGTTCTGTTCAAGATCCCCTCCAGGTTTGATCACAGATATATAAAAACATTCTTCTATGACCTGACAACCTGCATCAAACCACAAATCAAAAGCACGCATGTAGACAGTTAAACATATACAGTGAGACATACTGTATATATATATATATATATACACACACACACACACACACACGAATGCATGCAAAACCGCAAATACTAGTGTCAGGGCTTTTCAGTCAGAGTTTAATGTGCTGTGAAGGAAGTAGACCGTGGTTGATAAGACTGACCATCTGTAAATGGACTGAGTCATATGAACTATTACTGGAAGGCTTCCAGTCCATATGCTTCTCATCTACTTTGTTTTTATATTCTAGTCTGGTTCAATAGTTTCTCAAATGCTCTTTGGACCACCAAACTATATCCTGATTCCAGGTCAACAGTTCTCCTCCCTTAGTTGACCGCAACTTCCTGAAATCAGCTGAACTCTTCCCACAGCCAGGGTTTTTCAATCTGGATGGTCACAGCTGCATTCTCCCTGGAATGCTGGTGCCCATCTGCTGCTTCAGGAGACTCCTGGCCCAGCCAAGCCCATCTGACAACAGTAACAACCAACTGAGGATTTGAACATGGCCTGCTCACAGTAAATGTCTCCAAACTCCACAGAATACACAAAGAAACACAAAATTGGAGGTGGGAGTAAAACACCTTACAGACGGAGTCCCCAACTAGACGTTCCTGGTTCACCCTCAACAGAGTGTCCAATATGAGGATACTTCAAAAAGTTCTCAGCCACACACACAAAAAATGTCAAAGAGTGAAAGAAAGATTGTTCTAGCCCACCAGTGTTCAAGCTTTGCTATCCCTTCGCCAAACAAAATCACATCTTGAGCCTCCAGATACTACTCAGCAGCATGCATGACTTCATCATCACTCTGAAAATGATGACTATGCAAGTGGGATTCCAGTTTGGGAAACAGATAGAAGTCAGATGGTGCAGGCTGGTGAGTGAGGTGCAGGGACAACAGTTGAAAGCGACATTTAACTGCTTCTTCCACCTGTACTGTGTGGATGGGCACATTGTCGTAGAGCAACAGCAGCCAGCTTTAAGCAAAGAAATAGTAAATGGTCTGCACTTACATAGCGCCTTTCTACCTTATTGGTACTCAAAGCGCTTTACACTGTGCTTTGCATTCACCAATGGCAACAAAGCTTCCATGCAAAGTGCCTGCAACTTGGGGTTCAGTGCCTTGCCCAAGGACACTTCGGCATGTGGAGGAGCTGGGCATCAAACCTTCCTTGTGATCTGTGGACAACCCACTCTACCACCTGGGCCACAGCCGTCTGATGACGACAAACATTTGAGTTCTTGTTAGCAGTCATATTGTATACAGTCATGCCCCTTGTTTCCAGGTGAGGCTGAGAACTTTTTGAAGTACACACATATCTGATGATATGACCACAGGGTCAACCATTTCCCGTTGGCCTGGAGTATTTTAGGGCACATAAGTACACTTATGAACAACAGTATCCTACTCTAGGATACTGTTCTTTATGGCCATTCTGTGGAACGCACAGCAGCTCAATCATAAAGCACCACTTCGGTTTAGATCAGGAAGGTCCTTGCCTCTGGTTACCCCCCAAGGCCTTTCCAGTACACCACCCAGATACTCAAACAAACAGACTTGCTCTGTCTGAATAGCCCCACACCCACCTGGCAACTCTCACCATCAATGGGCAACTCTAGGAAAGTCCAGTGACTTTTGAGAGTTTTAGTTCCATAACCAGTGCTTTGCATGAAGGTGTAAACCAAGAGGTGGCTTTCCACTGCAGGAACTTAAGGTTAATGTGAGACAGCGGAAATGTTTAGCCCTTTCAGCCTTTCCATTTCCACTACGGTGTAAAATCCGTCAACTGTGACTGCAATGTTAACTCTGATTGTACTAAATTAATGACAAATAGCAACTACTGGACCCAACTCCAGTTCTATGAGCAAGTAAGAAATAGAACAACAGGCTGTTATTTTAGCCAATATGGCAATTTTTTGTAGTTGATGCCCATGTTTGTGAGGAGAACACTGCTACTCACTGAGAACATCAAGAGGGCAGAAAAAAATGACAGTTCTGCAACTGTCTGAGTTTAAGCAATCAGTGCTGAACTTTTCAGGACCACTCAAAAGTACCTACCTGTAGTTTTTTTCTGCTCTGAACGTGGCAGTGAAACAGGGCCTAAAGTGGCAGTTCCTGCAGCCAGAACACGGTCAAAGGTTTGGACTGCCCTAAAACAAGTTCCTGCACTGGAACCTCTCCATCCCCCAATACTACTCTGGCTCCTTCCCCACCAAAGGGGCAGCATGAACTGGTCCCTGCAAATACAGGGAGGTATTGGAGTTGGGTGCAATACAAACACCTGAATCCAGTGACTTTCCCTGCAGGTGGCAGGTCTACAGGTCAGCTCTCCATGTCTTTTTTCAAGCCGAGACAGCACGAGTGAGTTGACATAGCTCCAAACCTGCTTCGCATTTTTTATGTTTTCCACATTTTCTCAAACACTGAGGATATACTGAGGATATATTTTTATTTTTATGCCTTCACCTAAAATGTATTTCTGCACATCTGCACTTGTTAACCAACAGGTATTTCTCAGTATTTCCTCACGTTACAGCATTATTCCTGGGACAGCGAGAAAAACAGTGTTGCATGCACGACCTGACAGGATCAAATACATCCACCACCCAGTCTTTGTAAAATGAAGCATATGTGGTCATTTCCATACTGTGAAATCCTTTTGAAGATTTCTCTAAAGAGCCAGAATCAGATGTTTGCTCGGGATCTCTCAGAAGACCCCAGCGCTGTTTGATCTCCGCAAACAGAGACACTTTAAAGTGGAAATGTACAGATGCAGTGTACTATCAGTATTGACAGGAGGGGTCATGGAAATCCATTACAGGCTTCAAACAGGCTCCCTTTCCTAGAATAATAGACTTGCATTAAAATGTTAGAGGGAAATGGGTTACAGATCACTTTTATTTTCACTTTTTTATGATTTGAATGAATGTCAGGGGTTATTACACTTACTGTCACACTTATAAATGAGGTTCATTATTTTTACAGCACATTTAAAAAAGAAAATTGGGGTTTAAGCCAAACCTTTATAGTTTTATGACAACATTAAACTTATAACTATATTACAATTTCAACCCGTAAGAAAAGACATCATGTTTTATCATCAATCCAACATGCTGGTGTGTCATATGGTTTCCAGTTATGGAGACATTTTGTTCTGATAGCTTTGGTGATGCGTTAGTTCACAGATTCCTGACGTCCGAGACATTATGAAACCTGAGACTTTGTCCTGATCCAGATGTGGTTTCACTTTGCAGCAATGAAGAACCATAAGCGGCCTTCCATCGGACATTACTGTATGTGACGATACCCAGAGCTGAGTCGCCGCACACAGATGGTGTTCTTTTAATAGATGTACAACTGAAGGTCATCATAAACACACGCACAACCCTTTTACTGCTTTCATATGTGATCTATCAATGCCTCGAATGAATCAACGCTGACAGAAGTCATTTAAAGTAGCCCGTACATGGATGATTGACATTTTCCCTATTACTCACCCAATAACACGCATTGACGAATGCAGTGATTTTCACGCTGCTTCTTGAAGTGAATATTTTTTTTAAATGTTCATCAAAACCAGTGGAATTTGAATGCATTTGGATGAGGTCCTGAGCATTCATTTGCATTATTGTGCTTTAATTCAAATTTACAGAGAAGCTTTTGTGATTTTAAGCTTTTAACGTCTGAGGTTGCTCGGACTTGAATTGGTTCTCAACTGAGTTCTCAACTGAGCTTTTATACTCTTAAAACTTGTGTCGCACTCAGAGGAAAGGGCTGATCACTCCTCGTAGTTTTGCATTAGTACTTCACTATGCAAGCAGCCTCAACTAACACTATATATATATATATATATATATATATATATATATATATATATGTATATACTTACATAGGAGTCATTCCATGCCAATTCACCTAGGGCCTCCCACTTGAGGTCATGTATTTTCTTGAAGGAAATCATGCAAAAACTTCTACCTAAGCCATGGAATCTTGCAAAAATTGTCTACTCCAAATAATTTTTGAGTTATTATTTTTTTGAAAATCGGGCCTCGGTGTGAAACTTGATAACTTCAACGATTCTTTTCTAAAGCCTCACCTGTTGCTAATTTTTCACAGGATTTAGCTGATTTTTTTTCACTGACTATTTCAGTAACTACAAGAAGAAGTTGAACTTGCAGTCATGTCAGTAGTTTATGCTGATTTAAAAAAAAAAAAAAAAAATTTAAATAATAAAAATCTGTAATTTATCATCAAAATGAAAAATCTTCAATTTTCAAAAATTCATATCTCCACTAATGTTCACTCAATTCCAACCAAATGTGTGTTGTGAGTAGAAACAGCTTCGTTTTGTCATATCTAAATGTCATTTAGATCTACATCAAAAACTGACTGCCACAGGTCTTCCTAAAATCAGCTTTGGAGCTGGAAAAATCCACTTTTTAGGACATTTTAACAGTATTTTTTTCACAAAGGACTGTTTTGATTCCTTTGAAACTTTTTGAAGGGAATGTCTTCATATCCATTGAAAAAATATTACAAAATTAAAAATGTTATATTACTCCTTCATTATTTAAACATATTATGAAAATGGCACATTTTTCATAGTTTTAGTGGCCTTAAAATCACATTTGGAGGCTTTAATTGTCAGGTAAATATTTGGATTATGTTGATTTCAAGGTTTCGTATGTCTGTATGATACCTGTTGAGCTATTTTGTCCTCTTTAATAGGCTCTTCTTTGATTATTTTCCAGTCTAGGAATGAAATAAAATGTGATGTTACTGCCACTGACTGACAGGAATATTTCAAGAAAGGGTTTTGATACCGCTGACATCACCAGTAGCCCCATGCAGACACAAGAAAAACTGAGGTAGACCTGCATTAGTGTTCAAATGTATGGATGTAACCGTAATCTGACTCTTTCTGCACAACCTCTTTTCAGCCTTTACTCTTCTTGCACCCTCCATCTTATCTTTCACCTCTTTGGCTCCTCTCAGTTTGAAATGCAACAGCTGGCAGGAATGGCTGTATCCACTAGGAGGAGCTTTAACTGGCCTCTGCAAAGTTTGAGTCCATATAACACAGAGTGTAAACACACATTAATTGATATATAAACACATAAATACAAGTGACCACACACCAAATATGGCTGAGTGGTGCAGTTGAAGTAATAAAAACAGTTTGCAGTGAGAACAATTGATTAATCAGATGGATTTTCAGTTGTGGCCTTTCATGTTGGAGTTTATCCATAAATTTTACTCAAGAGAATTATTATAACCAGTTTTCCTTTTAATTAGATAACTAATTTTCTTTAAAGAAGACATGACAGTTGCAATGTAGACACATATATAATTTCTAAAGGGATACATGATAGTCCAAAACTGTCAATTAGCACATCTCATTTCAACAGTCGGACCCTCTCGGACTGCTCAGACCACCTCACCATGTCAGACAATCCTCATTTTTTCCAGCCTTTTCTGTTTGTCTGCAAACAGCATTTGTCTGTAAAGTCGTTCTTCGCGTCAACAAACCGTTTTGTGTTTACTCAGACGTCTGACAACATCAACGTGTGTGCTGAGGCTCCCCCCGTGTGAACCAGGACTTCGGGCGTAAAGGCGCATAGAGTCGGGGCGCATAGATCGGCTCTCCAAACGCATACGGACCAAAGGGCGCAGCTTGTACTACCATGTGAGTGCAGTTACGAAATCGCTTACTTGATATTTTAAAGCAATCTATAACTGGAAGGTTCTTTTCAACATGTGCAGAAAAGGCGTTTTAGGGTGCAAACACTTTCCCACATGCACTCCAAATGGCATAGCCCACGTATGTTATATGATGCATCTGGGCACCTTACTGAATCATTAGGATACCTTTTTTTTACATTACATGATAATATCTTGAATGTCCTTGTCTGAGATACTGCCTGATGCACACTGCCTCTCCACAAAAAAGGTGGCGCTCTGTGGTTCCCATGTCTGCGCCCACATGCAACCCAACATAAAGGGCTGTTATTGCAGGTTTTCTCATGTTAATGCCTCCAGTTTGTCAGGCATTAACTAGGAGGGCATGATAATCTATCCACGGGATCTCCACTGGCACCCTTGATTGTCTTCAGGCCTCCTGCGGGGCGACGACAAGGAAGCTCATCAGTCCGGCTGAAAATAAATGCTGTTAATTGAAACCAGGGCCGATCGTTATTAGTGATCTGGCTGCGGAGTCAAAATAGTTGTTAATTTAGTAAATCTTAACGCTGTGCACTTTATTGGAGTGGATAGTATGAATGGAGAGGTGATGTTTAATCAGATTACTGCTGTGAGAGAGAGAGAGAGAGAGAGAGAGAGAGAGAGAGAGAGAGAGAGAGAGAGAGGGAGGACTGGGGGGTGGTTTGGTTGGAGGGGGTGTTATAGAGGCAATCTGAGGGGGTAGGTAGAGGCAACAGAGATGCTGACACACACACGTAGCCTGCAGACACACACACGTTGCAGAGAGAGAGGCGCGGATAGACAGTGCAGACTTGGCAGACAAGCAGAGCGCAGCGTCGAGAAGTTTTGGGTTTGAAACTTTTTCTCTGGAAAGTGCAACTGGTCGGTGCGCACACATTCAACTCCAACGAAGAGGGGAAACACACCCAGATCAATCCTGACTTTCTGTTTCTGGCTCCAGGTGCTTGACGCGGCGTGGTGGTGGACCTGTTGGCCCAATCTGGCAACTTTTTGGAACTATTACGCGTAAAAATTCTCTGCGCAAATTCCGTGCAGGGCAATGCAAAGAGCAAGGGAAACCGTGGAGAATTCCGCCTGGCCGGCAGTGAGAGGATGATGTGACCCTGTGTAAACTTCCACTGACCACCTTCTTCTCCTCTCTCCCCACTCAAACACACGTGAAAGCGGCGGCGCTGCGTCCAAGGAGGCTCAAGTCAACATGACTCTGCCCGGCGGTTTGTCGGATACTTGTCAGCTCATTTTACGCGACCGCACGGAGCCGGAGCTGTGGAAATAAGGACCTTATCCATGCTTTCTGGGGAATAGTTGCTGCAGCACGTTGTGGTGAAGCAGAACCCGGGCAACCCTGCACAGTTTTGGAGAGAGAGAGTGAGAGAGAGAGAGAGTGAGGGGGAGAGAGGGAGCTACGATGCGGGGCACTTTGGGCGCATTCGTTCAGTCCTGTCTCCTGCTGCTGGTCCGAGCAGACCAGTGGAGGCTGAAGGACTCAGCCAACTGCGAGTTAAACAGGAAAGTAAGTCATCATGAGAGAGATTTTAGTGCTGAAGTTTGCAAAAAAAAAAAAGTGTGATGTCCACCTTGGACACATGAAGTTTCCTGACAGTGAAGTTACCCCTAAAATGCCATTTAAACATTTTTTTTCTGTCTGACATCCTGTCTAACGTTCTCAATGTGGAGCTTTTTACCTTTTTAATTTGCTTTTGCATGTGTAAAGATCAGTCTGGAGGAAACCCCTGATCTCTTGAGTGACTATCAATAGTGCTTCATTCATTTTAAAATGCATTTAAAACCCCAAATGAATTAAATGTATAGTTATGTCATCATTAATAATAGCACAATAAGTGGATCTATCAACACTGATTGTTATTTATCTGCCACTAATCACTGACTCTACTTTGTTTTAGCACTGGTTTTGTGTATTGACATTGACTAACATGCCCATCCTTACATTTTGAGCATCTGCTTGTGTGTATTCAGAAAAAAAAGCCCTGTATTTGACCCAGTGCATCCAAGCAACTGTAATGACACCAATTGACACTCAGAATTTACCCTCAAAATCCCTTTTCAACAGAAATAAACGTGAAAGTTTGACTTTTTGGTTTTGTAACACTGTTTTGATTCTCTTTCAGTCTCACTTTGATTAGTTTTTTTTGTAAAACTCATGTTCTTCAGAGTCACACAGACCATTTGAGGTCAGACCGAGCAGCAACAGGAAGGCAGCGGCCCGTAGTCTGACAATCACTGACATGTGTATTGTTTGTTTGGCACTTGGGCTCTAAGTGGCCTGTTAATAAGTCATTATCAGTCTGTTAGCGGTGTGTCTAATAAACAGCCTCCCACAGACAAAGAGGCGGTTCGTGTCAGACAGGCCCAGTGACTGCTGTAATGTAAAGTTAATGGCGTGAAACAACTGTAAACTGGCCTCTCTGACTCCGTCTTGCATAAGTTTTATTTGTTTGTGACATGCTGAAATGCTTAGTCGATTAACGCAAGGACAGAAAGTTACAAGTATTTTGATGATCAAGGACCACAGCTGCTCAGTTGTGAGCATTTTTCAGTTTTTCTCAATTTTATATTGTCATAAACTAAATGTCTTTTGTTCAAAACAAACAATTTAAAGATGCCACTTTAGGCCTTGACATGTACAGAGCCTTTAATTGATAATGTTAGTTCAAGCCCTGCTAACATTCTCCATCTTTTCTTCCAGCAAACGGACCTGAACTCCTTCCTGTGGACGATCAAACGTGATCCGCCATCATATTTCTACGGCACGATCCATGTTCCCTACACTCGTGTTTGGGACTTCATCCCTGAAAACTCCAAGCAGGCCTTCCAGGAGAGCAACATTGTCTACTTCGAGCTAGACCTGACGGACCCTTACACCATCTCGGCCCTGACCAGCTGCCAGCTGCTCCCTCAAGGCGAGAACCTGCAGGACGTCCTCCCCAGAGACATCTACAGGAGGCTCAAAAGACACCTGGAGTACGTGAAGCTCATGATGCCCTCCTGGATGACCCCAGATCAGAGAGGGAAGGGACTCTACGCCGACTACCTCTTCAACGCCATCGCCGGAAACTGGGAGAGGAAGCGGCCAGTCTGGGTGATGCTGATGGTGAACTCGCTGACGGAGGCAGATATTAAGACGAGAGGTGTGCCGGTGCTGGACCTGTATCTGGCCCAGGAGGCGGAGAGGATGAGGAAGAGGACAGGGGCTGTGGAAAAGGTGGAGGAACAATGTCATCCCCTCAACGGGCTGAACTTCTCCCAGGTGAGTTTTTCTAATTGGAGCTCAAGTCTTAGATTTGCCTGTTTGTCCATCCTTCCATCTCTGCAGACTTTGTGTTTCTGTCTGACCTAAACATCTACATCTCCTGTGGGATGTCCCAACTTTCTTACATTAGTGAAATCATCTCTTTGGACATGGCAACATTCTGATATTATCAGGTGTAACAGGCATTGCTTCCTATAGAGCTGACAGGGATTTGACTTTTTAAAGGACTTTTTCGTAGTCAGGAACGACAGATGCCATATTTATAACAAACTTGATTTGCTTTTATTTATCATTATTCCTATTGAAAGTAATATTAATAACAAGAAAAGAAAGACAAATGCAAAGTGAGAGACACAGAGGGCAAGATTTGTTTTTATGTTTAGTTTTTTTGTTGGTTGGTATCAAGAAAGTTGGTTTTCATCCTGGTCTTTAAGTTAGAGCAAGTGATTTTTTTCCCAATTATATTGTGCCACTGTGTTTTTATGGTGATGGCAAGTATAGCATGTGATTCATTGGTCTAATATATGAGTAATAGCCAAATGTTGTCCATGATTTAGGATAATGAAGATACAGAAAAGTAAAAATACATGGCATACTGACCTCCTCAAACTTTCGCAACTCGTCTTTTCCGGGGAGCTCGTGTCTTTACACTCATGTCACATTTCATAGCATTTGTTGTCATTGTTTTCTGTGCAAGTCCATGTGTTTGCTTGTTGAAATAACCCAGGATTGCAGGTTTATTTAGAGAACTGCTTTAAGGTACCAAACTGTTTTATCACACTTTATTGGCATGCATCGTCTGTCCACAGTTTTTTCGCATTCATCCTCAGGATGACTGTATAAAGCTGAACTGGTATCAGTGGAACGTGAATAATCTACATTACTGTGTAAACAGATTACTGTTCAGCGCTGTTTGCTGGGTTTAACAAATGACGTGTAAAGCTGCTGCAGAAACTGGAGCCACTTTCTGCCATCTGCTTCATATAGTAATTGTGCATTTTCTCAAACACTGCACTGACGAAATACATCATCGTACATGGTTGTCAAAGCTTTACAAAAAGAGCCAACTCTACCATTAATTAATAAAACTGTTTTAGAGCTGAAAACTCTTTGGAGGAACTATGTGGTTTTGCAGGTTGATTTTGTTTTGTGAGGAAAACAAGTGGTTTAATGAACGAATACAGAAGCATATAATTACATTCAGTACAGCTGTGCAGAAACACAGAGGATGGAGACATGGCTTAGTTTTTATTACAGTACTTAATTGTAAGATCTGCACACAGCACCACCTTAAAGCAGAGAAAAATGGTCCTAACAAGTTAAGTCGGATACTGCGTTTGCTGTTATGATACAGATGCATAAATTAAACGACCACACACACACTCATGTAATTAAATTACACAAGCATGTAAAGGTTGTCTGTGTTTGTGCATCTGATGTGTAGCAGCAGGGCTGCATGGTGGCTCGGTGGTTAACACCGTCGCCTCACAACTACAAGATTCACGGTTCGCATCCTGGTTAGGACACCTGGGATTTTTCTGTGTGGAGTTTGCACGTCCTCCCTGTGCAGCGTGGGTTTTCTGTGGGTACTCCGGCTTCCTCCCACAGTCCAAAAACATACTGAGGTTAATTGATGATTCTAAATTGTCCGTAGGTATGTATGTGAGTGTGCTTGGTTGTCTGTCTCTATGTGTGGCCCTGCAATAGACTGGCAACCTGTCTAGGGTGTCCCCTGCCTTCGCCCAAGTCGGCTGGGATAGGCTCCAGCCTCCCTGCAACCCTACAGAGGATTAAGTGATGTATAGATAATGGATGGATGGATGTGTCGCAACAGCTTCTCCTGAGCTTGCACAGGTTTAAATCACACAGAAGGTTAATTACAATTTTATATTAAGGAAAAGAGCACAGAATGGTTCTCCGTATTGGCAGAGTTTCTTGAGCAGAGTCTGTAATAGAACAAATTAAAGCTCCTTTCAGACATATACTCCTTTGCATTGAACTGACGGCATCCACACTGCATGGCATCTTCTGAATGAGCACTTTTGTCAGTTTTCTCTAAAAGTCGCAATAGCAGTCTTACTATGTCAAAACTTGTAGCATTTCAATGTTACTTTCAACAAGTGCACACAATTATATTAATAGAAAGGCAGACAGGAAGACTGCAAGGTACCGATGTAGGATATTGTCACATGTTGTTGGCAACAGAACACCTCGCTTATATGGCCATGACTACATACACCCATTACTGTAGTAAGTTTGTCTGAATGGCAGAATGGCCTCACTTTAACAGACTGATGAAGCCAGAAATATTATGTGTCCCCTGGTCTAAAAATGGCTTTAGATGGATTGTTGTATTTGTAATTAAAACCCCAGATCATCCAGGTTCTGCATCTGAATGGTCTATCCGATGTGCACTATGGATGTCGAAAGATGTGGTGCTACCTTCAGACTTTTAAAGTCTTTTTTTCAATAAACTCAGTGTCAGGTCTACGATGCTGTTGAGGCGTCACATCTCCTTAAATACAGTACGTCAGTTTAAGACACTAAGATGTGTAATACAAATGACGAAGACCAGAAGTATGAATTCAGATTTTTTTCCATCAGGGGCCTCTTTCCCCCCTTTTTTCCCACAGCTTAGTCAAGTGGAGAAAGGTGTGGTGTTAATAATCAGCTGTACAAACATTCAGGCACTCGCTGCCCTATGTCCTTTGTTATTAAAGAAAAATGGATCTTAATGACTCAAGTCTGAAATCACCAGAAAAAAGGAACCTTGTTCTTCAGACTGGTGCACTTTAGTCTCCCTGTCTGCCTGCCTGTCTGCCTGTCTGTGCACCTCGCTGACCCCTTCAGCATTACAAACATGGCTAAAAGGCAGCAGTCACTATGAAATCATGTTGCATATTATTGAGGAATTTCTGCTAATGCTGCTCGGGAGCTAAAGGGATTACACTTGACCACTTACCCTAACACCCAGAAGCTTAAAGAGTTGTTATTTTAAAGCAGGCCTTGTTGGCCCCTCAGACTATAAGTCTCTTCATAAAGTCACCCAACAGCGCTTTTATTAGCGTTCTGTAGAGGAAGAATGGAGGAAGTCAACAATCACACAGCATTTATAATCAGTCAGATGTAAAATTACTGATGACTTTTGTCATTTGTTTGCACAGCCAGTTAAATAGAAATCATGCTTCCATGGCAGTGTTTATGTCTTGATAAACACTTGGAGTGTGAGTAATAGTTAACAATTAGTACGAGTGCAGATCTTTTTCTCCGGCTCAGTAGAGATGATTAAATTTGGCTTGTGTTTTCTCAGATGTAAGAATTTCTTGTGTTATTTTAATCATTTGGGTATTTTTGGATGACCTATCTGACGAACATCCTCCTGTGGTTGTGCAGGAGCAAAGTAAGAAGTACATGTGTTGTTATACTGCTCAAGTTTCTCTTGCGGTGGACTGCTGGACGTGCTTCGACTTTCACGCCGGAGGCGGCAGTTTGCACGACGTTTCTTTGGCTTCTTTCAAGTGTGACTAGCGTCTTTTCTAAAGCTTTAACCCAACAGTTTAATAACCGAAAGAGGCTATTAGAGAAGCAGCGCGGGTGGCTGAAATTGGGTTTGTCAACAGATCTGTGAGGAGAATAAACCTCCAGTCATCACAGCTTTCATTGAATTAAGTCCACAAAGCCTCCAGAAAGCCTGACAATGAATTCTAGTGTCCTGAAAACAACCCCTATCCTGACACCACACCAACACAGCACACAACTTGGCACTCCATAACTTCCACACTCAGTTTCAATCTAATCAACAGCAGCTCGACAGACGCCTTCACCCTGCTGGCTTAAAGCAGCCCGCTTAATACAGTTTTTGTGTGTGTGTGTTGTTTTTTCACAGTTTTGCCGTGTAGTTGAAAAGGCCAATTCCATTTAAAGTCTTTTAGCTCAACTCAACTGTAAGATGTCCAGATAGAGTGCGATGAGTGAAATACACGCCTGGTGGAACAATACTGCCGCCTCAGCTGCCATTCTTGACTGAAAGAGATGTTTAATCAGGCTACGAGTGGAGGAGCACATTTATGGTTCGTAATAGTCTCTGTAATGTTTTCACTGGCCATTTGCATCTGGCGCGAAACGGATCTAAAAGTTAAATGAAAATAGATTCCAAGTAATGAAAAGTTCTCTCCTCTTCCGTCATCATCCTCATCCTGCCTGTTTGCTTGTTTCTAACGACTCCGGTTTTGATTTGTAGTCGGAGCACAGATTGATTTTCAGAGGATTCGTCGCCACCATTGATACAGACATTCCCTGCTGCAGTGAAACATCAACACTGACCCAGCTGATTGGATGAATGCACCAGTAGCTGGGCTGAATCTTTATTTTCTGATTTCCACAGTGGAAAATCATGGCGGCTCCTCTGGAACTGCAGTGAAATCTTGTCCTGAGAAAGGTAGTTTTTGGGATTCTTGTGAGGTGGTGAATGAAACCTTTGTCTTTTGTCTTGGCCGAGGCATGTTTAATCTCAGCAGTGCTTTTTAGTTGTTATAATCTGTACACAGTGGATTGTTTCTAACTGTCCCACAACCAACTAGTTCAAAGTATGAATCAAATCCGTCTAAGGCTGACTTGTGCATATTTGCTCTAAACAGCTCCATTCCTTGGAAAGAGTGGAGCTAGAATAATCATTTGAGTATGGAGATAATAATGCACATTGTTGAACCATCTTACATCAAAAACTCTCATATTGTTGCAATATGAGTTTGAGAGCACTTGAGTTTTGAGAGCTTTGAGCGAGATCAGATGTTGTATACCTCCATCACTGCATGTACTGGGTGTATTTGTTGGATTGCTGGATTTGGAAACAACAGCCCTGACCAAGAAGCAATTTGTTGAAGCCCTTAGTGCCGTATCCCAGATGTCTTTCTTATATCTTTGTCACTGTCCCCGAACAAGTCTCCAAAGCTGTTTTTCCTATCTGATTTCTGGGCAGTGTGCAGCAGATCAGGTCTGGACATTGTCTCCGGTTGCCCTTTTACACATGTAGCACATAACAGGAGATTGTACATGTCAGATGAGTTTTCACTGCTGGAAATACTCCGTTGCTGAGGGGTGGCGCCTGCATAAACACATGCAGGAGGCAGGACATGCTGCAAAAAGAATGCTGCCGGTTCCTGATATGGTCATAAACATAAACCAAGTCTCTAGCTGTTCTTTGAATTTGTCTGATAATTTCACTCAGGCATTTCTTTTGGCATCTTTATGTAAATCACCCCTTTTTCTTCACCCTTGGATGTTTTTATTCTTTCACTTTCGTCACATGATAGAAATGCCATCAACACTTGCTCCCTGTGAATTTACTGGACAATGACCTGCTCTAATTCACACTGATTTACAGTCATTTTAATGTCTGGCCCAACTGTGTGGGACATTTTTACCCACAGCTCATCAAGGTAATGTCTACACAGGTTCAAGGTTGCAGTGAATGCTTCAAAACGGCTCAATATTGGTAAAATGTCCCAAAATATTGGTACTACAGCTTTGTGTGACTTTATTAAATTCCCTAACACCTGCATTTCTTCACACATTTGAAAAGCAGGCTGGGTTTTTCTTGCGAGCGATGTGTCCATTTTTGCCTGTCAATATAAATTAAGCCCATTTAGCTCATTATTTTCAAACCACAATGAATTATACTTTCTTTTGTCAGATCTCTAATCTGGCTAAGCATGACTGCTCTTATTCTTGCACGGTGCCCCTCGTCTTTTGAAGAGCGGGGCTCAGCCTTGCCCATTACACTAAGTGAGCTTGTTGAAGACAACAATAGCCGCATGAAGGCCGGCTTTCTCTGTCGCTGTTGTTGGAAACCCACGGGACATTCCACACCTCAGTGGAGCTAGACCTGCTAATGAAAGTGTTGTTTCTTTCCTCCCATCACTGGGGGTAATGGTGCATGGAGAGGTGATGAATGCAGGTCTCAGTGTACGTCTATGAGAGCAGAGAAGGAATGTTTGAAGCCCATTTGGTTCATTCATGACCAGGAGAACAAGGCGAGCTGAGATGCAGACTGAGATCAGTAGACGAGCCATTAGGGAAGGAAGGCGTGACTCCATCTCCATTAGAGGTATCATGACGCTACCTCTGTTTGACAGCCTCGAAAACTTGCAGTTGTGGTGTTTTCATTTGACTTGGACTGACAGGCTACAACGGGAAATCTGATGAAATCCAAATAAAACCCACGTTGATGAAAGCAGAGAAATGCAAGTTTGTCAGAATGAAAATTGAGTTGTCTTTTGTTTTGATGGAACATTTCAGTTCTTGCTACACTTTCATTTATCCTGTCTCTTCCAACTCCTTTGTGTATCTTTTCATCGCCTGAGGAGAAATATAAGATATCAATGAGGAATTCCACTAACCAAAACCAAACCGAACTTACCTTATGTGATGATGAACGTGTACATTTTAACTTAATCATCATATCTTCCTGCCTGTCTTTAATTTAAACTCCGACTATCTGTTGTTCCCTGTGTCCTCCTCTCCTTACATAACACCTATCAGGATTCATTATTAAAATGTTTTTTTTTAAGAGATCATCTTGACCTGTGGGTCAAGAAACATTTTCTGCACATTTTCTGTGAGGTCTGGTCTCAATTACAGCAAAAAGACAGAGTTCTCTTGGTCAGAGGATGTAAACTTTAAAATAAACCAGAGTACAGTTTGTTCTTGAATCAGCAGATTTGTGGGAAAACGTCTCGTACCATCATTCAGATCTGAGAGGTCACATACGAGCAGGCGGCTCACAACTCATTGGACGGAACAGACGCTGTCACAAAGCGTGAGCATCTCAGGACTCCCAGACCCTGCGCTGTCCTGATCGTAATGACCGCTAAGTGTGTTGGTTATGTAAATGCTATTTAAAGTGGAAAATACACGCTGCAGACAGCACAATGGCCATCCTTATTTTCCAGCCCAGCATGGGCAGCGCTTTGGGCAGGCTGCCACTGATTTCCAGAGTTTGCCCACAAAGGAAAATCTTTCTCAATCCCCTGTGTAATGAGATTAGATGGCAAAATGAGAATGATGCTGAGGGTGTGTGCGTGTGAGTGTGCGTGTCCACATGACAAAAAAAATATTAGAAAACATGCTAAGCGGCTTAGCTTAGAACAAATACCGAAAACAATTGGAAACAGCTTGGGTGGCTTTGTTCTGAGTTAACAAAATTAGCACTCGCAGCACCTCTAAAGGTCTCTAATTAACCTGTTATGGCTTGTTTGTGTAATCTGTACAAACATCAGTATGAAGTGTAAAAAGGGCAATTTGTTATCAAAGAAGGATTCTTCATTTAGTGACTGTAGGAGGGCAGCGGGAGGCATAACCAGGTTGCAGAAAGATGAAAAACCCCACCCAACCGGTCGAGGCAGATGGCCACCTTCCCTGAGCCTGGTTCTGTCGGAGGTCCCACCACTACCACCCCCAATTCTGCTCTCTGTGTATAATTCATAAGGTCTGTACCTTACTATGCTAAGCACTGTGAGACGACATGTGGTGAATTTACGTTATATAAATAAAATGAAATTGAATGCACAGTGGCTCGGTGGTTAGCAGTGTCACCTCACAGCTCGAAGATCCCCGGTTCGCATCCCGGTGAAGACGCCTGGGATCTTTCTGTTTGAGTTTGCATGTTCTCCCTGTGCATGCGTGGGTTTTCACCGGGCACTCCGGCTTCCTCCCACAGTCCAAAACATGCTGAGGTTAATTGATTATTCTAAATTGTCCGTATGTGTGAATGAGAGTGTGCTTGTTTGTCTCTATATGTAGCCCTGTGATAGGCTGGCGACCTGTCCAGGGTGTCCCCTGCCTTCGCCCTGAGTCAACTGGGATAGGCTCCAGTCCCCCCACGACCCTACAGAGGATTAAGCGGTGTATAGATAATGGATGGATGGATGGATGGAAAAAGAACATGTGAATACCCAAACTGCAGTTCTTTTAATGGCCACTTGAGGCTAATCCAAAAGCGAGTCAGTCCCCATAGACCCCATGTTAAAATGCTGAACTTAACAGCAGAAATAAAAATGTTTACAGCCTACTACAAAAAGCATTTCTGGCTTTGTAGCAAACTTGTGCATTTATGGAATGATAATTAAGGGTGTTGTCGCTTTGGGTGACATATGGGTGTCATCATAGAACAGTCCATGACCCAGATAGATAGATATTTGCATGGCTCGTCTCAGGTCCATTCCTGTTTCACTTCTTTAGTATTTTTGGATCAGCTGGTGAGTTTGGAGGATGCAGGCACTATACATAGAGTCTATTTACCATACCCCCTGGTAAACCACATATTGCCATCACATTTGCTATGTTAGTTTGTGAACTTCATGTATTGCTTGGTTGATTTGGTTCACTTTGGATACACCCAGGCAGTTTCCCCCCTTGTTTCATGTTTACAGCACAGATCCCTCTTAGCCAGAACATGAATTTGCATATTTTCCAACATGTTCGACTGTTCCTTAAAAAAAACTGTATAGGAAAATAGTTTTGGTCTCTTGAAACATGGTTGTGTGTGTGAGAGAGCAGGAGAGAACATATGCTGGTTTACTGACAGTATTACACAGCAATGCACAGGCAGCAAATGGGATTAGGTCTCATTTGTCCAACTGCAAAAAACCGAAGCTGTCCACCGTCCCTTGATTCAGTGACCATCTGAGCAGAGAGGCCTGCAATGATGACATATGTATATACACTCACATGGTCGCACAGCCAAAAAAATGACAGGAGCAGCAGTACATCTTAACCTGTAGTTAAATTTATTAAGCTCATTAAGGTATTCTTTGACTGGAAGTTGAATGCTCTGCCAAATAATTCTCTTGGCTTTAAGAGTATTCATTTGTTATCTGGACAAATGATGAATCACGTGGACATTTTCAAACGACTGATGGAATTCTTATGCCAAGGAAACGTCACCATATGAGCTATTAACAGGAAATGTTCAGAGTAATTTCTCCATAACAAAAAAAGTAGCTGTGCATTAGGTGCAGTGAGATATTTTATTGTAAAATATCGTGCATCCGCTTGCACAGTTGTCCTACAAAACAAACCCACAAAGTCAAAGCCTCAGTGCAGCTGCATGTTTATTCTCATTTGTTTCATAGCAAGTGAATTGCATTCTTGACTTTTTAATCCTTAAGTAGTTTCTAAAATAATTTATTATTCTGCTTTAATCATGTGGAGTAAACTTTCCATGTTTAACTAAAGCATTGGGCGTGTTTTCCAGTGTGTATTTGTTCATATAATTACACGTATGTGGTTATTATTGTTTGCGTGTGTGTGAGTATTTCCATGTACATTTCTGTGCTTGTTTGCAAGAGTTCGTGTTAGGGTATGAATGAGGGTTTATATGTGTAGGTGTGTGTTTATGGGCATATACAGTGTTAAGGTTGAATTTCCAACATGTCCTCACAGCTACCTTTCAGTCTCCTGGTTTCATGTCACACTGAGGTGCTTGATTTCCTCCCCACTGTTGACCAAACAGTCCCATATTAGATGTCTGTCATTTCCTCAGACATTATCCGTCCATCTGTCTGGATATGTGACACCGGAGATAAAGATGAGGAGCTCCTGTCACTTTCAGAACCCTTTTTTGTGTTTTTTTTTTTTTTTGCAAAAAGCCTTATAGACATAAAATCTGTCAACAAGTCATCAAACAAAGAAACAAGGCCGTGATGGCAAATAGCACAAGCTGCAACGACTTTGGATTGATTGAAAATGAAAAGGAGGTGCCATTTTTAGTCTCAAACTGAGCAAGGAGAATGCAAAGATTTTGCTTTTCTCAAGCCAAATGACAAGGTGAATATGTTCCTGCATTCATTTTACTCCACAGAGAAGGTCCAAGACTCTACTCCATAAACTTTGGGCTTTGAAAATGACAATATTAACCCCTTCACTGCTGGCAAAATTAGTAAGCATAAAGTTTTAAGTATGCATGATGAAAACAGCCTCCGTTGACACTAATCTGTTGCTAAAAAATCAGCATTTTTAAGTTAATTAAATTTTCTGTTTCCCTTTAAATTCACACTTTCAAAATGGGTTACTTGGAGCAACTTTTTGCCAAACACTTGATGTACGATCATTAAAAAACAACATTCTTTGGTGCTGTCATGTCAAGGAAGAATCATTTTACAAATTACATTTTCCGTCCCTATGTAAGTCCAACCATTCCCATTGTTTTGTTTTTCACGTATATTTGATGGAAAGTGGATCGGATGCAGCTAGATGGTGCCAAGTGTGTGCCAAGAAAAAGAGCTTAGATCCCTGAAAGTATATACAGTGACACACTCACATGTAAGTAGAGGTTTGACTTCTGGAGACTGCCGCAGGCTTTTCCTGGTTGTGTAACACAAGTATCTGCAGCTCAAATGGGGATTTAATAGCTTGTCTCTCTGACTTAACACCAGGTCATGAACATTTGTGCGCACCGCTCCGGAGCCTCATACTACCAACATTGTGCTACAGTCATACAAAAGTTGGATACCTCAAAATATAACACAACATGACAGCAAATCTTGCAAAAACACACACATGATATGAACTCGTAGGCTTTAAAAGACGAGCTTTACATCTTTAAGCTGAAAAATGCTAATTTTGTAATTAATTAATTTAAACTTTAACCATGCAACACTTTGTAGCTACACAATTATTTGCATGTTCCTCACAGCTTCACTCCCTCAACACTGAGAAAGCCAAAGTAAATGTCTGCCAAAACATGAGAGTGGGGTTCAAGGAGCTGCTAATACACAAAATTCTAAACCTGAACTATGAGCAAACTTGTCAGCACAGAAGACAGAACTGGTCAGCGTCTAACAGCAAGTCACAATTTGCACGTTTCTTCACTTCAAACAGACGAGTTGCCACAAGCAGTCACAGTTTAAAAGCTACAGTTGAAATAATTCTTTCATAGTGGTCGTGTTGTGTCAGAATATTTCTGTGTCGTATCGAGCTTTTGACATCCGTTAATGTGACTGTATGCATTTCAGACGTATCCAGTGTTCACGGTAATACTTAAATGTTACTAGGTCCAAACAAGTAGGATTGACTTTTATGTAAAGTGACCAGGTTGCTCATTCTGACATGAAGCAAACACATTTGGATGCTTTAGAACAACGTGAATTGATGCATGTCTAAAAAGGGCTTCTGTATTGCCTGCTACTTAATGCTTGTTATGGTTTTTTCACATCATTTTCAAAAAGCAAATGCATTTTTGCCTTTATTGATGCTTTTATAGCCACCCAAAGTCAGTAAAATATCATCTTCACAGTTCAGTAAAACACCTTAAAGGGATTTATACATTATACGCACAATCATGTTTGAGTTAGTTTTGATCCTACAGAACACATTTTTTACTGTGAGATCAGTGCAAATTTTTTCACTGCAGCACCATCTGTGAATTATTTTCAGTGTGTATCCAACACTCAGTCCATTAAAACAGAGTAATTCTGATTAAATACAACTCGCAGTATTGCATCAGTCGGACAGTGGGAGCGAGGTAACACTCAAGCTAAACACAGTTCATTACAATGAATTAATCACTGCCTTGATCTGCTCCCAGGATTAATGTGTAATAACTCAAATGAGACAAGTAAAAATAACTCTGAATGTAATTACAGATGAAATAACAGATATCTCCGCCGATGCTTATTTTAGCAGGCGATTTTCCATCCACCGTTCCAACGTGTGATTATGAAACCTTGCTGAAGATAAACAGCTCATGGAGAAACGCCAAAAAAAAAAGCGTTTGCGATCCTTCTATCTAATCAGCTTAATTTAATTAAGAAAAGCACAGCATCTACAAATGCACTTAACGCTCACTAACAGCAGCCTGCCCATAAATAAAGCTAATGTAAGGTATACGTAAGAGCCCTAAGAGTCATTACGATGCTAATTTTAATTTGTTTGCCACCCATCATTCCCTCCATTGTCGTGTAAGTTAAGGTTTTTGCAGGCTGAATGAAGTCAAGGCCCTGGGGTCATTGTTTTTACTAAGCCTCCACCAGCCAGCACCGAATTAGCATGTGGCTGATAAAAACGAAAGGAATGCCGAACATGCTCTTTTTGAGGTCATTTATTCGTGTGTATTGAAAAAAAACTACTTTAAATTAGCAATAATAATTGTAATGACATTTTGTTAGCTAAAATGTTGAAAGCAGTTCAGTGTGTGGTAGTTCTGTCTCATATTACCTTAAAACACTGCAGATTTCAGTTAAGCCTTCATTCAAACATACAAAAAACACCTTCCCAGAAGTCACAACTCAAAATGTTTTGATGTGAAATTCAAACTTCACTTTTTCCCCAATAAATAATACAGAATATCTCATTTTTTTCCAGCCTTAAACATGAATACATTACTTTCTTGGGGTTTTCAACATCACTTGCTAATGAAACCTATCAAACAACATTAGCATTTAGTTGAATAATAGCCATCACTGGTTGCTTTCACACACGCAGCTGTGATACTGTTGGCCATGAAAGAGATTTGAACTGATATTGTTGGGATACAGTGTCAGTTGCATTGCCGCAAAATTTCCATGCTGTCATATTATGTGAGATAAGTGTTACAGACATCCGCAACTTTGGGACCCTTTGATTTAACACTCATGTTTTTCCTGGTAATACTGGATGTGACTGTAATAGCTTGCCCTTTGGGATCGGTTACGTGGTGTTTTTCATGTGTGATTGGAAACCCGGTGGCTACGTGCGGTCCTGAGCATGATCGCTACGAGATAAGAAGTAAAGAAAGATCTTTTACATGCAGCTACACAACAGCAGTGGTTTAATGCAGTTTAATGCTTTGGTTAGGAGAGTAAAACCACAGAAGTTGGTTTTGCCTACATAGAGTCAACTTTTAATGCCTAAAATTATACACCTGAGGCTTGTCTAACTGTTCAGGATGCATTTCTTATGTGCAATGTTGGATGTAAACATATTTGAGGTTAAGTCCTACATAGTAAGAGTGTCACAAAATCCTCGAAAATGCAAGATAAATCCACTTTTTAAAGTTTAGTTTTCAAATTAACGTCAACCTTTCGTTGTTTGACATGACATCTCATAAATTGAGCCCGGTATACTTACGCCTTCTGTGTACTGGCGAGGTTTGTGGCTGGTCTGGATGCAGTCCAGCTATTACTACTACCGCCGCCTGGACGAATGAGCCAAACCTGGCTGGACTGTAGCCGAGTAATGCAAGGCCAAAGCTGTCCGCAAGCTGCAATACAGAGGATTAATAGTTTCTGCCTCTCGTGTCACCTGGAGCTTGCCGAAAGTATTTGTGTAGCAGCTGCTTTTTAATTCGTTAAATAAAACGTCTTTATTAGTTGTAATGGCTAAAATGAGACATGATTAATCTTTCTCCTATTTGCCTTGAGGGTTTGCTAATGCATTGAGTTGATTTAAAGTGTGCATCATGTAACTCCTTTACAAATCTTTACTTTTTTGGCTGTAATCAGTAGAAATAAAGTATTTACCTAAGAACTGACGGAGCTAAAGGTGATTTCACACTGATTATGTACAGTAGATGCTGATGAAATGGAACTTTTTTTTGGACTTAACCTCTAAAGAGTTGAACTACGGTCAGGACCTCATAGGTCTTGAGCTAACATGGTCATAAATCCACTTGTGTCTCTCTGGCTCCGGTCCACATTTCTGTGGTTTCAGTGGAATTTCACAGGTGAGCACCACACAGGAGGGTTTTGTGAGATTTTGCTGTTCTCCAGAGATGTTTATGACCTGACTTAGACTCAGACGAGCAAATGTCTTGACGCTGTTACATATCTTCGCACGTAGCGGGAGTATAATGAATGGATGTCTTAAACATCAGCAAGAATTTCTTCCAGCTGGGCGATGATTTTCTAGCTACGCTGCAAAGTTGCTCTCTGACATTCAAGCCACTGCTCACCTGTAGCTTGCTAAGTTGTTTTCACTGTCTGAATAAGAACGAAATAGTGACTCAGCAGTAATTGCTCTCAAGATGGTGGTGTCCACAAGTTAGGTAAGATGTAAAATGTTATGTCATTTTGAGACAGTGTACACCAATCAACCCCAACAATAAAACCTTCCTCAGTTCTGTAGGTCGCCTCATGTTGCCAGAACAGCTCTGACTAGTTGGGTCATGGCCACAAGACCTCTTAGGGTGTCTTGTACCTGAATGTTAGCACCAGATCCATTTGTTCCTGTGGATTTTGGGGTGGGACCTCTGTGGATTGGACATGTCCCTTGGATGCTTGATTGGATTGGAATTTTACAGAGCTTGGAGACCAGAGCAACACCTTGGGCAGCGTCTCTTGCTGGGGAAAGCTCTTCTGTTGGGGTGGGGGGAATTGGCATCAGTTGTATTGGCCTGTAATACTCTTGCATAGCCAGATGTCCACAGTGCTGAACAACAGTGTGGTTGCAGCGCATTATCAATTTGCTATAGGGGTAAAAAACATTCTGGCTTACTTGTCTTTCATGAAACCAATCGCTATCATCCTGGGTGGCACTAAGCCTAGAATGCAGTGATGATGTCCCTGCAAAATAGTGTCTAAGGTGGTTTGGTGGCAGACTTGCAAGTGTCAGGAGAGCACTGCCATTAAAATAACTAATCCACTGAATCTTTAGCCATTAGGTTGCTAGGTTGGAGGTTGTTGTTCTTGTTTCCCTTGGTGAAGGTTATTCTGAAAACAGTAAAAAGTGGAAGGTGAAGGAGAATGCCACCTGATATGGCAGGCTTGTACTTGCAATCTGCATTCAGCCAGTCATATCAGGTTTGGAAGAATGTCTAGGTGGGTGGTACATGACAAATCCACAACCCAAGGTTTACCAGTAAAACACTGGATTGCAACAAGATGATCAATGATGTTCACTTCACCTGTCTGTGGTTTTTCAAGTTGTGGCTGATCGTTGTGTGCGGCCTGCCTGCACTCAACAGAGGCTCAATGCTGCAATTCAGTTGAGAAAGTAGTTAATTCTAGGGGAACTGCTGGGATCAAGGTTTTGTAAAGAGATTAAATTAATCAGAGTGAATATTCTAAGAGATGAGAGGTAGAGGTTGACTTCGGTCAACTTGGACCTCTTGGACCAATATAAAACCATTGTGACAATGCTGACCTTTAAGGTGATGGAGATGGTGAGTCCAAAATAGAAGCTAAAAAACATTTTAGTTAATTAGCTGTGTTCACTTTATTTAAAAGCTAACAAACGACATTTTCCTCTTTTGGTAACTTTTTATCGATCAAAGAGTACTTCCGGAAAATAAACAAGCCATGGCCAATTATTGAGTTAACAATTATCTTACCAGCAGCTTACCATGAATTCTTGATTTGACTTGGCACATTGAACCTCGATCAGTCATTCCCTTCAAGATAAACGATGTACGAATAGTAATCAATGCTAGCCAGGAGCAGAGACAGACAACTAGTATGATAACAACTGTAGCGCCTGAGGCATCAGCATATCAAATATATTGTCAAGCTATGCAAGAGAAGGCAGAAAACTTCCATTTATTAGTCCTGCTTTATAGCAAAGACTTTGACACTTGTTAATGGTTCAGATGCTCCACATCCGTCAGATACAGCTGACGTTGTGTTGTATCCAAGCAAAAATTCACTTAGTCATCAGCCAGTACACTATATGAACTATTAAAGATATTCTTATATCTATTCTGAATGTTTTATAAGCCAAAGTCTAATTGTAATATTCAAATGGAAAAGAGAATAGTTTGATCTGATTGCCATCTTCAACAGCAGTTGATTTAATTGGGGATTTTAGGGGTACAAGGTCTACACAGTTTCCCTTTATGTATGTTAAAAAGCAGTGAAAACAGTATCGCCAACTCTAACAGCCTACAGTTGTACTTTTTAGATAAGATCTTTACAGTGGAACACTCCTTTTGATTAATAGTTGTTGCTACTTGGATGACTGACAGATATTGGTCTGAACACAACTGCAAATGTGATGGTCTGCTGCTCCGACTTGTTCTGAATCCATAAAGGAGAGAAAGGAGAGAAATGCTGTATAAACCTGCGGTGTGTGGTTGTTTTTGTGTGTGTGTGTGTGTGTGTGTGTGTGTGCGCGCTGCATTTCTGTCTTCACATGTGACCATCTCCTGGTCAGTATATGTATGTTTGAATGACTTTTTCTGTGAAGGTATAAGGAAGGTAACAGATAATGTCTGAACTTTATACATTAATTTCTTTTAGCTTTCACTGTTTGTGTGCATACACTAAAGTCTATTGGACGAATACCATGGTTGCACATTTTAAACAATTTTCTTAGTAGGCCATGCTATCACTCAATAATCAATCATTGCTACAAATGAAGCACAGTGGATATATTTTCATATGCTGATGAAGCCATGTTTAATAACAGATATGTAGCAATAGCCATTCTGCTGTAGGAATGCTTTCCAGCTCATTATCAGTATGTTAGCTCTGGTTGGAAGCCATTAACCACCACAGAAGTCTTTGTCATGGTTGGCTTTGCTGGCTAAACCCCCACAATACTTTCTGCTTGCAAACACAGCACTGAATGCAATCCAAATAACTGTATCCTTATGGATTGTCAAATCAAATTAAATCCAATCAAATCACTTTTATTGAAAAAAATAAAATATATATAAAAATATTCATATTCAGTGCTAAACAAAAACAAGCTGCATTCTTGTATACATCAAGCAGTAGTAGGTTCCACCTGGTGGCAGAACCTCGTACTACAGCTAATTGACAATACATTTTCCGATATGCATGTCCCCCGCCTTCTGCCTAACTGGCTAATATCTTTTAATTGATTAAATTATCAATGGCAATTATCAATTAATCCTTGGGAAAAAAGGTGGACAAATAAGACACCAACACGATAGTTGGATTCAAATATATAGTCTTGATTATTTGATAATTTGACTACATATGCAACATGTAAGAAATCGAAACAAGAGACTTAAAAATGGTGGTACAAAAATCAGCATTAGCAGTAATGTAAGTGATAATGGTGCATCAATGCTAGTATGTGGTGCATGCTCCTCAATTGCATTCGCTTCTGTATTCGTCTCTTGGTTTCAGGATGAGGCACACACAATTGAAGGCCTAACACAATTGTGCGCAAACTATCATATGCACACATAGTAAAACTATTGTGCAAGCATCCACATACATGACAGACCAACAGATGCAATAAACACATATATCATATTCCTCCTGTCACCAAGTACACTTTGTAGAAGGTTTTCAGGGCTGCATTCATCCAAACCCTGTTTGCGTTTTTGGGGGTTTGCCTGTCTGTGATCATAAAACCTGTGAGAACTTCAACAGCTACACCAATGTTTAGCCTTTTCTCCTCTTTGCTCATTTCACCACCTTGTTTTACTTTCTCTCTTTCTGTCAGTCCTCCCTATGTGGTGGTTTCTTTACTGAGGTTTTTACAACCTCTGTGTTACTTTCATAGTTTTGGACACTCTGCTGAATGGGGTAAGCCTTTAGCCAGTGTGGCTCCGGGGATAACATTTGTTTTGCCTTTAAAACGAGGACTTCGCAGCTTTAAAATTCAATGTGATCTAGTGTAGAAACATGATAGCTAAGTTAACTGACAGAAAATGAGTTGTCTGTTTCAGCCACTTAAATGTGAGTACTTGCTGATTTTCTTAACTGTGAATTGGATTTTTTTTGCATTTTTGAACGGATAAAACAAGCAGATTGTAGACTTGTCATGGACACTTGGGATGTTGTGATGTGCTTTTTTTTCATGTGCTACTGTCACATTTACCAGAAAATCCGTCTGAGTTTTTTCCTGGTCAAATACTTCCAAGTGTTGCTGAGCATGCAACAAAACCTGTTTTCCTGAGTACCCCTGTGTCTTTCGCTGGCTGTTTCTCTTCCCACACAACTTTTCCCCTGGTCTAAAATCAGTCTTCTTTTTAGTGCATCTCCTATCGTTTGTGTAGCTTTGACAGCTGTTATTCTGTTCGTAACCTCACCTGACAGGACCCTGTTTATGAATGCAGCATCCACAGTGAATGCAAGGTGCCACTTCTCTGAAAGCTGAATTCCCAGCACATTGGGGAAGTTTGGTCGCTGTTTGTTGACTGTTTATGAGTCTGTGGTGGCGAGGTTTGGGGTCGTGGCAAACATCAGCACCACACCGTCTGATTTTTCCATCTTTCCACCTTTGCCTCTTTATCACTTTCTTTTCTTTTCCTTCCATACAGGCACGAGTCTCTCTGTCCTGCCACTGTTTGTCTTGCAAAACTGTCTCTCCCTCTGTTTATCTCTCTCAGTCCATTTGACTGTCTCCTTTAGTCATCAGCCAGTAAACAGATATATTTCTCAGATGGTTTGGATGCTCGGCTGTATTTTCCATCACACTGACTCACTCTGTGATGAGGTGCAACGTCTGCACTGGTGATGGCGTTAAAGGTCGAGGCTTTTGAATCTGTGTTTCTGTTTAGAAGGAGGGAGCTGATGCAAGCTGACTCAAAGTGTTTACATCCATATTAATATGAACAAGTGTGGCTGGTCTGGTGTGTGTGTGTGTGGCGTCCTCAGTTTGATTCGCCGGCAGTGCTTTGGGTCTGAGTCCGGGCCAGTGGTTTAAGGGAACTGAAGATAGTTGTAAACAGCGCTATGTGGGTTTTTGATTCCCGCTGTGTTCTTTTTGTCTGTCTGACTTCTGCAGAGTCAAAAGTTGGAGATTTATTTTTGGAGTTGCTGTCTGCTTTTTTTTTTTTTTGTTCAATGCTGAGAACATGTTGTCTTTGCAAAATTGCACCCATCTTTTTATGCAGCTGGAGGTTTGGGTGTCTTTCCACACAAAGACTGTTTTGTTTTGGGATCAGTAGATTTGAAATAGCAAGCAATAGTAATAGCTGAAGCGAAGCAAGTTAGCCGGGACAAATTCTCTAAACTCTAAACTACCTCTTTAGCCAAACTAGTCATGCTTTCAGCTTTGCAACACACAGCTAATCCAATGGGTTTTAAATGATTTGATTGACTTGAGAAGTAAGAGAGGTTTCCACACTTCATCCTTCAGTTCATCTGAGAAAATCTGCCTCACCACATTTCAACATACCTGAACCTTGAGTAGTGGACTGCAACACCAAGTTGCTTTCTTCATGATTTCTATTTGGCAGTGTTATAATTTTATAAATTTCATTATGATAAGTAAATCAGAAGACTTCAAATTGTATTTGCTGTTGCAATTTAGTTGCAAATAAATGATTCAACTGTAGCTTGCGGGAGGCAAGGTAAGGATGACAGGGAACACAGTCTGGTTGAGGAAAATTATGGAAAGGAGATTTTGAGAAAAAAAAAACGACACACTAAATGAAAAAGTAATAATATTATGAGGGCAAAGTCAAACGCTTTAGGGAACAATGTTAAAAATGTACAACAAGTCATAACTGTCAATGATCAAAGACTCTTGAATGCAACACATTGTAGTAAACAGGAAAGGGCAGTGAAAGCACCTTATTGTTATTGATTTCTGGATGTGTTATAAACAAGAACATATAATCAAATCAGCCTAATCTATGGACACCATACAATATTCTGCTCCTAAAATGACCAACTTTATTGAAAAATACATTTCTGAACACTTCTCTGCTCTAGAATAATTTATTAACCACATACTACTGCTTCACTCGTAATTTTTGAAACCTCACAGTTGCTCTACTACTTTGTGTGACTGTCCTGCTGTAAGTTGTTGTCCTTCACAAGTGTTGTTCTCTAGATTGGATATGGCATCTTGTCCGAACATGTTCCTCAAATGTTTTATTGTACAAAGTCCATTTTTGAGTCTTGTAAAGATGTCAAAGTCACCAGCTGTCTTTCCATAACATATTTCTATGCAGTATCACATTAGTAAAAGTTAATGGAAGAAGCAAATTTAAAAAAAAAAGTTTATAAAAAGTCTTTACGCTCCCTTTAAGAGTTTGTGTTCATTATGGGTGGTAGATCTGACATGTGAAACACTTCATGTTGTCTGTTTGTGCGAGGACAACTGGTTTTGTTTCTGGCTTCTCTTACTCTTTTTTTGTGGCATTTTGAAAAGTTTGCTTCCAATTCACTTGTACAATATGTGTGTTTATTCTTTGTGCTGTCCTCATATTTGAAACCTGTTTTCGTTTTATAGTCTGAGACTTACAGTTAATGGAAGGCATTTTTGGCATGTCATTGGAAGTGTGTATGAAAGTAAGAAAAAACTAAACAAAACAGAAACTGATATGTTCCAAAACTGGGAGAACCTTGTTGTGTGTAGATTGTTGATGCTGTTACAGGTATCTCCTGCATGTGCTGCATGGAATGAACACTGAAGCCCATTTTCCAGGTGGTGATGATTCTGTGGAGCTGTCAGTGGTTGCAACATGGCAATTTTTTATTTTATTTTTTTTGTTTTTGCTCGCGTGCATACAGAAAATCTTGATCTAATTTACTCCCCTCTCCCCGCTAGCGTGATAACACACACAGTGTGAATTCTCAGATGGTCAGTGTGTGTCCATACTAAGTGCTCGCAGCTGTATCGGGTTGAATCCCGGCATGAAACAGCTTGGCAGTGTTGTTCTTGACTCGCGCTGTCCTGAATTAACAGCGCTCTCTCGGTCGACGGACGCCGAGCCGTCGAGATTGATGGCTGTTTTCTTTGTGGCTTGCTGTGTTTTCGGGATCCTCGTGCTGTTTCTCGGAGGGGCCGATGCACTGAATGGCTGCTATCCGGGCCTGTTTTCCATGTACATAAATGTGTGTGAGGGCAAAGGAGCGAAAGGAAGGAGGGGCAGCAGAAATAAAAAAGGCAAAGGCAGTGGACTTCTGTGGTTTCCAACACCACAAGGCCTCTGGTTTAGTGATGACAGGTGCCGCAATGTGTGTGTGTGAGAAAAACAAATATGTTTGCAACACTTTTATAATAAAAGGGAATCAAATTTTGTTAGAAAAAGTTACAGTTTTAAAAAGAAATGGATAAGATAAAAGGAGTAAGGTGGAATTTGAATCCAATATATGACTGTATTGAATTGTATCAGATTGATTTAAAGGTTCCAGTAATCTTATATGTTGTTATGGTCAGTTTTATTCCATTTTTTTTATCAGTGATCAGAGCTGTTGGCATCCAATTAAGTGGAGACTCAGGGACTGTGACTGAGTCTTTGTCATCCCCCTTGTCCTCGTCATAGATAAGCGCAGATGTCTTTTTATCATGAGCGTGTTGGACTCATGTACAGCTTGTTCGAGGTGTAGTTAAGCAGGATAGAGTGGGGGGTTTGAGAAGCTGACATTTCAATCACCACAATCCCCAATACGCACACACACACACACACACACACACACTCCAGCCATTTGGTTTGAAGCTGATTCCCTGTGACAGCCTAAATATTTGGCTGCGTCCGGGCACCAAGGTAAATGCACCCCGCAAGAATGTTTTTACAAGGCGAGAGAGAGTAAAGGGGAGAGGGAGAGAGGTAGGTTTTGGACGGAGATAAAGACAGAGAGAGAGAGAGAGAGAAACACAGAGAACACACAGAGACAGAAGTGTATTCACAGCTTCATATAAATGTGGTTTGTGCGTTTGGCCACCGGTGCAACAAGTTTTCATTTTCATTGTAGGACGGATGTAATCTCGAAATGACTCAGTTGTAAGTTAAATAAAGAATCAGGCTTTTGAATGCAGTCTCCCTAAAAGACACCAGACAGGAGGAAATGTGGGACTGTGCATTGACTTAAGCATATAACAAATAAAACACAAAGAAAATTACTCATCTGACTCCATTTGAAGGTTAAATAGTGTTATGTATATAAGTTGCTCATCACTTATGACCCGGCCTTTCAAAAAACACATTATTTTTTCTGTTTTTGTCGTTGCAAATTCATTATTTTGCAACCATAACAAGCAAATTCAACAGTGGGCTCAAATACATGTTGCTAGATGTTATAATTATTGAATAATCCAAATATTCAATGAAAATCATCCATAAGTAGCATGTGTGCGCATGCAGTACATCAGTGTCATGGTAGAATTTAGAATTTTTCATGCACATTTTGAAGAGAAAGAAACTTTGTGCTCACAGACCTCAGCTGTCAGGCTGTGGCAAAGACTTCTCCATGTCAACATTCATTGATTGAACTGTCCGAGATCAAAAGGAATAGGATATATCAACTATTTCCGAGGATGGATTTTCCTTTCAAAAAGAGGGGGAAAAGCAATTTTTGGTCATTATTATTTTCAAAGCTCGGCCTCGGGAGTTTTCCCCGTGCGGCTTGGCGTCTTTTTTTAAAAACTTTTTTCTCCCATGTTCGAAATCTTGGCACTGTATTTCCCTTCTTTTGTATCATATTGGAAAATTAATAAACCGATCTTCAAAGGTCCGGCTTTGAGCTCGGCGGAGGCTGCAGTAATCCGCGATGATGAAGCATTTAAACACGTGCTCGCATAAACACGGGCAGATGCATGTGCATACAAACACACAGAGCAATGAGCTAATCTTGTACAGGTGTATACACACTTATGCCGCACTAACACACACACTCACATACACACACTCGCAGCGAGGAGGTCATTAGTGACCCGAGGAATGCAGGGGTCAAATCTTAAAAGACCTGGCTGATAGAGGGGATGTATCGGATCAAAGCGGCGAGGGAAGGAGAGAGGGGGGGAGAGATGGATGGAAGGAGAAGGAGGGAGGGAAATATATGGGATCAAAGGGGAGAAATGAAATGATGGGAGGATGAATGGGAGTGAAAGTGGAGGTGTAGGCAACGGGGGAGGAAGGTAAGAGAAGGGGGGAGTCAGAAGAAGGGAATAGAGGGGAGGAAAAAAGAGGGAGACAGAAGAGGAAGGAAAGAGAAGAAACAATACAGATAACTCAAAGTGACAGGTGTGTGTATCTGTGTTTAAATGGCAGGTTTTCAGCCAGAAAGTGAAAGCTTTTACAGCGGTGAAAGATTTATGTATGTGCAGCGTGTGTGTGTGTGTGTGTGTGTGTGTGTGTGTGTGTGTGTGTAGTGTCAGTGAATGCTCGCTGAATAAAGTCAGGTTTTTTTTTTAGCCATATTAGCTCCTGTAGATGTAGCTGTTTCTATTTAGATGTGAAATAAATACATTTTGGCCACAATAAATCCACAATAAAGACCACTTTTCACTATTTTTTACCACAATCCTGGTAAATAAGAAAACACTGATCTTTTGTAAAAACTGCTGGAATGTGGTTCTTTAGTAAAACCACACTAACCAAAAAAGTTCAGTAATGTTAGGGGAGTAATCTAAGAGACATTTATTTTGAATTTGACATATTCACTGTCTGCAGGTAGGACTGCACTAATTTTGATGTTCAGTTCAAAGAAAACAATGCAGTCAAATTACCGGGTGTTGCTGTGTGACTGTCTGACTACTTCTCAGAGTTGCTGCTCTGTAAAATTCTGGCAGCGCTGCTGTACTCCTGATGGGTCTTGTTTTAGGGCTGACTGCTCCGACTAACATTTCCCTGATAGCATCACTCATGAGTAACTCCGAGTCCATATCTCTGCCTGTTCCTGTCTGCATCTGTCTTTGTCTGCTCTCCTCCTCTGAGACTTCATTGATAGCATCAGTACCAAATCTTTCCTTGCTCCCTCTCATTGGTTTTCTTACTGATTTCTGGTAGGAATCCTGCTCCGTTCTCTGCCTCATGTCCCTCTATGTGTGTATGACAGAAACAGGGGTAAGAAAGAGGGAGAGCTGCATTACTCTGATAGCATCACGGAGTCAGGAGGAAACAGAGCAGCACTTGGAAGTCTTCATTTGTACTTGGGAGCCGTCCAAGAATAGGCCGCGAGCGCTGAACATGCATGTGTGTGTCTGAGCTCATGGTTGGTCAACAGTATGGATGAACTACTTGTTACAACACATGCTCTCCTGCTCACAGAGAGACGCACAATCAGTCACACATGCTCCTATTTACTGTCTTATTAAAACCAAATTGGGAATTAAATCAGTGAAACACTCTCTAATTCCAGCACCGGCACTTACAATGAGCCTCACTTAAATTAGTCACAGGTTTTTACCATACAAGGAGTCTTGTCTTTGTGTTTACGTGTTGTTCACATTACACCAGATTCAAATTGTGACAGGACCTCGCGTACAGTTTACAGATGCTATACATTTGTATACAGATAGAATGTGCTGCTGACATTGCTGCTGAGATTAAACACCTCAAGTTATCCTATATCCGTGTTATGATTATGGGGATTATGACAGCAAGGTTGAAATATACTGAGGTAGTACCAGAGCGGACTGATGATGAACTCTGCTGGCTGGTTCGCCATCGACTTTTCCTGCTGTTGAAAGATATTTGTCATTCACATGAGACTGGACTATAACAATGCATAATGCAATGAAAGACTCCATCTAAACTAGGACAAACGTTATCAAACTGTCCAATGAACCAGTAGCATAGTTTATTTTTGATTTCCTTAACATTCCTGTCTATGTGTGATGATAATCTAACTGCTTCGTTAGATTCTGATCGATCCTGTCTTCATGTCGGCGATAATTTATAGTTAGAAGCAATTGATGAAGTTACTGCTGTTGCAAGAGGTGCATAAATGTGCTCAACACTCTTGCTTTGGAGTTGGTCATATGGATCCTGCTGCTGTTTGATGCTGCAGTTGTTTAATAAACTCGAGGAAAGACTCCTACGAACAACTGGAAGCAAAAAAACTAAACTTTATCTTCTTATTGCCTAGCAAATTTAATTGTAGAGCAAATTGAATAAGAATCTGCGATTTTTGCACATACACTGTGTCTTTTGCTCTTTGATATGTTTTTGGACCAATATTGGTTCAGAAATGTGTGAAAAGAAGAAAAAAAAACCTTCCTCAAGTCAGTTCACACTACTTGAAGTACTGTTGTGCCTATTTGTTAATGTGACTGGGCACAGTTCAGACTTGTGCTGTGCAAAAAAGTGAAATGTTATTAGATATGACCTATTAAGATTGCAGATGCAACTTTTTTGTAAAAGTGAAGATGGTTCAGTGAAGATGTCATTCAGACATGAAGCTGATATGTCCAGTTACTGTCAGATTAATGGAAAGGGGTGCAAGTCTAAAAAAGTAACTGAAGTCTGTTCCTTAATTACTCCTGTGTTGTGATGTATTCATTATGACACAATAACAGGTGGCTTATTTTATGGACCAGTTACATCTGGATCACGCCTAGACTGTATATACCAATCAGATATAGCATTATCACTAACTGCCTAATATTGGGTTGGTCCCCCTTATGTTCTCAAAAATGTTCTGAACCACTGGGCATGGACAAGAGGACCTCTCAGGGTGTCCTATGGGGTCTGGAACCAGGACGTTGGCACTAGATCCTTTGGGTACTCTGGCTTGTGCAGTGGGGCCTCTGTCAATCAAACTTGCTCCATTGCATCCTGTTAATGCTTGATCAGAACGGGGTGTAGGAAGTTTGGAGGTCAAATCAACATGTTGGGCCATTGTCATGTTCCTCAACATGTTCCTGATTGTTTGATGTTTTTTCCATGTGGTGGGGTGCATCTTCCTGCAGGGGTAGACCAGTGACATTTGGGATTTCCATTTGCATGAGGGAGTGTGTTTGTTGTGGGATAATATTTATTTGGGTGTCTAAGTCTCATCAATACGGATGTTAAAATCCAAGGTTTCCATCAGAACACCACATAGTACCACTATGATCAATATTATTCACTTCACCTGTCAGTGGTCATAATGTTGTGGCTGATTGATGTATGTAGATGGATGAATCCCCCTGGATGAATGTCACCTAAAGGCTTCCTGAAGAGTGGTTTTGAACCTTAGTATGGTGATTTCAACGTACTCCTTCTAACTCCTGAACCATGCAATTATCTCTTGGCCATCGACTGTCCTCCAACGGCCCCCACCTGTCACTCAAAGCGGCTGCATCCCTAACTCTGCAGAACTTTAAGCCTTAATACAGTTTAAAGTTATATTTGAATTAAGTCCCTGTACAGTTGTCATGAATGGGGAAATTAGCTACAGAGACCAAAACCATTTTTTTTGTACCAGGCTGTAAACATGTTTATGTCTGCTCTAAAGTTTGGAGCCAGCTTCATTTGGGCAACTGGAGTTTCTTTTACAGGAGCTAGTTGGAACTGAGGCTTTTGTGTTAGCGGCATTTTTTACCCAAAGGTTGCTGCTTGGATCACATTGCATGATATCAACTGATTTATCACACAGATGTGATAGTGAATGACCCCTTCTAACGTCTAATGATGCCACTTCTTGCAAGTCAGCATTTGGCTCAAGTACATACTATGTATCCAGTTCATCTTGTGATGATTTGTGACCATTGCAAAGAAAAGAAATGATTGCAACATCTCCTCAAAGATACTCTAACAATCTCGCTCGTCACCATTTGCAAATCTTAAACCAAGCCAACTCACTCCGGAGTGTGAGCAGTAAGAGTTTTTTTTTTTTTTTCAACTCGGCTGCCGAACACTCCACATCTCCACATGTGGGAATCTGACTGTGATGATGTTTGCTCTAGATGCGCTCACCCACCCCACTCCATCTCAACAAGAGGGGGGCATTTCCATGACAAAGGACAATTATTGACTTTCATTGGCTCCGCTTGCTTTGATATCAGCGAGGGGTGTGTCTGTGTGTGTGTGTGTGTGTGTGTGCAGGAGGAGGGGGGTCGGGTTAGGGGACAGCAGTGGAGGCGAAGGAGAAGAAGAAACAGGGGGAACCTGATGAAAGGAGCCGAGTGGGAAAATGCACTCGCTGACCCACAGTGCATTAACAGAAGAGGAGGATCACAGTGGAGAGAAATAAATCATTTGCTAATGTTTTCTTTCATTCAGACCTCTTTTTTTTGCATCCTTCCTCGCTTTCTTGTTAGTGTTCCCTTCCTGGCTGTCTCTTTACGTTTTTTGTACTCCTTCTTTTTTATCTGCCTATATATGACTGATCCCCCCCATCTACCTCCTCCTCCCCTCACACCCACCTCCTCCCCCATCATCCTCCTCCTCCTCCTCCTCCCTCCGCTACCATAATTTAAGGGGCTGAAAGGCATGGCGAGCGGAGAAAGAGGAGAAGAGGGAGCTGAGAAAAAGGGGAGACCCTGCAGATGAGGGCCTTTTTCCTTCACGGACGTGGCACAGATGTGAGGGGTGTTTTTTGTGAAATGAGTCGGGGAGGGGCGGCGATAGGCTAATTTGCGTGGCATAAAGACGGGGCCCTTTTCATATGCAGAGCGCCACTTTGATGCGCGGCCGATGAAAGCTGGAGGGAGCGCCGAGGAGCGGAGAAGAGAGGCTGACGGAGGGGTTCTTTGTCCCCTGACAAGAAGGCATCTGCTCCACGCTGCCCTCCTCTCCTCCTCTCTGCTGCTGCACCGCCGCTCCCACAATGGGACAGCCGAGAGGGAAAAGTGTCATCAGAGCACCTTAGAAAACAGGACAAGAAAAAAGAAAAAAAAAAACAGCCGCTTGGGGTTGGTCTGGTTGGCGTACGGGTATGCATATCAATACAGAATGACACAACATCTGAGACACACTGAATTGCAAAAACATGCAGACATACTATAGACCCATTTACATAGTTCCACAGCTGACAAAACACATCTTCACGTTGACTGATTGTCCCCTTTGAGAAACAAATAAACCATACAAACTTTCCTCTTTCATGGGAATCTAGATCAATGGCTTGCAGGGTGAAAGGTATGCATGTGTGTGTGTTTGTGTGTGTGTGTGTGTGTTTATGTGTGGTGAGATCAGAGAAAGCGCACCGAGGTGAGCGGCGGTGCTTTTCTCTCTACTCTGTCACAGTCTCGTTGTGCGCGGACTGTACTGCATTCACGGTGTTTTATGTGTATTTGTGTGTGCATGTATGTGTGTCCTCGCGGCACTGATCATAGGCGGCCGGCTCACCAGGGCTCTCTCACCAAACACTGGCCGATTTCACGGTCGCACAATAGCCCAATCTCTGCAGCGAAGGCTGAGAGGGTGTTGGCAGGGAAAAACGGTCCCTTTTGCTATAATAGTTAATTCAGTAATTCTTACACAGTCATTCACTTAACTGCCTACTTGGGTTTTGAATCACATCTGCGTTTTTATTGCATTAAAAGGTTTACTAAAAATATGTAATAAAATGTAAATGATGGTATGAACAGTGTAGAGTTTGATGCCCAAATTGCCTAAAATATGTTTGTTGACTGGAAGGGAGTTATCTCAACAGCCATTGAATGGACTGACACTACATTCATGGTTTTCAGAGAATGAATCATATAAGATATTTTTCAGTAGCCCTGCTTTACCCAGGCCAAACCTTGGTGATGTTTTTCCAGTGCAGCCTCACAGCAGGGGTGAGCCACAGTAAACCACGCTGAGGTGGTCCTGCAAGGTAGCAGGTCTCCTTCCCTGACCTTCAGCACTTGAACTGTGCTGAAAGCTACAGCAAAATCTATGTACAGCAAAATCTATGTTTGCAAACTCTCTGTGTTTACTTTTCTAGCTTTTACCTGAATTTCAGTGGTTTAGAGTTTAGTTTGACGCCTGTGTTCTTCTTAGTACATTCAGGTATCAGTGTTACTTAACCATTTATACTTTCATATATGAGGCAATACTCAGACTGCTGCCCACCGACATTTGTACCTTAATTGCAAAGAAAAGTGCTGATCTTTGCTCTTTCCGTTCACAAGATCATCTGTTGCTGTCTGTTCCATATGCCCGTACTGAATTGGGTAAAAAGGCTTTTGTTCACTCTGCACATTTTGCATGGAATATGTTGCAGAAAGACTGGAAACTTACTGAGTTAATTTCATTGAGCACTTTTAAATCCAAACTGAGAGTTCCAGAGGCTGCGTAACTTGGTCAAGACTCCTTTGGAAAAGAGGTTCTTGATCTCAATGGGACTTCTCCTGGTTGAATAAATAAGGAATACATTTATACATTTTGTGGTATCAGAGCTGAGTTTAGATGATGTAAGCTGAACCTTTGATGCTGTTGCTGCTTCACAATTAAAGCTTTCCAATGGCACAAGTGCAAGATGTTTGCATTTAGAACCTCCCTCAAATATGGAAATAGGAGTAACAGTACCCCTTTCAGTAGTTTTAAACATTCGTCTTCATCCTAAACATAAAATAAATGACTGAATTAACTGAACTTGAATGAACGTATTCCTGTTTCATAGCTATAATGGAGGGTGGGAATGTAGATCTGAATACATGATCATAAACTACAAACAACACTGGCTAGCAGTTCATGAGATGTTTTAGAACTCTGAGCGTATTCAGTCTTTCATCCGGGTATAAATTAATTGGTCAATAAACTGGTTGTCATCATCTCATTCTAGGTGATCTTTGCCCTGAACCAGACGTTACTACAGCAGGAGTCTCTGAGGGCAGGAAGCCTACAGGTCCCATACACCACTGAAGACCTCATCAGGCACTACAACTGTGGAGATCTCAACTCCATCATCTTCAATCACGACACCTCCCAGGTTAACATCTCAGAAAGTCTTATCTTATCTTATCTTATCTTATCTTATCTTATCTTATCTTATCTTATCTTATCTCATCTCATCTCATCTCATCTCATCTCATCTCATCTCATTTTATCTATGTAGTTATGTAACTAGTTTCTCTGTCTAATAAGAGTCTTTTTGACCCCTTAACCTTATGTTTGTCACACTGACATGACCCTTGACCTTTTACCTTCACCCCTGGCCTTCTGACCAACCTCACCCTCCCCTTCTCCCACATCCTCCCCTTCGCCTCCCCTGTCTACCAATGTCTCTATGCTGCGGCCAAGTTAGTTCTTCTGTTCTTTCATCATTATCCTGCCTTGTCTTCCTTATAGCAGTCCCCATAAACCTTTGTCAGATAATAATTTTTTGACTGTTCGTTTGGCTTTTTTTGTACAATATATTTGCACAGTTTGAATCAAAGTTGTACAAATGACTTAATTAAAGAAACTTCCTTTTCTTTTTTTTACCTTCATGGACCATCACCACTGCAACTACAGGTCCCTAACTTTAATAACGTGACGCTGCCACCCAGCGAGCAGGTGACAGCCCAGGAAATAGACAGTTACTTCAGACAGGAGCTAATCTACAAGAGAAATGAGAGGATGGGCAAGAGGGTCAAGGCGCTGCTGGAGGAACACCCTGACAAGAGTTTCTTCTTTGCCTTTGGAGCAGGTTGGTGTTTAATAATTCATATAAAGTCACATTCTCTCTCAATGAGAAGTTTTCGAGAGCAAAAAGCATCCAAATTTTCCAGCGTTTCTGAGCAAAATGTCAGAGAAAAGACTTGTAGGTCTTTCAGCAAAGCACTCAACAAGATTACCTTTATCCGTACAACAAAATGATTTAAATTCCTGTCTTTGTTTGGAAAGCACTTGTACAAAGGCGATAGAAGGCATCTTAGTGTGAGCAGCTTAACAAACTCACTCAGACAATGAGAAAACAAAGACTGGACAGAAATCCCAACTGATCAAGAGAGTGGAACTCAATGATTAGCCTTCTTTTTCCAGTGTTGATAACCAGCTGATCAGTGGCTTAACTGATCTACGGCTGGAGGTCTTTGACAGCTCTGGGAGCAAATAGTTAGAGTTGCTCAATAAAAGATCATTTTATCAATGCAGGACTGACCAGAAACAGACTTGTGGCCTGTTTGAGTCATTCAGAAATGTCAGCATGATGCTTTGAATTCCTCTGTAACTATGCAGCAACCTCATAAGTATCACACAGCTGATAGGAGACTTGACTTAAAACAGGGAGAATGAAAACAACAGATAATACAAAATTGTCTCTTAAATCACGGACGTCTCTGTGTTTATGTGTATTTACTGTCCATTGCAGTATATTTATGCTTCTTGGTTGGTATACATAAAGGCAGACAGTCTTTGTCCTGTTGGTTTTATTTGGCCTCTGGTTGCTCAATCAAAGCATTGGTCACACCTAATAAAGAGGACAAGGCTATTTTATGATCATTTACCCAGGCAGGTTTTAAGTCGAGATGATCCCTTCTCACACAACAGACTGCTGCATATATCTGACATCAAAGATTTAACAAGGCATCTTCAAGCACACATATGAAACCCATAAAAACCATTAAGCAAAACAATGTGATCTGGTACTTCCAAATAACATGTTGCAACATTTCAAAGAAATTATTCAGCAAATAGCAGAGGACAGAAATGAATGCCTGGAGATTTCCTTGAATTAGGTATTTTTAGTTATTGTGGCCAGATGTTTCTGGCAGCTATAGCAGAACATAGTCATAAAGTAAGACACATCACTATTAATTAATTTGATGATTTTTTGGATTCATAGGTTAATAAATTTGTCTCTAAAATGTGAGATCCCCTGTGTATTTTGTGACATACTGAATTAGTTTTATTCAACCAACTGACCAGAACATATCAGTCAGATTCTCATATTTAAAAAGCTGAACAAAACCAAATAAATAATATCAGAAATCTCATTCTTTGAATTATTTTAATGGGTAATGTTAATTTTTACATGTTTTTAATGCATTGATTTCATTTGTTGATCATTTGTGTCTAGGCCTGTGTTATGAGGGAGTCGTTTAAGTTGACTTCTACTCTGTAATCACAAAAATTGCATTTTTGTAAAATTAAAACACAGATTTGTTCACATTATACCATAAATCCAGTGGAAGGAAAGGCAAGAAAGCGAAAGCATTCTTGTAGCACTGCATTTCGAGAGAAGGGTTACATGTTACTTGTTACTCATGGCATCAAGCTGACGTCTTGCAACCTGACGAGTAGTTTTGAGCATGGTCCGCAGCCTCTTGAAGCTTCCGAATAAACTTTCAGTCTAATCTTTATTGATATTAAATGAATACAGATTTTGTGAACTGTCTTCGTAATTTAAGCAAAAGTTTCCTAAAGAGCCGCCATGTTGGTTTTGGTTAAAAATCCAGGAGCAGACAGCTTCTGAGTGAAGCATTCGTCCAATCAAGTGTGGCCACTGTAGGAGGGTGAAGCCTTTGTTGGATTCCTGTTGAAGAGAAATTGTCAATTGTCTATAACACTGCTCCATCAAGTGTCCAGTCTGGATGTTAAAAACACCCTGTGGACACGTACCGTCAGTCGTAACTCAATTATCGTTACAGCGTCCACTTTGTCATTTATTGAAAATTTACTACGGCTAAATGCTTCAAGTAAAATGCCCATTTCGCATGTCATAAAGTAATAGTTCAAACTCTGAGAAAGAGCGTTTAGTGCCGTTCGTTTCTTATGTCAGATTTTCCTTAGAATGACATCGGCAGGGAGATCCAGAGTTTTCACTGGTCATTTGGAAGTCAAAGTTTTGAGCAGAGAGAGAGAGAGAAACCTTTGCAGTCTGCTGGTCTGGCAGGAAACAGCTGAGGAAAAGCAGACGTACACACACACACACACACACACACACACACACACACACACACACACGCACGCACACACACACAAAAACCCTAACAAGGAGTACATTTCACAGCATGTCCCTGAGGAGGTGCCTTTACAAGCGCTTGGTCTCTAAAGGTGTGTGCCTCTGTGTGTCTTTATATGTGTGTGTGTGTGTGTTTGAGCCGGTGAGTGAAAGTGATACGAGCAATCAGCCCAGAAGCACTAGTCTTAGACATACGGAGGGCAGGTAGGGTCGACGTGTACAAGGAAGGGGATGGGGTGCATTAGGGTGCACACTCTCTCTCACACACACACACACACACACACACACACATAAACGGCTGAGCCAGAAGTCATACCCAAAACCGATGTGGGTAAAATGTGTCCTTAATTATCCCTGGAGGGGTCAGAGGACACGCACACACACACACACACACACATACAAACACACACACACACACACGCGCACTAACTCACCACAATGGAGCCCATTATGTCAGCACGCTCAGCTTTCCTGCTACCATCAGTTGTGAGTCCAGCCTTATCAGCGACCATCTCATGTTCTCGTTGTCTATTTTATTCTGCGTTTTGTCTTGTGTGCATTTTAAAACTAATAATTCACCTGAATCCGGGGAATACCTGTGTTTTCTCACCTTAAATCATAATACTGCAAGCTTTAAATAATTCACAAATCACCTGAAAATCATCCGGTAAACAAACTTATATTGGATTCAGAAGAATGGGAGTTGTGCGTTGTTGAAAGCGCAGTGACATATTTAGCATATTTCTCTTCCCCGAGTAATGATCCCATTAGCTTGCAGGGGTTGGCCTGCAGATTCCTGACCGACGCTATGTGGAAAATTGTTGAGGGTTTTTCATTTTTTCATATTTTGCCTTCAGTAAGGTTTATTGCCACAACAAGCTAACAAAACAGTTTGTACAGAATAATTTATTCCCTGTCAAATTGCCTGGTTAGACACCCGACTGTGCTCGGCCGAAGGAAACTGAAGATATAACAAGAGTTAAGTTTGAGGCTTTTTTGTATAGTGTAACGCAAACACCCTTGGTATATGTTGCTCTTTGTCCTGCCACAGTAAAAAAATACTCATCAATCTGTGATCTGATAACTTCTTGATGTCATATGAAGCATAAATCTTATAAAATCATGATTCAAATATGCAGAACGTAACTTAAGCTACTACAGCAAGATGGTATAGTCGTGCAAAAGCAACTGCAGTGAAGAAAAATGGATAAAGGTGATGTTTTCATTGTCGTCTGTGTCTACGGGAAAAATATTTAGTGACTTATTCTGCAGGGGGTGGGGAGGTGGAAATTGTTTATGGAGAAAGCATTAATGGTCGGCAACTGCATGCTGCCAAACCAGAGCTAACATTTTCTAAACCCTAAATGATTTCTCATGTGTTTACAGCAAATACACACACACAGTTTTATACCAACCAAGACAGATTTTGCCCGAAACCATGTGGCAGTTGTCAAGATTAATTTACACCTTGATACCAGAGCAAGTGGAAGAGCGTTAACACGTTACAAGATGTGAGTACACATGCTGATTAAAAGATGTCGCGCCGCAAATTAAATCATGCGGGTAAACATTTGGTTAGATACTTGAGACTGTGGAAATATATTTCTTTTTATCAAAAAAGGCAGGGGAAAGTCATAGATGACAAATGGAGTCAATGGAAAAACATGAAGCTAAACTCAATTTGGTCCTAATATTAGCAATAAGCTCTTTTCTTCTGCCAGAGAGTGACATGTCCAACAAGAGATTTAGCAGAAATCAAGAATATCTTCTAAACACAGGACTTGTTCATGCCACTGAATATGCTTTGGCTGAACTTCCTAAACTTGGGTGGAGACGACGTCCTGCCAAGTGCGTCTTTAACTTGAACAGAGCTGTGGGGATTCAATTTCAGACAGACATGTCTGTGAAAGAATGGCTGACTGAGAAATTGTTCAATTACTCGTCATAATAATGAGGGGGAATGAGTCATTTGTAAAATAGTAAAATCTCTGGCATCACAATAAGAGCTGCGAATAAGAAAACAGAAGATGTTAGGAGATCCTTCTGTAAGACTGGAACAATAACACCGGAGAAACCACTCGAGACGTTTTTCACTGAAATCATGGATTCAATTAGTCGGAAAAACAGCAAAACTTCACTACTCTTGAACATATTGATTTTCTTGTTGGGTCCAGACTCAACAGAATGCAGCCTGTGACCAGTTTTTTGTTTTCATCCCAGCTCTTGCCTGTTGGAGGAACTTTGTTTTTTCAGCAGTCTGGTCAGAATATCGGTCAGGACAGCAACAGTCAAACAAACAGTCGTGGTCGCTGGTCAGAACTTCAGACTTGGTTTTCAGCTCCAGAGGAACACACACATGTTTCTGTGTTTTCCTCCTGCACACTTGCTCGGTCATTCTCGACTCCCGCCTCGAAATTTGCCTTATCTTTTTTCTTCTTTAATTTGCCATGTTGTCTTGAGAAAACCGCATTTTTAGGGTAAACAGAAAGACTGGGAGATTACATTCATGACCACCCAGTAGATGTAAGATAATTTATGGAAAAATACCATCGCATGCATCCGCAGCCCAAAGTTCCTTATCATGTCATGTTGCACTAAATGAAACAAAAACAGGATCACAGAAATATTGCCTCAATCTTTACTGACATCTAAAAAATGGTCAGTAAAAAGGTTCTGATTATTGTTGTTCGGGCAACATGACTCTAAACTTCGCTCACTGGCCGGAGTAGTGTTTTTGACAGATAAAATTTGCCAGTTCTTACACTCTGTCAGGAAGCATTTGGATCCGCAGGCTCAGATAGAACATAAAGCAGTCTAGTCGTATCCATCATATACTGGAAATATGACGGGTTTTTTTTCCCCAGTTTTTCCTGCGCGTAACTAAACTGCTGTCCCGTCTTTCCCCCCCTCTGGGTATTAGGGTATTGTCATGCCTCGCTATGCTTTTGCAGTACTGTAAGTAAATACCTCCTAGAAATTTGTCTTTCCCCCCCCATGTGTTTGTCTGAAACACCACACCCATCACTCACCGTACATGATGATGTTGAAAAAGCGCCATATGCTCAGACAGGCATATGGAAGCGGTTATTGCTGCACTCCATAGGTACAGTAACCCAATCCATGTATACAATCTGAACCCTTGTTCCCTTTTATAATCTCTGCCATACCCTGGCACTCTTGACTTTAATAAAATGATGTGTTTACATATCGCTGAAGGCTGAGGGCTCCGTTTTCTACCGGCTTTTAAAAATTCTTTTTTTTTTTCTCTTTCTTTCCAGACTGAACTTGAATGCATTCATGTTTCGTATGGAGCGAATTTTGTTTCTTTATTATGCAACCAAAAAGAATGGATTTGAGAACAAAAAAAAAAATTGTAAATGAGAAATAATGGATTTGAAAACAAAAAAATAATTTGCAAATAAAGTTACATTTACGTTTCTTGTTTTTGCGTTTGCGTTTCGTGTTTTTGCATTTACGTTTCTCGGTTTTTGCATTTACGGTTCTCGGCTTTTGCGTTTGCGTTTCTTGTTTTGCGTTTGCGTTTCTACATGAGTCTCAGGGGCGGGACCTCCTCTGAAAGATGCAAGAAGCCTCCTGATTGGTCACTCCCACTCGACTAGACGGTATGACAACTTCCGCATCCACAGGCGCGAGAGGAGACACAAGCTGTGGCTGTGGCTGTGTCCCAATTCAGGGGCTGCATCCTTCAAAGGACCCAGCCTACCCGGCCTTCGAAGGCTGGGTCCTTCAAAGGACGGGTAGGCTGCATTAGAAGGCTGCATGAGCGTTTGTTAAATGAGACGGTCTAGCCTACGATGAACTTCCTGCTTGCGTCATGACGTCTCGTAGCGCCGCTCCTTGTTGCCTAGCAACCCTGACAAACAACCCCTGAATTGGGACACAGCCTGTGTCTCTGTTGGGACACAGCCTGTGTCTCAATTCAGGGGCTGCATCCTTCTAGGCTGCATTTTTCGGCCGCATACGTCACAGCGGTGCGACTAAGGCTGTCCCATTTCATTAAAACTTCAAGACTCCTTCAAATGCGGCCGACGAATGCGTCCTTCTTTTCCATGAATTTGAAGGATGCATCGATGTATCCTTCGTAGCCCCAAATATCCCAAGATCCATTGCGGGCCGCTGACAGTTCGATCAACAGCTGAAGTTTTAACTGCTGACGGCTGACGGAGAAGATGGATCCATCAGCGGCGGAGGATTGTAGCTTTAAATATTAGTATTGTGTTACAGCTCACTCTGATAGCTACGATACAAATGTTGACAACGTTAAAGTTTGTTCTAAAAAAACGATTGAATAACGTTATTGATGTGAGCCGCTGCAGTTTAAAACGTTTACTTTCCAGTTGTTCAGCTTCAGTTTTAAGTTATATTTTACTGAGACTGTGGCGAAATTCTTTCTGACCGCGGCCACCACAAAAATGACTTATTCAATCATAAATATTCATATATTTAATCCTTATTTAAGTTATTATATGGTGGAGAAGTAAAATGGACGTAAAACCTGCTGGAGCTTCTATTGGTGGTAATTCTCTCTGTTGACCAGTGAAAACATGACTCTCCTCACTGTTCTTAGTTTAGCTCCACCAAGTTATCTGATCACATGTTTAACATACATTATATCTGGTTTCTGTTCAGACAGCAGGTATTTATGATCCTCATCAGAAACACTCAGCCCAGAGACTGTGGAGGTTTATAATATCTGAAGTTCATATCAGTGGATGTTAACAGATTTAAACCAGCTTCTTGTTTCTCAGACAGTTTAGTCCCGAACCACCGGACAGTATAAGACCCTCAAGTCTTCAGTTATAAAAAACATATTAAAAACAAAAATTACAGTTTCGGGATCAAATCCAGTCGAAAATTGGGTAAAATACACCGTCGTCTTATCCTGATCGTCAGGATGAAAATTTGTTTGTCAGGGTTGCTAGGCAACAAGGAGCGGCGCTACGAGACGTCATGATGTAAGCAGGAAGTTCATCGTAGGCTAGACCGTCTCATTTAACAAACGCTCATGCAGCCTTCTAATGCAGCCTACCCGTCCTTAGAAGGACCCAGCCTTCGAAGGACGGGTAGGCTGGGTCCTTTGAAGGATGCAGCCCCTGAATTGGGACACAGCTACGGTGTTGTGCCGAGTTATGCCTGCCCGCCGAGATCTGCGGGCAGGCATAACTCGGCACAACAGTCTCCTCTCGCGCCTGTGGATGCGGAAGTTGTCATACCGTCTAGTCGAGTGGGAGTGACCAATCAGGAGGCTTCTTGCATCTTTCAGAGGAGGTCCCGCCCCTGAGACTCATGTAGAAACGCAAACGCAAAACAAGAAACGCAAACGCAAAAGCCGAGAACCGTAAATGCAAAAACCGAGAAACGTAAATGCAAAAACACGAAACGCAAACGCAAAAACAAGAAACGTAAATGTAACTTTATTTGCAAATTATTTTTTTGTTTTCAAATCCATTATTTCTCATTTACAATTTTTTTTTTGTTCTCAAATCCATTCTTTTTGGTTGCATAATAAAGAAACAAAATTCGCTCCATAGTTTCGGGGTCTCAGCCTCAAGCTGCTTAGCACACCATGATTCTCCCTCAAACTCCGCTCCAAAACCACAAATTTAAATATTTGCGGCGGCGTAATTGCCAGTGTGGTTGACAGGCTCTAACGGTTACTGTACTTTGAAATGTTTGACTCTTTTCACAGACAATTAAGGTTTGCCGTTGGATCTTTTTGCTATTTAGCTTGGTAGGACCCTCGCTAAAGTGAATACCCCTCGGTTAGTGAGCTGTTTAGTGCGGTGGGTAGCCTGTTATAAATGGATGTCTTGGCCCGGGAGCTGCGGCTCATGACAGAGGTTGACGTGAACTCATAACTCACACCGAGCACCTTGACATGTCAGTGTGTGGGTAGCTGTTGGTACTGGAGCGAGGAAATAGTCACTTAATGCACTGTGCTGTGTCTGCTGTACTTCAAATATCAGCACAGCATACTGGCTGCATTTATAAGGGTAAAGTAGGAGCATGACATAATGGAAAGGTTGTTGCTTTTTTGTCTTAAAACTGAAAATAAGAATAGAGAAACAAAACTTAAAACCAGCAGCTGTCATGTTTTAAACTCCTGCATCTCGCCGTGCATCTCTGGGAACCTCAGGAACCACAAAAATGAGCTTTTAGCCATATTATAATGTATTTTCCGCTGCCATAGATTAAAAAAAAATCCAAAACAAATGCAATAATGAGAGGAATTAGTGGCCGCTGTAAAATATGCAGAAAGATACAAAACAGCCTCATTTAGCCACCAAATTGTGCATCGTCTCTACAAACTTTCAAACCCGCAGACCTTTAATTTGATTCTAGTGGACATCTAAAAGCTTCTAAAGATGCCAAATATGTGGGGAAGTGTCTAAAATAAAGCGCTAAACATGTTCTCTGGGTTTTACATTGGATTGAATGGTGCAGCTTTGAAGACGACTTGAATATTTCCCTCAATATAAACATCATGTGGCTGTAATGAGGAGTTGGAACAAACCAATGCAGAATATACAGTATATTTTAACCATATTTAGGAAACAGTTAAGACAATTTATGTATCTCATATAATTATATATAAACGCAGCTTTAACTTCCCCCCTGTGTGCAGAACGTATAAAGCTCAGAGTTGACTGACTGGACGTTCAAATTCGGTTATAAATCTCTGCACTAAACCTTCCACCTACCTGCTGGTCCAACACTTTTTTTTCCTCCTTCCCCAGATGGTGTGAAAGTAAAAAATGCAGTGCTTTTTCACAGCACCTCGTGCTCATAAACAGCCAGTTTACAACTGTTTGGGGTAGTCACTGACACGAGTACACACATGTCATCCAGCACCATTAAAATCCAGACCAGACCTACCACACAGCGGGCAGGAGAGCGGGCGGGCAGGCGGGGGCGACCCGTCTGCCAGAGCTGGATTAAGGCCCGGATTTGAGTTTGAATGACACCTTTATGCTGGAAGTTTTATTAAAAAAGATTTCTTAGTTTTTAATGGTGCAGCTTGTAAGACTTTTTTTCTCCACTGGAATAGAGAACATGTTGCTCTTCCTTCCCTGCTGTTCTTATTTTTTTGTTTTCACACTTACGACAGAGCAAATTGCAAATGAAATTGCCATTTAAGTGCAAAAAAAAATCAAAAGCAATGTGGCTTCAGCATGTTTAGAATGTTTTTTTAGAGTTGTGTTCAGAAAAAAAACAGCCAGTATTAGGTGTTAAATGCGACAGATGCTATAATTCTGGAGGCGGAAAACATATCTTGAGTCAGAAATACACTCGTTTACATTCCTGCCCAGCCAACCCATGTTGTTTTCTTCATTTCAGGAGTGTCTGTAATCATAATTAGTATATTTACAATCCCAAATACAACCCAGATAAACTTGAAAAACACTGTTTTTTTTCCGGTATGGGACGGAGCATCTGCAGTATATCACCGCCGTCTCTTCTTAAAGGATGATAAAAGGAAGATAAAGCTGTCAGCCCCTCCGGATGACTAACCGCCTGTTAAAGCTGCCGAGTGAAAAGCGCCTAAACATATACATTTTGTTGCACTCGCCTCCTCAAAGGCCTCCGTACATGAAACACATATTTCACAGAGTCCACACTTCTCCCTCGGTCGCAGCAGCTTGTCACAACAGCTCGCTGTGATTTATTGAAAGAGTTGAACTCCTCACCCCTGACCCCATTCAAACTCAGTAGTATTTCCTTATCCACCTGGAACAGGCTCTTTACGTGCCCGGCCCCGGGGCTCCATTTTCATTTGGACCAGAAATACCTCACTCCCCATATGAAAGGGGAAAGGGAAAGGAAAATTATATCTTTTAGCTAGCGAGCAGCAGTGCATCTATTGATGATTTTGAGTGGGAATTGTTATGAAGGAGCCGTCCCTTCTCATTTCGGGGGCTAAAACATAAAGGAGAGCAACGCACCGCCCGGAGGGGATGAAGATATGAAGAGACAGAGGAAAACATGACTTGTGTGATTTGTGGCTTCCACTCTTTTCTCTCGCTCTGTCTCACCGAGGAGTTATTGAATACTTTTTTTGTTTGACTGGAGCAGGGAGTTTTCTGGTTTACGGTATGAATGAGCCTGTGTTGCTGGACAGAGTGTGCAGGCAGAGAAAGAGTTTTAAACTCAATGGATTGCTAGTTTTGAGGGGTTTTTTGAGTTGCTAGACTCACATTAGCTTTATATTTATACATCCAGAGTTTATATTTAGAGACTATGGATGAACACATATGGATATTTATGGACTACATATATATTCACCAATCAGGAATAACATTATGACCACCTGCCTAATATTGTGCTGGTCTCCCTTATGTGGTCAGAAATGCTCTGAACCATTGGACATGGACAAGAGGACCTCTCAGGGTGTCCTATGGGGTCTGGAACCAGGACGTTGGCACTGGATCCTTTGGGTACTCTGGCTTGTGCAGTGGGGCCTCTGTCAGTCTAACTTGTTCCACTGCATCCTGTTGATGCTTGATCAGAATGGGGTGTAGGAAGTTTGGAGGTCAAATCAACATGTTGGGCCATTGTCATGTTCCTCAACATGTTCCTGATTGTTTGATGTTTTTTCCATGTGGTGGGGTGCATCTTCCTGCCGGGGTAGGCCAGTGACATCTGGGATTGGCATTTGCATGAGAGAGTGTGCTTGTTCTGGGACAATGTTTATTTGGGTGTCTAAGTCTGATCAACACGGATGTTAAAATCCAAGGTTTTCCAGCAGAACACCACATAGTACCAATATGATCAATGTTATTCACTTCATTTGTCAGTGTTGTTACTTCAAGTAACATTAAGTATATTAATGTTACTTTGTGTAACATTAATTCGAAATACGAAATTGCTACTGCAATGACAAATTTCCATCCATCAGGCAAAAAAAGCTTGTTTTTATGTGGATGTAGTCTTTTTGATGGCATTCTGACATTAGAATCCTAAAATATGTGCAACTAATATAGATAATATATTTACCTGTAGGTATTTATGAATACATTTTAGGAGTTTTGTCTGCTCTCAATTTGAAATGATAAGAAAATGAAGGAAAAGGAAAGCTTTGCAAAATTGTGTCTTGCCATTCCCTCATTATCAGTGCAGTCATATCAAAACAGTCTTCTGAATTCAACACAAACAGGCTCGGTTTAAAATTAACTAGTGCTGAAATTACTGCTGTGGGGTTTGTAACTCCTGTTTGATATTACAAAAAAGGGTCTGGAGCGAAAGAGATTGAAATCAGAAAAAAAACATAATTTTTTGTTTTTGTTGAGGCCGTTTCAGATGTTTTAGTTGCTGCTGATTTAAAAGCTGGCCATGTTTCACTGCGATGCCGAAGTATTTGCAGGAAAGGCAGGAGGCCTAGAAAAATAAGCCCACAGTTCCCCGTGCAGCACAGTCTGACTAACCGGTTAGTGAAGTTTAGAGAACAGAGAGATTGGACATGAAACAACGTAAACAGATGGGTAATTGTTAGAGAGAGATTTTAAAAAAAAAAGATGTTATAGTTTCAAAATCTGACAGAAAAATGACAGAGAAAAGAAAAAAAAGAGTTGACAGTCCAGTGAAGAGAGATGGCACAACAGCCAAAAACAGAGAATTTACAAAGCTCTGTCCTGTGGATCTGCTCTTAGTTCTAAATCAGACCTAATTCACTGATGATGTGCAGGCCTGACTGGACAACTACAAGATCTCTCGCGGATAACTCAAACTAAATAGGCACAAAATTGTACTCTACGCCACATGGTTTAGATAGAAGCACTGTGAGAAAACATCTGAGAAAAACTACATCGTGGAATGCTTTTTAAAAAGTTAGAGGGCGTCCGACTCCCCCTTCGGTATCCTTTTTCTTCCCTGAGACATTTGAAAGGCTGAACAGAGGCTCGCAGCGGGATCCAGGATCGTTTGTTTTTTCTTAGAGGAAGTGGTTTTGAGGCCAGAGCATGCAAACTGCAGAAATACATTCTGGAAGATATGGATGACCAAAAAAAAAACTGTCAGAAGTTTAGGGATCATGCTGACTGAATCCGAAGAATGGTCATGATTAGACTTTCAGTGCGTGATGGTTTGTTTTTGATCTAAAGTGCAATCTGACTGGTCTTGCCATTTCAAGGACAATCTCCATTTGTTATTCCAGTTAATAATATTTTTCTCAGCTATCATTTTTTGGTCATCTGTCTTCAGACTAGTTGTTATCCAACTCTGCAATATGTGTTTAGTCTGCAACTGTCAGATTGATCTTTGTCAGCTCTGTGAATGGTGGCCATCTCAACTAAATATTCAGTTTTATTCTGACTTAAATATGTGAAATTATCCAATAGACAGAAGCATACACAAAGGAGAAAAACCTGAAAATTTGGAGGGACTTTTCTGCATTTTTATAACTGATGCTAAGTTAAACTGTTTGAACGGACCCATAAGAAAAGTTTCATTATGGTTATACGCCAATCAGGCATAAGATTATGACCACCTGACTAATATTGTGTTGGTCCCCTTATGTGCTCAAAAATGCTCTGAACCATTGGACATGGACAAGAGGACCTCTCAGGGTGTCCTATGGGGTCTGGAACCAGGATGTTGGCACTGGATCCTTTGGGTACTCTGGCTTGTGCAGTGGGGACTCTGTCAATCAAACTTGTTCTACTGCATCCTGTTGATGCTTGATCAGAATGGGGTGTAGGAAGTTTGGAGGTCAAATCAACATGTTGGGCCATTGTCATGTTCCTCAACATGTTCCCGATTGCTTGATGTTTTTGCCTTTTGCACAACATTGAAGAACTAAGATGCTGCCTGTGTTTCTTTTAGGCATCATCCACAATGATAGATCTGCAATATTACAATAGTAAATTTACGTAACAAGACCAAATTGCAAAAGATGCTCCTTTGCTCATGTGTATTTCTTCACTGTGCAAAGCTACAATATTTTTTTTTATAACTTTTGCATGTTAAAATAGTCCAGGCCATGATTTACTGGAATATGCAGAGAACAGACTTGAGAAATAAACTGGAAAGGTAAAGATTGTGGTTCAGTGATAGACCCTATGTGGTTCAGCACATCAGTAAAGCAGAGATTAATTTGTTGAACTATCACAGAGTGAAATGCAGTTTTCCTGTTACAGTAACTGAAAGGGCATATCAAAGAGCACGGTCCTCTGCCCTATGTCGCAGTTTGAAGGCAGTTGTTCAGGAACTGTTCCTGGTAGTTTATGCATAATCCTGCCTATGTAAAGAGACAGACAGACAAGCCACCAGTACTGACAACATACCGCCACACTGTCGAGAAAGTACGTAAAGCTGACAAAATTCAATGCAACCTGCATGAACAAGGCATGTTAAAGCAGCTGCAGTTGTTAAATTTCCTTATAATGGTCAAGCAAATGTGATCCAGCGTTTTGAAATGTTGCACACAAAAAAAACCAAAAGAACATGAGAAATCGGCTTGTTTCTACTAACTCATTTGGACAGTCATCACAAGATGGATGCATACATGACACTATTCATGGCTGTAATACACAGAGAACAAGCTGGAAACAAACTCAGTTGTTTTCCAAGTGCTAAAAAACTTAGAAAGGAGATAAAACAAACAAAAATTTGGCCATCTACAAGAGAAAAGAGTCTTTAGGGATTCTTTTCAAGATGTAATTATTCCGTCATGTCAGCTGGTACTGGGCATATTTCATGCTGTCTACAGGTGAAGACAATGAAAGAAGCAGAAACAGCTGATCAGTAATGTGAGCTCAGTGTTTTCTCTGTCATCATTTATACAGAAAAGCTGTTTCCTTTATCTGCTATGCACATTAACTCTTTTTAAACCGCTTCAAATGAGGGATTTTTGCAAAATCAGACTTTTTTTGCTGTTTAATGTGATGATTCGAAATGTGCATAAAAATACTGAATGGAAACATGACTAGTTGCAGCCATGGCTGTTTTTTTCCTTCGTGATCTGTTGCACCTGTACTCAATTGAATATGATAAACGTGTGAAAGTAATTAAGTGCATTTACTCATGTGGTGAACATAAGTGCAGTATTTAGAAGCTTTGCTTAGCTTTGCTGCTTTATACTTCTACTCCACTAAATTTTAAAGCGTAGGTGGACAGGTAGGAGAGCACAGTGCCACCGTACTCCTCTTAAACTACTTATAAAATCTATTTCACTAAGGTCCCCCTTATGTGCTCAAAAATGCTCTGAACCATTGGGCATGGACAAGAGGACCTCTCAGGGTGTCCTATGGGGTCTGGAACCAGGATGTTGGCACTGGATCCTTTGGGTACTCTGGCTTGTGCAGTGGGACCTCTGTCAATCAAACTTGTTCTACTGCATCCTGTTGATGCTTGATCAGAAAGGGGTGTAGGAAGTTTGGAGGTCAAATCAACATGTTGGGCCATTGTCATGTTCCTCAACATGTTCCCGATTGCTTGATGTTTTTGCCTTTTGCACAACATTGAAGAACTAAGATGCTGCCTGTGTTTCTTTTAGGCATCATCCACAATGATAGATCTGCAATATTACAATAGTAAATTTACGTAACAAGACCAAATTGCAAAAGATGCTCCTTTGCTCATGTGTATTTCTTCAATGCACATAGTTACAATATTTTTTTTATAACTTTTGCATGTTAAAATAGTCCAGGCCATGATTTACTGGAATATGCAGAGAACAGACTTGAGAAATAAACTGGAAAGATTGTGGTTCAGTGATAGACCCTATGGCTAGTTGATCCATGATCCGCACAGTTCGGCACATCAGTAAAGCAGAGATTAATTTAAAAAGTTGAACTATCACAGAGTGAAATGCAGTTTTACTGTTACAGTAACTGAAAGGGCGTATCAAATAGCACGGTCCTCCGCCCTGTGTCGCAGTTTGAAGGCAGTTGATCAGGACCTGTTCCTGGTAGTTTATGCATAATCCTGCCTATATAAACAGACAGACAGACAAGCAAACAGTACTGACAACATACCGCCACACCGTCGAGGAAGTACCTAAAGCTGACAAAATTCAATGCAACCTGCATGAACAAGGCATGTTAAAGCAGCTGCAGTTGTTAAATTTCCTTATAATGGTCAAGCAAATGTGATCCAGCGTTTTGAAATGTTGCACACAAAAAAAACAAAAGAACACGAGAAATCGGCTTGTTTCTACTAACTCATTTGGACAGTCATCACAAGATGGATGCATACATGACACTATTCATGGCTGTAATACACAGAGAAGAAGCTGGAAACAAACTCAGTTGTTTGACAAGTGCTTAAAAACTTAGAAAGGAGATAAAAAAAAAAAAAAAATTTGGCCATCTACAAGAGAAAAACAGAGTCTTTAGGGATTCTTTTCAAGATGTAATTATTCCGTCATGTCAGCTGGTACTGGGCATATTTCATGCTGTCCACAGGTGAAGACAATGAAAGAAGCAGAAACAGCTGATCAGTAATGTGAGCTCAGTGTTTTCTCTGTCATCATTTATACAGAAAAGCTGTTTCCTTTCTCTGCTATGCACATTAACTCTTTTTAAACCGCTTCAAATGAGGGATTTTTGCAAAATCAGACTTTTTTGCGGTTTAATGTGATGATTCGAAATGTGCATAAAAATACTGAATGGAAACATGACTAGTTGCAGCCATGGCATTTTTTTTTTCTTAGTGGTCTGTTGCACCTGTACTCAATTGAATATGATAAACGTGTGAAAGTAATTAAGTGCATTTACTCATGTGGTGAACATAAGTGCAGTATTTAGAAGCTTTGCTTAGCTTTGCTGCTTTATACTTCTACTCCACTAAATTTTAAAGCGTAGGTGGACAGGTAGGAGAGCACAGTGCCACCGTACTCCTCTTAAACTACTTATAAAATCTATTTCACTTACTTTTATAGTAAGAATATTCTCTGAGGCTGTGGCGGGGACTTTCAGAGCTGGCAGAGCTCTGGTTTATTTTGTCAGAACTGCTCACTTTTACAGAATTTTCTAACTTTGATCAGTTTTTTTTAAATCGACCGCAGCGAACGAGCTGGTGTGTCTTCAAGTGCCATAATTTCTTGGCAGCGAAGAGCAAAAGTGAGGACTGAGCGCGGAGGACTATTGCAGCCTGACAGATGTAATCCCTAACACGGCTCCAAAGTGCCGTGTGCCACCACAAATTTTCAGCGAGGGTTTATTTAAAAAACAACCTCACACCACAGACCTCTTACGCGCCCTGCTTTTCATTTATTCTCAGCAGAAAATCCAAAGCCGAAGTCACTCGGCATGATTTCGAGGAACCTCTTGCAGACACTTGAGCGGCTTTCGCAGTAATTATAAACACGGTGAGACATAAAATGAAGTGCAGAGCAAGACAAAGTGCTTCAAATGTGAGCACGCTGAGCCATCCATCTTTCCTGGCTGCAGCGATTATATATTTCGCATGTAATTTTATTCATTAAGGCTCTTTGGAAGCTAAACAAACCACCTCCTGCTACATTCCTCCAAATACCAACCGTAATAAATTTCACTTAGATGCCTTTTAAGGGAGCATCGCTCTTAAATATTTGTCTGGGGCAGTGACATCGATACTTTGAGGGAATAACTTGGTGAAATGTCCTGATGTTAAAATTACAGATGAGGTGGAAGTGACGGAAACCACGGCTCTCATTTCCACTGTCTTTTCAATCTAATGTCCTCAGAATTTGCATTTCCCACACTCAGTTTTTCCTAGTTTGGCTTCAGATAAAGAGATTCCTGCAGAAAGCTACAAGCCAAACTTGAGTTACCGCTTCAACCAGCCTCATCTCCGCTCTTATTTTACAGTAGAATTCACATGAGGTCAAGATACAGTCTGTATAGTATCTCTTCTAGAACTGAAGGCCTTGCAGGATGCTCTAATCCTCAACTATCACCGTCTGGCATCTGTTGACTTAACATTCCAGTATTGTTTTGCATGCCTTCTTGCCTTTTGTCTCCATTCTTGTTTCAAATTCAGCATTTGACATCAGCGTTTGCTTGTTTTTACTCTTTTGTCTCCGCTTCTGTCTTGAAATGTCTTATTTTCCCTCTGCGTCTTCCGTCTAGTCGGTTGTTGTTTGCATGTGCTTCCCCGCGTCTGTTTATAAAATAGCGATCGGTATCACTTTCACAATAAAGAAGTGACCTATTGAATTCAGCCTCCTCGTGAACCGGGCGTCTCACTATGCCTCAGAGGAACAGAAAGAGAAATGTTTTGGTGTCGGTTGAGATGTTAGCATTCTTTGGTTTGACTAAAGAAAGCTTTACGCCTCAGAACAAGGGCATATACGTGCAATCAGCTTGGTGTTTTTGTCTGATCAGACCCGCTTGTCTTTCAGATTCTCACAGCTTTCTGCGATCGCCAGCATCTTACTTTCTAAACTACATCCTGGGGGAATTTGAGCTAAGAAAGGACCCATTTGTTCAGATAAGTTGTCAAGTATGTCAGTGGTTTCACCCTTTAACCTGGACTCCTCTGGTCTGTTTTTTTTATGCTCATGCACATGGAATGGACTAAATCGTGTCAAGTTCTGTTTTGAAAAATGTACCAATCTGAGCTCAAATGTAATATTCTGTACGTTTAGACTGGTTTGCTCCAATCTCAGTGTGAGATTTTCTTTTTCTCCTCGGGACCAAAGCTGAATTTGTGGGCTTGTATACAGACTCATTCAACCAAACATATCTTGGGTTTGGCTACCGACTTGCTCCCCTATGCTATTATATTAAGAGTATCCTTATCCTGCAGGGGGTTTGGATCGAAATCACAACATATATTTGCGAGCAACATCTCACTAAATTGATTCCAGGCGAAAATGTTCACTTTTGAAAGGACTTTTATTTTTTCCATGAACCCATCCAGTGGTAAAGAATCTTGGTGCCTGCAAGGATACATATTATGTTAAGATTAAGAGCTCCTCAACACCACAAGTTGGCTGCGTTACATAAGTTACAAAAGTTTTGCTTAAATAAAACATGTTATAAATAAAATTGCTGCTATGCAGTAATTGAATTGTGGTTAAGATTTCTTTATAGTAAACACTCACTGCTGCATTCCGGTCTTGTCGCCTCCAGTAGCCATGACGAAGGTGTGACTGCAGGGCTGCCAGGGCATTTCTGTTTGCCGGTTCGATACAGGCTGAAATACCTACTATTTGATGAATTGCCAGGAAACCTTTGTATAGATGTTTGTGTTCCCCAGATAATGAATCCTACTGACTTTGGTGATCTGTGACTTTTCCTCTAGTGCCACCAGCAGGTTGGCAATTTTAATTTTGTTAAATTCTCTCTATATCTTCACAAAAGATTGTCAAAAAAAATGTGCACATTAGATCTTAACGAGTGGATATCCACGTACTTTTGATTACTGAATGCAGCAAATTTTGTACAGACATGATCAGTTAATTGTTATATCTAGTGACATTACCAGGCCAAAATCTTTATTGGACCATTACTTTGGTTTACCTGCAAAGTACGTAACTTTCCCATCAGCCTCAGCTGTGCTTTGTGTTTATTACAAAACCATAGAATGCTAACATGCTAAGCTAAGATGCTAAACACAATTAAAATTACACTGGCTGAACATCAGAATGTTACCTTTGTCGTTGTACGCCAGCAGAAAAACAAATGCATCTCATTTAAAAAAGTGTTGCTGGCTTTCTTGCTCTATTTTGCAAGTTTTATTAGCTTTTGTCATTCATTTGTTTTTCAAAAAGAGGACCTAGGAAACAAATATAGCAACTTGGACCTTGGCGCATCACTCCTGAAGCCAATATTTCAGAGTGGATGTGTTCTCATGTGGTCCCCTGGACCACAAGTGTGGTCGTAGACTTAATACCAGTCAGACAGAAAAATGAATAAATTGCCAATTTGCAAACCTAACAACTGACTGATCCTTGTGTTTCCAGGAAACTTCTTAACATTTTTTTTAGTTATAAGTGATTTTCAGCAAGTATTTATGTGACTAGTTAAGTCTTGCAAGTGATTTGACTCTGGATCCTACGTATACACACCAACAACAACATATATGCAACATACAAAAGCCTGGAATTTGAAGCATGCATGAAAGACAATTTGAAAAATAACAACAGCTAATGACAAAGCAAGCTCAAGTCAGGTAACTTTAACCTGTCATTCTTAGGATCTTGTATATATGTAAATAGTTGTGCTATTGATTTTTACAGATATGCAAATGAGTCCATAATGTGATCTAGCATACTTTTTTCCAGACTTTCTGAGCAAGATTCAACTCCTTGAGAAAAGTTGTCAGCACTGTTGAGTCGCATCTCATAGAAGTTCTTACATGTGCACTGCGCAATCATAGTCTGGTATCCATGAAATTAAAAAAAAAAAAACTGACCATGAAGCCTTCTTTTAAATCAGTGAAAGAAGCAGCAAGTAACAGTAACACAATATTACAGTGTATTCAATTGCATGCTATGCACATTTTACTTTATCTACTAATTTCCAAAGAATGATGCCGGTAGAAAGTATTACAAATCATGTAACTTGTGATTATTTGCAACTAGCTTAACAGTGTTCAGTCACATTGCTTCTGCTTTGAGGAAAATTTCCAGCGGCGTCCTGTTCTTTTCAAACAAATTGCACTCGACTGATAATAGATGAGGATTAAATTTGAAACAGGGAGGAATTGTTTGTCCATCAAGGACGCACTGCAGAACTCTATGACTAAACCAGGGATGAGAAAAAGTGCTATGTAAGCAGAGCCTGTATTTCCAGACACTCGATATGTGTGTTAATATAGAGCTGGCATTGTTTGAAAAACACCAGGATGGCTGTGTGATTTTATGCCAGCGGATAACCAGTCATTTTCCTGTTATGTGTCTTTGACGCGACTGTCACTTTTATGGATGGCTGAGTCTCCTTGACAGCTGAAGACACTGAGGTTTTACTCGACTGTTAGCAGCTCGGTGAGCCAACACGGAGATTTTCCAGTAAACTCTTTGGCTGGTTAGCACTTCCGATGTCCTAGAAATGTCAGATCACGAAATTCACTCTATTATTCAGTTTTGACAATAGCTCGAACATCTAAACTCCCTCTTTTTCTCGCACCCTCTATATCTCTGCGTGCTATAATTTATGCACAAGTCATGTTCCGAAAACCACCATAGTGTCAGATATCCACACACGAATAGAAAATGGACAGACGTAAGGTATATTCAAGCCAGAAGATTGTGGCTTTATGATAGAAAGGGAAACAAACAAAAACACTGTATGTCAAACACTTAAACAGACACCGGACACCTTATTGTCATCGCCTTCAATAATAAAAGCCTTCACTTGGCGCTCAGTGGTGGTGATTATGGGCTGCTGGGGCCAGCAGACTAGCAGGGAACATGTGTACATAAACAGCAAGAAAAGGCTATATGGGGCAGAATGGCCTCAGCGCTGCCTATAGCGTTTGTTTATCCAACGTGCTGTAATGTTATGAGAACTGCCGCTCGAGCCCTGGTTACAAGTCGTAATGTAAATATTGATGTGTATGGAAAAGGAACACTATTTAAGGCTTACCACATGTTCTAATAATTTGAGCCGCTGATTGTGGAGGCTGGATGTCTTTTTAAGGACGAGCACCGCGGCGGTTCTCATCTGGTGCTCCTCTGACTGACTGCAGGTGTGTTTTTTTTGTTTGTTTTTCTTTGTTCAAGTTAAAGCCAAGTCGGTTTCAGAAAAGGTTTTTTTTTCACATTAATTGCTTATATTGTCAGCTTGAAACAATATAATATGTAAAACTGCCTTCAAATCTGTGTGAAAGACAGCTGGGAAAAGGAAAAAGATATTATCATAATACAAGAAAAAAGAAAGAAAGCATCATTAGTTGTGTTGTTAGATGTAAAAGTATCATCTGTTTGCTTCACAGAGGAGAACTGATAAAATGTACATTATTTAAATTATACAAACATGTCTTTGATACACCAAATGTAAAGCCATCAGTTAATCAAACAGTTGTTCATTGTCATTATGTATCATATTTACTTAAATCACTTGATATCTTCAGGTGTTGACCATATTGAAAAAAGTCAGCAGTTGTTCCAAATATGACACTATGCACGTTGTTTGTCCATGTCTTCTACAATGACATATAGAAGCATTTAATGATTTGATTTGATTTCATATTCGGACACAACTTAGTTATAATTAAATTGAAAAGAAAAGAAAAAGAATCAGATATTGGCTAAAATAAGTACTTATTTAAGATTAGAAGTTGGAAATAGTAAACTTAAACCCTACATCCACCTTTGTTGCTTTGTAACATCCCACAACTTCCCTCTTTAACAACTAATAACTACAGTTCCTAAAGGGCTCTCTCATTTTTTGGTAAACATTTTAACTGACTGATGTGGTCCTACTTCATGTGAGGACAGTCTTGAATTGAAGCATGCGACATGGTATTTAACCAAAACCACAAAATGTCCTTAAGATCAAGCTTGTGTTATTTGCTTTAACAACACACATACAACAGTCTTGGGCTTGCTAGTCCCAACCACACACCCCTATCTCCTCGCTACAACTTTCTTTGCAGTGTTGTACCTTCTGGACTGAAAAAAGACATGTTATATTTTTCCCTTATTCCTGTCATATACACCAATCAGACATAACATTATGACCACCTGCCTAATATTGTGTTGGTCTATATGTGCTCAGAAATGCTCTAAACCATTGGGAATGGACAAGAGGACCTCTCAGGGTGTCCTATGGGGTCTGGAACCAGGATGTTGACAGTGGATCCTTTGGGTACTCTGGATTGTGCAGTGGGGCCTCTGTCAATCAAACCTGTTCCACTGCATCCTGTTGATGCTTGATCAGAATGGAGTGTAGGAAGTTTGGAGGTCAAATCAACATGTTGGGCCATTGTCATGTTCCTCAACAGGTTCCTGATTGTTTGATGTTTTCTCCATATGGTGGGGTGCATCTTCCTGCAGGGGTAGACCAGTAACATTTGGGATTTCCATTTGCATGAGGCACTGTGCTTGTTCTAGATAATGTTTATTTGGGTGTCTAAATCTCATCAACACGGATGTTAAAATCCAAGGTTTTCCAGCAGAACAGCACATAGTACTAATATGATCAATGTTATTCACTTCACCTGTCAGTTCTCATAATGTTGTAGCTGATTGGTGTATATGTACACATTCTCCCAAAACAATCTGAGTTGAATTTTAAGCATTTAAGGTACTCCAGTGTAGAAATAATCAATACTATACAGAAAAAAGATACTATAGAGTCGTATGGCGATAGCAGAGTAGCATTTTACTGGCTTCATTACCATTTTAGTACAATTCCCACATATGCATCTACCGAAACCTGCACAAATAGAAAACTTTTTGCATGTAGTTTATGACGTGCAGACTTGATCCACTGTTATGTAAATTATGTTACTTAGAAGGTACAACTGTGACTTGGTGCCAGCTGGCAGGCTTCCGGAAGTTGGCCAATCAGAAGACAGCAGGTTTTAAGAGAGGTGGCCCTTAAAGAGACAGGCGTGTCATTGTCTACATAGAGGCTCAATCAGTGAGATGAGTATTTGTTTAACTATATATCAGGCAAAGCTACTCCAATCAGGCCCAACAATAAAAATATTGAGCTTAAAGTGAGCATATGTTCCCCTGTAACCAGTGTTTCTTGTGTTGTATTTCATTCATTGTTAGATGTTGTTGTAGACCTTAATAAAAGCTGTCATGTAATAGAAAAAAAGGGCTTTAACATATTGAAAAAGAAAGTTTTTTATAAGCATGACATGAGCTAATCTGTGACCCTCCAACTCAGTGGCTCATTCATGTATGGATGTTGCTGGATGTAAGGAGTTAGCTCTGAATGAGAGCTTTCAGTTCCTTCCCAGGTCTTTATCTTTACCATCTCCCCTCTCTCAGTGCTACTAAAAAGACGTACAGTGAACATATTGTGCTATGCTTACATATTTTTGGCCCATTTCATAGATTTAAAATGTATGAAATTGGCCTAAATAAATAATCTGTGGAAATACATGTCAGATGTCACACATGTTACTCCAGACGTGTGCTCCTAAAACCATGGGCTGGGCTGTAACATGGGCTGTTTCTAGTGGGCGCCTATAAATAAATATGACTACTGCTGCTTGTGGAGGAAATCTAAGGCAATGCAAGTGACAGATCTGGGGCCTTAAGGCGAAAAACTGTTGTAACCTCCAGTATAAAATAGTTAGAATTTACGGCACAGAGTAGGAAAATTAAAAAACATTCTTGATTGGATACAAAGACATGTTTCATTTTGATTTGCCTGGAGCCAACCAATAATAAGGACATTCTGATTCTGTGAGTGTTTGGCAAAGCCGTGCAACAAAAACATCTGTGAAACCAGCATGGCACAATCGGAGCTAATACAGGACAGAACGTGGCTGTAGAATTCATTTCAGCTCCACATTAGCAGTTTTACAAGCATCCTGTGTCTTTTCTTTGTAGTAAGAAGTATTTAAGTCGCAAATATGGATATAGTGTTGATGGGTGTGAGTCTCAGTGGTCTAAAAATGTCCCCTCTGGCCTACAAGTTAATAGTGATGAATCAAAGTATAAAGGACAATGGCCGCCGTATAGCTCACTGAGTTAGGGTGTTACCATGTAGGCGCAGTGAAATCGTGAGTTTGAGTCCAGCTCATGACTCTTTGCTGTTTTGTTTCCTCATCTTGCACCGATATAACTTGGAAATACACCAGAACTCCATTAGGTCTCTCCTGCATTCGCCAAAAGGGATTGGGGCCTGTTTAAATTCAGATATCTCACAAAAGCATGATTACTGCAGGAATGGAAGAAGGTTCATCCCTCTTAAACCAGAGGGAACTGTAAAGTAAAATGCTCCTATTATGTTATTATTATAATTAATGTGAGTTATTGTGAGCTATGTATCAAAAATGACATCAGCGTGTGGCTCCTGTAATTGTGAATTGTTCTTTCTTTCTCTCTTCCTGACAGAAACCTAGAATAACACGTCGCTTGGTACCAATTATTAGCACTACAGCAGGGAGGCAGTTGCCACAAATCACATAGCAAATTTAAGCCTTAAAGTTCATGTGAGTTGCCAAAGGCTACATCATACACGGGGCCCTAATTTCAGGGAAAAAAAGTCTACAACATCATTTTCTGTCCGTACTTTCTGCCTCTTTCCGGAGCATCAATCATTTTTAATCAGAAATGTCTACATTTTGTTTTTGTTTGTAATTCCATGACTTCGGCACACGGGCAAGCAGTCGGTTTTTTTTTTCTTTTTTGTGTATAAAACATCTTGTTGTTGAGCAGGAGTACTGCTTATTAAAAAATGAGAAATGCTTGCAGCACGTTGCTCACTATAGATTCAAAATTGAAATAAGAAGTTGAAGGTTCTTGCGAAAAAAAAAAAAGGTGTGAAAGTGTGGAGTGATTTCAGGATACATCAAAGTGGAAAGCATATGAGAAAAAATCCCACTTTAAAGTAGAATTTGCATTTAAAAGTGTATTATTTTAAGCACAGATGTGTCACTTGTTATCTAGTATTTTTATTTTTTGTGAGATTTTTTGTGCCGTGCCGTAGAATTTTAAAAAAAGAAATAGTTTTTAGTGTCAACAATCAAATGAACTTTGCTTTTTTCACCTCTTCAAACACACACTCGGTCCCCCAAGAAAACACACTGGCCTTTGGGGACGTGTCAGAATTGATGGCTTACCTCCTTAGCATTTGTGTGCATATACGTGTTTGTGTGCGTGTGTGTGTGTGTGTCCCTTTGAGGTCTTGAAGTCCGCCCACCTCTCTGCGGCCCGACATTGTGCTGAACAGCTCCATTTGTCCCACCTTAATCCCCTGATGTAAACTTGCATAAATCACTCTGAGTCGTTTCTAAACGTGGGCAAACTGGGAAAAGTCCGACTCTGTCTCCCTGTTTCGTTCTGGTTTCCAACTCTTTCGGGGCTTCTGGATATTTACCTGAACAACCTGTATTGGTGATGACTACTGCTGAGTGTAAAGAATGTGTCCTCACAGCAAATATCAGTATTTTTCGATTTAAACACACCAGAAACATAACATCTTTTCAGAGTAGCTAAGCAGACAAAATCCCTACCATTACCAAAAATGATTGGGGGAAAAAAAGCAAAACTCTGTGTCACTATGTCAGATCTGCACGTTTCCCTCCACAGACCATTTCCCTGTTCCTGTTGCATGTTGTGACATTGTTCCACCCCACATTTGCTTGGAGTCACGGGGCAGCATCACGACACCCTCAGTGCATGCAGGCTAACCTCTCTCTATCGGTGGCTCTGGGCCAGATTAAAGTGCTGGGGCTCATTGTTTACACAGCTCTGTGGTGCCACGGCTGAGCGGCCCCAAACAATGGGCCCCTGCTCCCCTTTGTCGGAGTGAGAGGAAGAATGGAGACCTCTTGACATGGCAACCTGAAGCCTCAATGCCCCCACTTCACCTAGCCGAGAGGGTCACAGCGAGAAAGGAGAGGAGAAATAAGGGGGAGAAGAGGGGAAGTTGGAGATAAGGAAGGAGGAGAGTGGAGGGATGGAAATGGAAGAGGAAGAAAGGAGGTGTGGGGAGGAATTATCAGAAAAATAGAGATAGAGTTGTAAAGAAATGGATAAAAAATACTCTTGATGCTTGGAGGATGCAGCACAGGTGACATGACAAGGATAGGAGCAATAACAAGTCTTAAATTCACAATTTTCCGTATGCGTGACACATTTTTCTCCTTGACTTTTACTTTAAAAGTAAATTAGCCGTGTTTCCAACCATTTCTTTATGATTTCTTCTATTTCCACCTCATCAAACATCTATATCTTCACTCTTTCAGGTTTTCCCTCAAGGAAAAGTCTCAATCAGTCGCAATTAACTTAAAACTGCACCGCTAACATTCACACAACGACCTCCAGTCTCCTTCCCTGCATGTGCGTTTCAAACACAACATAAATGACATGAACATTGTCAAACGATGCCCCACCGCCCGCCCAAGTTTTGAGTATGCGTTTGTCATTGTGAGCCGTTGCTACATCGCATTCCTGCTCAGTCTCATAGGACCCGATTATACTTTTTTTTTCCTGTAATCTTCTGAAAAGAGCGCAGTTTTAGGGGGATATTAAATGTCTTGTTTCCATTAGCTTTCAAAAGTGAGAGTCATCGCTTTTCTTTTTTTTCTCCTTCCTTTTTCTCGCTCGCAGGTCACTTTCTTGGCAACAATACGGTCATTGATGTGCTCCGTCGCCAGGGATACGAGGTGGAGCACACCCCCGCTGGGCAGCCCATAAACAGGTAAATTCGCCGCTAAAAGCCCCTTAAACACACAAACACGCTTCATCAGGTGACACGTTTAATGGACTGGCGTTTTGTGCGAACAGAGAAATCATTGCCATTTATCTTAGAATTTCACATTCATGCAACCCTGCACTTGTTTTCTATGCGCATAAAGTTACTTAAAGGTTTCACATTTGCAGAACTTGGCAAAAAATACTATCCTTTTGTACAATTTTTGCAATGCCACCTTGTTAGTAGAGACGATAAGCTGCACCATTTCTAATTTGTAGCTCTTATACTTTGCTTTTCTTCAACTTTTTTAGACTTTAGCGCACATAAAAATCTGACTAATTCCCCACCGGCCACCTATGAAGTGGTGTTGAAAAGGCCAACTTAAGCGGGGCTCATACCTCCTGCTGTGAAGCATGTAGTGCAGTCTAGCATGGCACACTGCGGGTGGTTATCTCGGTTGAAAATCTGTGCTCTTGTTCCCGTGCGAGAGCGAATGAATGAGCAAATCTGCTTTCACACACAAAAAAAACCCCTGAGTTTGATGCGGGATTATGAACCTGCATCTGACTCTTTCTTACCTGGATCTGCAAGTGTATGTCCACTCACTTCTGTAGAATTAACCTTCTTGCAGGTGTGTTTGTTCTGTTTATGACCAATATGGGTTTGCCCCAAGTCAACAAAGTGGGTGTGTTAATGTATGTGTGTTTGCACGTGTGGTGATTGTTAAAGATAGTTACCGAGCTCATTAGAGACGGCCAGCAGCTCATCAGAGTGTTTTTAATCAGAAAGATGGTTTTTCTCTCATACTTCCCATTCCGGACCTTTAATTTGTTTTTCCAGAGAATCTCGGATGTGTTCTCTATTAGGACGTCTATTGCTTCTTGGATCGTCCACAGCATCCTGTTTGTACATTGCGAGAATTCTTCTTCTCCTCAGTGTCCTCCCCTCCTTTCCTTTTCCTTGAGCTTTCTTCTGTCATGTTGGAATAAAATTCAAAGAGAGGAAAAGTTCAGTGGCACACATGCTTCCACCGGGTCACGTACACGATGAAACACTCACCACAAACTCTTAGCATTAATGACCAAAGCGTGCAGAAGAAAGAAAGAAAAGAAGCCATAATACGGGAAAACATCCACAAAACCACTTTTGCATGAATTATGTTGCTGTCATTAAAGCTACAGTAGGCAGAAATCAAACAAGCAATCATCAGGATGTGATTCCTTCCTTCCCTCTCTGTCCTAAGGCCATCTCATGCTTTAGGTAATATAGTCAGGCTGTCAACAGTGTCCACAATCATTGATTTTTATAGCATTAAAGATCTGTCAGATCTCCAAGCTTTGTGTGTAAAGTTACATGTAAAAATGCACTTGATACGATCCAGTATTAACAGTATATTATTGTAATTGGAAACTGAATTTCTAGTTGTGGTCTTAATGTTGATTATTTGTATTTTAACATATTCCGTACTATTTATAGATAATGTCACTGTTATTACACATGCGAATATCCTTTATTCAACATTACAAAGCCAAAAAAAATACACATCATGTGAACTTAAAGCTACATCCTGTATTTTAATTATGGAAAATTGCAGTTTTTTTTGGATGAGTGGAAGAAAATGGATGGATGGAAAATCAAGATCATTATTTTAAATTATTTTGAAGTAGTTTTTTGGCTTTTAAATAGGATTCGAATCCAGCTCTCCTCAATGAACATCCCATGTTTGGCCCATGGCACCATCACCTCCTGTGCCCGTCATCTTTCTCTTTATATTATCTCACCTGATCTGGATAAAAAGCCCTGTGACTGGCTGAAGTGTCCCATCATCAACTAGATTTTCTGAAGTTTCCCGAAGGAGGTACAGATGTGTAGTGTTCTCTCAGATTATCTGGATTACAATAAGCTGAATTTTTCCCAGTGACACCAAGAAAATATAAATATAAAACACTGCCTACCACAGCTTTAACCTCTCCTCAGGATCTAACGCTCAAAGGAAACTGATGTCTAAAAACTTAGAGGATTCTTTGTCAGGTGTGAATCTTCTCCGGGGGAAAGCAGTCTTGTTGTTCAGTCTTGTATTTTGCAAACTTTGCAATGACAAACGGCGTAGAAACATTTCAGCAGCTATTCTTAAGGCTGCTGTGACGGTTCAGGGCTGTAAAGGCATGAAACAGTGTCACATTTCAGTCACTTTACCAAAAAATGTGACACTTGTTTTTACTTTTATGTCCATTTTTTTACTGATAATGTTGGACAGGTTACATAAAAGCCTGACATGCCACAGGCTATAACAAAAACACACCATCTACCTATCTCATCACCCTGTCTTTATTATCCTCCAGGAGATCGTCATCCAGGCCCACCTCGCCTGAATTGGACGACCACCTCGATGAGTCCCCTCTGCTGGAGCCTTTCCTCCACGAGCTCCCCCACAAGGAGGAGGATCAGGGGCGTCCTCTGGAGGAGGATCTGCTACCCCATATGCTCCTGCCGCCAGATAGCCTGGAGCTGCTGGAGAAAGCCGAGAGGAAAATGCTGAAGAAAAAGAGGAGGAACAAGCAGAAGAAACAGCGGCACCGGCATTTTAACGACCTCTGGGTTCGCATAGAGGAGAGGTAAGAAGACGGATAAGAGTCCTGTCCTGTCAGCGCTGAAATGAAAGGTCAGGAGGAAAGGGAAGAGTGTAACAGTAAAAGATCAGAGAGAGGATGTGAGAGGGGAAGTAGGAAATGTGTAATGCAGACTTGTCTATAGAATAAAACCGACACTTCCTGGTGTGTTGCCGCAGGCTCAAACAGTCACTATATCACATCACCATACGGCTCATGCACACAGCTCAGCACATGTCCTGCAGTATGAGTTTAGACTAGCTGCTATAAGTATCTCAGATGTGGAAATAGCAACCTGGGAATTCCTCCTAAGTATCCGGCTTTGGTCTCGCTGTAGCTCCAGGCAGGGACTAACCGGACAACAAAACTGGCTCACCTTTCAGACAAAGGGAAAAAAGGATCCCTCTGCACAAGGTGTGGTCCGCCGTGTTGAAACTCCTCTCGGCTCGTTGAAACGGCAAAAATTTGTTTTCATGGATGTGCACGAGCAGAACGGTTAACATGAGCCTCCATCCATCCATCATTTGCCACAGCCGCCTATCCAGTTCACAGTTGGAGGCTATCTCGGCATGCATTAGTGAGAATCTGCGGTCTAACACAAGACCAGTGCGTATATTTCAACCGCATTTATTCACACCTATGGGCGATTTGGAGTTTCTAATTTCAACTGACTTGCAGAAATTTGTATTGTGGGAGAAAATCAGAGCAATTAAAGGAGAAGAGAATAAGGGGAACACGCAAGGTTGATTCGAAAAGGCCCTGAAGACCTTGTTGCTGTGAAAAGTCACACCTTTTTTTCTCGTTGTTTCTTGAGGAAAATTGAATTACCTGCACAATCTGGGGAAAATGGCCACGATAAGAACTATATACAGTTCTTATGAATATGGCAGACAATTTACCCTGCAATATAAACACGTTTATGTTTGTCTTGGCCTTATATTCTACAAAATAGTAAATAGTCCCATTAGAAAAGCAGATTTTACTGCTTTTCCAAACATAAATGAAATAAAATCTTTGGACACTGTAATAATTTTTAAAAAATCTTTAATTTACAGAATTTGTCCACATTTTTGAAATACATAAAAATATCTGTAAAATTGCAAAAATAGACAATTAAATTTCATTTTTAATGAAAAAAAAAACTCCCAAAAACATTTATGTAAACAAATGTTACATTTAAAACTCATACTATACTTGACATGATCTGAAATTATGTTTATTATTGTAATTATATTAATACATTTTTTAATAATCATGGCTTTACTTTTTCAAAGATCAGTCCATTCATTTAATAGGTGGACATACTTTATTAGCATTAAATATCTCAAATATACAAGATGTAAGTAAAAATATACTTAACATGATCTAATATTTACATATTAAACATTTAGAATTTTTATCATTAATTTTACATAAACTTATGTAATAAAACACAACTAATAACTGCATTTGTCTGCCTGATTATTATTCAACCATATTTATAGATCATTTTATTGTTTTCACACATGCAAACATCCTTCATTAAATATTAAAAAGCCAAAAAAAACTAATATGTGAAATATTATGTGAAGTTAAGTGTAGAAACTACGTTTAAATTATGGAAAATTACATTATTTTAATGAGGTTATTATTTCCTGTTATCTTACAGGACTTTTTTGTTCTACGGCTGCGTTTTTTTCTTCTTTTTTTCAACAGTGCATTCTGAAGTCAGCTCTCCTCAGCTCCTAATGGATGTGGACCACAGAGCTTGTGAGCATATTGTATTAACATTACACAGGTGGAGACCTCAGCCGCTTACATGGGAACATAAATGCTACTGTTACACGTCATTTCAGTACCAGCTCACATTTCTGCACGTCTTGGCCTGAATTCACCGGCTGGACTTCTCTTGTGGATCTATTTTCATTTTCTTCCTGTGTTGATGTTACTTTTCCTCACTCCTGCTCTCCCTCTTAATACGTATGGCCCTAAATTCTCTTTACATTGGCTTAAATCCACAAACAGGAGGGCTCAGTGATTAGCGCTATGTGGAGTTTCCATGTTCACTTGGCTTTCCTTTGGGTGCTACAGTTTATTCCTGCGCTCCAAAGACATGCAGATGAGGTGCTGCAGATGTCTGTTTGTTTGTTTTTCTGCTCTAACTTAGCAGTGTGTGTGTGGATGTGGCCGACCAATATGACATGAGTATTTCAAATGGCCATTGCAGATAGTGAAAGAGCATCAATATATTTTACTGGCTCGTGTTATTTATTTACTTACTTTTTTGTATCTGACAAATAAAATAATTTGAATATAAAGACAAATTTGACACAAAATTACACTGTAAAAATTCTACTTTGAGAGTTTTTCCTTTTTAATTCAAAGATTTGTTTTTTTTCTGTATTTCAGAAACATACAAAAATATCAATAAAATTACAGAAATACTGTAAATGTACACGCTTAATGTAAAATGATATTAAAAATCTCTACTTGTGAATAACCATAAAATTAAATTTTTTTAAAGAAGAAAATTTCGTGACTTCACAAATATTCCTTGTTACTTAATAGAATTCAAGTTTAATACTCTATACTCTAATATATAACATTCAGTAATTTTACATTGATTTCTTTGTTAAATGAGAGGTTTCTTGTATAATTACAGAAGATTTCCCAACACAAAAGTTGAGTAAATGTATTTTCATCAGTCTATAACATCTATAAACATTTGCAATCTGTCAAAACACGGTTTTGTTATATATATTTTTTATTATACATTGTAGTCATATATTATACCTAATGTCATTAGTTTTGCACATGTAAATATAATTTTTTAAACATCACTAAAAAGCATATATATATACATACTTGTTTTTGTATATGGATTTTAAATGGACATCTGTATTCTCTCTGTTTCAATAATCTTCACTCTGTCTGCAGTGAACTTATTTTAAATAAGTTTCCACAACATTAATATTTACAGGTTATTAAGATGCAAACGTTTGTAAAAAATTATGAATGAATGAAGTAGATAGCAGCATCTCCTGTTGCAGGTCTCGTAAATGTGTTGACGTTCAGTGTTGTGATGAACATATTTAGTCACTTCTTGTTGCCAACACACTTTGCTCAACTGGTGTTTATGGATTTATCTTGGCTCATATGCACCATGGAAGATGAGCCATTAGCTCTGGTAGCTAGTCAGGCCCCACTAGCCCCAGTGTATTCCCTGTTGACCATCCTCCTGGTAATCAGCCGATGTCGAGCTGATAATCGCCCAGTGCTAGTCATCTCAAAATGGCATTTAATCAGCCCAGTTATTAGGTTTATCTCTATGGAGCAGATCTGAGCCACTTTTCTATATTATCACATGACAACAAACCGTGCACTGTTGTGTTTCAGCACCACCATCTCCACCTGCCCCTCAAGACTGTTGACAGAGGATCATTTTGAAGCCGTTGTGTATAATACAGTCACTGATTTGTAGTCTGATGCTGTGAGATGCTTAAGCTAAGTGCTGCAGAAAGTGTGAGCAAAAAAAGAAGATAAAATGAGAGTAAACCATCTAAAAGAAATGAAATAACAAACATTTATGTGGTTAGTGATCACTGTGTGCTGTTTAACAGCCGTGATCTTACATTAAGATGTTGAAACACTAGAAATAATTGAAACTGTGCAAGACTCTGCTCCCTTGAGCATGCATGGATTTCATGGGAACATGTATTTTTCCACGTACAGTATTCCAAATTAGCGACGGAAAGAAAAATCCAACCGAGTAGCGTCTGTTCTTCATAGGAACAGAGGAGGTTTGTGAGCGTTTGTGTACATTATGTCTGCAGAAATGTTTTCTCTCTTTCTGCGAGACCCTGTATTCCGAACGGAAAGGAAACAGACTGTTTGTGTATGCGTGTTGCCGAGTGTACCTGCCGCACGTCTTTGTATATTTTAATGTCTGAAAAGGTGGCCGAGTAACAGAAAGAAAGAAACGAGCGACTGCAGCGCCACAGTCCTCTGTCAGGTTTGATGCATGGCCACACTAGCGGCGTGTCACACCTGGTTTCCTTACACCTCTTCAGGCCCTCAAATCTAAATAAACCAGCTGTTTGCAACATTTTAAAGCTATTTCACATTTAAAAACTGACCTCAACCGTTTATAGAAACTTCAAGGAAACAAATCTTACCCAAAGGTTTGCCCTAAATCTGTTTCCTGCTCGGTCTGAAATCATCCTCTGTATGGAAACGTATGGAACAAATGAAGCTCAGAGCTGAAGCCAATACCAATCAATAGGAAAACATCCATTACATCCATTGAGATTAATTAGAAATCCTAATAGAAAGCCTGACTGTTGAATCTGTTAACAAGCTTCTGTTTGATTCCGAAAATGACTGTTGGTGTTTTGGCATCTCGGAAGCAGCAAAAAAATCTGATCTTTCAACATTGTTTGAGTCAATTAGGAAACTACTTGGTAGAGTTTGCTGCTGGCGTCCGCTGTTTGTGCTTCTGGCACTTTACTCTCCAACTGTGTCATTTCGTCAGCCAAGGAAATTACAGTCCACTGTAATCCTGTGTAGAATTTATCTGCAGACAAAGAAATTCAAGGCTACGGCTTTATCTTCTGAAGTAATGATAGAGGTCTTTGAATATCTTTCTTAACAAGACATTATAGAGTAAAACGATAACGCTATCTTCCCTGGCTTTGGCCCAGAAAACCTTGTTTTACTGCCAGTCTTTAGGGAAAAAAAAAGGAAAGTCTAATGGAGAAAAACCCAAAAGAGTAATCAGAATGTAATGTAGGTAGGGAAGGATAAGTGAAAGCAAGAGTAATAACAGGCAGATTGGTTGTTGGTTCACAGCCACGAGCTGATCAATGAGCCGCATGCCCCGGAGTTTTGTAAGAGAAGTTCTCCTTTGTAGCTTCTCCTGCTCGTTAATATTTCCATTGTTTACTTCCTGCAGCCTGCATATTTTCTCTGGCACTTGTGGACAATGCGGTGATGGAGAGCGAGCCCCGGTTCTTCTACTGATTGAACCGTGATTTCTTTCTTTTTTCTCAATCCCCAAGAATGGCACGACGCAGATATGGAACAAAAAAAGCTTTGTGTTTAAGGAAATGAAGGAAAAGACCTGGAAATAATAAGGCTGGTGTAACTCCAGAACACGGGGAGGTTTTCGAGTTTAGACAGTTATTACACAAAGCCTTGTTTGGACTGCGTCAGGTCATTTGTTTGTAATATAAAAATTGCAAACTAAGGAGCCAGCGGCTGCGTTGAGATTACAGTCAGCATGAGTGGCTCCTTATAGAGTGTTTTCCTTTGACATTAAGAGTGAAGAATGAAACATTGAGTGAAAGAATGTAAGCAAGAGTGAAATTGAACGTCAGGACTGAGTGGGTGTGGGTTAATTACCTTTGATTGACAGCAGGCTGGCAACGTAAGCAAACAACCCATCAGCTGTCGACACGTTTGGACTCAAATGCTGCTAAATCAGGACCGGTGCTTTGAGTAGGTGGCGTCACGTTTTAGGAACCGAGCCCACCTTGAAGTGTTGAAAGGAACATTGAAAAGCAGCAAAAAAGTACCTCATTTAATCCCATTTGTCTTTTGTTTTCTCTCCACAGCGCGATGGTCCTGTCCCCACCTCCCCCTCTGGTTCGCATCATCAACGGCTACATCACCGTGCAGCCGCCTCACCGAGCCCACAGCCACCACAACCACCATCACACACACTCGGCATCACCCACCTCCTCCTCAGCATCACTTTTACTCATCCTCCTCACAGTGATCTCACTGACATGGACTGTGATCCTCTAGTGGAGCCTGCAATTAGCCTTCTTTAGTGGAAACTCGAACATTTGGTGGTTTTTACTGATGCGAAGTGCATTTTAAGACTAAGAGGCTGCAAAAGAAGCACGGAGAAAAGGATGTCAGGTAACTCCACGGATGTGAGGCGAGATAAATCATGCTAATAGAGCATTTTTCCTACAAACTGAGGCCTTGATGAGCATCTAAATTCATATAATAAGAGGCTTCTTTGAACTTAAATGTTTGGTTTCGGGTGTTTTTCTCACAGGACAGAATCTAACTCACAGAACACAGTAGAAAAGTGGAAATTCTTAAATTTTATCGGACATCTCAGAGAGGTTACACAACATGACGCTCACTATTCAGCATTCAGTGCCTCTGAGAATTTGAGAATCTCGCTGAAGTGACCGTTCAGTACACAAAAAGCCGAATATCATTAAAACCCTTGCTGAATATCAGATAATTTCCATAAGCACAGCTGAAACCATATGTGCTTTGTGTGTATGTGTGAATGTGTGCGTGTGAGACGGACCAAGTCTATCAGCTCTTAACCCCCTCGGGCTCACAAACAGGTGTTTCTTCGTCAGATCTTAATTTATTCTTCCATTTTCGAAGAATTTGTTTAATGTTGCGTAAAAAAAATAAAAACCTACTGCGGCGGGGAGGGGGGAAATTGTACATATTGTTTCTAAATATTATAGATGTATTTTAGAAGTATAAAAAACAATAAAAAATTATCAGAAGCATTGTTGCTCGTTGTTTATAAAAATATATGAATAGATATGCAGTATATTTTTTGAAAGAAAATCAGGAACTAACCACCATAGTCCACGTCATGTGTCTCACTGAAATGAATTTCTTTTTCTTTTTTTTTGCAAGGGACAGATGATTGTATTGTATCAGTGTTATCACCCGCTTCCCTGTGTGTGAAAGAATTCTTGTCGATGTTTGTGTGTGTGTGTGTGTGTGTGTGTGTGTGTGTGTCTGCTGTTTCACATAGGGCTCATTCGTTTTAATTTATTTAGCTCCTGTAGTTTTGCTATAGGCCATATGAAACATTCCCAGTGGCTTTTTAATGTGTATTTTTGTCACCATGATGTCCATATGTGTTTTTTGTGTCATGTTTCAAATGTTGTAAGTATAATTTCAAATGCATATGATGTTGATAATAATAATAATAATATTTCTGTTATAAATACATAAAGCTGTCAGCGCAGATAGACCACATACAGGCATAGTGCTTTAGGTCTTTCACATTTCATTTATGGCATGAGGTGGTTGTAATAGCATTACCATGGCAACAATAAAATATTTATCTAGATTAAAAATTGGATTGATTTATTTTTAATGAATTAATTGTTTTGCTGCTCGTTCTTGGCTGCTAAGCAAAACAGTGGGAGGTCAGTGGTGATGATGATTATTGTTATGAATGATTATTGTTGTTATTGTAAGATAATGTAACGTTTTATTCATTCCACAGCAGGGATATTCGCAGTGTTACAGCAGCAAAGGGGATAGTGCAAAAATGTAGGGATATTGGTTGAAAAAAAAAGAAATATATATAAGTGCACACTATAAAAATACACACTTTAATAGTAATAAAGGGAAACAGGCATTGATGTAGAACAATGTACATCAGGGGCCTTATTCTCAACAATCTCTAATTTGCTTGAACTTTTTGAACATAAACTATGAATATTTAAATTGAAATTTTACCTTTATGTATCAAATAATTTATTTAAATTGCCTGTTATTTCAGCATGTTTTTTTTTGCACATTGATATTTGAGGTCATATTTAAACAGCAATATCACAGGAACTATTAAATATAAAAGCCCCACATTTCGATATTTATTTCTCGTGTGGCAATTGAGTCTGGATCTGCAACGTTAGACAAGCACATTGAATAATCTGTGATTATGGATGAGTTGAAATTTATTTTTATGAAGAAAAAGTAGGCCATCAGAAAAAGTAATGGAGCTCACATTAACAAAAAAGAAAAGATAATTCACAAGTCAACTGGTGATATTTCTGAGCCACATGTAGTAGAATGTCACAATGATACATAGGAAAACATATAGAGCACTTTTAATATAAAATGCTTGGTCACAAAAATCTAAAGACAGTTATTTTTCTTTCAACTGCAGGTGCGACAAGTTGTACCACAAATGAAAAGCTCAGGAACTCCTCAAAATGGATCTCTAAATACCACTAATTATGAGCAGATTTTTCATTTTGGCCCCCCACAGTGACTTTAAAGCAGCTATACAGTAATCAATATTTTCATATTAACAACACATCAAACTACTATGTGTACTTAAAAGAAGTCAATCCCATGGATAGTGAAATTATTCGCAGACGACTACGTTCTCTTCATCTCTAAAGCTGCTGCACAGTTTAGTTCATATTCTGTTTTCACTTTCACTCTCACTCTTATCACTATTACTTTTGGTCATAACAGACAGCTGTTTTCAGTAAAAAAAAAAAAAGAAAAAAGAAAAAAAAAGGCTTCTATAAACTCAATTTACTTTACCTGCTCAGCAATAAGTAGCTAGTAAATTGCTGGTGAGCACAGTGGAGAAGTTAGAAGCTAAACTGTGGAGATGTTTTGTGTTTCTTCTTCAGGAGTGAGTGTATCCAAAGTCAGAAATGAATGGACTTATTCCTTATCAGGTGAGTATAAATATGGAACTATTTGTGTTCACCAGCCTTTTAGGATCACAGTATGTCAAAGGTAGGTTTAATCCTGGTGTCACAGCAGTGTGACTGTGTGTTCTGGCTAAGTGGAACAGCAGACTGGGTGGGTTTACACCAGCACACGCATACATGCTGCCCAGTGCCCTCACCAGGGTTCATGGCGTGTTTATGTTAACGTGCTGCGATAAGGCCGCTATTAGAGGCTGTTTGATGTGTACATGTGGTCTGTAGCAAGCAAGGCAGCTGCTCTGCCTGCAAAACGTCGCTGCATCAAGACACAAACAGGAAACAGGAGCCAGCGGGTTCTTCAGATCTACAGGAAATGAGAGTTAATTGATTTGTTACATCAACAGGAAGGGAAAGCTAATTGACTTGTTAGTTTGTGCTTTGATTTAGGAGTGGCTGCGTGCTGGATGTGCTGTTGTGCACGAGCATCATTAAGACAAGAATCACCATCGAGAAGTTTTATATAGGCCAGGTATGACTGGCAAAACAAGGATCAACTATACAAGCAAGTATAAGATGCATGTCAAAACTTATATTTAGAGATATTTTTTATCTTTTATTTTCTTTCTTTTTGTTTACACAACTAAGAGAGGGAATAATTTGAAAAGTACAGTCAAGTAGGAGTTTGATGTTTACATTTACATGCACATTCTTCACTTGATCGCCACATAACAACTGCACTGTACTGGACTCACAAATTCAACTGCTCACATTTCTCCCTAAATGCATTTTGATTTTTACTGTACAAATTTCTGAGGCCTGCTTTGACACTGTGATCAATCAGATACCATTCGTCTCTTGGATCAGTCTGTTGCATTACTGATGGAGGTGTTGCTCAGAGTTTACTTATCTGTTATTTGGGAGCCAAAACTAAGTTCTATGAAATATTTTGGCCCAGATTTTGAGAATTTCATGTTTTCAGATTTAAGAATTTTGGTAATTTCACCCTTTCACCTTCATGGACTCCTATGAATGAGTCCACATTGCCCTTTTGTCATGTCAAAATGGCAAAAAACAGAACTTTGACAGACAATATTTGCCACATGTCAAATTTTACTTCTGTAAAAGGCCTCAAAAGTTGGCTAAATCTGGACCTTATTCTGTATATTGAGTAGAAACTATGCATACATCCATATATATACACTTGGGGGAACTTTCTGAGGCCCCAGTACCACCCTTGTTTGGAAATTTTGCACTTTTTTGCTATTTTAAATGGCCAACAATTGAAAACTTGGCCTGTTCTCGAGCCATTAAATCATTTGCATCTGATGGAAACGCATTTTTCTGTGTCCTCACCAAATTTCATGGCTCTGGAATTTATATTACTTAAGATACTGAATCCTTGCTTCTTAGATAAACATATGAAAATCTTAAAATTCAGCCAACAATTTTTTACAGAAATTAGTTTTGGGTCCCGAATAACAAAGAAATGAACTCTGAACAAAATCCTGAGACAGTGGAGCAACATTTTTTCCTGACTTCTGTCTGATTTGACACAGAGTGACCCTGAAAAGCAGACTGAAGTTCTAACTGCATCCAGTGCAAACGCTCATAAGCTTTAAACTCCCATCATGTTAAAACCAGCATGTGACTCTAAGCGACGTGTCTCCGCTGCTCCGTGTAACACAAAACTTTTAAAAACAGCAGGCCTTGTAAGTCACTCAGTCATTCCGTAAGAGAACAAACAAACAAAAGTGCAGGTCACGTCTCTAATTGCCTTCTGTTGAGTGCTTTTGCTGACAGGCGTTTACGGCTCATTTACTATTAGAAACACTGGATAAAGAACGGTGTGAATTTCATGAGTCAACCTGCAGTTATAAACGCTGTCAGAGCAGAAATCATTTCAAGACAAGTAAGAAAGATCAGGATCAGTCGTCATCAGCTGCTCAGTTAAACTTTCTTTTCACTTTTCACCTCCCAAGTCGCTGCAAACATGACAGACATGAATTAGCTTGAGGATATTGTTTCTCTCGTTCCATTTAACAACTTATATCCTCATAAAATCACACAAACACACACACAAAGCATTGCCTGTTTGCCTATTTTGAGAGGTAAATATGAAAAATTAGTTCTATCATGTCTATACGATCTGTAACTAAACCAGCATGGGGGATTATGTGCCCTCATTATACCCCCTTTTATCGCAATATGAAAAAAAAAAAATCCTCCCGACACAATTGAATAAGAAAACGGGTCTTATGAAAACACACTGGACTAGAGGTGGAGGTTGCCAGATTGGACAAAGCGAAACCTGCAGGAATTGAAAGCAGATGTCTGCGCAGACGTCTGTTTCCTGTAAAGTGGAAAGCTCATGGTAAAAAATCAAGAAATTGTAGGTAATTTAGGTGACTTAAAGAAAAAATAAGTGAAAAATATGAAAAAAAGTTGTTTAGCTTAAATCCTTAATATAAATATCTGATCACAGACAGCAAAATTTGTACTGTAGAGTGACTGACTTTGATAGTTTTACATTTTTAATGAAAGACATTGAATCAGTAACTCCTACTACAAGGGCATAGATGTTTATTTCCCAAATTCTTCCCAGTCACTTTACAGATTCCTTCATCCCATCATGCTTTATCCAGCCATGCACAGATCCAGTCCGTCTATACATTTCGCGACACAAGGTCAAATCACTTTCCCATTGTTAAAACAAGCACAGTGTGTTATTGTTTATCCGATGGCGCTCCGCTCGATCCCTCGCAGTCTTCTACAAATAATCCACTGTGTAGAGAAGGTCTCACTGTGACTATTATCGCGGCATCAGTCTCAGAGTCACTGCCATGTGTTAACTGAGAGCCACGGTAATAAGTGCTCTGTTGACTGAATCCTTAGTATATTTACATAGTAAATCTCCTCGGGGTTATAAATAATATTTTATCAGTGAAGGTTAAAGCCGGGACCAATGGGAACTCTCAGTGTAAACAGCAGGATGTGTCTACATCGGGGAATGCTCTTTTCTTCGATTGTCCATCAACAAAATGAGGAATTATGTGTGTTTTGCCACTGCTTCTGTTCCTGCTCTCTCTTTCTGCATCTCTCATGTTCCTTTAGTTCCTCAGTTTATTCTGCAGAGCTGTTACCGTGCATCTGATATCCCTGTTCCTGGGTGAAAAAAAGGTTTCGCTGGAGATGAACTTTTCATGGCTGTCTCTTCTGTGTGAAACTTCACACAGAAATATCCCCAAAAAACTTAAGGAACCCATTAGTCTCAGGGCGTTCAAAGTACTTTGTAAGGACAATGGAAAATACACACCAGTATACTGGAAATATTGAGGGTTTTCACCATCTGTTTTTTCTCCCTTGTCTCTTTCCGCTGCACTTTTCCATTGAATCTTTTCTTCGGAATGGGTACTACTGTAGTAATACGGTACGTGCACCTATTTTAAGGACTGAGGCTATCCCTTTAGAATACTATGGACTTATTCTAGAGGATTATGAGGCATAATATTTTTTTCTTTTTAAATGGGTAATGCAGTGTTTTTTGTTCGTTTTCTTGAAAGGGGGTGGCTGTGGCTAGGTGGTACAGCAGGCTGTCCACTGATTGCATGGTTGGCGGTTCGATCCCTTGTCCCTCCGCATGCAAAAGTGTCCTTGGGCAAACCCCAGTGGCAAGCAGGCACCTCACACAGAAGTCTGTCATCATTGGTGTGTGACTGTGTGTGTGAATGGGTAGCGCTTTGGGTACCACTAAGGTAGAAAGGCGCAACATAAGTGCAGATTATTTACAATTTAAAAGGTAATGCATGCTTACGAGAAAATGCTCCGTCCCCGAAAGGAAAAACAAATATGGATTGCGGGGCTTAATATGTTAATTTTATTTAGAAAATGAACCACCTGCTTGTGCTGGATTTAAATTTTCTACCGTCACCTGGAGTATTTATGAATTATTAACATGTTTTCTATCTGAGTTCTACTCTCAGTGGAACCAGACTGACCTAATAAGCTGTTCAATGAATTCAATGAATGCATGAATAGCAGCTTTCTGTTGTTGTTAGTTTGTGTTTCACCTTGGTTTCTACTCACAAAGGAAGCGTTGGTGGTGTGAGGTTCAAGGATGGCAAGACTTGGCTTTTAAACCTGTGTGAGGCATTTAAGCTTTAAATGTTAGTGCAGAATCCTAACATCAGCGTTTCTATGGCAATGCCATCAAACACATAACGCTAATTGAAAGAGATTGTTTTCTCTCAGACATGTCTAATGCTTTTACACCTAAATGCTGTTTCCATCACTTAAATCTCAAAGATATGTGTCTTTAGAAATTATTGACATTGCTGTTTCAGCCTTTTACACCTAAAATCAATACTGCAGTTCAGTAGGAGCTGTAGAGCAAAACATTGTTGATGTCTCCCAGTGCCTCCCAGGGTCGGTCTGCCTGTGATTGTCAGCTTATAAACAAATGAACCATTTCTGTGCAGGCGCTACACCACGGGGTGTCACTCAGCTACAGCTTCAGTCAATAGATCCCATTCAGAGGAGCGATTTTTCTGAGCAGTATTGTGGATAGAAGGAAGCCCACACTGGGAGCTCCAACTTGGAGTCATGACAGACACACTTACTGGCAAAACACGAGCACACACTCACGTCATACCACTATTGTACATATTTAAGGCAGTAACACAGATGTGTGTGTACGGGCACACACACACACACACACACACACACACACATGCATGCTAGCCAAGTCCAATTGGACCCCATGCAGGATCTGAGTGTGTTTGGTTGATATCAATTTTCATTCCCAACATACTCTGACTCTCAGATTAAAAGCTACCCCCCTCAGAGGTTCTCAGATTTAGCTTCAAGAATGCGAGCATGGGGTCAGTGTAGTCAGTGGAAGGAGAAAAAGTTTAAACTAAAAGGTCACGAGGACTAAAAAATATGAAGATTGCTGCGGTTGTTTTAATAGATCAAGTCACTACTATTTTATGGATGTTTGTACAGTGTGTTCAGAAAGTATTCAGACCCCTTCAGTTCACTTTTTTTGGTTGCAGCCCCCATGCTAAAAATAATTTGAATTCATTTCTTTCCCCCAACACTTAATACCTTGTAATGACAAAGCAACAACAGAATCTTTTTTGAAACTGAAATATCACATCGACATAAGTATTCGGACTCTTTCCTCAGTACTTACACAACACAGGTTGAATGGGGAATGTCTATGGAGAGACATTTTCTGGTTTCTCCCATGATTTTCAATTGGATTCAAGTCAGCCATGGCCGGACCATTCAATGACATCCACAGAGTCGTCCCAAAACCTTTCTGGTGTTGCCTTGGTTTTGCGATTAAGGTCACTGCCCAGTTGAAAGGTAAACCATCAGCCCAGTCTGAGGTCCTGAGCACTCTGGAGCAGGTCTACATTAATGACTTTTCTGTACTTAATGGCTCAGTTCACCTTTCCTTCAATGTAGACACCACCACAGCATGATGCTTCCACCACCATGCTTCACCACTGGGGTACTGGGCTAGTGATCAGCAGTATCCTCCACACATGATGCTCAGTTTAATTATGGTTTCATCAGACCATTTTTTTCTCATAGTCTGGGAGCCCTAACTGTGTTCTCAACTCTAAGGTTTGCTTTGTGTGTCTTTTTCTGATGAGAGGCTTCTGGCTGCCCCAGATCGGTGGAGCGCTGCAGTGACGGTCGTACTTCTGGAGGCCTCTCCTCTACACAGGATCTCTGGAGCACAACCAGAGTTGACCACTGCGTTGTTGGTCACCTACTAAGACCCTTTTCCCTCATTTGCTCATTTGGATTGGGCAGCCAGTTCCAGGAACAGTTGTGGTTGTTTCAAACTTCTTCACTTTAAAATTCTGGAGGACACTGTGCTCTTAGAAACATTCAGTGCAGCAGATTATTTTTTTGTGCTTTTCCTCAGATCTGTGAGTAAACATAAACCTGTTTCTGAGCTCTGCAGAGAGTTTCTTTGATCTCATGGCTTGGTTTTTGCTCTGATCTTCTATAGATAGGTGTGTGCCTGTCCAGATCATATCAGATAAATCGAATTTACCACATGCAAAGTGATCAGGAGAAATGAGAGGCACCTGAGTGCTATGGAAAAGTGTCTGAATATCTATGCTAATATGATGTTTCAGTTATTCCCTTTTAGTAAATAAAAAACACTAAAATGCTGTTTTTTTTTAACTTTCTCATTAAATTGATGAAGGAATTTTTATATATATTTATTTACCATCACATTTCATTGCGACAGTTTCAAGTGATAAGTTAAAGAAATCTGAGGGTTTCAGCTGAGGAGACATCCTTTTTTAATGTTAATCACTCTGCAGTAAAATTGTGTGCAATGCTGCCATCTGCCTGTAAATTGAGGAACTGTGTTTCAGTCAGTGGGCATCTCTGTATCAGGCTTCCCAGCAGAAATAAGTTTTAGATGGAGGTAAAAAGGTATTTAGAATAAATTCTGGCATTGAACACAAAACCTGAGCTGGAAAAGGACAAATTTGAATGAAAGGAAATATGCACTTCTACTGCAAAAAGGTATGCACTGAAAAAAATACACTAGAAAATAAAACACAAAAAAAAATTTAAAGAAAAAATATTATTATATAATTGCTCCTTTTTTATCAGCCACTCAAACTGTCCTCTGCATGCCAAACAGAGAATCTATCAGCATGAAAAGATTGAATTTGACTGAACATCTAAAGACTGTGATTGCAAAAGAGCAAATTTTAAAAACAAAGATGTCAAAATGAAATAGGATCATGAATTTACGAGGTGAACCAATGACAGGTCAGAGTTTTTTATCATTGCGTGTGTCTTTTTTCAGTTCAAGTTCCGTCTTCAGTGCAAAATTTTATTTGAAGCACCCAAATCCCCAGTCGCTCTTCCGGCTCCACAGTTTTTACTGCCTTTAAGTAACTTTTAAATGGACACTTGATAAGATTCATCCAGAATAGACTCGGCTAAATTGTAGTATTTTACAGTGAGAGTAAGACCCCACATGGTGAAGAATAATGGTAACCGAATAATAAAGTTAAATGGGTCAGCGGATTCGACTGCCTGCCAGCTATCGCAAAGGCTGTTATTTCTGCGCTCTTTCTAGAGTTATCTCACATTTCTTCATTTCACGGCCCACTATGTTGTTAATTTTGTGGCGTGCCTCATCTTTATTGTCCCCGTGAGTGGGGATTAGCTTGAAAGCAAACCTTACAAACAAATGAATGAAGGAAGGAAAGCAAAGGAAAGAAAAAGCGAATGATAAGACAAGAAAACGTTAGATTCTGTAGAACCCTCACCGGGGAAGACACACACTAATACTACTACTGTGTGTTTAAAGCAACTATAAATGAATAAATGAATGAATAATGAATAAGATAAAACTATTAAAACTTTAAGTTTGCACAAAGAAAAAAAGAGTGAAGAGACAAACAATGAATTCACTAACTTGGAGAGAAAAAGTGGGCACTCAGAGGTCAAAAGCCCTCAGAGTTACACTGAAGCACAGAGACAAAAGCACAAACTGTTGTTTTTCACAGCTCTGAAAAAAAACAACAACCACAGGGTAACATCTGAAATTTTGTTTTGGAAGGATGGAAAAAACAGTGTCAGCAAGACTAGCTTTGGCTTTCTTCCCACCGTGCCTGCTGTTCAAACAGATAGACAGGTCTGCTGAAACTCGAGTGAAATTGGAAACATCAGCTGAACACTTCTTACTGTAAAAATACACTCAAGCACCTGCCAATGTGGAATTTACATGCTATTTTTTCAGATACAATGCTGACCCTCTTTGATGAGACTTGAAGGCATGTCAAAACTGAAGCAGAGAGAGAAGAAGGTGAGTAAACAGTGCTTAGAGCAGACACGTGTAATTGACTCCCATTTGTACACTTAAATGTCTACTGTGTGTCGCTCAAGAGTAAAAGCACAAGAAGTCAACACACATATCTGCGACTGAACATTTAAAACCTGACAGGCTGCGTCGACTTTGACAGATTTGCTCCTTTTTGCCCAACATATTTCATGCCATGTGTGCTTTGTACACATAAAGATTTGCACATACATAAATAAATACAGGTCTATCTGTACTCTGCTTTGTTTTAGAACTACTTCAGATAATAAAAGTCTTGGGGCCTTTACTACAAAGTAAAGTCAGCCTTTTCTGGCTCTCTTGGGGATATCCGGCTTCACAGAGCCGAACATTGGCTGGTTCTGGATGAGCTGTATACCACAGTTGGTTATGATAGGCTATTCCTCTGGGTGAAATGTAAGCAATATGTTCACAGAGCTAAGATAGTATAAAAAGCTGTAGAAATAAGCTAAAGTAAGGATAAAGATGTAGATATTTGCAGGAATTAGTCAGTCAGCTGTTTTTTCCTCTTTTTTAATTGATGATAAGCAAACTCTTACTAACATGTGATGCTCATTGTTATGCTGTCACTGGCGTTGAAGCAAAGAGGATATAAGAAACGATGAGATATTGGACAGTATGCGGATTGTTTTTTTCTAATTAGGGGTTTTATTTTTTCTGTTTCCAGTATCATCACAAAGACTCTTCATGTCTTTCTGAAAGCGCTGTGATAAAACGAAAGAGAAAGAAATCCTGTTGCTAATAAAAGAAGCTTTGTGCGATGATAGTGCAGCTATTATTGTCATTATGGTCCGATAAACAGTCTCTCCATTTGTTAGAAGCTTTGTTTGAAAACCAGAGTGGCACATGGAAAGTCTCAGCAGCAAAACAATGAGTCTGTTTGACTAAAGAAATATCTATTGCTCGGTATTATTTGTCACGTTATCGTATACACTTGCCTGTGTGGGTTTTTTACATTACAAGAAATGCAGCTGGTGGTTGTTGGTCTCTGTCTTGTCCTGTCTCGTGTGTACCTCACCTCTCATGCTACATCACTAGGGATCGGCTCAAGCTCCCCTGCAACCCTGAGCAGGATCAAATGGATTTCTGAAAGCTAATGGACGGATATAAACTCTTGTGTCACTGTTTGGATCAGAACGAAACCACAAAGTCAGAACTGGGCCTAAACACAACTTGAACTCTCCTCATGGAAAAGGAAACAAAGACATTTTCACAGATTTACTTCTGGTTAAACTGTAAAGAGTTTTTAAAGTAGTTTTAAACTGTGATTTAAAAAAAAAATTATTTAATTTATTTTACAGATTTTTCCAGTTATTAACTCGTAAAATCCACAGAAAAATGTTTTAATTTAATAATTAATCTTAAGAAAAAAAAAACAGGCCAAAGCTGTCAATAATGTCCACATCAAAAATATCTATTTTATTAATGGTAATTTGTTCTTTCACATTGTTTGACTCTAAATTTTTACCGTTTAATATAATTTAATTTTTTACAGATATTTGCAGTTATTTAAAAAAAACATGATATTGAGATTTTTTCAACTTTCATCTGACAGATTTTCTCTGTTTTGTTAAATTACAGATAATATCTGGTAAAATCACAGGAAAGAAGTGTATATTTTACATGTTACCTGTTGGAAAAAAACTGTCCAAAACTGTATATCATGTCCACATAAAGAATCAATAATTTCACAAATAGTATTTTGTTATTTTATAAAAATCAGTATTTTACAGATGATTGTTTTACAGGTTTTGAACATTACAACATTACAAGTTTTTTTTAAAAATATTTCTTTGGGGAGTTTTTCCATTTTTTAATGATAGAGGTAGAGACAGTGTGAAAGGGGGCAGAGAGGAATGAGACATGCAGCAAAGGGTCATGAGCCGGACTCGAACTCATGACTGCTGCTGGTGACCTTCGCCAATTTGGTTAATGCCCTAATTCAGTGAATTATGTGGCGGCCCTTTATTTTGTGTTTATGTGTGTGATTATTTTGTTTGTTTGTTTGCTTATTTGTTTGTTTGTTTTACAGTGTATGAGATCCACAGTCTGAGCACATTTATTTTAGTAACTGATAAAAAATTAAACAAAGTCAGATCTGTGACCGTGCTGCATGGATGTATAAACTTGCCTGATGCATTTTAAACATTGTGCATCAAGCTCTCCGCGGCGCCACAGTCTGCTGAATAATTCTGCATAATTCAGCTGCAAAGGATGGATGCAGCCGGTGATACTCCGAGACAGAGAACCACTGGAATCTAAGTAAACTGTCACAGTGAGTGCAGGCAACAAAAGTGTCAACATGTAGGATTTTGCAGAAACTACTCCAACTGAAGTCATGGTGACAGGTTATATTAAAACAAGCAATTACACACATTTATCGTGTCAGAAAGCACAAAGCCACCATTTATGTTATTAGTTACACCTTCACTTGTCTTTGCTGTTGAAAGGTCTTATTAGAAAAAAAGGCTTAACATGCTGTGAGGGAATCAAAACACAATCAAGAAAAGACTTTAACCACCAGCTCATTCAATCTTAGTACATGTTAGAAAGCGCAAATCCAGCTTTCTATTATAATATTTTAAGGTATATAGGTTCTATAGATCTAACACTGTTTAAGAAGCTCTGCAGGCTGATTATAGTACTTCAACCTGAGAGAGGGATGCCCTGAAAGATAGAGGCTGCAGAAAATAATTTACACAAGATAAATAAATATGCACATCAGATAAAGCACAGGAAACTGTAGAATTACAACCTTTAATTGATTATTAAAACATGTCTGATAAGGAGCTTTGGTTATGTTTCTGATGATCCTATGTGATAAGGACATCACTGTATTTTCACTAACTGGATTGAAATTACCACCATAGAGCTGAACAGTAGAGAACAGATTCAGGTGTATTCTATCTATCTATCTATCTATCTGTCTGTCTGTCTGTCTGTCTGTCTGTCTGTCTGTCTGTCTGTCTGTCTGTCTATCTAGCTCATCTTAAGTGTTTGTCTTCATGATGTGAAGCAGTGTTTATGCTATGCAAATACACCGGTCAGCCACAATGTTATGATCACTGAGAGGTGAAGTGAAAAAACATTGATCATATTGCTACTATGTGCTGTTCTGATGGAGAACCTTGGATTTTAACATCCGTGTTGATGAGACTTAGACAGCCAAATAAACATTGTCCCACAACAAACACACTCCCTCATGCAAATGGAAATCCCAAATGTCACTGGTCTACCCCTGCAGGAAAATGCACCCCACCACATGGAAAAAACATCAAACAATCAGGAACATGTTGAGGAACATGACAATGGCCCAACATGTTGATCTGACCTCCAAACTTCCTACACCCCATTCTGATCAAGCATCAACAGGATGCGGTGGGACAAGTCTGATGGACAGAGGCCCCACTGCATAGCCAGAGTACCCAAAGGATCCACTGCCAGTGTCCTGGTGCCAGACCCCATAGGACACCCTGAGAGGTCCTCTTGTCCATGCCCAATGGTTCAGAGTATGTTTTACCACATAAGGGGCACCGACACAATATTAGGCATAATGTTACGCCTGATTGGTGTATAATTTGATGTGATTTGTTGACTTGTAGGTCTATTTATGCTCTATTTCTCCTACTCCAGTGGATCTCTCTATTGAAATCATTAAATTTTCATATTTTCTTTAAAGAGGGCACTGAAGACATTTTACACACTGGGTAACATAAAATCTGCTATTCAGTGAAATCCCCAGTATAGCTCGTTATAGGGTGAAATTAGGTACAAGTTTCTAGAAAATAGTTTAAACAAAGAGCCCACAGAGATACTGTGTTCATCAAGAACAAACCAACTGAATTCTCTGGTACAAAGTGCCCACTCCCCACTCTTTATGGTCTACACTGTATCTTATTTGGTGTCCTGACTGGAATTGATGAGGGCAAGTTAACTCAACTGCAGTATTAAGACTCATTGTCCCCGTTCACAGATGGATTCACATGAACACCCTGCTCTCCATGAGAGAGGTAATTCATTCATAAACCAAATATACAGAAGATAAATGTATTACTGTGTAATCTGCGGCGGTGTGTTTGCCCAAAACTCAACCGTGGAGGTGGCAAATTATTTTGAATTATTTGACTTTTCCCCATCCTGTAATTCACTATTTGTATTCATCTGCCTAACCTGAATTCATTTGGCCTGATGCATAACTGAAAAAAATAAACACACACGGAGATTGATGTAAACGCATCAAACTTTCAGTAATTTGCAGCCTTCAAGATGCAGACAGCCGCCACATACAAAATGCCTGTTAGTTCAAGTCTGAGGATGGAGATTGTGCCTAAAATACGTCATTAGCTTCTTCCTATTGGTGTCTGTTATGGGCTTATTCCCCAATTTTGAAATGTTAATTTATCTGTCGCCTATGTTCTCTCTCATTAGGCCATTTCATCTCTCTCATCATTAGCTACACTTACTTGGCTGGCACTGAAACAACCCTCCAAAGCCACGTGACCTTCTGCCCCTTCCCATCCCTCTTACCTGCTAGTAGCCTTTTCCACTGATGACGCAGGGCTGTTTTGAAATGGGCATCTATTAAAATGCCATTATAAAAAATAGGGAGTGATGTTGTCCCTGACAGGGGTTTATTGGAAAGTAAATGTAAGCTCCCACATGTGGAACACCTCATTAACCCAGTGATTATTTACAGCCCTGCAGCACCGAGGCAAGGGCAGAGACTGGGGCCTCGCTCATCTAAATAGTGTCTCAGCTGATAAGACTCAGTCTGCTCCTACTCATACCTGTGCTTTTAATGCTCTCCCACTAATGACCCTTACTGATCCCTGCAGAGCAGCAAGACAGAACAGCAAGGGAAGAGCTCTGATGGAAAACAAAGTGGCAGGGCATTGACTGTGGATCCTTTGGGTACTCTGGTTTGTGCAGTGGGGCCTCTGTCAATCAAACTGGTTCCACTGCATCCTGTTGATGCTTGATCACAATGGGGTGTAGGAAGTTTGGAGGTCAAATCAACATGTTGGACCATTATCATGTTCCTCAACATGTTCCTGATTGTTTGATGTTTTTCCATGTGGTGGGGTGCATTTTCCTGCAGGGGTAGACCAGTGACATTTGGGATTTCCATTTACATGAGGGAGTGTGCTTGTTGAGGGACAGTGTTTATTTGGGTGTCTAAGTCTCATTAGCACAGATGCCAAAATCCAAGGTACCACCACATGGTACCAATGTGATCAATGTTATACACTTCACCTGTCTGTGGTCATAATGTTGTGGCTGATTGGTGTACAAAGTATTGCAATAAGAATGGTAAGAGCTGGAATCCAAGAGGAGCTTGGCAGGCAAGCGGCTGGAGTTGGTGTGGAGGGACTGACGGATGGGTGAGTTGGCTGGCTGGCTGCTGAAAGCTGGAGAAGGTGAGCGCAGTGTCCAATGAGGTGAGTGGTTGGCTGCCAGCTAAAGGAGCTGAGCCGGATCCAAAACAGGCTGGCAGGAAGGCAGCTGGAGAGGACTGAGGGGAACCCGAGGCACAAGGTTAGAGTGGTCTTAAAAGTGACATTAAAGCAGAGACTAGACACACATAAACAAAGGGAACAATCTGGCGAGGGATGAGATGAAGAGTCAGGGTTGACATACTGCAGTGGGTGGATTCATAGATGAGTCTCAGATGAGCAGGAGGATTGCCAGCAGTGATGTCGCTATGCCCGGAAACGGCACAGACAGGGAGAAGGCTCATGACACTTCTCTATTTTGAGCCATCTCATATTCTTCTGTTCTCCGTCCTACAGTCAGTGACCCGAAAATCAGCACATCGTCTTGAAGGATGTCTCACTTCCTAAAATGCATCTTGAGGAGAGAGGAGGAGCTATGAGCAAGGATCACAGGTGTATCTTCGGTGTATTCTGGAATATATAAGAAAGGCGTGATATACAGCTGGAATATAAGAATATAGTTGGGGAAAGACTATCATATGTGTGTATTTTTATAGTACTCTATTGTGTGTCACGCTCTTTCACGCTTCACGTTTAAATAAGAAAAAAGTTTTTTTTTTAGAAGTATGACATCCGCACATTCTCATCCTATTATGCCATGTGGTGAATTGAATTGTAGGAAAATATATACTGTATGTTGTCATATTTAACTGACGTTGCTTTAAAATGGGAGCTTCGAAGCAAACATGTCTCATATTGATGAATGCATTTTGCCTTGACTCCTCTCTCTTGCCTCCTCTGCTGAAATCTCTGATGGGAAGGACTGAGACGCGAGAAGAGGAAGTGAGAAAAGTAATGGAGGATGCACCAAAAATGAGAAGAAGGCCAGGAGGACAACCCACAAGAAATACAAGAGAGGGGGGAGAAACAGAAACATGAGAAATGGGGAAGATGCAAAGCCAGGACCATGACAGAAGAAGTATTCTCACTGTCTGCTTCAAAGGACAATTGGAAAATCCACAAAACAAACACCAGTGGGATTACGGTATCATTACCAATTAAGGCTTTTAATTTAACAAGCCAAGTACCTGGATTTCTATACGTGCGCAAGGGATTAACAATATCACGGCTGATCTTCAGGCCAGTGAGCCCAATAATGCCGCCATAAAAAGACGATAATTCTTCATGCCCCCTCCTATGCGCGTGAGGCAGGAGGGGGATCATAAATCCATTCACAGCTCATCACATCTCATTTTCTTCCTATACAGCCATTGAATGCAAAACATCTTGTGCAAGAATTGCATCGAATGAGTTTGAGAAAACAGAACGAATAATGCAGAAGTGGACCAAAAGTTCCACAAACCAGTTCATTAATTTACACACAAATCCACATGGTAGCTAAAACCACGGCTCTCTTTAATGCTTTGACCAACTAGATATCAGCAAAGGAGTTAGAGCAGGTGGTGTACAGACTGTAGTACTGCTCATTTCAAGAGTCTTTTTTGACACTTTGAGATTGGGAACCATAGCAAAAGATCACAAGAAGAAGCCCCTGCTGCTATGGATACAAACCATTTTTAATTATTTGTGTTGCCCCCTAGTGTCTTGTTAATATCACCTCTCTTCACTTAAATGTCCTGAGTGTAATGTGTTTGTTTGTTTGGGTTTTTTTTTTTGCACATTTCATATTAATTTTATGTAAAGATGGAACCGTTCACTGTGGTGGTTTAGATCATTCTCAACTCCCAACAAATCCCGAAATCAGCAAAGAGATGGAGCATAAATGGAGCGAACTGTCACTGACAGTGGCCACACTCTTAAGTATGCATAATTTTAAGCCTTAATGCAATTTAAACAGATAAGTTATATAAAAAATAAATCACTCCTGTAGTGTTGCCACTAATGGGAATATCAGCTATATAAACCAAAACTTTTACTTGCCCTAGGCTGTAAACGTGTTTATTTCTGCTGTGAAGTTGGTTGTTTTAACATGGGGGTCTGTGGGGACTGACTTGCTTTTGGAGCCTGCTTCAAGTGGACATTCGAGGAACTGCAGTTTTCACACTGAAGATAAACTTTTATTTACATGTTACAGCAGCTTGATACAACCGAGGCTTATGTGTTGGCTGATTTTTCCACCCTAAAGGTTGCTGCTTGGACACATGCAATAGTGAAAGATGCCGTCTAACTTTTAGTAAGCATATGGCTCAAGTACACACTATTTCTTGAGATGTGGAGATTCAGTTTTCACCAAGGTTGCTGCTTGAAGTACTACTTACCTCTGAGGTTTTTGTGATTGTAAATATGAACACTCAGCCCTCCCGTTGGAATGTCACCATTACAAACCACAAATACACTGACATAATAAACCTCAAAGTAAAGCTGTGCGACAGCAGAGTAGAAATTATCTTACTTTTTTAAAAAATCACATTTTTAACCAACTTACTTTCAGTGTCATGTTGATTTGTCCATGTTTTAAGAGTAAGGAGGTTTAGCGAAAGTGAAAAAGCAGCATAAAGGAGTTTACATGTGAGTAATTCTGCGGAAATGTTGGCAAATGAAATAGATTATCGTGGACAATTTTTGCTAATATCCACAACCTCCCCAGCTTAGAATCAAAGACAATGAATTATCACTTCGATAAGGTGCATTAGGCCTAATTTGAATCACACTTGCAACACTTCAGACGAATAATCATTAAGCATGCTACATTTCCCCAAATATGCATTACGACATGATGAGATACATTAACAAAGCACTTGTCTGCTGTTAATGTTTTCCAAGTTTACCCTTCATAGTCCTTCAGCTGAACACAACACTGTTCATTAAAGTGTCTGTCATTCCGGTAAACTGCTTTTTTTCCAGGACTCAGATTGTGGAGTCGGAAGCAACAACGCAGCAGAGAATACAACCTGTCACACACGAATCCAGCGTTAAAAGCTCTGCGGTATAACCTCTCTCAAGACATTTCAGCTCTTCCCTTTGGACTGAATCCATCACCTGTTTTTTTTTTTTCTTTTTCTGAAAGACACATGGCAGTGCTACCAGGCCCCCCTCTGAAATTCCTAACCATTCTTTTTCCACCTCTCAAATGCTAGCATGAAGGCTTTTTCCAACTTCACCCTGTCTCCTCACCTCGGGTTCTTTCCGTGCAACTGGAGATAACATTATTGAATATAAAGCACACGGGGACCGGCTCCTCACCCTGCCGAGATCTATTTCAAGTTAGAGGCTGTGAAAAAGTAGTGAAAGAGCTCTGTGGAATGAAACTGTGAAATAGCACTCAGTACCCCCAAAAAACACCTACAAATATGTGGGTTTCCTCCTGAATAGTCTCATGGAATTGGATTTATTTGCAAAGCCACTGGAGTTTTGTGACAAAATGGACAGAAGTTATTCTGTAAATGAGTTTTAAGACCTCAATCTCTAAATTCCAGATAATTTAAAGTTAAGTTAAGCTGAATTATCATCAACTACACCCTGAGATGCAAACAAAAAGCAAACAAATATAAACAAAATGATGTAAACAAAAGCATCACAGTAAAACGCCATGTTGGCCTGAGTCTTCACAACAGTGCTAGGGGGGCAAATTAACAGTCTTGGTGTTTACCTGCCTGTCAGACTTTGTCCTGTTGAGGCGGCAATTAAAACAAAGCGTGTACTGACTCTGTGCTTTTTCGTCTAATTCCTGTCTCTGTCTTTTAGCCTTGACATCACTGAACTAGACAAGCATTCTCTGTGAAGTGAAACCCCACCCTCATCTTCTTTTACATCGCCGTCAATGAGGTCGAACGCATGCAGTCGCTCTGAAGTGTTTTCCAGCTCCCTAAATGTGACTCTAACACTAAACGCTGCCATAGTTTATTGATACCTTTTGTGATGTTAAAAAAGTGTGTTTTTACAGCGACTCTCCTCTCTCAAGCACTCTTCATTCCCTGTATTCACACAGCTTTCTGCTAAGAGCTTTTAAAACAAGTGCCGAGGCTTTCATTAAGCAAAGCTGATGCAGTTTGGTTTCATGTAAGTGGCTCCTGACTGCATCTTTGCGTTGTCGTATCGTGTGCTCATCCTGCACCGAACACCTTGTTTTTGCTCCGGAAAAGGAGCACACTCTCAGTACAGTCCGCCATGAACAGATCTCATTGTGTTTTCATGGAAAATGTTGAGGGAAATTTTCATCTAAATGCAGCGTGGCAATTTAAAAAGTCCCGACTGACGGATAGCTGCCAAAACAAACCGAGAGCAGGACTACAAATCGAAGAAATGAGGAGATGTGACCTGTCCTGGACTGATTTGCCTCCCAAGACTGTGGAAATTAAACAAACAAAACAAAAAAATCGGAGCCAGAGAAACATATTTGCACAACAAAGTCATATTTTTTCTAGTATCTACGGAGGGATTTCCCTGCTCTTGTACAACGACTAGACTGACAAGGTTATTGTCCAAAATGTGAGACTAATTTTATTAGCAGTGGACCAATAAGATCATTAAAAAAGTTTTTAGTGCAGAAAATGAATGACTAATAAAATGAATTAATCTAATTTTTATGGATTAAACCTCATGTTCTGCTCACTTTACAATGGGAGGACTATGACCCCTTGCCCCCACCTTGACAGATTCACTCCATCTGGAGACTTAAACTTGCTTATGGGGATAAATTTAAGAGGATGGAGGCGAAAACCTTTGTACTTTTGTTCTGACCTGAAAATCTCATTAAAAAGCAATGCCGCGCTAACTATGAAATATTCAGCTCTTGTTGGCTGGCTTATAGGCTGAAAAAAAAGGAGCCAACCATAATCCAATCAATCAAAAGGAATCATTTTTAATAGCTTAATCATTTGCTGCATATCCACGCGGGCTTAACCGCATGGCAGGATTGATCCTTTATTAGAGCTGATCTCGCTTGCAGGCTGAAATGATTGAGCCTCGTGCTGCGGCTCAAGGCTCCTCTCGTATTCAAGAGTGAGGCTCAGATAACTGACACTGACAAGGAAAAGCTGGAGCAGATGAACCTCATCGACTCCTGGAGGCATCACTGATCACGGCCGTGACAGCGCTGGAGAGGGAGGACGGAGGCTGACACCGGAGCTGCAGATGTGGAAGTGCGTGTCAGAGCTGATACATACAGGGCTCCTAGAAACAGGTCAGGCTACCTATGTCCAGAATTCATGATCACTTAGAAGACTCTATAGAAGGCTGCAATGATCCGTGACCTTTTTTCTCTTCTTTTTCCAAACCAACAGGGCATAAGGGGAGAGAAATGAATCTCTCAACACTGGACCAACTTTGAGAACTGTCCACTGGCTGAAAAATCTGAACACTAGATGGCAGTTTGACACAGAGGAGCATCACTTTTCCACAAGCCTTGTAGCAAAGCTGAAATATATTTACCGACAATCACTGTAAATGCTGCTGTTTGCTGATTGTTCTGAGTTTCGTTTGATTTCCTGACGTCTGCACGGGGTGTTAAACTTGTTTGTGAAGTTGGAAAAATGAGCAACAAAAGCTTACGCGTGTTTTAAATTTAGGAGGTCATGAAAGTTTTAGGTTTTACATCAGTTTGTATTAAATCAGTCAGAACTGCAACCCAGCTGTCCTAAAACAAAAGAAAAAAGAAAGAAAGGAAGTTTATTTTTAAACACTCACAGCTCTTGCATTTATCTAATCCAAATAGAAGCATAGTTCATGTCTGTTGCAAGCCCATGTTAGACATTGTTACACTTCTATAGACTTCCACATACTTTCTAACTTGCAAAAATGTATTTATTTGCTAGACCTTTACCAGGTATTTCACCTTATCAAGTCATTTTGCAGATGCCTTCTCTACTTTTGAGGTTAGGCTTAGAACTTTCTTTTTTGATATAGATTACAGCCAGGTAAGCTCAGGTGACCCTGAACCAGGATTTGGCTGCTGGGGGACTTCCCATGATTCACTGAGCACCTCTCCTTTTCTCTATGTCACCACTGAAAAATTTCTATTTTCTTTCCTGTAGTTTGTGTTTTGTCCTCTCTACAGGTGTATCCGCCTGCAGAGCTACGCTGCACTGACTGACTTCACCAACCCCACCGGTGTTCAATGTTCTTTCATGCAGTCTTCACCTGATTTCTCTCTGCTGTCCTGTTCTCTCTCCCCTTTACCCTCACCCCGACCTGTCGAGGCAGACGGCTGCCCTCCCTGAGTCTGGTTCAGTCGAAAATTCCTCCTGGTAAAGGGAAGTTTTCCTGCTTTTCCCAAACAGCTTATGCAAAGGGAATCATTTAGATTTGTTGGGTTTCTCTCAATAACATTGTATGGTCGTCATGTGAAGTGCCTTGAGATGACATATAATGTGAAATGACAGCATATGTCATTTCACATGACATATATTATTAGTATTATATACATGTATAAATAATACTAATAATTGAACTGAATTGAAACTTTTGGATAAGTTTGTCCTTCTCCTACTTACCTGTCTCATGACATAGATGTGAAAAAAGTTCCTTTGTCTGAAACCATTGTTACAGTTACCTTGGATTCCTGTAGGCAAATGAGAACTCAGAGGCCATGTATTACTTTGCCAGAGCAACCTTTCCCATTCTTTAAGATGTGTGTGGCACCACATGTTAAAGACCTACTTTACCATTCTTTGACATCAATAGCCAAACTGACAAATGAGCACTAACCTGGCAGACCCGGTATTAACTGATGACTAGTTTGGCATTGATCTGCACTGTGATCGATTGTTGCTATACAACCATTGTGTTTCACCAAAATATGGGGAAATGCTGTAAACTGAACAAAAAACTTCCATGCAAGAGTTCACAAAGCTCTGTTAAGAATATTTAAGAATATTTTCACTTGTTTCTAAAATATATTCAATAGACTTCTATTTGTCTTACATTGCTGCTTTATTCTTTATCCTTTATTGTTTTAGTATGCATGTTTTAATGTTAAACAGAGTTTGGTAGAGCTCCAGTCTGGAGAAATAAAGACTAAAGACACATTGTTATTCATCGTGTATGTCTGCAATCCCCAGAAGTGTTTGTACATTTTTAAAGGAGAAAATGTAATCTACAGACAGCTATGGTTATGGTTAATGCAGATTGCAGTGAAAACACTGTACAGATACATATTATGATTGGAAATTCTAGTCACAGTATTAAACAGTAAACCTCATATTGTACTGTACAGTGCTGTAATCAATTATATGATAATTAGCTGTTTAATGACATTGCAATAAGAACTCTAAAGATACAATAAAATATCAAAGCTTCTACTGTAATTTTACAGCATTACAGCATTTCAGTCTGAGAGCAGTTAGAGAGGACAGTGGTCAAATCAACCTGTTGGGCAGTTCCACAGTATAATCCTCCTCCTGTGCCTCCTCTGAGATCCCACCTCCCACACTCCTGTGCTTTGAGTATGTACCCTGTTGTCATTTCCTGAAGTTTTTATTACATCCAGTGCACACAGCAGACTAAAAGTGGCAGCTTCATTTCATTTTTCAAATCCCCGGTGACCCACTGGTGTTTCTATCCCGGTCCTGGGTTTCCTCAGGCAGGTAGAGTTTAATAAAATGTACTGATATGAGTCCATAAAAAAGTGAAGATCTGGATCACAAGAGTGGCTCAGGCTGGCTAAGAATGGTGTAAGTTTAGTTGATTTCTGCACTTTAGTGGCACAAATTTTTAAACAGAATTGCAATTAGTTGAACAGACACGAACCAAATTACACAGTCAAACTCGAGGCTGAAGCAGCTGTCCACTTTGCCAGGTGGGTAATCAAGCTTTAGTGATGTCTTTAGGGATATTTCACCGGGCACAGTGACCACGAACACATTTGGTACAAAGTAGAACAAACCTGTGATTTGATGCTTTTTGGCTGCAGCCGGCACCACATGCAATACATATTTATTGGTCCCTTATCTGCTCTGAGCCGGTGGCACAATTATCCAGCAGACCCTTCAGAGTTATATTAACAAGCTTCGGTAAGAGGTCTTTGGGCCGAGCTGAAACCTGAAAATTAAAAACACTTTGAGAAAAGCATAACTTTTAATATACCCTCATTGTAAACTGTGGGAGGTTTGATAATAGAAACCGTAATGGCACATCAGGACGGAAAAGCCTGGAGGGACGGCAGTGCCTGAAGAACATAACAAAGAATCGATTTGCCTTTTTCTATCAGCACTCATGTGGATATATTTCATTAGTAGGGAAATTGCTTACATTTCAAAAATATTATGAGTTTTAGGCCCTCGCCGAAAGAGCAGTGTTCATAGAGAATTTGCCCCCGTTCCAGTCAACAAGTCTAGATATGAATTTTCATTTGCCTGCTCCGAATCAGCACCAAAAGTAAATGAAGAGTTAAAAAAAAAGGTTTGTTTGTATAAATAGATTATTGTATGGAGATACCATTATTATGTAGACCGTGATGCAGATTTTAATCTTTCTGCACAGAATATTATAGTCAGAACTTCTCATTCTGGTCTTAGAAGAGAAGAAAATGAATGTCGTTTTTAATATACGCACTGCTTTTACATATACTGCTGCTCCTTTTCTTTTAGTTCATTCATCATTTTATGCATTTTGCATCTATTTATTTCTTTGTCTCTAATTTAGTTTTGTTCCTTTTCTGTCTTCTTTCTGTCCTTGACAGTTTTTCTTGACGGATATTTAGAAATCATTTCCTGAAAATGAATGCTGTGGCCGCCGTATGTGATTCTGTAACTTCACAAAGGAAGATAAAAGAAGTTGCCCACAGAGGGATATCCATTCTGATGTCGATAAGATATTTTCAGATATGTTTTAAAGCCAAGAGATAGACTAATATTTTATGCAATAGGACCACCAGGTGATGAATTCTGATAATGCCCATTTTGTGCTGTTCCTGTGACTATTATCATTGTTTCTCTGATTGAATTTTATTTTCTCTGCTTTCTCATCCCATTCTCATTTTTGTTTTCGTCTCTTTCCTGTTGCTGAGTTCAGTGTACACATCAAAACAAACAGATGTTCATTTTTTATTCATGTTACCATTTTTTCTTTTTGTGAATAGAGAATCAGAAGGAAGCTGAAAAAAAACACAGAGGTGAAAAAAGCATGTGAATTTACAAAAGACTACTCTCATATTTGCAGGTAAGGAGAACTGAGGTATTGAAAAAAAAAATCTGAGAAATGCTTCTGTTTAAAAACCTGTTGGTGGCAGTGTTGATGCTTCCAGCTCTGCATGAAGCTGTACTTAGGTGAACTCTTACCACACACGAGTCCCCACTGATAAATGATAAGGACAAGAACAGTGCAGCCCAAGGCCGAAAGGGGGGGGGGTTAAGTTAATTTTGATTCGGGAGTTTGGAATCCTTTTTATTTCATGGTGGCAAATGCACAATGCACAAGACCAGTTTGTTACTTTAATCCACAGTAGCACAGGGAGTGATAAAGAGCATATGCAAATCACGTACGTTTATTGTTTTCGAAATGCATCGCTGCTCAAATCACGATTCAAAGGTTTAATCTCCAGTAAATTTCACCTGCAGCTGCGGTGATCATTATTACGTCATAATAATATCTTTAAGTGTACCATCAAAACTCCAAAGGCATTACACAATGCTACAACTCCTTCTTGTCCACTTCTTCGCATTTGTGTGGTGGATTGACCATCTGGGCAGACAGGAGTTTTCCTAGTGGGCCAGTCACCCTGTAGGTCTGTAAAAGCGATAAGAACAGATTAAATTCTGCCGTGGACTGTTAGGTTGACTCCATCCAGGTGTGTGTGTGTGCAGGAGCTGTAGAGCACATCTCATGAGTTTGCCTTTCTCTGTCTGCAGGTTTCCTTTCTTCCTCTCGCACAGCAAACTGACAGGTTCCCATTGTGTCGGCAGTACAAATTAACATTATGCTGCTTTGCTGTAGCTTTTTGTGATACTTCGGATTTTTTAGTATTGCTGTGATTCAATCCATCTCATTTTCCGATTGAAAGCACATTTAAAAATGACTAAGGGCACTGGTGAAAAGACATTCAGAGCAAGTTCAAAGTGAAAGTTTTTTTTTTTCACCAACTATTAGAAGACGTTGATTGAACGTTTCAGGGCATGTTTCACTGAGATTTGCAATAAAATGAAAATTTTCATCCTCTGAGTTTTCGAGCGAGGATTGTACCTGCGATGTAGTTATTGCAAACCCAAGTCTTAAGCATTTGCAGAGAAGAATACACATCACTGCTTTATATTACTTATACTGGAAGGCAAAAGGCATGTTCTACCTTTGAGTACTTGCAAATGCGCAACACAGCAGTGAGTGCATTTTCTTACTTTATATTAATGCACACAACTGCTCCCATTACAATGTCCTGGAGGCTCTTTGTTGGCAGCACACAGCCTATATAGTTTCATATTTATGACGTTTTATATGGTACATTAAATGCATTGAATTACATCCTCATGCGGACCACATTCCACCTACCAGTGCAAAATGACTTTGGAGAAATTCCTTCATGCTAATTAGCATCGTCTCTCTTTCAACCTACAACTGAACAAATGATCAAAATGATGAAACAGGTTTGTGTTTGGTGACTCATTGATGTTGTAACTGCACCATAGCTGTTGGAAAAGAGGGTGAAACGAGGCCTTAGATGTTGAGACTGAATATCAAACCAACCAGAAAAAAGATTCTAAAGGAAGAATTCTGGAAGCTGCTCACCAGGATATACAGTATTTTTATCACATGCATGAAAGATTTGCATGACAGATTTGACATTTGCTCATGACTCTCTCTGATTATCTGACTGATAGTGCTGTCTCAATTCAAAACTCTACTCCCTAAAGTTTCTCCTTTTCCTCCAAATGGACAATTTGAATCATTAATGACCTCATGGAGCACCAGGTCAATATTTTCAGGAAAAGGATGATCAGATTACACACAGCACCTTCCTAATGATTGCTTGCTGGTTCTTGCTATTCCTGACCCAACCTCTTAATCTTGTGTCTCTTTCCAAGAAACACCAGCATAAAGATAAGAACTACAAAACAACATACGTGCTGTACAACAGCTGCCAACATACGGCTGCTGTGTATGTGTCACATGTAGCTTCCTGCTTCTTTCTCACCTGCATGTGTGCTTGCTGCAGGTTTGTTCACAGGGCCCACTGCATTGCTGGAGAGCTCTGGCATCGCCTGTAGTAACAAGAGCATGACTCACGTGAGTGAGTGCACAGCAACTACTTGGGACTACATGCACACTGTGCTCATCATCTTAGATTAGAATGATAGCATGCTTACATTCGTTAATTTCCACCAAACACAAAGTGTCTGGGACACCAGAGACTCATTGGAACGTTATTAGTTTTTGCAGGTTGTCATGAACCGAAGCAACCACTTGCAGCAAACCTGAAATAAAGCGTTTGAGATGTTGCTTTCAGCTGATTATTGTGCTTGGGTTATGATTATCTATTTATCTGTATATCCATCCAACTGTTGCCTATTTTCCTTACAACCATAAAGTGTCAACCTCTTGATAAAAACTGAAAGTGAAAGGCCAAGCAACCATCAACAACATTTAGTTAGACAGACAGATACTGGATACAAAACAGAATAGGAGTAGATATTACTGTGCAAAATTAAATGCAAAATGTGCAGAATGTGCATTGCCACTCACAGAGGGAGCGTCATAATCCTGCACACAGAGAACTCATTCTAAATGGCCAGAGCAGTGGGCAGGAATGACCTCCCGTAACGGTTCTTATGGCAGCAGAGCCAAGGAATCCTCCTACTGTAAACATTCTGTTGTCTGACCAGTATGTTGTGTAGGGGGTGCTTAGTGCTGTCCATTATGTTGAACAGCTTGTATAGCATCCTCCTCTCTTCAACTAACTCTTGGCTCTTCAGAGCAGGCAGTCCCCAGCACTGAGCCAGCCGTCTTTATCAGTTTGTACAGTTTCTTCGAGTTGCTGGCAGATGGCTGCAGAGAAAACTGCATTGAAAGATATGCAACATTTTGCTGCATACACTGAGAGACCTGTGCAATCTCAACAGATAAAGCTTATTAAGTCTCATCCGGTAGACAGCTTCAGTGCTACATTTCCAGTCCAGGCTATTGTCCAAGTGAACACCACACCAAGGTATCTGTGCTTCCCAGAATGGCAATAGTGTTCAGCTTAGTCCTGGTTTTTCTGAAAGGCTGCAACCGCTTTCTTTGTCTTGGTCACAGTCAAGGGGAGGTGGTTGTTTCCACATCGTGACTCACAGACTTCCAAAATGTTCATTGCTCTCTTATGTATTCCCCCACCACCCTCATCCCCATTCTCACCCCAACTGGTCGAGGCAGATGGCCGCCTTCCCTGAGCCTGGTACTGTCTGAGGTTTTTTCTTCTTGCCTGTTAAAGGTGGGGGCTTTTTGGTTCCTTCACACTCACAATGTCACACTGGCTCAGAGGGAATCCAAGGGGAACTTTGGATTGTTGGGTTCTCTGTTCAAAATTTGCAAGGCCTCACCTTTCTATGTTAAGTGCTATGACATGACATGTTGTGAAATGATTTTATATAAATAAAGGTGAATTGAATTAAAATCATGCCACAAAGCAATCCCACAGTTTAGTGTAATTAGTCTACAGTTCACAACTGATACACTGCAGAGTAATATGATGTTTCTGTAGATGACAAGACCCCAGGTTGTACTAGTCGTACTACTGATAAATCAGCAACAAAGGGCAGTGGCTGGTTCATCATGATTGATCCTGTGCTCTTACCACAACTCAGAACAACTTGGAAGACTTTGCTGCTACCATCTTAGTAAGAGTCACTGTATAAAAACCATGAATGTCTGTACCAAAAAACATCACAATAATCCATTAAATAGCTGTTTGGACCAGAGTGTTGGATTGTTGGTAGAGCTATGTTTCTAGCACAGCCAAAACTATATACCTTATATGTCATTAATCTTCATTCTTGCTCTTGTCAGCTGTCGTCTGTGAGATTTTTATTATCCTTACCAAGTCATAAAGGGTCATAAGCTGTCCCACACCACCGCTGACAGGAATAAAATGGGAGGAAAAAGTACAGCGGGAGCATCAACGACACCAAAACATACATATCCGGCAGGAGACTTTATTGCACTCATTTTTAAATGTATTTTTTTAAACATAGTTATACTCATTAAATTATTGTTTGCCTCCACAACAATATCAAACAGTTCATGTGGCTTTATATTTGTTAGACCCTTATTATTTCCTAAACAATACAAACAAACGCCTGAGGAGCTCATCTCTGGAAAACACAAAGGACATCACAGGGTTTTTCCCTTTGATGATAGACAGAAGTTATATTAAAAATCATTAGAAGAAGCAACAGTTGAGGGCAACATTAAACAAACTGCCATCACCATCTCGTTTAATGGCCTGAAGCTGTTTACCGACTGAAGAGCAAAACAGAATTAATAAAGCATCTTGTACTTCTTCCAGGATTAAACCGGTAAGTAAACACTATTTTAATGCAAATCCTTAAGCTGGTGACCACCTAGTGATCAGAAATAATTTTATCACCCTGTTAACCTCGATATACTGATACAATTTGCATTTAATTGTGCTCTGAATTACATTTTTGAGTTTTTTTCTCTCTGTTTTACATCTCTAGCTGTGTTCTTTATGTATCACAGAGGTGCCTAAAGGCGAGGTTTTAACATCAGTACAACAGGAAATCAGACTTCAAAGCAGGGTAGCTCAGGCTTTTTTTTCTCTCAATAGCGCGACTGCATCCAAGCACTCAACTCAGATATTTAAATGAGCTGGCAGAGAAGCCAGCCCATATACATAAACACTATTGTGCCTACTGTATTACAAGGATCAGTGCACACATCCAGACACTACAGCACACAGTCACACATATCCTGTTTATTGTCTTTTCTGCGGTTTATTGTCTTTCCTCTGGTCTTTTCATTTGTGACCACAGCGAGAGCGGATTCGCAATAGAAAACGGATTCTAATACAGTAGTCAAGCCAATTAGCTGACTCTTCTGATTGCGTTCTTCTAATGAACACTCAAAATGATGTTGTCAAGCTCTGTCTGGCCAAGCTGTTTATGTAAGTATTACATTAGCTTTAATGAGCTATGAATAGACTCTGCGCTTTGGTATGCATTTCACTAGAGAGTCTCCAAGGCTGAACGGCGTGCAACACATTTATCTTGAAACCAGAGTCTGCAGAGGATTGTCTGGAAGAGAGACTCTCACAATGCTGCACAAACCACAAGCATCATGAGACTGTGGCGGGAAAATGACAAATTAATGACTGTGCCGAGTCAGTGAAGGGATCGTAATGATTCTAATGGTTTGGAAAATGTTACTAATGCAATGTTATGCAATCATGACAATTCGGCGAGTTTAATTGATCTGTGGATAGACACTGTTCCACCTGTTGTGCTCAGGGAGTCTTTCAGAGTCTATGATATGAAACATTATTATTACAGAAGCTGCATCAGATAGGTAATAAAGGAATAATTTAACTCAGGGGTTGACTTTCATTTTAATGCAACAGGTGGCTCGCAGGTGGTTCAAATACTTAGGCTTTGTGTTGGTACCATTTAAGATGCTAACGAAACGATGCAAAAGCGCTTTAGGTTAAGAGAAAGATAAAAAGGCTCCTATTTCAGTGGTAGTTTTCAGGCATCAGATGAACAAAGTAAATAGGCAAAACTTGCGTAATCTTGCAAATACAAATTTGTTGGTCACTTGGAGGCAGCAGATACAAGCTCTGAGCTCACAAATGACACACAGCATTCTAAAGAGCCCCTCCAGTGAAAATCAAGATTGTTTTTGTTTTACCTTGTTAACATGTCCATATGGTGTTTTCTAAATGCTGGAAGACATATCATATGCAAAATCAGCAGTCACTTTCACCATATTGCGGCAGTGTACCGCTGAGAATCTCAAAAATCCAAATTCAGACTTCCAAGGTTTCAAACAGAACAAACATAAAGCGCTTATCCTGTCAACTTACAGGGTACAGCTGTCTGCATCACTATTCTTCAGAATCAGTTTTTGGTCCGAAAATGTACAGCTATGGTACTCCAGTGATACAATTTGGCATTGTGTTGTGCTTAGTGGTTTTGGAGTGTTTGAGCAGAGCTGACATGGTTGGGCTACAGTATCTAAGCCATGTTAGGCATGAAGGGATCATTTTTAATGAAAATAAACTTTTTAATGTCAAACTTTGATACACAGTGATGCAAAGATACTTTAAGAAGTTCTCAGTTCTCACCAGAAAACGTCACAGGAGAAAGGCTGTTTTCAGCGTAGTCTCCTCTTCAGTGCACTCGGTCCATCAATATTCAAGCTTTGCTGTCTCTTTGTGTGCAGGCATGCATATGACCTCATCATCACTCTGAAAATGGCGACCACACAAGTGGGATTTCAGTTTGTAAAACAAATATGAGTCAGATTGGTGTCCCTCTTACCCAGTGATTGTCAAAGGGTGTTACCTCCAAAGAAATGCTGACAAACATTTGAGTTTTTGTGGACAGTGATATAAGGCTTCATAATGTACAATTATGCCCCACAATTATAGTTATGAGCCTTGTTTCCAAGTTAGGCCAAGAACTTTTTGAATACCCTTGTAAGTTTTGAGGGGTTTAATCAATGGCTAAAGATGAACATTAAAATTATATGATGAACATGTTAGCCAACACAATATTTGCACATATAATTGGAAGTAACGTCAGCATTCATTTGGAGTAACACTTTTGGCCCCCTGATGAAACTCCCTTCTCTTGATGAAGGAAGCATCATCAACAATGTCTGAAGAGGGAACTTGCAGTGGCTTTTAAAGCTTTTTTTTTTTTTTTTTTACTGAAAACAGTAACTTCTGGGTCCTAACACAAAATTAGAGTAGTGACAGTGAACTAAAGCAGTATGATTAAAATAAAAATAGTGGGTTGAAAGATGCTATAAATGAGAATTAAATATGGCAACAATTCAGGCTTCACATATATCATATAAGCTGCAGGATCCTAGCTGACAGACCTTGGATGAGTCCATTTTTTGCATCAGTGTTACTGTTACCATGGCAATGGGACTGGTTGAGATCTGTGCCTTGTTCAAATGTCATACTCTGACTATGGCATCATCATCATGCTCCCACTGGAAGTGTTTCCTCGCTGTGGTTATGTCATCTGCAGATGACAAGATCCTGTTCTCTTCTCTTTTCTCTACTTTTTCCCACTCCTGGAGTGTGTATTCAGTCACACCTTTTATGCACACGTCTGCATGTGTAAATACACTTGTACACAAGGTTGCGGTTCCAGCCTGTGTGTGAGACAAGCTCCACTTCAAAATCAGCGGCCAATGCCGAGACACTTGTAACAACCCATAACTGAAAACGGCTTCTGCACCTTGAGCAGCGAATCAAGAAGACAATAAAAGCAGACCTATTTCCCTGGAAGTGGGGTTTCTTAAAGACAGACAGGGAAATCATAAGTTTCAAGTCAGAGGAATAGGATGCAGAGAAACAAAACATGTGTTCCAGGCTTTCAGAGTGAGCTGTGATTCGTAACAAATCCCCTGACAAACAACACTGTAGATAGATGCTGAGCACTGTGACTGACCATGCTATTACCATGTTTTTCTTCTTTGGGAGTGCGTGTTCCTTTAGCAGCCATTCTTTCAAATTAAGCCACACAAGTATGATAGTGAAGAGTGAATCAGCCCCACTTGTCTGGTTTAGAAGGCATACAACTCTTTCAAATTTTTATTATCCAATTTACAGCACAGTGATGCAGGTTCCGCTGGGGTTTCTTTTAAAAATGGAAGAGCAGAGACAATGTGCAGGGAACTCTTGGCAGGAAATTATTTGCAGTCCTGAAAAGGAAAATGGAGAAAACTTTGTGTGTCCCTGCGGAGGTAAAATATGTGCAAAAAAGCTTATAAAGAGAGCCTTAGGACTTAGACCTAGTACACTGCTTTTCATATTACTACAATGTTGATGTGGAGGTTATACAGTAGATTTCATCCAGCAAACAGGAGGCAACAGGTTTAAAGATTCTGCACATCTGATAAAGTGTCTCTGATTAAGACCGCCTGCATGGCCTCTGTTAGTGACTGATACCGTATCATACGCAAACTCTAAATCACACTGCGTGTAACCTTTCAGCTAAGCCGGTCTGAAATCCATTTATGCATTTAACAGATCAACAACGGTCTAAATGAGCTTGTGTATTTCTTTGATATTCCTGAATGACTCTCTGCGTGGCACCGACTACCGACCTTCATCCTCTCTGCAGGAAACAACAGGCTATAAGTAGCAACGACAGCGGTCCAATTCACCGTGCTGGGGGGAGCATAATCACGGAGTGTGAACTCTATTTCATGAAAGCCACTTTCTCACTGACTTTTCTCTCCTGTCTTTGTCTGTCAGTCTGTCTTTTTCTGTCTCTCTCTCTCACACACAGTCCCTGCTTTTATCTCCATCAATATCTGAGTTGTTCGCTTCATGCAGGTCAAGTAGAAGGTGTTGCGAGGCACAGAAGATCAGTCAAGACTGAATCGCTGAATAAGGAGGGTTGGCACAGAGTGAAGTGAGAACTGGTACGAAGGGAGAAGAAGAACTTCTATTCTTATGTGTTGTATAATGAAGTGCTGCAAGAGTCAGGGAGCAAATAAAGTTCACCAGGTCAGACAGAGTGCTGATAAAGTTTGCTCAACATTAAGTTCAGTGTTGCTTGACAGGACCTAAAACTATGTGTACTTGTGGTAAAATTTAAACAAATGCTTAAATATGTGAAGTACTGTCCAGCACATAAATAACAGACAACAGAAACTAATTTGAAATTATTAACAGGGAACAGTTCTTTGTCCCCACTGTGTCTTTACCACCTGCACTTTTCCATGTGAGTGAAAATAAAACACCAAAAAGCCACATAGCTACTTTCTGCAGCAAAAATCTTTTACACACTTTATGTTTCTTCCTCACTTTCATGACAGCAGTTACAACCTAAAAGATAAAAAGCTCTGACTCATAAACTTGAGCGTATTTCTCTTTCTTCTATAATGCAAAATGTACTGGACAAGCAAAGGGACAAAGCCCACATACACTGAAACAATGACAACAGGTTACAGAAGGAAAATGAGTGTTAAACTACTATGTACAACTACAGATG